>LR738711.1:756097726-756272519 GCA_902687465.1 Secale cereale
CCCCCCCCCCTCTAGTCGATAACTTGCACTTTCAATTGGTATCAGAGCAAGGTGCTCCCTTGTTCTGTGTGACTCAGATTAACCACCTAGAGTTTTAGTTATGTCGACTGCAGGGATAATCAAAGTCTCTGTTGCGTGTCCTGTCTTCAATGGCACTCATTACCCCTATTGGAAGAATAAGATGCGCATGCACCTTCAAGCTATTGATGTCGACCTCTGGTATGTCGTTAAGAACGGTGTTCCCAAGACCGGTGAAGGTGTCACTCCTGCTGATGTCAAGAAGTTCATTCAACTGGATTCAACTGCCAAGAATATCATCTGTGGTCATCTGACCAAAGGACAGTATGGCCGTGTGAGTGCTCTGGAAACGTCGAAGCTAGTCTGGGACTGGCTCTCCAAGGTCATCGAAGGCGTGTCAACCCATAGAGACTCAAGGATCAGTGTTCTTCGCTACCTCTTCAACCGATTCAAGAGAAATGACAATGAGAATGTCCAGCTCACATTCGATCGCCTCATTGACATCACAAATGAGCTTCATGCACGCGGTGCCACTGAGATCACCAAGCATGAAATCGTCAAGACACTCCTGAGATCACTTGACAACTCATTTGACACCCTTGCCCCGATGATTCAAGAACGTTCTGACTACAAGACTCTCGATCCGTCTGACATACTTGAGAGGCTCAACACACATCAGTTTCAGCTATCTGAGAAAAGAGACATATATGGACCCAACGATGGCCGAACTCGCGCCTTGATGGCAAAGGCTGTTTCTGAAGGAAATATGCCCTAGAGGCAATAATAAAGATGTTATTTGTATTTCCTTATATCATGATAAATGTCTTTTATTCATGCTAGAATTGTATTAACCGGAAACTTAGTACATGTGTGAATACATAGAGAAAACAGTATGTCCCTAGTATGCCTCTACTAGACTAGCTCATTGATCAAAGATGGTTATGTTTCCTGACCATGGACATGAGTTGTCATTTGATCAACGGGATCACATCATTAGGAGAATGATGTGATGGACAAGACCCATCCGTTAGCATAGCACTATGATCGTTTAGTTTTACTGCTATTGCTTTCTTCATGACTTATACATGTTCCTATGACTATGAGATTATGCAACTCCCGAATACCGTAGGAACACCTTGTGTGCTATCAAACGTTACAACGTAACTGGGTGATCATAAAGATGCTCTACATGTGTCTCCGAAAGTATTCGTGGTGTTGGCATAGATCAAGATTAGGATTTGTCACTCCGAGTGTCGGAGAGGTATCTCTAGGCCCTCTCGGTAACACACATCATAATAAGCCTTGCAAGCAAAAGACTAATGAGTTAGTCACGAGATGATGTGTTACGGAACGAGTAAAGAAACTTGCCGGTAACGAGATTGAACTAGGTATAGAGATACCGACGATCGAATCTCGGGCAAGTAACATACCGTTTGACAAAAGGAACAACGTATGTTGTTATGCGGTTCTGACCGATAAAAGATCTTCGTAGAATATGTAGGAGCCAATATGAACATCGAGGTTCCGCTATTGGTTATTGACCGGAGATGAGTCTCGGTCATGTCTACATAGTTCTGGAACCCGTAGGGTCCGCACGCTTAACGTTTGATGACGATCGGTATTATGAGTTTATGAGTATTGATGTCCCGAAGGTAGTTCGGAGTCCCGGATGAGATCACGGACATGACGAGGAGTCTCGGAATGTCCGAGACATAAAGATTGATATATTGGACGACTATATTCGGACACCGGAAGTGTTCCGGAAAAGTTTCGGATTTATCGGGAATGCCGGAGGGGGTTACCGGAACCCCCTACGAGAGGGGATGGTCCATAGTGGGCCTAAAGGGAAAGAGAGAGGCAGCCCATAGGGCTGGCCGGCGCCCCCACCTAGGGTTCCTAGTTGGACTAGGATTGGGGGGGGGGGGCGCCACCTCTCCTATTCCTTTCCCTCTTCCTTCTTTTGGTGAATCCTACTAGGAATAGGATTGCAATCCTATTCCTAGTAGGAGTCCACTCCCTAGCCACACCAGGAAGGGCCGGCCGGCCTCCCTCCCTTGCTCCTTTATATACGGGGGCAGGGGGGCACCCAAAGACACACAAGTTGAATTGTTTTAGCCGTGTGCGGTGCCCCCTCCACAGAATCACACCTCGGTCATACCGTCGCAGAGCTTAGGCGAAGCCCTGCGCCGGTGAACACATCATATCCGTCACCATGCCGTCGTGCTGACGAAACTCTCCCGTGAAGCTCAACTGGATCAAGAGCTCGTGGGACGTCATCAAGCTGAACGTGTGCTGAACGCGGAGGTGCCGTACGTTCGGTACTTGATCGGTTGGATCGCGAAGAAGTTCGACAACATCAACCGCGTCACTTGACGCTTCCGCTCCCAGTTTACGAGGGTACGTAGACACACTCTTCCCTCTCGTTGCTATGCATCTAGTAGATAGATCTTGCGTGATCGTAGGAAAATTTTAAAATACTACGTTCCCCAACAGTGGTATCAGAGCCAGGTTTATGCGTAGATGATATGCACGAGTAGAACACAATGAGTTGTGGGCTATACTAGTCATACTGCTTACCAGCATGTCATACTTTGCTTCGGCGGTATTGTGAGATGAAGCGGCCCGGACCGACATTACGCGTACGCTTACGCGAGACTGGTTTCACCGTTACGAGCACTCGTTGCTTAAAGGTGACTGGCGGGTGTCTGTCTCTCTCACTTTAGCTGAATCAAGTGTGGCTACGCCCGGTCCTTGTGAAGGTTAAAACAGCACATACTTGACGAAACATCGTTGTGGTTTTGTATGCGTAGGTAAGAACGGTTCTTGCTAAGCCCGTAGCAGCCACGTAAAACTTGCAACAACAAAGTAGAGGACGTCTAACTTGTTTTTGCAGGGCATGTTGTGATGTGATATGGTCAAGACATGATGAGTTATACGGTTTTGTATGAGATGATCATGTTTTGTAAAGTTATCGGCAACTGGCAGGAGCCATATGGTTGTCGCTTTATTGTATGAAATGCAATCGCCATGTAATTGCTTTACTTTATCACTAAGCAGTAGCGATAGTTGAGGAAGCAATAGTTGGCGAGACGACAACGATGCTACGATGGAGATCAAGGTGTCGCGCCGGTGACGAAGGTGATCATAACGGTGCTTTGGAGATAGAGATCAAAAGAACAAGATGATGATGGCCATATCATGTCACATATTTTGATTGCATGTGATGTTTATCTTATTATGCTTCTTATTTTGCTTAGAACGACGGTAGCATTATAAGATGATCCCTTACTAAATTTCAAGGTATAAGTGTTCTCCCTGAGTATGCACCGTTGCGAAAGTTCGTCGTGCCGAGACACCACGTGATGATCGGGTGTGATAAGCTCTACGTTCAAATACAACGGGTGTAAGCCAGTTTTGCACACGCAGAATACTCGGGTTAAACTTGACGAGCCTAGCATATACAGATATGGCCTCGGAACACTGGAGACCGAAAGGTCGAGCGTGAATCATATAGTAGATATGATCAACATAAGATGTTCACCATTGAAACTACTCCATCTCACGTGATGATCGGACATGGTTTAGTTGATTTGGATCACGTGATCATTTAGATGACCGGAGGGATGTCTATCTAAGTGGGAGTTCTTAAGTAATATGATTAATTGAACTTTAATTTATCATGAACTTAGTCCTGGTAGTATTAGCATATCTATGTTGTAGATCAATAGCTCGCGATGTTGCTCCACGTTTATTTTTTTATATGTTCCTAGAGAAAACCAAGTTGAAAGATGTTAGTAGCAATAATGCGGAATTGTTCCATGATCTGAGGATTATCCTCATTGCTGCACAGAAGAATTATGTCCTTGATGCACCGCTAGGTGACAGACCTATTGCAGGAGCAGATGTAGACATTATGAACGTTTTGACAAAAGCTCGATATGATGACTACTTGATAGTTTAAGTGCACCATACTTTACGGCTTAGAACCGGGAATTCAAAAACGTTTTGAACGCCATGGAGCATATAAGATGTTCCAAGAGTTGAAATTAGTATTTCATACTCATGCCCGTGTCGAGAGGTATACGACCTCTGACATTACTTTGCCTACAAGATGGAGGAGAATAGCTCAACCAGTGAGCATGTGCTCAGATTGTCTGGGTACTACAATTACTTTAATCAAGTGGGAGTTAATCTTCCACATAAGATAGTAATTGACAAAGTTCTCTAGTCACTATCACCAAGTTAGTAGAACTTCGTGATGAACTATAATATGCAAGGGATGACGAAAGGAATTCCCAGCTCTTCGCGATACTGAAGTAGGCGAAGGTAGAAATCATGAAAAAGCATCAAGTGTTGATGGTTAACAAGACCACTTGTTTCAAGTAAAGGGCAAAGGGATAGAAGGGGAACTTCAAGAAGAATGACAAGCAAGTTGTCACTCCCGTGAAGAAACCCAAAACTAAACTCAAGCCTGAAACAAGTGCTTATACTGCAAAGGAAATGGTCACTAGAAGTGGAACTGCCCTAGATACTTGGCAGATAAGAAGGATGGCAAAGTGAACAAAGGTATATTTGATATACAGATTATTGATGTGTATTTTACTAGTGTTCATAGCAACCCCTCAGTATTTGATATTGGTTCAGTTGCTAAAGAGTAGTAACTCGAAGTGGGAGTTGCATAATGAACATAAACTAGTTAAAGGATGAAGTGACGATGTGTATTGGAAGCAGTTCCAAGATTGATATGATCATCATCGCACACTCCCTATACTTTCGGGATTAGTGTTGAACCTAAATAACTGTTATTTGGTGTTTGTGTTGAGCATGAATGTGATTTGATCATGTTTATTGCAATACGGTTATTCATGTAAGTTAGAGAATAATTGTTGTTCTGTTTACATGAATAAAACCTTCTATGGTCATACACCCAATGAAAATAGTTTGTTGGATCTCGATCGTGTGATACACATATTCATAATATTGAAGCCAAAAGATGCAAGGTTAATAATGATAGTGCAACTTATTTGTGGCACTGCCGTTTAAGTCATATTGGTGTAAAACGCATGAAGAAACTCCATAATGATGGAATTTTGGAATCACTTGATTATGAATCACCTGGTGCTTGCGAACCATGCCTCATGGGCAAGATGACTAAAAACTCCGTTCTCCGGAACTATGGAGCGAGCAACAGATTTGTTGGAGATCATACATACAGATGTATGTGGACCAATAAGTGTTGAAGCTCGCGGCGGGTATCGTTATTTTCTGACCTTCACTGATGATTTGAGCAGATATGGGTATATCTACTTAATGAAGCACAAGTCTGAAACATTTGAAAAGTTCAAAGAATTTCAGAGTGAAGTGGAGAATCATCGTAACAAGAAAATAAGAGTTTCTACGATATGATCGTAGAGGTAAAATATTTGAGTTAGCGAGTTTGGCCTTCAGTAAAAACAATGTGAAATAGTTTCACTACTCACGCCACCCGGAACACCACAGCGTAATGGTGTGTCTGAACGTCGTAACCGTACTTTATTGGATATGGTGCGATCTATGATGTCTCTTACCGATTTACCACTATCACTTTTGGGGTTATGCATTAGAGACAGCTACATTCACGTTAAATAGGGCACCATCTAAATCCATTGATACGACACCTTATGAACTATGGTTTGGCAAGAAACCAAAGTTGTCGTTTCTTTAAGTTTGGGACTGCGATGCTTATGTGAAAAAGTTTCAACATGATAAGCTCGAACCCAAATCGGAGAATTAAATCTTCATAGGATACCCAAAAGAAACTGTTGGGTACACCTTCTATCACAGATCCGAAGGCAATGTCTTTATTGCTAAGAGTGGATCCTTTCTAGAGAAGGAGTTTCTCTCGAAAGAAGTGAGTGGGAGGAAAGTAGAACTTGATGAGGTAATTGTACCTTCTCCTGGATTGGATAGTAGTACATCACAGGAAATTGTTCCAGTGATTCCTACACCAATTAGTGAGGAAGTTAATGATAATGATCATGAAACTTCAGATCAAGTTTCTGCTGAACGTCGTAGATCAACCAGAGTACGTTCCGCACCAGAGTGGTACGGCAACCCAGCTCAGGAAATCATGTTACTAGACCATGATGAACCTACGAACTATGAGGAAGCAATGATGAGCCCAGATTCCGCAAAATGGCTTGAAGCCATGAAATCTGAGATGGGATCCATGTATGAGAACAAAGTATGGACTTTGGTTGACTTGCCCGATGATCGGCAGGCCATCGAAAATAAATGGATCTTCAAGAGGAAGACCGACGCAGACGGTAATATTACTGTTTACAAAGCTCGACTTGTTGCAAAAGGTTTTCGACAAGTTCAAGGAGTTGACTACGATGAGACTTTCTCACCTGTAGCGATGCTTAAGTCTGTCCGAATCATGTTAGCAATTGCCGCATTTTATGATTATGAAATCTGGCAAATGGATGTCAAAACTACATTCCTAAATGGATATCTCAAAGAAGAGTTGTATATGATACAACCAGAAGGTTTTGTCGATCCAAAAGGTGCTAACAAAGTATGCAAGCTCCAGCGATCCATCTATGGACTGGTGCAAGCATCTCGGAGTTGGAATATACGCTTTGATGAGGTGATCAAAGCATATGGTTTTATACAGACTTTTGGAGAAGCCTGTATTTACAAGAAAGTGAGTGGGAGCTCTGTAGCATTTCTAATATTATATGTAGATGACATATTGTTGATTGGAAATGATATAGAATTTCTGGATAGCGTAAAAGGATACTTGAATAAAAGTTTTTCAATGAAAGACCTCGGAGAAGCTGCTTACATATTAGGCATCTAAAATCTATAGAGATAGATCAAGACGCTTAATTGGACTTTCACAAAGCACATACCTTGATAAGATTTTGAAGAAGTTCAAAATGGATCAGTCAAAGAAAGGATTTTTGCCTGTTTTACAAGGTATGAAGTTGAGTAAGACTCAATGCCCGACCACGGCAGAAAAATATAGAGAGAATGAAAGTCATTCCCTATGCCTCAGCCATAGGTTCTATAAAGTATGCCATGCTGTGTACAAAACACGTTGTGTACCTTGCCATGAGTTTGACAGGGAAGTACAATAGTGATCCAGGAGTAGATCACTGTACAGCGGTCAAAATTATCCTTAGTAATTGGATGACTAAGGAAATGTTTCTCGATTATGGAGGTGATAAAGAGTTCGTCGTAAAGGGTTACGCCGATGCAAGCTTTGACACTAAATCCAGATGACTTTAAGTATCAATCTGGATGCGTATTGAAAGTGGGAGCAATTAGCTAGAGTAGCTCCATGCAGAGCATTGTAGACATAGAAATTTGCGAAATACTTAGGGATCCGTATATGACAGACCCGTTGACTAAACTTCTCTCACAAGCAAAACATGATCACACCTTATTACTCTTGGGTATTAATCACATAGCGATGTGAACTAGATTATTGACTCTAGTAAACCCTTTGGGTGTTGGTCACATGGTGATGTGAACTATGGGTGTTATTCACATAACGATGTGAACCATCGGTATTAAATTACATGGCGATGTGAGCTAGATTATTGACTCTAGTTCAAGTGGGAGACTGAAGGAAATATGCCCTAGAGGCAATAATAAAGATGTTATTTGTATTTCCTTATATCATGATAAATGTCTTTTATTCATGCTAGAATTGTATTAACCAGAAACTTAGTACATGTGTGAATACATAGACAAAACAGTATGTCCCTAGTATGCCTCTACTAGACTAGCTCATTGATCAAAGATGGTTATGTTTCCTGACCATGGACATGAGTTGTCATTTGATCAATGGGATCACATCATTAGGATAATGATGTGATGGACAAGACCCATCCGTTAGCATAGCACTATGATCGTTTAGTTTTACTGCTATTGCTTTCTTCATGACTTATACATGTTCCTATGACTATGAGATTATGCAACTCCCGAATACCGTAGGAACACCTTGTGTTCTATCAAACGTCACAACGTAACTGGGTGATCATAAAGATGCTCTACATGTGTCTCCGAAAGTATTCGTGGTGTTGGCATAGATCAAGATTAGGATTTGTCACTCCGAGTGTCGGAGAGGTATCTCTGGGCCCTCTCGGTAACACACATCATAATAAGCCTTGCAAGCAAAAGACTAATGAGTTAGTCACGAGATGATGTGTTACGGAACGAGTAAAGAGACTTGCCGGTAACGAGATTGAACTAGGTATAGAGATACCGACGATCGAATCTCGGGCAAGTAACATACCGTTTGACAAAAGGAACAACGTATGTTGTTATGCGGTTCTGACCGATAAAAGATCTTCATAGAATATGTAGGAGCCAATATGAACATCCAGGTTCCGCTATTGGTTATTGACCGGAGATGAGTCTCGGTCATGTCTACATAGTTCTCGAACCCGTAGGGTCCGCACGCTTAACGTTTGATGACAATCGGTATTATGAGTTTATGAGTATTGATGTACCGAAGGTAGTTCGGAGTCCCGGATGAGATCACGGACATGACGAGGAGTCTCGGAATGTCCGAGACATAAAGATTGATATATTGGACGACTATATTCGGACACCGGAAGTGTTCCGGAAAAGTTTCGGATTTATCGGGAATGCCGGAGGGGGTTACCGGAACCCCCTACGAGAGGGGATGGTCCATAGTGGGCCTAAAGGGAAAGAGAGAGGCAGCCCATAGGGCTGGCCGGTGCCCCCACCTAGGGTTCCTAGTTGGACTAGGATTGGGAGGGGCGCCACCTCTCCTATTCCTTTCCCTCTTCCTTCTTTTGGTGAATCCTACTAGGAATAGGATTGCAATCCTATTCCTAGTAGGAGTCCACTCCCTAGCCGCACCAGGAAGGGCCGGCCGGCCTCCCTCCCTTGCTCCTTTATATACGGGGGCAGGGGGGCACCCAAAGACACACAAGTTGAATTGTTTTAGCCGTGTGTGGTGCCCCCCTCCACAGAATCACACCTCGGTCATACCGTCGCGGAGCTTAGGCGAAGCCCTGCGCCGGTGAACACATCATATCCGTCACCACGCCGTCGTGCTGACGAAACTCTCCCGTGAAGCTCAACTGGATCAAGAGCTCGTGGGACGTCATCAAGCTGAACGTGTGCTGAACGTGGAGGTGTCGTACGTTCGGTGCTTGATCGGTTGGATCGCGAAGAAGTTCGACAACATCAACCGCGTCACTTGACGCTTCCGCTCCCAGTTTATGAGGGTACGTAGACACACTCTTCCCTCTCGTTGCTATGCATCTGGTAGATAGATCTTGCGTGATCGTAGGAAAATTTTAAAATACTACGTTCCCCAACAGTTTCCTCATTTGAAGAAGAATTTGACTGCAGTTCTGACGATCCTGAAGACATTAGCAGAGAACTAGCGATGCTTGTGAAGAAGTTTCAAAGGTTCTCAAGGAAGAAAAACTTCGGAAAGTCTTCAAGATCCAGCTCAAGAAATGATGAAGCTTCCTCTCATGACTACAAGAAGAGAACTTGCCACAAGTGCAAGAAACCAGGTCACTACATCTCTGAGTGTCCACTGTGGGACAACGAGAACAAGAAGAAGAAGAAGAAGAAGAAGAAGAGCAAGGAATATGATTGTGATGACAAGAAGAAAAAGAAATTCCCAAAGTCTTCTTGCAAGTCTTCGTCAAAGTCTTCATCACACAAGAAGAGCTCGTCTGGCAAGGCTCGTGCTATTGTTGTCAAAGAGATGGATTCAGAGGAGGAGTCCGCTTCTGAGGAGGCAGAGGTGGAGTCTGAGGAGGAGTCCGACTCAGGCGTGGCAAGCCTGGCTCTGGCTTCAGCATATGTCGCCAAGTCCATCTTCACCACTGAAGACAATGGCCTCGTCACCAACAAAAATGCCAAGGATGAGGATGACTCTGCTCCCACCTACTGCTTCATGGCACGTGGTGCCAAGGTAAACTCACACGATGCTTACTTTCAAACATTAAGCGAACATGACCTTGATTGTGAATCCAAACCTAGCTACAAAACACTTGCTAAAATTGCAACTGAACAACATAAATCTATGGAACATATTCAAAAACTGTTAGACAAAAGCGATGATCTGTTGGACACGGAAATGACCCGATCTCAGTCCTTAATTGAAGACATCAAAAATCTTCATGTTAAGTATGAGGAACTTGAAAGTCGTCATGAAACGCTCTCAACAACTCATGAAAAGCTTTCCTATGATTATCTTCAAAGGAAGCAAGAACTTGAGAAATTGAGAGCGGCTCATGAAGATCTTCAAAGAGAGAACGTGTCACTTTGTGCTCAACAGATCAGTCCTGCTCAGGAAGGATTTGAACCACAATGTCTAAAATGCCTTGAGCATGATAACGCTACCTCTGTTGTTGAATGTTCTACTGCTGCTACTATTGCAATATCTTCAACTGCTGATGTGGTAACTAACCCCTCTGCTGAGGATACCACTACTATTGCTGATGAGAATGCCAGGTTGAAGACATTGCTTGAAATAGGAATGTACAAAAGTCTCAAAGGGCATCAGACACTATGTGATGTCCTCAGGAAACAGATTCTGAACCGAAACCCTAGGAAAGAGGGTGTTGGGTTCAAAAGGAAAATGAATGTTGATGGTTCTTACTAGAAGCCTGAGCAGTATCCCAAAACCACATGGGCTGCTGCAAAGGGTCCACCCGTAGATCCATCCACTTTATCTGGCTTCACTTGTGCTAACCCGATTATTATTGATGAATCCTTTGATGCAAACTATAAACTGTTTAAGAATCAGAATGGTGAAGTGTTTGCCAAGTATATTGGTACTAACTGCAGGAATGGGCCACCTATGAAGAAGATCTGGGTGCCCAAAAGTTGTCTTGAGAATCTTCCTATGAATGTCATCATGACACCACCTGGGAAGAAGATAAACCCCATACCAAAGGCTTCATATGGTCCAAAGGCTTCATATAGACAGAGGACTCAACAGAGTTACCCTAACGCAAATATTTTGCAGGGAAACTATCATCAGACTCATGAATATGAGCATGTTTCATCTAACCACTTTGTTCAAAAGACAAAGAACTTCTCTGCATATTCATATGAGTATTATTCATCTCCTGCTAAGCTATTTGCTAGGGCTCCTAAGCCAAAATTCTCAGATGCTACACTTAGACTTATTGCTTCAAAGACACCCCTAAAGATGTGGGTGGTTAAGAAGAATTAACTTCTCTTACACGGAAGGGTCTCGAGCCGAAAATCATTTCCTGACACCAATGCTGGGGACCTTAAACATCTTGTGGGACGCAAGATCAAATGTCCAAATGGTCTAACCATGTACTTCGTCCCATGGTTTCCTGACAAGCTTCCTATCTTGACTAACTAGGACCTATACTTTAAAAGCATGCTTGTTTGTCAAATGTTTATGCTTCACACTTCTCTTTGTGAAGACTATGCCACTAACTGATCTGTAGGGTCCTGCTTCGGAAGCCACTGAATGGATAATTGACAGTGGATGTACTAACCACATGACTGGTGATTGACGTCTTCTCATGGACTCAACTCTATGTCCTTCTCCCAAAAGTCACATCACATTCGCTGACACTGGTAAAAGCAAGGTACTGGGACTTGGCAGAGTTGCTATCTCAAAGGATCAACACATGGACAAAGTAATGCTTGTTGAATCCCTTGGATACAACTTAACGTCAGTTTCATGCTATGTGATCTAAATATGATTGTGATATTTGGAAAATATCGTTGCCTTGTGCTTATGGAATCTAACAAATCTCTAGTCTTCGAAGGACATCGAAAAGGTGATATTTATATGGTAGATTTCTCTCCAGGGCCATAGCTCGCCGTTTGTCTTCTCGCTAAAGCTTCAGAGTGCTGGCTTTGGCATCGAAGACTTGGTCATGCTGGCATGAGGAACCTACACACTCTCGTCAAGAAGAAGCACGTCATAGGCATCGAGGGCGTCAAGTTCAAGAAAGATCATCTTTGTGGTGCTTGTGAAGCTGGAAAGATGACTAGGGCTAAGCATCCCTCAAAGACAATCATGACTACATATCGTCCCTTCGAGCTGCTTCACATGGACTTATTTGGCCCTACTCGCTACTCTACTCTCACTACTACTGCTTGCTTATATGGCTTCGTGATCATTGATGACTACTCTAGATACACTTGGGTGCATATAATCCTATTTAAGACTGAAGTGCGGGATGTCTTCAAACGCTTCGCAAATCGGGCCATGAACAACTATGGCATCAAGATCAAGCACATCAGAAGTGACAATGAAACTGATTTCAAGAATACTGGGCTCGACACCTATCTTGATACATTGGGCATCACGCATGAGTTCTCCGCTCCATACACACCTCAACAGAATGGCATCGTTGAGCGCAAGAACCGGACTCTCATTGAGATGGCATGAACTATGCTTGACGAATACAAGACACCAAGAAGGTTATGGCCTGAAGCCATTGATACTGCATATCACATCATCAACAAAGTTTATCTTCAGAAGTTCTTCAAGAAATCATAATATGAACTTCTGAATGGTAAGAAGCCAAATGTCAGCTATTTCAAAGTCTTTGCTGCTAAATGCTGGATCGAGGATCCGCATCACACTTCCAAATTTGCACCAAAAGCACATGAAGGTTTTATGCTCGGTTACGGAAAGGATTCGCACACCTACCGTGTCTTCAATCTCTTTCACTATAAAGTGGTTGAAACCGTAGATGTGCGGTTCGATGAAACTAACGGCTCGCAAAGAGAGCACCTGTCAAATGTGCTAGATGAAGCTTCTCCAAGTGAATCTATCAAACAAATAGGTACAGGAGAAATTATACCCACCAAGGAACCAACTGAAGAGGAAATCATCATCTCTCCACCTAGTCATCCTGAAGACAATGCTCAGCCTGAAGCCAATCCTGAACAAGAAGATAATCAACAGCTTGAGCAAAGTCTTCGCCTGGCTCATCCTCGTGTTGCTAATGAAGTCCAAATTGAAAAGATTCTTGATGGCCTTAATGCAACTGGTCCACTTACTCGCTCAAAAGCAACTCAGCTAGCCAACTTCTGTGGTCACTCTGCTTTTGTCTCAATAACTGATCCCAATAAAGTTGATGAAGCTTTTATGGAATCTGAATGGATTCAAGCAATGCAAGAAGAGCTTCGACAGTTTAAACTGAATAATGTATGGGAACTGGTAAAGCGTCTTGATCCACGGAAGCATAACATCATTGGCACCAAATGGATCTATCGCAACAAACAAGATGAGAATGGTCAAGTCGTCAGAAACAAGGCTCGTCTCGTTGCTCAAGGCTATACTCGAGTAGAAGGAATTGAATTTGATGAAACCTTTGCCCCTGTTGCTAGACTTGAAGCCATTCGTATTATCCTAGCATACACCAACCATCATAACATATTTCTGTATCAAATGGATGTGAAGAGCGCCATTATGAATGGGAAAATTGAAGAAGAAGTGTATGTTGCACAACCTCTAGGCTTTGAAGATCCAAAATGTCCTGACATGGTTTACAAGCTCAACAAGGCATTGTATGGCCTCAAACAAGCTCCTCGTGCATGGTATGACACACTCAAAGACTTCCTGAAGAGCAAAGGCTTCAAACCTGGATCACTGGATCCCACTCTCTTCACGAAAACATATGATGGAGAATTGTTCGTATGTCAGATTTATGTGGATGACATTATCTTTGGATGCACTGTCAAAAGATACAATGATGCGTTTGGATACATGATGCAAGAGCAATATCAGATGTCCATGATGGGTGAACTGAAGTTCTTCCTTGGTCTTCAAATTCACCAACAGAAGAATGGCATCTTCATATCTCAAGAGAAATACCTCAAAGATTGCCTGAAGAAGTTTGGAATGCAAGATTGCAAAGGGTACACGACGCCAATGCCAACCAAAGGTCAATTGGGCTCCGACGCCAATGGTAAAGAGTTCGATCAGAAGGTATACCGCTCCATGATTGGTTCTTTACTCTATTTGTGTGCATCTAGGCCTGATATAATGCTTAGCGTTGCATGTGTGTCTGATTCCAAGCGGCACCAAAGGAATCGCAATACCTCGCTGTGAAGCGAATTCTTTGATACTTAGCTCACACCCCCACACTAGGATTATGGTATCCCAAGGGCTCTATGTTTGATCTTGTTGGATTCTCAGATGCTGATTATGCTGGTGACAAAGTTGACCGCAAGTCCACCTCAGGCACATGTCACTTTCTTGGACGATCTCTTGTCTGTTGGTCTTCAAAGAAATAGAACTCTATAACTCTCCACAGCAGAAGCTGAATACATTGCTGCTGGATCTTGTTGCGCTCAGCTTCTCTGGATGAAGCAAACTCTTAAGGATTATGGCATCAACATGGAAAAAGTGCATCTCTTCTGCAATAATGAGAGTGCCATCAAGATTTCTCACAATCTCGTTCAGCACTCGAAGACAAAGCACATTGAGATTTGTCGGCACTATCTGAGGGATCATGTGATCAAGAAGGACATTGAAATCATACATATCAACACCGAAGAGCAACTGGCAGATATCTTCACTAAGCCCTTGGATGAGAAAAGGTTTTGCAAGCTGCGGTGTGAGCTAAATATCTTAGAATCCCCAAATGTCATGTGATTGGACACACATCCTAACACTTATGCATTTTGACGACTTAGATGTGCAACACACTAGGTAACGTATGTCTTCAATTCATGAAGACTTACATTCTGAGTGTGAATACATTAATGCGGAAATCGACTCTTGAGGGCCACGATAAGTGTGCGATGTGTCCTAGTCTAATACTTCCTATACGGTGGGTAACGCCACCACCAAACTTTCTTGAAGTTTTCATTTGGCGTCATGTCTGCATTGTCTTCATACTTGGTTTGTCTTAAACATTGGTTGTCTTCAAGACTCATTGTCTCGATGTTGATTTGTTTGGTTTCTCTGATATATAGTGTACGAGTTTTGAATGGATCTAGAACAGCAATCCTGATCGTTGGTGCTCTCAATCTAATGGTTGGGAGCAGTGGTATTCGCATGAACAGTGGCTGTTCCAAACCCATGTCTGATATTTCTAGAATTCGCTGTGTGACCCACCATCTGAACATGCTCTGGATCTTTCCACTATGGGCTGGACTACACACTTGCTCCTCTAAATTATTTAATTCATACTACCTTGCTACATGCATGCATCGACCGCTTCACCAGAGACTAGCATGCAAGCCTAGCATTGCAATGTTGTATGAATCCACAAATGCCTATTTGATATCTCCATTTGAAGCTTCTATGAAATTTTTACCATGATATGTGTGCTTTAGTTTTTTACACTAATTTAGTACCATGCTTATACGTAATCAGCTGACGTGCAAAGCACGTACAAATTACTAGTATATATATATATATATATATATATATATATATATATATGTGTGTGTGTGTGTGTGTGTGTGTGTGTGTGTGTGTGTGTGTGTGTGTGTGTGTGTGTGTTCTGTGTTCTACAACATTCACTTATAGCTATGTCTTCAAACTTTTGAATCTAAGTGAATGTGATCGGACCCTAATCCTCTCTATGCTTCATCTCTCCAACTCTTTATATCTCTTCATATGCATTCTATTGACACTTGTTGAATGTCTTCACTGCGTCCTTGTCGGCTGAGGATATAGAGACACTCATTTAAAACTGTTTTCAATAGTCTATCCCTTTTTGCCCAAAAACCGGAGAAACCGAAACGTCCATCTGACATATCAGGCGTGCGTGGGATCGTGTCTCAACTCTCCATAAGATGCATGCCAGCCACGTGTCATTCAAATGTGAACCGCCAGGGGCACCTGCGTAATTGCACTGCACCGTCATCCCTCCTTATACATACTCCACCCTTTCTCTCCCACCTCTCGCCATCTCTCTCAACCCTAGCACCTCCGCTAGCTCCAGTCTACGCCGGAGACAAAGCGTTTAGCTGCCGCGACTTCTTCGACGACATCTTCCCGCCGGTCATGGACCTCGTCTCTCCGTCGCCACCGTAGGTGTCTTCCGCCGCCAAGTTAGGGCACGGAAGATCGATCTGCTCGGCATCGTACTCTTTCCGTCTAGCAGTTCTTCATCGCGGTAAATAGATCTCTCTTTTTACCGATGTTTTGATCCGTTAAAATCATACAACTTCACCACAAGTGGTTTCTGTACATCTAAGAACTGCTTTCTTCTATCCTTCTCTCATCTGATGCAAATATATTCACTTATGACCAAAACTACAAGTTAGATTCCTCACTTGTGCCTATTCTTGGATTCGTACAAATCTGGAACAAACTCACTCCATATAAGTGAATGTCTTCGCACGATGAGGTCAATGTCTTCAAACCGTATTTAATCTTCAAAATCTTCTGAGAATGCATATGACCTCTTCCCCTTCCCTCGCATCTCTAATGCTGTCAGAGGTACATGTCCGTGCGAGAATCCCTTGGTTCTAATAGTCTGCATTCATTTGCAGAATTCTTACAGCATCACCTTGAATCTCCTGAAGCCAGTTCTTGTCTCACCAGTCGTCGGAAGATAAATTTCTTTGTGAAGCCTTTCTGTCTGAACCCAGTGGCTTCTGAAAAATAGTCGAAGAAAGGCGGCAGGCAGGGACGTACTCACACTGCCAAAGATCTTCCTCCAGATATGTTCACCATGTACAAGTCTGACCCAGAAGAGACCAATGGTGAACACAAATCTCCAATCCAATGGATACGAAGATATTGGGCAGAGCAATGGTTTCTGTACAAATTTGTGACTCCTGAGTATGCTTCAAAGAATGCCATTCATCCCCCATGGGGTGATATCGTCTACAAGAAGCTCCAGCCCAAGACTATGTCTGAAGCCATTGCCAAGAGCTTCTATCCATGCATGGTCAGAGGACAAATGCCTTCAAATTCTGACCCCTCTAGTCTCCGATGGTGTCGTGATGATGAATTGTTTGAAGAGAACTACAAATTTGCCAAGAACTCTGCAACTCAGAACAGGAAGGAATTGGGCATTAACTTCAATCCTGGCCCATCTCGGCCCCGGTCTGATGGAACACGCGAAGCCAATGAAAATCGCATCGGCCCCTTCAATGGCCTTGATGGATTACTGATAACCCACAAGTGTAGCGGATCAGTTGTAGCCTCTTTCGATAAGTAAGAGTGTCGAACCCAACGAGGAGCTAAAGGTAGAACAAATATTCCCCCAAGTTCTATCGACCACCGATACAACTCTACGCACGCTTGACGTTTACTTTACCTAGAACAAGTATGAAACTAGAAGTACATTGTAGGTGTAACGGGATATGTTTGCAAGAATATAAAGAGCACGTAAATATAAACTAGGGGCTTTTTAGATAAAGGAGCAATAATAGTTAGTATAGCGAGTGTGGAAAAGTGGTGGTAGGAGTTGCGAAATTGTCCCTAAGCAATTGACTATGTTACTAGACCGATAGCAAGTTTTATGTGGGAGAGGCCATTGCTAGCATGTAATTCCTGACTTGGAATTCTATGCACTTATTATTGGAACTATTAGCAAGCATCCGCAACTACTAACGTTCAATAAGGTAAAACCCAACCATAGCATTAAGATATATTGGTCCCCCTTCAATCCCGCATGCATCAATTTCTACTCTAGGTTGAAGCTTGTGTCACTCTTGCCCTCCAATACGTAGTCCTATCAACATACAACTAACCCTATGGTGTGATCCACACACACACTCATATGATGGGCACCAAAGGACAGCATGTCAGGCCCAAGATGCGATTCTATCCCGATCACGTGACAAACTCGTGACTGGGGCACAACCGCATTTCGGGCGCTTAGCAAGGTGGATATCATTACATCGTACCATTACATACATGCATGGGGATACATACAATTCATACAATTCACATGAATACAACAACATCAATACAAGACATCTGACTACGGATGCAAACAAGAAAAACACAACGACATCCATCTGCTATCCCAGGCTGCCGACCAGGAACCTAACCCACGACTAACAAAGAAGAAGAAGAAAGAACTCCAACAAAAGGTAACATCGCTCTCACGTCAAGTCAACGGAAACCTGCACCTGCAATTGTTGTTGTAGTATGTGTGAGCCACGAGGACTCAACAATCCCATAACCATGGGTATCAAGACTAGAAAAACATAAAGGGTATGGAGAGGTTAAGTGGTGAGGTTGCAGCAGCGGCTAAGCATAAGTATGGTGGCTAACTTATGAGTACAAGAATAAGATGAGCATCTACGCAAATGGTCACAAACTAGTAATGATCGCTAAAGATCCTGAACTACCTACGAGTCAAACATAACCCCACTGTGTTCTCTTCTCAAAGTGAAAAGAGACGGTCACGGTTACTCACGCGGTTCGTGTATTTTAGTTCGGATCCTCTGCCAAGTTTTCTACAACCGGACATTAACAAATTCCAATCTGCCACATAACCACGGGCACAGCTTTTGGAAGATTATAACCCTGCAGGGTGTCCCAACTTAGCCCATCACAAGCTCTCACGATCAGCAGAGATAATAATAATAATACCCCTTATCTTACGGACAATCTGATCAGACTCGGAATCCCGGTGCACAAGACATTTCGGCAATGGTAAAACAAGTCCAGCAAGACCTCCCGGCGTGCCGACACCCTTATAGTAGCCGTGCGTATCTCGTCTCAGGCCATGTCCAGATGAGCTAAGCATACAGTACTGAAGTCCTTGGGTTGCCCCAGGTAGCCCACACGATGCTCTAGTTTGGGACCAACACCATCAGCACTGCCCCCCTGTTATGTAGAATTAAGAACCCGGGGACGCGACCCCCTATGCAATTTAATTAATTAATTAAGTTTTATGATGAGGCAAATTAAAACCAATGTTGGGCCTTGCTGGAGGAGTTTTATTCAAAGACAAACTGTCAAGGGGTCCCCATATACCCAACCGCGTTAGGGACGCAAAATCAAGGAACATAACACTGGTTTATCGGTTCTTAAGGCGGCATGAGTGGAACAAAACATCGAGCAAAAGGCCAAGCCTTCCACCCATTGCCAAGTATATATGTGTGTTAATTATAGTAAGATATATTGTGATATTCCAAGAAACAAGTTCCAACATGGAGCAATCTTCATCTTCACCTGCAACTAACAATGCTATAAGAGGGGCTGAGCAAG
This sequence comes from Secale cereale, assembly GCA_902687465.1. Classification (NCBI taxonomy): domain Eukaryota; kingdom Viridiplantae; phylum Streptophyta; class Magnoliopsida; order Poales; family Poaceae; genus Secale; species Secale cereale. Next base: position 756,116,919 of record LR738711.1, read on the forward strand.
CGGGTAACATATCCAAACAACGGTTCGCCAGGAAGGTGTCAAAGGTTAGAGGTTTCATGTCAACAAGGGGAGGCTGACAACAAAAATGGGTAGCGCGACATATAACGATAGCATCGAGACAACTAGCATGGCAATTATAGTAAAGGTATCCAAGGAGACGGTCATCTTGCCTGAGATTCCACAAGGAAGAAGAACGAGTCCATGAAGTAGACGAAGAAGAATCCACGAAGACGAACCAAGTGTAGTCGAACGAATCCTCACGATCGCAACAGAATGTGAACTAGCGAGAAGAAGCACACACCACTCAAGAACATGACAAGATGCTCAACCAAGTATGATGCAAGACAAGCCTATATGATGCAAGACATGGCAAGGGATGAAGCATGCAAGAACAACACAACCCAGCAAGTTTAAATGAGGCCGGAAACAACATATAACAATTCCGGTAAGCCCTCATATGCACATTTCGAAATTGGTCCAGATCTGAATAAACCTTAATTTAAAGTTGTTAAACAGCAAGTTAACATGCACCACGAAGATCTACTCGAAATTCTAGTCAAGTTACATATCAAGTTTATTTAATTCGGAGCTACGACCTAGAAGATATGAGCAAAACAAGACAAGCATGGCAATTATGCAAGATGCATCCAAACAACAAGAAAACTCACTCCAAGCATGTAACCAACATGATATTATGCATCTACATGCAAAAACACACAAGTTTCATATAGGACACGCTCAAAACGGAGCAACGGTTCAACACATACACACGAAACAAGGTATAACAACAAGCTGTCCAAAAACAGCAACATAGCAACTTTGGAGCAAGGTATATATATGCTACAGCCCCCAATCATGATAACAAAAGGCATGGATGTGAAATAGACACGATTCTCAACAAGCACGAACTTAGAGCACACCCAAAAACTTACTGGAACACAACTAAACTAGCATGGAAAGATTCAAGAAGTTTACTGATTTCTCAGACTCAGCAGTTTTCAACAAGTCATAGAAAATAACAACAGCGAGTAGGTCACTTTGCAAGCTTGTTGCAAACACCACAAGTCATAACATGGAAAACTAATTATACTACAGCAAAGATGACATGATTGTGCTTCTAAAACATATTGACATGTGGCACTAAAGAGAATTACACCAATAGCTATCAACAAGACAAATCAGCACCTCATAACAAGTTCCAGCACTTAACAGCCACATGCACTTTTGCAACAGAGATAAACATGGCAATACGGCACCTAACATGAATGCTACAGCAACCGTCATGTAGAGCACATCACAATGAACATTTTGACATATTATACACTCCATTTGGACCAACATGCACAAAGTTATCATCACTCGAACATGCACACTTAACAACGGTTTTCAGCAGTTTAAAACATTTAGCACTCTTGCAACGATGATTAGGGCATCAAGATGAACTCAAACAAGCATGCCACAGTACAACAATATGAAGAGCATATCACAGCGAACATTTGGACATATCATATGCTCAAAACGGAGCCACATGCACAAAGTTATCACTATGCAAACATGCACACATTTTAATAGTTTTCTGAGGACTTAGCCATTTTTTCAAAAAAAATTGAGAGCACAGTAGAACTAAACTACGCCCAGGGCGAGGGGAACATGTGGGCTCACCATGGGCCACGGCCCTGTAGGAGGGGAGGCAGAGCAGGCCGGCTGGGTGCTCAGCTGGGCCTGGGAGCACTGGGTTGGGACCCATGAGGCGCGTGCGGGAGGCCTCGACCAGATCCTCTGATCAGGATCGGCCGGTGGCGACGGACATCGGGCGATGGTGACGCGGCAGCCGGGGCGCGGGACGCCGGAGATAGCAAGGTCCGGCCGGATCCCACCGGATCCGGGCTGGAGACCGACGGAGGAGGGCGGGGAAGGCGGCGCTCGGTGATGCACAGCAGCTCGGCCGGGCGGTAGAGCTGCTCGCCGCCGGTGACCGGAGACAGATGCGGTGTGGAGGCGAGGGAGCCAGGGCGGGTGCGGCCGGCGGCGCGCGGGCGCGGGCCGGGGAGGGCCTCGCGCGGGCCGAGCGGGCCAGCTGCGGCGGGTGGTGGCGGAGGCCTCGTGGCGACGGGGGATTGGCTATGGAGGCGGGGGATGCTGAGGGCCTCTGATTGGCCGGGCGACGTGGCTGGCGGCGGGTGGACATGTCCGGCGGCGGGCGGACATGTCCGGCTGCGCGAGGGGAGCGGGGCTAGGGTTTCATCTATGAAAAATACGGGGGGAGACACACATATATAGGTAGAGGGAGCTAGGAGTGTCCAAATGAGGTGTGGCTTTTGGCCACGCGATCACGATCCAATGACCGAGAGCATGGAGGGGGTTAGGATGGGCTAGAGGGCTGTTGTGGATGGGTGAGTAGGCTGAGAAGAGAGGGATAAGACAGGCCTGGCACAGTGTTTCGGAGACCGAAACGTCCGACGATTTAACCGGCGACTAGTGCCGCTATATTTTAACGGTTGGGCTATCAAATGAGCTCCGAATGCGACGAAATTTGGCAGGCAACCTGTCTACACTATAATAAGGCCACCCGCCAAGTTTCGTCCCATTCTAAGAACATTTTCCGGCCACTTACAAAATAAATATTCGGAGGTGTCGCGGGCACGTGCAAGTGTGTCTGGGCTCAGAACGGACAACGAAAACGATGGGCGGACTCGGACGGATGCAAGTTTTGAAAACATGAGGATGCAATGCACATGATGACAAAGCAAAGATGCAACACACAAGCAGATGACATGGCAACAATGACGAATAACTGGCTAACACCTGGCGCATTGGTCTCGGGGTGTCACACAGCAACATAACCACAAGCAAATTAAACCAATCATAGCAATTCACTAATTACCGATAGGACAACGAAAATCTACTCAGACTTCATTGGATGGCAACACATCATTAGATAATATGAAGCATAATGCACCATATTCAAGTAGAGGGTACAGTGGGTTGCGGGAGAGTGGACCATTGTAGATAGATGGGGCAAGGTGATGAAGATGTTGGTGAAGATGACGGAGGTGTTGGTGTACATCGCCGTCACATGATGATGGCCCCGGCGGCGTTCCGGCGCCACCGGGAGAGAGGGGGAGAGAGCCCCCTCCTTCTTCTTCTTCCTTGACCTTCTCCCTAGATGGGAGAAGGGTTTCCCCTCTAGTCCATGGCCTCAATGGCGGCAGAGGGGCGAGAGCCTCTCCGAGATTGGATCTGCATCTCTGTCTCTCTCTGTTTCTGCGTTCCCAGATTCTGGCCTTTCACCGTTTCTTAAATTCCCGGAGAACCGTAACTCCGATTGGGCTAAATTTTGGACACGTTTTTTATCCGAATATTAGCATTCTTGCGGGGAAAGAAGGGCACCAACTGCCTTACGGAGTGTCCACCAGGGTCAGGGGCGCACCCACCCCCTGGGGCGCGCCCCCTACCTTGTGGCCCATTCGGGCATCATCTCGCGTTGATTCCACTTCCCAAAATTCACATATATTCCAAAAAAATCTTCGGTCGTTTTTATCCCGTTTGGACTCCATTTGATATGGAGATTCTGCGAAACAAAAAACATGCAACAAACAGGAACTGGCACTGGGCACTGGATCAATATGTTAGTCCAAAATAGTATAAAAAGCTGCCAAAAGTATGTAAACATTGTAGAATATTGGCATGGAATAATCAAAAATTATATATATGACCGAGACATATCAGCATCCCCAAGCTTAATTCCTGCTCGTCCTCAAGTAGGTAAATGATAAAAAAGATAATTTTAGATGTGGAATGCTACCTAGCATAATCTTGATCATGTAATCTAATCATGGCATGAATATTAAGACACGAGTGATTCAAAGCAATAGTCTATCATTTGACATTAAGACAATAATACTTCAAGCATACTAATAAAGCAACCATCCGATGAGTCAAATTTGGGGATGAACCTTCAAAAAAATTCCAAGCAGTAGCTACGGAGAGATACCGTAAGGACAACATTGCCACCTTACAAACGGACGAGGGCCTCACAGTGGAAGATCACACGGGTAAGGAAGCTCTCCTCTTTCATGCCTATACTGCAAGACTGGGCTCCTCCAATCCAACGCAGATGCAATTTGACCTACCATCATTGATAAGGCCTACCCAAAATCTGGATCATCTCACCATACCTTTCACGCATGAGGAGATTGACTTAGTGATTAAAGAAATGTCTGGAGATAGGGCACCTGGACCGGACGGATTTAATGGCATATTCCTCAAAGCATGCTGGCCGATCATTAAAAAAGACTTCTACAACTTGTGCAGCCAATTTCATGCAGGTATACTAGACCTACAGAGCATTAACGATGGGCTCGTCACTCTCATCCCCAAAAATGGATCACCGTCAACTGTTAATGACTACCGCCCGATTACACTCCTTAATTGCTGCCTCAAGCTCATCACCAAGCTCCTGGCCAACCGATTGCAAAAAGTCATTCTCCTAATTATTCACCGCAACCAGTACGGCTTCATTAGGGGTAGATCTATACAAGACTGCCTTGCATGGACGTTTCAATATATACATCAATGTCAAGCTTCTAAACGACCGATCGTGTTACTAAAACTGGACTTTGCCAAAGCTTTCGATACCATTGAGCATGACCCAATGATCAACATTATGAAACATATGGGATTCAATGACACATGGCTTTCCTGGATCAAATCCATATTCTCCTCGGGGAGGTCATCTATATTGCTAAATGGAGTGCCGGGCAGACAGTTCCATTGCCGTCGAGGTGTTTGCCAGGGTGACCCTCTCTCACCTCTCATCTTCGTCCTCGCTGCTGACCTCCTACAATCGGCGATCAATGAGGCATTCCGAGACGGCCTAATCCAGCTCCCCTTCCCAAGTAATGGCCAAATGGACTACCCGATTGTACAATATGCCGATGATACAATCATGCTCATGCCGGCCTGCCCCCGACAAGCTCTTATCATCAAAGGCATCCTTACCAGATATGCCCAATCGATCGGCCTCAAGATCAACTTCAATAAATCAACGCTCATTCCCATCAACTTGGATCAGGATCTTACCACACGCCTTGCATCCATCTTCGAGTGCCCGGTCAGCAGTATGCCCTTCACGTACCTCGGCCTTCCTCTGGGCACGTCTTGGCCCACCATACAAGACTTCATGCCGTTGGTTTGCTCCGTAGAGAGGAGTATTTCTCCCACACTCTCCCTCATGTCGCAGGCTAGAAAATTAACCCTGTTGAACTCCATGGTCACATCACTACTCATTTATGCGATGTGCACCCTCCATTTTCCACCTAAACTCATTGACATGCTTGATAAAATAAGAAGGAGATGCTTATGGATCAAGAAAATAGAGCAAGGTGATAAATGCAACTCTCTTGCAGCCAGGGACCTAGTATGCAAACCAAAAATCAAAGGTGGCATAGGTGTACTCAATCTACGTGTCCAAAATGAAGCTCTCCTGCTAAAATTTCTACACAAATTTTATAACAAGATGGACATCCCCTGGGTTCGCCTGACGTGGGACTCCTACTACCAAGGGAGGATACCACACGCCACTGACCCGGTTGGATCCTTCTGGTGGCGCGACATCCTCAAACTCTCTCCAAGATTTAGGGGAATCTCAAGCATCAATATCGTCTGTGGCACCACGTCCTTGTTTTGGAAAGATCTCTGGGGAGAACAAACCCTGCAAGATTCACACCCTCGTGCATTTTCGTACTCTTTGGACGAGGATATCTCCGTAAACTTCTTGAGCATCACGTCACTGCAAGAACCGTTTCATCTACCACTGTCACCACAAGCGCTGGATGAAATCAGACAAATACAAACGACGGCTACTGAACTCCAACCGTCAACTGCGACTTCGGATGTGTGGCATTATGTCTGGGGTAAAACAATCTTCAAGTCAACTGACTATTACAAATTCTTCTTCAAGGACCTTCATTCACACCAAGTTTTTGATTGGATCTGGAAATCTAAATGCACCATGAAACTTAAGGTGTTTGCTTGGCTCCTCTTCCACGATCGACTCAACACGCGTAACATGCTAAAAAGAAGGCACTACAACATAGGGGATGATCACAACTGCCTACTATGCGATCAGAACATGGAAGAAACCCTCGGACATATGGTCTTCACCTGCAGTTTTAGCAAAAGTTGCTGGGAGAAAATTGACATGAGATGGGACTCCTTCACTAATAGGCTGCAAGCTATTCAAGGTCAAAGGAACAACCATCCGACACCTTTATTCATGGAGAAATTCACTGTAGCTGCTTGGAGTATCTGGAAGGAGAGGAATAACCATCACTTCAGAGCCATACGGCCCTCCTTCCAATCTTGGCTTGACAGATTTAAAAGAGACTTTGGACTCCTACAACATAGGGTTAAAGAGGCGCATAAGCCTCTAGTGCTTGATTTTGTAGCCTCTCTTTAATTCAAAACCCCCCTCCCTAGTCTTCCTCCCTGTCTGCCACAAAGTGGCCGGGCTTCATCCCATGTAAATATCCATTTGTACAGTACTCTATTTTGTTTAATGCATTAATACAGTAGGAGTCTTTCCTACTGTTCACGGTCAAAAAAAAATAACGTGGCCAAAGAAAGTTATCCCTACAAAATCATATGGTCTGGCTATGCTCCATCTTCACCACACAAAGTATTTAAATCATGCACAACCCCGGTTTTAGCCAAGCAATTGTTTCATACTTTAGTATTCTCAAACTTTTTCAACTTTCACGCAATACATGAGCGTGAGCCATGGACATAACACTATGGGTGGAATAGAAGGTGGTGATAGACAAAAGGAGGGAGAAATTCTCACATCAACTAGGCAAATCAATGGACTATGGAGATGTCCATCAATCGATATCAATGTGAGTGAGTAGGGATTGCCATGTAACGGATGCACTAGAGCTATAAGTGTATGAAAGCTCAAAAGAAAACTAGTGGGTGTGCATCAACTTGCTTGCTCATGAAGACCTAGGGCATTTGAGGAAGCCCGTCGTTGGAATATACAAGCCAAGTTCTATAATGAAAATTCCCACTAGTATATGAAAGTGACAACATATGAGACTCTATCATGATGAACATGGTGCTATGATGCTTCACAAGTGTGGTAAAAGGATAGAAACATTGTCCCTTCTCTCTTTTTCTCCCATTTTTTATTTTTATTTTTTTTATTTTGTGCTCTTTGGCCTCTTTTTTTGATGGGCTTCTTTGGCCTCTTTTTTTTATTTGGCTTCATTGGCCTCTTTTATTATTTTATAACCTCACATGGGACAATGTTCTAATAATGGTGATCATCACACTTTTATTTACTTACAACTCAATACTAGAACAAAAATATGACTCTATATGAATGCCTCCGGCGGTATACCGGGATGTGCAATGATCTAGCATAGCAATGACATCAAAAAACAGACAAGCCATGGAAACATCATGCTAGCTATCTTACGATCATGCAAGGCAATATGACAATGATGGTGCGTGTCATTATAAACGGAACGGTGGAGTTACATGGCAATATATCTCGGAATGGCTATGGGAATGCCATTATAGGTAGGTATGGTGGTTGTTTTGAGGAAGGATATAAGGTGGTTTGATGCACCGGCGAAAATTGCGCGGTACTAGAGTGGCTAGCAAGGTGGAAGGGTGAGAGTGCGTATAATCCATGGACTCAACATTAGTCATAAATAACTCACATACTTATTGCAAAAATTTATTAGCCATCGAAACAAAGTACTACACGCATTCTCCTAGGGCAAGGGTTGGTAGGAGTTAACCATCGCGCGATCCCGGCCTCCTCACAAAGGATGACAATCAAAAAATAAATCATGCTCCGACTTCATCACATAACGGTTAACCTTATGTGCATGCTTCGAGAATCACAAACCTCAACACAAGTATTTCAACAATCCACAACTACCCACTAGCATGACTCTAATATCACCATATTTATATCGCAAAACTATTGCAAGGAATCAAACATATCATATTCAGCGATCTACAAGTTTATGTAGGATTTTATGACTAACCATGTGAATGACCAATTTCTGTCAACTCTCTAAATAGATATAAGTGAAGCAAGAGAGTTTTAATTATTTATACAAAAGATATGCCCACGCTCTAACAAATATAAGTGAAGCAAAAGAGCCTTCTACAAATGGCGGTTTTCTATGTGAGGATTAACAGGCAATCCAAACTTCAGATGATATAAGTGAAGCACATGAAGCATTCTATAAAGCCATACTCAAAAGATATAAATGAAGTGCAAAGAGCATTCTATAAGTCAACAAAGTACTATCTCATACCAGCATGGTGCATTTATTCAAAGAAAAAAGAAAAAGCACACAACGCTCCAAGAGTTTACGCATATCATGTGAACGAAACAAATCTGAAAACATACCGATACTTGTTGAAGAAAGATGGGATGCCTTCTGGGGCATCCCCTAGCTTAGACTCTTGAGTCTCATTGAATATTTACTTGGGGTGCCTCGGGCATCCCCAAGCTTGAGCTCTTGCCTCTCCTCCTTCTCCACATATCGAGACCTCCTCGATCTTCAAACACTTCATCCACACAAAACTTAACCGAACTTTTAGTGGCGGGGTTAGTGCATATGATCAATAAAATCCCATCATGTACTGCTCTAAAATTATTGTATAATTATGAACAAACATTACCCACTGTATTCTATCACAATTCTATGGCCCCAAGTCAAGGAGGCTTCAACAAGAATTCAAACATATGCAAATAATGAAGCTATAATAGCAATATTTGAAAATAGGTCAGTCTGTAGTAATATGAACATTAAACATACTTCTGTAACTCTAAAAATTTTGGAAAAAATAGTAAAAATCAACAATTCGTATAGCAAGACTTTGCAAAAAGTTTCAGATCCTTTCGACATTCTAGTAAAAAATGTAAAATCGTGCACTATAGCCAAAGTTTCTGTTTTTGCACCGCACAAACCAACAAGCAGTTTAATCATCCTAAAGGAAACTCCTGGCACATTATTTTTATAATGCAATGGAATTGTACAAGGGGATAATTATTTTTGTTGAAAAGTTTATGTAATTCAAGATTTGTAAAGTTTCCATGGGCATGAACAAAGTTCAAGGAGCTCCCCCATTTCAACGGTGCTCGTCCTTCTTACTTTCACTTTTCTTTTTGAAAAAGTTTTAGGTTCCCCTCTTTATTTTTTTGTTTTTAAACTTTATAAAAGCACACAACATAAATAAATGACTCTCTAAAACTTCCGAGTTGTCTCCCTGGCAATGCTTTCTTTAAAGCCATTAAGCTAGGCATATGGTGCTCAAGTAATGGATCCACCCGGATCCCAAGGTATATCAAAGCCAATTTTAATTAACAATTATTTGGCATTTAGTAGTGAGCACAAAGTGATATGTGTCATGCAAAAACGAAGTCTAACTCTCTTCCTATGCATAGGCATGTCATACAAGAACAATTCATGCACATCAAGTAAAGGCCAATGCATAGTATAAGCAATTTCTTGCAATTTTATCGTGTTGGAAACATCGAGAGGCAGAGATGTAGTTCCTCTCTCATAATAATTGCAAGTAGGAGCAGCAAGCACATGCATATTATACTCATCAAAATCATCATGTGTAATGGAAAAAGGCAACCCATCAATATAATCCTTAATAAGTGCAAACTTCTCCAATATAGTATAGTTTAGAGAATTCAAAAAGATAATAGGACTATCATGTGTGGGTGCAATAGCAAATATCTCATGTTTAACATAAGGAACTATAGCAAGTTCATCTCCATAATCATAATTCATATTGGCATCTTGGCCACAAGCATAGAAAGCATCATCAAAAAGGGATATTTCAAAAGAATCAACGGGATCATAACAATCATCATAGCGTTCATCCTTCGGTAAGCACGAAGGAAAATTAAACAATGTATGAGATAAAGAGTTACTCTCATTAGAAGGTGGGCACGGGTGATCAATCCGCTCTTCCTCCTTTTGTTCTTCGCTCTCCTCCTCATCTTTTTCATCCAATGAGCTCACAATGTCATTAATTTCTTCTTCCATAGACTCCTGCAAAATATTAGTCTCTTCTTGGACAGCGGAGGAATCTTCAATATATGGTTTAATATAAGGATTAGAAGCATCATTATCATAGCAATATTTAAGTATGGCCAAATTTTCAGATTTGTGGAGAGTAGTATCACATTCTTCAATAAAGGAATCAATTTCACAAGTACCCCTAAAAGCAACAAATTCTTCAATTTGTTGAACATCATAGTAATTATAAACAACCTTAGTATACGAAGATACGATTCCATCGTACTAAACTCACATTGGTAGGGAAGGTGTTTCTTAGGGTCTTCAAAACAATAAGTAAAATCATATATTTCACATAATGTCGGTGTACTAAAGTAGGGGTACCTTAGTATCCCGAACTTGTGCACGGGCAGTTGCAGCGTCCCGCGGCAAGGCTTGCCAAGCGACCGCCAAGGTCCTCCGTGGTTCCTTTGTAGCCATTCAAGAACAAAGTATACAAGTCAAGAAGACAAGACCCCGGCAAGAGGAGCTTGCCGGGAAGGCCAATCAAGGCATCTCAAGGAACTTCCCGCGACGCGCCACGCGTCCCGGCAAGGCCCGGTGAGCGACAAGCTCCCGGAAGCGACAAGATAGCAACCGCGGCAAGGCGCTTGCCGCGGCAAGCTTCCACTCAGTACCCGCGCTCCAGCGCATCCACCCACGTGTCGCTCTGGGACCATCCCAGGCGCACGTGGCGGAAGGCTATGCAGCCTAGGGTACACGGTGGCAAGCAGCGATGACTAGGCCACCGTCGTGGCGGACGGTGGCGCCCCTGACGGCCACTTTTTGCATTGTTTGGGCGACGGCGACGGGCATTTAATGCCCTTGTCCCCTGCCGTCAGGGTTAGGTATGGAACACTGTTCCAACTACCACTTTTTTTACTTTTTTACCCCCATCTGTGTTGCCACCTGTCGGTGACCCCTTTGACCTATAAAAGGAGACCCATGCGCAACGTAGAGGGGGGTCCAAACATCGATCATTCCCACGCTCGGTCTTGCTAGCGGTTAGAGTGTACTGTAGCTCTCCTCACTCCCGAGAAAGAACGCAATACAAACAAAAGCAGGAGTAGGGTTTTACGCATCCGTGCGGCCCGAACCTGGGTAAACTGCTCGTGTGCTCGCCTCGATCCGCTCTTTGTGCATCCTCCGCCCCCTGCCGTATCGAAAAGGGGCTCCGGTCCCATAGGTGTTCGTGGGCGATCAGTTTCCCCGACATCTTTGGCGCGCCAGGTAGGGGGTGCGTCGAGGTTGTGTGAACCCGATCCGGCATCACAGAGCTAGATCTCCATCATCTTCATCAACATGCCGCCGAAGAAGAAGGCTTCGGAGGCAGTAGGCCCGTCCGCGTCGATCCCGCCGCCACCGGAGCCCACGGCTGGTGGGGTAGACGTCGGCGGAGAACGGACGTCGACGAGGGAACCCACGGTGCCGCCAAGTCCAAGGACAAGGCCGCGCTGCCCATCGGCGGCGTAGCCGGCTCCCACGACGACCGCGCGCACTCCAAGACCTCGGCGTCCGTACACGCACCGCGCCCCTCTCAGGAGGCGCGAGACCGGCAGCGTCGTGGTACTCAAGGTACCATACGCTTGTTGGGCCAGGGTCAAGCTGGCGGATCTCGGGACGCTCAGGACCAGCATGCGCGCCAACATGCTGGCACGAGCAAGGCACGGTCACTGGGACGGGATGCTGCTCCTTCTAACACGGTTAGAAGTCCGAGCATATCCCGCTCCTCGCACCGCTCGCCACCGCTACCCGCCACTCCAGCAGAAGCTCTAGCCCGAGCTCAACTGCTCCTAGACTTCCCTCCCGCGGCAGACAAGGCCGACGACTGGAGGGCCACCATTCAGAGACTCATCGCCTTCGCCAACGGCGACACCCCGCAGCATCCGAGCACGTCGCGGCCGCGGCAAGTCAGCCAGGCGCGGGCCGATGGCGACAAGACCGCTGGGGGTGCAACCACCGTGCACTCTCTGCCCCGAAGGCCAAGATTGCCCACTCGTCGGGTCAACCTCGACAGCGACTCCACCGCGTCGTCGGATCCGCGAGCTCGTCGCGATCAGCGCCAAGTTCTTCAAGATCGCCAACAAGAAGACGCTCGTACTCGCATCGAGCGCCGAAGAGAAGCGCGGCGTCAGTCAGACCAGCGCGCTGGGCCCACTGTCGACATGCAAGCGCCAGGGGGACCAGGCGACTTGCCGTACGCGGTAGGTTGTCCTGCGTTCACTCGTGAGCTGCGGCAAGTCCAGTGGCCCAGCATGAAAAATTTCAAGCCAGACGTACCGGAGAAGTACGACGGCAAGACACATCCGTCGGAGTTCCTTAGCATCTACACCATCGCGGTGCAGGCTGCTAGGGGACGAGACGAGAAGATACTCACCAATTACTTCCCGCTGGTGCTCAAGCCAAACGTCATATCCTGGCTCATGCACTTGCCGGACAACTCTATTTCTTCTTGGGCAGACCTGTGCCATCAGTTTATCGGCGCCTTCACAGGCGGCCACAAACCTCATGGCCAGGAGAGTGACCTTCACCTGCTCGCCCAGAAGGAAGGAGAGCCCCTGCGCAAGTACATCCAAATATTCAGTCGTGTCCAACACAACATCCCAGACGTCCACCCTGCCGCGGTTATTAGCGCGTTCCATCAAAACATGCGTAACCGCAGGATGAGGGAGGAGATGGCGATGTGCAAGATCAGGGACGTCAGCGAGCTATACGCCCTGGCCGACAAGTGTGCACGTGCTGAAGAAGGGAGGAAACTCCCCGGAGAGGATACAGGAGCAGGAGGATCTGACAGTGAGGATGCCGCCCCGGCAAAGAAAAACCGGCGGCGGAACAACAGGAAGAAGAAGAACAAGGAAGTGCTAGCCGTTGAGCAGTCCGGCAAGGAGGCTGGCGCCAAGAAAGCCCAAGTTGGTAGCTCCGGCAAGGAGATTGCCGCATGCACCAACTGTCAGGCTGTGGCCGCCGCCGACAAGCAGGACGGCACCGACAAGCAGTATTGCAAGATCCACCGCACCAAGGGCCACGATCTCCAGAACTGTAAGAGGGTCGAGCAGCTTGTTGAACAGCAGAAAGCTGAGTACGAGCGGCGCGACAAGGAGAAGGCCCAAGGAGGTGATGGGGGATCCGGCAAGAAGCGGCCATTCAACGGCCGGGGAGGACGCCGCGGCAAGGCCAAGTAGTGGCAAGGAGACAGACCTCCCCGCGGCCGCGACAAGGACAAAGACGACAACGAAGACATGGCTGATGGAGAGACCAGTGAGCAGGAGTTTCAGAAAGCCACAGAGGTTTTGTGCGTTGACGGTGGTGCTTCTCTGCATACTTCACACCGCCAACTCAAACAGTGGGTGCGGGAAGTCAATGCGGCGGAACCACCTGTCGAATCGCGCAAACATCTGAAATGGTCCAACACGCCTATCGTCTTTGACATTGAGGACCACCCTGATCGCACGACTGCAATCGTGTGCTTGCCGATGTTGGTTTCGCCAACCATCCGCAACCTCAAGGTCACTAAGATGTTGGTTGATGGCGGGGCCAGCTTGAACCTGATCTCCTCTGCTGTGATCCAGAAACTCCAGATCCCTGACAGCGAGCTCGAAGAGACCGGCACATTCCAAGGAATCATCCCGGGAAGGAGCAAGCCGAAGGGGAAGATCACGCTGCAAGTAACATTTGGCAGGGAGCTGAACTTCGGGACTGAGAGGGTCACGTTCTATGTTGCCGATTTCCCATTGCCTTACAATGGGATACTTGGCCGTCCAGCGTTTGCCAAGTTCATGGCAGCCTCTCACTACGCCTACAACATGCTCAAGATGCCAGGCCCGATAAGCATCATCTCTGTCCCTGGCGACAAGAAGGATGCCCTTATCTGTGTAGACAAGATTTACCGGGATGCAGCAGCCGCAACAGATAGCAAGACACTTGCCGCTGAAGCTCTCGGGGGGAAGAACAAGACCAAGTCCGGCAAGAGCTCTGGGGCCCACTCCGGCAAGCGCACCTCTTCGGAGTGCTGCCCTGCCGTCGAGGACGCACCATCGAGCTCCACCGGCAAGTGTAATAAGACGATGGCAGCTCCACCAGAGACTAAGAAGGTGCCCGCCAAGGAGGACGGCACTGGTGGTACTTTCACCATCAGTGCCACACTCGACCCCAAATAGGAAAGCGCGCTCGCTGCTTTCCTGCGGGCCAATGTCGACGTGTTTGCATGGCAACTGTCTGACATCCCCGGTGTTCCCACGAAAGTGATTGAGCACAAGCTTGCCGTTTGTCCTCATGCGCGGCCCGTCAAGCAAAAAGTTAGGAAACAAGCAGTGGAGCGCCAAGAGTTCATAGCAGAAGAAATCAAGAAGTTGGAAGCAGCATGCCTTGTCAGAGGCGTGCTCCATCCTACGTGGTTGGCCAATCCAGTTGTCGTGCGTAAGGCAAACGGGAAATGGAGGCTTTGTATCGACTTCACCGATGTGAATAAAGCTTGTCCCAAAGACCCATTTCCTTTGCCGCTCATTGACCAGATTGTAGACTACACGGCTGGATGTGATCTACTTTCATTTCTTGACGCATACTCAGGATACCATCAGATCTTCATGGCAAAAGAGGATGAAGAGAAGACCGCATTCATCACTCCATGTGGCACTTACTGTTTCATACGCATGCCTTTCGGATTGAAGAATGCTGGTTCAACATTTGTAAGAGTTGTCCATACAGCTTTTGAGCCACAAATTCACAGGAATGTAGAGGCATACATGGATGACATAGTGGTCAAGAGCAAGGACATGGCCACTCTGATCCAAGATTTAGATGAAACCTTTGCGAATCAGCGCAAGATCCAGCTCAAGCTCAATCCCGAGAAGTGTGTGTTCGGAGTCCCTTCCGGCAAGCTTCTCGGGTTCTTCGTGTCTCAGAGGGGGATTGAAGCCAATCCCGACAAGATCAAGGCCATTGAGCAGATTGAAGCACCGAAGCGCGTCAAGGATGTACGGAGACTTGCCGGCTGCGTGGCTGCTCTCAGCAGGTTTATCTCTAAGTCTGCCGAGCGCGCCCTGCCGTTTTTCAAAATTTTGAAAAAGGCAGGTCCAATGAAATGGACTCCAGAAGCGGAGGCAGCGCTGCAAGACTTGAAGAGGTACCTATCCTCCACTTCAATACTTGTCGCACCTAAGCCACAAGAGAAGTTGCTGCTGTATCTAGCGGCAACCAATCAAGTGGTTAGTGCTGCGTTAGTAGCGGAGAGGGAGGTAGACGATGAGCCAGCAACCGCGGCAAGCACGTCCAGCGACAAGCAGGGGGCTTCCCCGACAAGCTTTGGTCCCAACAAGGATGGGTCTGCGCAGATGCAAGAGGAGGTGCGGAAGAAGATGGTGCAGCGCCCAGTCTACTTTGTCAGCTCCCTTCTGCAGGGGGCTAGGTCAAGGTACTCTAGTGTGCAGAAGCTGGTTTTCGGCCTTCTCGTGGCCTCGAGAAAGCTGCGCCATTACTTCCAAGCACATGAGATAACAGTTGTCACTCGCTTTCCGCTGAAGAGGATACTACAAAATCCAGAAGCGATAGGCAGGATCGTCGAGTGGGCACTGGAACTGTCAAGCTTCGGCCTCAAGTTTGAAAGCACTTCAACTATCCAGAGCAGAGCGTTGGCAGAGTTCATAGCGGAGTGGACGCCTACACCAGATGAAGAAATTCCAGAGACGAGCATCCCCGTCAAGGAAGCAAGCAAAGAGTGGCTGATGTACTTCGACGGTGCCTTCTCGCTGCATGGCGCCGGTGCTGGCGTGCTGCTTGTCGCACCCACCGGAGAGCACCTCAAGTATGTCGTCCAGATGCACTTTCCCAAGGAGCAAGCAACGAACAATACTGCAGAGTATGAAGGTTTGCTTGCCGGTCTCAGGATCGCGGCAGAACTTGGGATCAAGAAGCTGATTATAAGGGGTGACTCGCAGCTTGTCGTCCGCCAAGTGAACAAGAACTATCAGATCCCGTTGATGGAAGCTTACGTCAACGAAGTGAGAAAGCTTGAAGAACACTTCGACGGCCTAAAGATGGATCATGTTCCAAGAGCTCAGAACGACATCGCAGATGGTCTGTCGAAGTGCGCCGCACTAAAGTTACCTGTGGAACCAGGGATCTTTGTGCTCAAGCTGACTCAACCATCCGTAACACCATCGACTGGACAGACCAAGAAGAGGAAGTTGGTTTCTGGTAACTATTTTCTGGCAGAGCTTCCCGAAGCCGCCACCAAGAAAGTCCCCAAGATCAACACCGAAAATGCTGAGGAGCAGTCTGCTCCTGCAAGCCCTAGGGTTTGTACAGTTGAAGCAGACGCTCCCGACAAGTTTTGCTCCGGCAAGCTTGCCGGGGAATGTCAAGCTCCGGCTGAGCCACAGGTTCTTGCCATAGAAGCGCATGTTCCCGCAGCAGCACAAGTGCCTTTAGTCCTCGTTGTCGAGCCACAAGCTCCAGCATGGGCGCAGCAGATTGTCCGTTTCCTTCAGACAGGAGAACTTCCCGAAGAGCAAGAAGAAGCGGAAAAAGTAGCCCGGCAGTCAAGTATGTACCAGTTTGTTGATAACACACTGTGCAGAAGAAGACTCAACGGAGTGAAATTGAAGTGTATTCCCCGGGAAGATGGACAGAAGCTGTTGGCAGAGATACATGGAGGCATATGTGGTCACCACATTGGCGCAAGAGCACTTGTCGGCAAAGCTTTCCGGCAAGGTTTCTTTTGGCCGACAGCCCTCCAGGATGCAACTGCACAAGTAACCAAGTTTGAAGCGTGCCAGTTCCATTCCAAACAGACACATCAGCCAGCTCAAGCTCTCCAGACGATCCCTTTATCCTGGCCATTTTCGGTCTGGGGGCTCGACATCCTCGGCCCCTTTCCCCGCGCAGCCGGGGGCTTTGAGTTCTTGTACGTTGCAATCGACAAGTTCACAAAGTGGCCGGAAGTGGAGCCAGTGAGAAAGGTGACCGCACAGTCAGCAGTCAAGTTCTTCAGGTCGATTGTTTGCCGTTTTGGGATCCCTAACAGGATTATTACCGACAACGGTACACAATTCACGAGCCGCACCTTCATGCAGTACGTCCAAGATCTTGTTGCCAAGGTCTGCTTCGCTTCTGTTGCTCACCCGAGAAGCAACGGTCAAGCGGAGAGGGCAAATGCTGAAGTGCTGCGTGGCCTCAAGACCAGAACTTTCGACAAGCTACACAAGTGCGGCAAGAACTGGATCGAGGAGCTGCCAGTGGTTCTTTGGTCAATCAGGACGACGCCAAATCGATCCACTGGACAGACACCTTTCGCTCTTGTCTATGGAGCAGAGGCAGTTCTCCCCACGGAACTCGTATACGGGTCACCTCGAGTGCTCGCTTATGATGAGCTCGAGCAAGAGCAGCTGCGACAAGATGACGCGCTGCTACTCGAGGAAGACCGTCTTCAGGCTGCTGTATGAGCTGCTCGCTACCAGCAAGCTTTGCGCCGCTACCATAGCCGCAAAGTTAACGCCAGAAGTCTCGAGGAAGGCGACCTTGTTCTTCGGCGCGTTCAGTCCGCCAAGAATTCCAACAAGTTGACGCCAAAGTGGGAAGGCCCTTATCGGGTGAAACGAGTCACTAGGCCCGGCGTTGTCCGCCTAGAGACCGAAGATGGCTTTCCGGTGAGCAACTCCTGGAACATCGAGCATCTTCGCAAGTTTTACCCATAAGGTGCGGTTGCCGTGATCCGCTCTGGCAACCACCTTTTGTACAAGTCTTGCCGCTGTTGCATGTAATCCTTTGTACAAAGCCGGGCGCAGACCCCGTGCATCAGTAAAGCTTATGTGCCTCGCACATCTTGTCATTTCATGCTTTTTTATTTTCTTGCATGTGCTATCTGACACTTTGTGCAGCACCTACCTCCGGTAAGCAATAACGAGCCCAAAGGGTCCATATCTGTATTTTCTCTTCTATCTTTTTTCTCAAGGAGAAGAAGGTTCCCTCGCGCACAAGTTTGCCGGGGGGAGGAAGATAGTGGTATGGACCAAGCGCCGTTCAAGAAAGCCTTGCCTTGCCGAGAAGCAGACAACACAAAAGCTAAGTTGCCAAAGTTTGAGCAATCAAATTTTAAAAATTTTAAGTTATCTTCCTTGAACGACCGCGCTTTGTATGGAAAACCTGTGCGCGGAGGAACCAACTCGTAGCTAGTTGCGCCCTTACTTTGTTTCGATTTTGCTCGACAGCTTAAGCGTGCTGCGACTAGTGTCGCGCCCTTACTTTGTTTCCGAGCCCGCTCAACAACTTAAGTGTGCTGCAACTGGTTGCGACAAGGTTTCTTGTCGGCAACGGCACCACCAGCAGGCTGCTGAAGTTCCGCACTCAGCGCTCGCGGCAAAGGTGCCTACGCCGGCAAGTTCCCTAAAAGCGTAGGGTAATAACATACAAAGCAAAGGAGTCAAGTAAAGGAAATAACATTGCATCCACTACCCAAAATAGAGTCATATTACAAGATAACTTGTCGCAGCTCTAACAGATTGTTTTCCTAACATGATAAGCAGCGACAAGGAAAGAAGAAAATGGGCAAAACTTAGTCCGCGCGGTCGCCTTCAACTCTCTTGATCCCGCCCACCTTGTCCACAATGGGTGCGACAAGGGCCTTGAGCGCCTCCTGATCAGCGTCCGGCGGCAGGGACCTGAGGACGTTGGTGAGGTTGAGGCCTGAATTGCGGAAGGCCACCTTCATCAACACCTTCTGCAGGGCTTCCGCGCAGAGCCTGCGCGACTCGTCCGCCAGCTGCTTCGGGATCTTCTCCCGGAGTTGCTGGAGGGCCGTCGCCACGCCCCTGAAGAATAAAGTGAGCTTGGCGCTGGGGTAGAGGCTCTCGTCGGTGAAGTAGCCGAGATACTCCGCCCCCAGCTGCGCCAGCTCCTTGTCGATGTCCGCGGCAGCATTGACAAGACCTTCTGTCCAATGCTCCACGGTTTCCCTGAAGATGTTCTGAGTAACGGCGGCTCTCTCCAGCAACGCCTTCTCAGCCGTGACCTCCTCCTTCAATGCCGCCTCCCGCTCCTTGGCGCCGTCCAGCGTCAGGGTTAGGGTGGTCAGCTTCAGCTCGAGGTCCGCGTTGGAGTCCTGGGCGGCGGCGAGCTCCTTGCCCTTCTCGGAGAGGCGGACCTGCAGCTCGGAGTGGCTGTGGGCGTCCTTCTCCCTCTCAAGCTTGAGTGCGGCAACCTCCTCGCCGCTCGTCTTGAGGTTGGCCTCCAGCTGCGCCACCCTCGTCTCCAACTCCCTCTTGGCGGTCTCGGCAGCTGCGGCAGCATCCTTTGCTTCCTGGAGAGCTCAGCCAAGTGATTTCTCGCGCGCGGCAAGCTCATCCTCGTGGCTGTCGAGGTTGACCTTCCGCTGCGCCAGCTCACCTTCTTGCTTGGACAGCTCCTCGGTGGCAAGCCGCTGCTGCTCCTCCACTTTGGCCTTCTCGAGAATGAAGGAATGCTGCGCCTCGGCAAGTTGCTCCCGATCCTCCGCCAAGGACCGGAGAGCTGCTTGGTTGATGGCCCGGAGCTCTTCCGCGCGCTTCTCGATATCAGCTCCCGCCTTCGCGGCAAGAGCCTCGTGGGACTCCAGTTTGGCCTGCCGGGCTCGGTAAAGCGACAGCAGCCTGCGCAGCAGCCGTTCCTCCTCAGGCTCGCTGCTGCTGCTCGGCGTGTCAACAAGCTTCAGCCCGGCGGAGGCAAGCACCTCCCCGTCGAAGACCTCTCCCTCGACCGGCGCCCTGGACATGGACGCCCAAGGGAGCTGGATGAAGACGTCGTCGCCGGCCTTTAGGTAGGCGCCTGGCTCGGGCTCGTCGAAGCTGGGGGCTGCGGCAGCAGCGGAGGGCTCGGCGGCCTGTGTAGCGCCTGGCGCTCCTGCGGCCTCAGGGCCGTCAGTGCGATCGCCAGCCCCTTCGCCGGCTGTTGCGGCGGCCTCTGCGCCGGCGGGATCGTCTGCGCCGACCGTTTCATCGGCAACGGCGGCGTCGTTAGCAACGACCTCCGTCTCCATTGGCTCAGCTGCGAACGGGTCTGACGGAAGAAAAGAAAAGACAACAGTCAAGCAAACATCCAAAAAAAGAAGAATCTAAAGAAGAAAAGCCCAAGGGGAGTTTTTAAAGCAAAGGGATTACCTGCGCGTGCCTGCTCTTCGGTGAGGTTCCTTGCCGGGGAGCTCTCCCTCGGCGGCGTGGTTGTAGCTCCCGCCAGTGGAGGGCCACTAGTGCTATCCCTCGCCGGAGAGCTCGCCCTTGGCGGAGTACCTGCCCTTGGCGGGGTACTCTCCCTTGGCGGAGTGTTCTCCCTTGCCGGAGAGCTTCCCCTTGGTGGTGTGGTCGAAGCCTACGGCACGTCGGGGGCGGTCTCCTGGCACTCCTGGTGCTGCTGCTCTGCTCCTACACAGATCAACGAACAAGACGTCAGTAAAAAGAAGAAGCACCCACGCGCGCCTAACAGCAAAAAAATAAACCAGACACTTACGCTGGGGGCTGCGTTGGGGGCTGCTCTGAAGACCAGTTGCCGGGTCCGGCAAGCTTGTCTTAGGCGCACCCCCTGCTGTTGCAGCGGGCTCGTCCTCGATGACAATCACCGGGGCCTTGGCTCTCTTTGCCGCCCTCTGGGCCAGAGTTCTGAAAAATAAGAACAGGTTCAGAGTGAGGCAACTGAGATACAAGACAAAGAACAAGCTGAAAATCAAAGAAATACAAGAATTGCAAAGTCTTACTCTTCTTCTTCCTCGTCGGAACTAAGCGCGGAGAAGTCAAAATCTGGCTCGCGCGTCCCGGCGCGAGGAGGCGGAGGAGTGGGCTCCCTCGGCCGCTTAGCGGGAGCAGGGGCGGTGGTCTGAGAAGACCCCGCTCCGGTTGCCGCCGAGGCACGAGGGGCGGCAGGAGCAGAGGCGCCAGTCCGGGAAGATCCTGCTCCAATTGCCGCGGAAGCGCGAGGCACTCCCGTGGAGGCCTTGCTTGCCACGGTGGCGCGTGTCGTGCGGCGCGGCGGCTGTTGGCCCGTCTGCCGCTCCATCACATCCCCGGCCTTGCGGAGGCGCCTTCTCGGTGGAGCTGGAGGCTCCGCTGGTGGCGGCGAACTACCTGAAGACGAGGAACAGGAGGAGCCGATCTCCAGCGAGCCGCTTGTGTCCTCAGCGGGCCCGCTCGATTCGGCGCCCTGCTCGGCGGGCCCGCTCGACCCGACGCCCTGCTCGGCGGGCTCACTTGTCTCGGCGACTTTCCCGGCAAGCTTCCCCGCGTTGAGAAACTCTTCTCGCTCGGCAAGGCTTGTCGCCTCCGCTGCCTCCGCCTCCTCCACAGTGTACCCGAACTCGCCCGCAGCCGCGGCTACCGCCGCCTCTTCCAGCCTGGTGGCGATGAACGCCATCTCCTGGTCGGTGGTGTCGTGGGTGAGGCCCTTCTTCTCGTCGGAGTTAATTGGCGTTTCTTCCAAGTTGTCGAAGAACTCCTGCACAGCTTCTTTGGTAGGCTCTTGCCAAGTGGGGTCGATCCTGTGCGAATCGCACAGCGGCATCATTGCACGGATGCAACTGAGCGCAGAGCTGTTGCACAGCGGGACGACGCCTTGCGGCAACCTGAAATGCTCGGGATGGTCGGAGTCGTACTTGAACAACGCCTGGAGCATTGCGTTGAGCTCTAGGACAGTGAAGTTATAATTGAGGCCCGGGCGCAGCCTCATGATATCTGCCGCGTTCTTGAACTCCCAGGCGGGCCTCTTCCTCTCCTGCAGGGGGGCCATGCGGCGGCGGAGAAAGTCTGCTCCAACTGCGCCAACGGTCAGCCCAGCAAGCCTGAGGCGAAGGATCCGGGTAGTGGCAATCTTCAATCTACTATCTTCCGGGGCCAAGTCACTCCAGTCGTCGCCGCGTACTACTGGGGCTTGGGGCCGGGCGGTAAAGTGCTGCGGGTTATCCTCTACGATCCAACACCAATTGGCTCTCCACTCATCCCACTTGCCGCGGAGCTCTCCCAATAAGTAAGCTTCCTTCTTGTGGGTCCTAGAGATCCAAGAGATTCCGCCAGACAGAGGCTCTCCCCTCTCAACTCGGGGCGTGAAGTAATGGCGGAAAAGAGCTACATTTGGGAAGACTCCGACAAAGTTTTCGCATAGATGTGCGAAAACGGCCATGGTCAGAACGGCGTTGGGGGTGAAATCGAGGAGGTGGAACCCGTAAGTGTTCATGATGTCGCAGAAGAACTCAGAATAGGGCGGGCAGAGCCCGCAGTAGAAGAACAGGACGAAGAACGCATATCCGCCCGGGAATATTTCGCAAGCAATAGCTGGGAGTACCTTGGTGCGCGGATGTGCCCGCGTCTCCCTCGACCAGAAAAGGTAGAAGGAATCCCTCAGCTCTATCGCGTCAAGCTTGGGAGGGAAGACCGCCTTCTTCTTCCGCATCTTCGTGAGCCGCAACGCCTCGACCGACTTCTTAGTCTTCCCCTTCTCGCCTTTCGGAGACATGGCGGAAGCGGTGAAGGAGGTCGACGGCGCTGGTGGTGCTGGTGGCGACGGAGGGCGGAGCGCTGCTCTCTTTCGGCCTTCGGGAAGGAGGGGAGTGGCGGAGGTTTCTGAGGATTGAAGAAGCAACGGGCAGATGGACGAACTGCCCCTGTTTCCCCTGCTTATAAGGGGGGAGGGGGCGGACGTTCCGCATTTCCAATTAAAGAAACCCCCCACGATCTCCCCCACGACGCCGCATTAAACGCGTGTCGTTAAGGGAGGGCGCGGTGGATACGGAGTAAGATACGGCGTGCCGCAGGCCGCGCGTGCCCGTGCACTATTTTGGGCCTGGCCCAACAGCGCTCGGCACCGTGTATGGCCCAGGCCCAGGGGCTCCTCTCGGTGTACTAAAGTAGGGGTACCTTAGTATCCCGAACTTGTGCACGGGCAGTTGCAGCATCCCGCGGCAAGGCTTGCCAAGCGACCGCCAAGGTCCTCTGTGGTTCCTTTGTAGCCATTCAAGAACAAAGTATACAAGTCAAGAAGACAAGACCCCGGCAAGAGGAGCTTGCCGGGAAGGCCAATCAAGGCATCTCAAGGAACTTGCCGCGACGCGCCACGTGTCCCGGCAAGGCCCGGTGAGCGACAAGCTCCCGGAAGTGACAAGATAGCAACCGCGGCAAGGCGCTTGCCGCGGCAAGCTTCCACTCAGTACCAGCGCTCCAGCGCATCCACCCACGTGTCGCTCTGGGACCATCCCAGGCGCACGTGGCAGAAGGCTGTGCAGCCTGGGGTACACGGTGGCAAGCAGCGATGACTAGGCCACCGTCGTGGCGGACGGTGGCGCCCCTGACGGCCACTTTTTGCACTGTTTGGGCGACGGCGACGGGCATTTAATGCCCTTGTCCCCTGCCGTCAGGGTTAGGTATGGAACACTGTTCCAACTACCACCCTTTTTACTTTTTTACCCCCATCTATGTTGCCACCTGTCGGTGACCCCTTTGACCTATAAAAGGAGGCCCATGCGCAACGTAGAGGGGGGTCCGAACATCGATCATTCCCACGCTCGGTCTTGCTAGCGGTTAGAGTGTACTGTAGCTCTCCTCGCTCCCGAGCAAGAACGCAATACAAACAAAAGCAGGAGTAGGGTTTTACGCATCCGTGCGGCCCGAACCTGGGTAAACTGCTCGTGTGCTCGCCTCGATCCACTCTTTGTGCATCCTCCGCCCCTGTCGTACCGAAAAGGGGCTCCGGTCCCATAGGTGTTCGTGGGCGATCAGTTTCCCTGACACATAAATTCCAAGCATAGCATTGCAAACGATGAATTTGATCCAGTAAAAGTTTCCCTTCTTGAGATAAACAGTGTCGCACATCACAAGCATGCTCATCTAAAGATTTGCCCTCAACTAAGCTAGTTGGGGTTTCAGCACGAGCACATAGGGATCGAAGATGATCCAAGTAAAAAGCTTCAGGAGTGTGATAGATTTTGAGTGGTTCTTCAACCATTGGTTCAGTAGGTACCACTATTTTTTTGGTATTTTGCGTTTTCTACCCATGACTAAAGATAGAAAACAACTTAGAACATCAAATAAAATCTACATAGTGATAAAGCAAACAAGCACACACGAGAATATTCACCCCACGCTATTGCTCCCCAGCAACGGCGCCAGAAAAAGGTCTTGATAACCCACAAGTGTAGGGGATCAGTTGTAGCCTCTTTCGATAAGTAAGAGTGTCGAACCCAACAAGGAGCTAAAGGTAGAATAAATATTCCCTCAAGTTCTATCGACCACCGATACAACTCTACGCACGCTTGACGTTTACTTTACTTAGAACAAGTATGAAACTAGAAGTACTTTGTAGGTGTAACGGGATAGGTTTGCAAGAATATAAAGAGCACGTAAATATAAACTAGGGGATGTTTAGATAAAGGAGCAATAATAGTTAGTATAGCGAGTGTGGAAAAGTGGTGGTAGGAGTTGCGAAATTGTCCCTAAGCAATTGACTACGTTACTAGACCGATAGCGAGTTTTATGTGGGAGAGGCCACTGCTAGCATGTCATCGTGACTTGGAATTCTATGCACTTATGATTGGAACTATTAGCAAGCATCCGCAACTACTAACGTTCATTAAGGTAAAACCCAACCATAGCATTAAGATATATCGGTCCCCCTTCAATCCTGTATGCATCAATTTCTACGCTAGGTTGAAGCTTTTATCACTCTTGCCCTCCAATGCGTAGTCCTATCAACATACAACTAACCCTATGGTGTGATCCACGCGCGCGCTCATATGATGGGCACCAAAGGACAGCAACATAACCACAAGAAAATTAAACCAATCATAGCAATTCACCAATTACCGATAGGACAACGAAAATCTACTCAAACTTCATAGGATGCCAACACATCATTGGATAATAATATGAAGCATAAAGAACCATGTTCAAGTAGAGGGTGCAGCGGGTTGCGGGAGAGTGGACCGCTGTAGATAGATGGGGGAAGGTGATGAAGATGTTGGTGAAGATGACGGAGGTGTTGGTGTAGATCGCCGTCCCACGATGATGGCCCCGGTGGCGTTCCGGCGCCACTAGGAGAGAGGGGGGAGCGCCCCCCCCCCCTCCTTTTTCTTCTTCCTTGACCTTCTCCCTAGATGGGAGAAGGGTTTCCCCTCTAGTCCATGGCCTCCATGGCGGCGGGAGCGAGAGTCCCTCCGAGATTGGATATGTCTCTCTGTCTCTCTCTATTTCCGCGTTCCCAGATTCTGGCCTTTCACCGTTTCTTAAATTCCCGAAGATCCGTAACTCCGATTGGGCTGAATTTTGGACACGATTTTTATCCGGATATTATCTTTCTTGCGGCGAAAGAAGGGCACCAACTGCCTTACGGAGTGGCCACGAGGGTCAGGGGCGCGCCCACCCCCTGGGGCACGCCCCCTGCCTCGTGGCCCTCTCGGGCATCGTCTCGCGTTGATTCCACTTCCCAAAATTTACATATATTCCAAAAAAAATCTCTGTCCGTTTTTATCCCATTTGGACTCCGTTTGATATGGATATTCTGCAAAACAAAAAACATGCAATAAACAGGAACTGACACTGGGCACTGGATCAATATGTTAGTCCCAAAAATAGTATAAAAAGTTGCCAAAAGTATGTAAAAGTTGTAGAATATTGGCATGGAACAATAAAAAATTATAGATACGATGGAGACGTATCAGTTACTATCCCACATTGCTGCTCAACGAGCAACTGTGGAAGATGTTGCTCAAGACATGGAACCTGAAGCTGTTCCCGAGTCTGTGAAGCCCAAGAAGAAATCAAAGGCTTCCAAACTTGTTGCTGCCCCAAAAGCTTCAAGTGTGAAGCCCCTAAAAAATGTACCTCCTGAACCCAGTGTGCAGTCTGAGGATCACTCTCGCATCTCTCCGAGGTCAAAGCAGCTTGTGAAGCCATCTGGCCAAGGACTCACTCCTGGTAGCATACTGCACAATGATGATGACATCATAGATCTGTCCATTGATGAAGATCTTGCTGATGATGCCCTGGAAATGCTAATTAAGAGCAAGCAACAGGCCGAAATCTTCAATGATTTCCCTCTCTTTGACTCTGATATCATTAACAACTTCATCGATGAAATGGTTTGAGGATACATCTCTTTCACTTGATGATCTTCAGCTTCCCATTGATATCAGTGTGACCTTTCAAGGCTACATTGCTCAAGAACTAACTATTGCACAGAGAGTCATTGAGCAAAAGAACAAAATTGATCATGAGAAGGCTCTGTTCAAGAAGCATACGACAAGCCTCAGTGCACAAGAAGTTCAAAACTTCAAAACCATGATGACTAACCTCAAGGCTGAATTTGCCAAGCATCATGAAGTTGCAAGGGGCTCAAGGGAACGTCTCAAGCACTATGCTGAGAAGTGCGTCCAAGCCCACAATGAAGTTGTGAAGAGTAAATCTCTTGGCCGTCCAGGCATTGACCCCAAGCTGGCTGCCAAGAAGCCAAATAAGAAGAAGAAGCCTGCTGATGAAGACACTGAATCACCATGGCAGGAAAGACCCAGCATTGTCTTCCCTGACAGCATGGCTAGCACGAAGCCAAAGATCTTATCTGCAGCCTCTTCTCAAAAGAAGACAAGGCAGGCTGAAGCCGAAGCCAAGAAACGCAAGCATCATGATGCCTCTGCTGCTGCTCCCTCCAAGAAGAAGCAGACGCTAAAAGCTTCAAAGGCTTCACAATAGCCTCACGGTTCCTCAACAGAGCCGTTGGTGGTCGAACCCATTTCTGTTGCCTTGCATGCCTCCTCCAACCATGAACATCGTCTGGTTATCCATGAGCCTGCCCCCTCAGAGGCTCATCAGGCTGATGAGATTCCAGCTGCTGACTCACATGCAGCTGAAGACATTGGTCATGATGACAATGTTAATGATGATGAAATCCTTCCTCAACTTGAACCCCAACCAGTTCAATCACCTGCTCTCACGAGCAATGAACTCATAAGCATTGGTGGTCCCACGACGCCAATTGCTCAAGATGAATTTTGGGAAGAGCAACACCCGAACACCCCCTACATGAAGTCATTCCTCGCACTCCACCGTATCTTGTTACCACTCCGGTACTTGAGCCTTCCACCGCAACTCCTGAAGAAGACATGGAGCAGACAAATGCTTCACCAATAGCATCGCCCAAGTTTCGAAGGCTTCGCAAAGGTCTCAGGCCTCAAGACTCCATGTCTAGCATTCCTGAAGATGAAGTACAACACTCAAGATCAGTGGCATGTCAAGTTTTCCCTGATGCCATTCCTTCAGCATCTGCCCCTGAATCTGAAGCCAAGGTGGCTGAAGATATTCCGGTTGCATCAGCCGATGAAGTAGAAACTCGTGAAGTCACTCCCCCTCCCCAAGAAACTGTTGTCCAAGAAGAGGTGCCCGTCATGCAAGAACCCACCCTCCGAGATGATGTTGTGCACGAGTCCACTCTCCCTCAAGCCACTGAACCTGAAACAAATGTGGCTGCCCCATCAATGAACACTGAAGCCAATGACACTATCATGACTGAAGCCAATGTGCAGCATGAAGTCATTGCTGCTCCTGAAGTGATTGCCCCTTCTTCTGTGCCTTACACCATGGCCCAAGCATACAATAAAGATGATGAGCTTGTAACTCTCAAATGGCCACTTCTGACGCCTCCTGCTGCCCCAGGCCCACAATATGATTATGATGTGGAGCGTAGGCCTCAGACCCTGAATCCCAAGCCCAGATTGCCTCGGCGTCCCAGCACTGCAACTACACAAGGGTCATTCAGTGTGCATAGCTTCAGGGCAAATAACACCTTCTTTGATTCTGATAAGAACCCATACAAGAAGCCAAAGATCTCCTCTGATAGGTTTTGGAGCTTTCAGCAATGAAGCTATTACTCTTGCATTTTGTACAATCAGTACCATATTTTTCCACACCAACGTCTTGATTGTGATGCCATTGCTGAACTGCCATGCCTTGAAGAAGCCCTTGACTGCTTCAGAGAAGTTGGTTTGGTTCCTTTCGTCACTACCAAGGAACACTGGAATGAAGAGCTTCTCCTGCAATTCCATGCAACTCTTCACATAAGAGGATACAGCAAGGATCCGAAGACATGGGTCCTTGAGTGGATGACAGGTGACGTTCATCATGAAGCCAATGCTCAGACACTCCTTGAGCTTACTTCCCTGCCCACTCCTAGAATTCTTCATCAAGGAACTAGAGTACTTGCCTCACACCATATACCATATTCTGAGGCGTTCTCTCCCGCCTGTCAAGGGACACTCATCTAAAGCTACTCTGAAAGGCCTCATGAAGACCTTGATCTTCTATATTTTCAATGGCATCCGATTCAATACCCATGACTTCTTCATTCGCCAACTGGATGCCTCTGGTATTAATTTGTTTGGCCTCGAGCTCTATGCTCCTTGGATAATGAGGCTCATTAAGCTTCACTCAGCTGTCAACTATCAAGCCTCTGCACGCAATCATGTTGTCTTTTTGCCTGAAGTTGACACGTCTTATGAAGCCATCTATCCTGAGCCTGTCAAGCAACCACTTCAACTGCTCAATGCTGATCACCAAAGCTTCACACGGCATGTTGAAAGTGTGTATGCGCCAAATGCAAATGTCGCTGCTTATCCTCTGGCTGGGAATCTGCGCCTCCCGGATCATGCCAACACTGATGCCACTGGTAGCACTATTGCTCAACGGCCTAAGAAGCGTTCCCATGTCCTAAATGACCGAGAGCTTCTTGTTTCGCTTCACCAGAAGCAGGATATGCATCATGATTGGATGAAGAGGCAGATGCAAAGTCTTCTCGCTGATGTGAATCGCGTTTGCAACTTGTCTACCAATCACTCATTTGTTGCACATGAAGCCTGTCGGTGGTCCTGGAAGAGCCTTACCTTGCTATGCTCTGAAGCTGATCTTCAAGCAGATGGCTTCACTGAGCGCTTCAAGTTTGACTCCAGTCCTCCACAAGCTGCGACTTGGCGTCCAACTCCATCTATTGAAGATTCTGAGTATTCATCTTCGGCAGCAACTGTTGTTGCTCGTGTCATCGATGAAGAAGACGATGCCACTTCTCCAGCAATCGCTTCACTGCATCACGATTCTGCGTCAGGCCCCTCTGCACCACCAAACTCCAATGTCGACTCGGCTGCACCAGCGTCTTCACCGTCGAGGAATGCATAGATTGTGTATGTATTCAAACCTTTTTGGTCCTTACTAACAAAAGGGGGAGAAGCATATGAGTTGATAGTCTTCAAGCGGGTCCATATACGGGTCGGGTGCATTATTTTTGCTAAGTTCTTACAACCCTCATTTTGAAACATTTGGCTCTTGATTTGTAACACTTAAACTTGATGGTCGTATGCTACATTTGCTGCTTTTTCTTCTCCTTGGTTAAATATCCATATTATGCGCATGAAATCATTCAGCAGACGCCCATTTCCCATTATGCATATCATTATCCTCACTACATCATTGTATGCATGATGAATTGTCTTCATAAGATTGAAGGAGATCTCCACAAAGCAAAACCTGCCATGTGTCGTTGCATTCAAAAGAAAATCTACTACATGCACATCTTTAGGGGGAGCCCTCTCAATCTCACGAAGACAATGACCATGTTATCTGTAATTTCACATATTTTATCCCCGTTGAAAACCTCAACTTGTTTGTCATCAATCACCAAAAATGGGGAGATTGTAAGTGCATCTAGTGCCCCCTAGTTGGTTTTGGAGTATTGACGACAAACGTGGTTGAGGGACTAACGTGTTTGTGAGAATTGCAGGATAACACACGTAATAGTCCCTCACAAATTCGGTTTAACTTCCAGAGATGACCCCTAAAAATGTGTGAAGACATTGAAGACAGTGGTGGTGCGTGAAGACATTCACGTGAAGATAATGACCTATGAAGACATTCATTGAAGACTGTAGAATGCGAAGACATAGTTTTTTCGTAGTTCTCTTTATTCTTTCTTGAGTCATAGGAACCACCGTACTGTTAAGTGGGGTCCAAGTAATCATAGTCAGATGACTGAAGTGATGCTCAACCAAAACACCTATGTCTTCAAGCGAAGACAAATGAGAGCAAATCTTATCCAGAGCTGGACAAGTCAACTTTACTTGGAGCTCAAGTAAAGTTGCCGCCTGTGTTGACAATCCGACCGTTGGACACGTGTCAGTTCCTTAGTGACAAAGGGTCATTTCGGACATATCATATCGGGTTACCTCATGGCTATAAATAGCCCACCCCCTACACCATAAATGGGTGAATGCTCAGAGTTAGTGCACGGCTTTTGTCGTTTGAGAGCAAGCCACCTCCGAAGCCTTTGAGAGAAAAGATCCTTGCGAGGACAAAGCCCAAAACACCCAGAGCCAATGAGTGTTAGGCATCACTAAAGTCTTTCTGTCTATGTGATATGAAGACTTGTTACACTTGAGGACTGTGCTTCCTCCAGCCGGTTAGGCGTCGCGTTCTGAGCGTCCTAGATTGTGGATTGCCAGTGAACGAAGTCTGTGAAGGTTCGGAAGTCTACCTTGAAGACTTACCAGAGTGATTGGGAGAGGACTGTGTGTCCTTAGCTCAAGGGGAATACGGTGAGGACTGTGTGCCCGGGACTGTGTGTCCTCAGGTTTGAATACCTAGCCGCCCTAACCAGATGTACAGTTGACACAACAACTGGAACTGGTCTACAAAATCCTTGTCTTCACCAATCAACTGGTTCTATCCCTAAACTTCATTTACATTTCAGTTTGTCGTCGTGAAGTCATTGCCTGTTTGTCAGATCTGTTTGACTTCACTCTGTGAAGACAGTTCACTGTTTTGCTTCAGTCATATCTTCCATCTCGATCCATGTTATCTAGCTATCAATAGTCTTCGTATTATCCTCATGATGCTTGCTTGACTATTGTGTGCCTGGATACTTTTATCATCTGCTGGTTATCATATAGGTTCATTTCTATTGTTTGTCTTCAAAGCCCTCGTGTTTTCAAGACTTTCATAAAAATCGCCTATTCACCCCCCCCCCTCTAGTCGATAACTTGCACTTTCAAATTGGTTTATTGAATCTCGGTCGTAGTGATACACATGTTCATAGCATTGATGCCAATAGATGTACAGTTGATAATGATAGTGCCACTTTCTTGTGGCACTGCTGCTTAGGTCATATTGGTGTAAAGCGCATGAAGAACCTCCATGTCGATGGACTTTTGAAGTCACTTGATTTTGAATCACTTGACACATGTAAACCATTCCTCATTGGCACGATGACTAAAACCCCGTTCTTTGGAACAATGGAACGGGCAAGTGACTTGTTGGAAATCATACATGCTGATGTATGCAGTCCGATGAGTGTTGACACATGCGGTTGATATCGTTATTTTCTCACCTTCACCGATGAATTGAGTAGATATGGGCATGTTTACTTAATGAAGCATAAGTCTGAAACATTTGAAAAGTTCAAGCAATTTTAGAGTAAAGTTGAGAACCATCATAATAAAAAGATCAAGTTCCTACGATATGATCAAGGGAAGAGTATCTGAGTTATGAGTTTGGCAATCACTTAAGAAAAGTGGAATCGTTTCCCAATTGACGCCACGTGGAATACCATAGTGTAATGGTCTGTCCGAACGTCGTAATCGCACTCTATTGGATATGGTGCGATCTATGAAGTCCCTTACCGATCTACCGCTGTCATTTTGAGGTTATGCATTAGAGACAACTACATTCACTTTAAATAGGGCACCATCTAAGTCCGTGGAGACGACACCGTATGAACTATGGTTTGGCAAGAAACCTAAGTTGTTGTTTCTTAAGGTTCGGGGCTGCGATGCTTATGTCGATAGGCTTCAGCCAGAAAAGCTCGAACCCAAAGTGGACAATTATGTATTCATGGAATACCCAAAGAATACAATTGGGCATACCTTCTATCTCAGATCTGAGGGCAACGTGTTTGTCGCTAAGAACATGTCCTTTCTCGAGAAAGAGTTTCTCTCAAAAGAATTGAGTGGGCGGAAGATAGAACTTGATGAGGTTGTTGAACCTTTACTTCAACCAGAGAGTACCGCAATACAGAAAGATGTTTCTGTGGCACCTACCTCAGTTGAAAGAGAAAGCTAATGATGATGATCATAGAGCTGCATATCAAGTTACTATCGAACCTCATAGGTCGACAAGGGTGTGTACAACTTCTGAGTGGTAACCCTGTTTTAAAGGTCATGTTGTTGGACAGCGATGAACCTATGAGCTATGAAGAAGCGATGGTGGGCTCGGATTCCAACAAATGGCTAGGAGCCATGAAATCCGATATAGGATCCATGTATAAGAACAAAGTATGGACTTTGGTGGACTTGCTCGATGATAGGCAAGCCATTTAGAATAAATGGATCTATAAGAAGAAGACAGAGACTGATGGTAATGTGACCATTTATGAAGCTCTACTTGTCTCAAAGAAGTTCCCGACAAGTTCAAGGAGTTGACTGTGATGAGACTTTCTCAATTATAGCGATCCTAAAGTCTGTTAGAATTATGTTAGCAGTTGCTGCATTTTTCATTTATGAAATATCGTAGATGGATGTCAAAACAAAGTTTCCTTGACAGTTTCCGTGAGGAAAGGCTGTATGTGCTACAACCAGGGGATTTTGTCGATCCTAAGGATGCTAACAGGTATGCAAACTCGAGCGATCCTTCTATGGACTGGAGCAAGCATCTCGGAGTTGGAACATACGCTTTGATGAGGTGATCAAAGCGTTTGGGTTTATACAAAGTTTGCAAGAAACTTGTATTTGCAAGAAAGTGAGTGGGAGCACTACAACATTTTGATAAGTATATGTGGATGACATATTGTTGATCAGAAATGATGTAGAATTTCTGGAAAGCATAAAGGGTTGTTTGAATGGAGTTTTTCAAAGGAAGACCTATGTAAAACTGCTTACATGTTGGGTATCAAGATCTATAGAGATAGATCAAGACGCCCGATAAGACTTTCACAATGCACATACCTTGACATGATCTTGAAGGAGTTCAAGATGGATCAGTCAAAGAATGAGTTCTTGCCTGAGTTGTAAGGTGTGAAGTAAAGACTTGAAGCTCGACCACGGCAGAAGAAAGAGAAAGGACGAAAGTCATCCCCTATGCCTTAGCCATAGGATCTATATGATATGCCATGATGTGTACCGCGATGTGCCTTGCCACGTGTCTGGCAAAGGTATAAGAGTGATCCAGGAATGGTTCATTGGACAGCGCTCAAAATTGTCCTTAAGGAATAAGCAAATGTTTCTCGATTATGGAAGTGATAAAGAGTTTGGCGTAAAGGGTTACGTCGATGTAAGCTTCAACACTTATCCGGATGACTCTGAGTAGCAAAGCGGATACGTATAGTGGAGCAACCATTTGGGATAGCTCCAAGTGGAGCGTGGAAGCAACGTCTATGATATGACATAAAGATTGGTGAAGTACATACGGATCTGAATGTTGCAGACCCATTGACTAAAACCTCTCTCACAAGCATAACATGATCAAACCCCAGAACTCATTAAGTCTTAATCACATGGTGATGTGAACTAGATTATTGACTCTATAAACTCTTGGGTGTTAGTCACATGGCGATGTGAACTATGAGTGTTATTCACATGGCGATGTGAACTAGATTATTGACTCTAGTGCAAGTGGGAGACTGTTGGAAATATGCCCTAGAGGCAATAATAATATGGTTATTATTATATTTCCTTGTTCATGATAATTGTCTATTATTCATGCTATAATTGTATTAACCGGAAACTGTAATACATGTGTGAATACATAGACCACAACATGTCCCTAATGAGCCTCTAGTTGACTAGCTCGTTGATCAATAGATAGTTACGGTTTCCTGACCATGGACATTGGATGTCATTGATAACGGGATCACATCATTGGGAGAATGATGTGATGGACAAGACCCAATCCTAAGCATAGCACAAGATCGTGTAGTTCATTTGCTAAGAGCTTTTCTAATGTCAAGTATCATTTCCTTAGACCATGAGATTGTGCAACTCTCGGATACCGTAGGAAGGCTTTGGGTGTAACAAACGTCACAACGTAACTGGGTGGCTGTAAAGGTGCACTACAGGTATCTCCGAAAGTGTCTGCTGGGTTGGCACAAATCGAGACTGGGATTTGTCACTCTGTATGACAAAGAGGTATCTCTGGGCCCACTCGGTAATGCATCATCATAATGAGCTCAATGTGACTAAGGAGTTAGCCACGGGATCATGCGTTACGGAACGAGTAAAGAGACTTGCCAGTAATGAGATTGAATGAGGTATGGGGATACCGACCATCGAATCTCGGGCAAGTAACATACCGATGGACAAAGGGAATTGTATACGGGATTGATTGAATCCCCGACATCGTGGTTCATCCGATGAGATCATCATGGAACATGTGGGAGCCAATATGGGTATCTAGATCCCGCTATTGGTTATTGGCCGGAGAGGTATCTCGGTCATGTCTGCATGGTTCCCCAACCCGTAGGGTCTACACACTTAAGGTACAGTGATGGTAGAGTTGTTGTGGGAATAGTATGTGGTTTCCGAAGGTTGTTCGGAGTCCCGGATGAGATCCCGGACATGACGAGGGACTCCAGAATGGTTCGGAGGCGAAGATCGATATATTGGACGAAGGGTATTGGAGTCTGGAATTGTTCTGGGCGTACCGGGTGACGACCAGCGTGTCCGAAACACTACAAAAAAAGACACATCCGTGACATTTTGGGCCAAACGAAACTTTTTCTGTCATACTTATGACACTTCTATGACAATAATTGTGACAAAACACGATATCATCATAGATGTAGTGGGGTCGTACTTCTATGACAAAAAATCAGGACAGAAAATGGGCTTTTTGTCCTGGGCGGGCCGGAGATGCAGTTGCATGACATTCTTTGGGCCGTCCATGACGGAAAAAACCGTGGTAGCAGCCAGGGCGAGGAAAATATCGGGGTGTTCCCGGTTACGGTGGGTGGTTGGGGCCGAGCGATGCGCGTTTCTCTCATACACGCACGCGCGTGGGTGCGAGGCGTTGGGCTCTAACTGAACCCGAGCGAGGCGTTGGGCTCTAAATGAACCCGAGCGATTGCACTGCAGGCTGCGCGTCACTGAACCCGAGCGATCGATCGATGGCTGTTAACTGAACCCGATCGAGCGATTCCTTCGCTACTGCTGCTAACTAAAGCCGATCGATGATGCCTCTGCATGAATAGTGAGCGTTGCTTGGGGGTTGGATGAACAGTTCCCGGTGGGGGTGGCTAAACAGGACCCGTGGTGTTGCCTCTGCATGAACAGGACCCCGTTCGATCGAGCCGGTTGGGGCTGCATGAACAGGACCCCGTGGAGGGTTGCATGAATAGGACCACCCCATGGAGGGCTGCATGAACAGTAGACGGTGGAGGGCTGGATGAACAGTAGCCCGTGGAGGGGTGGTTGAACAGGAGCCCATGGAGAGGGCTGGTTGAACAATAGCCGGTGGAGTAGCGCGCGGTGGAGGCTGAACAGTCGCAGGTGGAGGCTGGAGGAGGTCGACGGTGGATGAACAGTAGCCCGTGGAGGCTGGAGGGGGTCGACGGTGGTGATGAACAGTATCACGTGGAGTCCTGTTTTGCGGTACGCCACACCCCTCTCGATGAACAGGACCCTCATTTCGACCGTAGCGCTCCAACACAAGTCCGTTTCCTCCATTTTGCGGTACGCCACACCCCTCCCGATGAACAGGACCCCTGTTTCGACCGTAACGCTCCAACACAAGTTCGTTTCCTCCGTTTTGCGGTACGCCACACCCCTCCCGATC
Organism: Secale cereale; assembly: GCA_902687465.1. Lineage (NCBI taxonomy): Eukaryota > Viridiplantae > Streptophyta > Magnoliopsida > Poales > Poaceae > Secale > Secale cereale. Next base: position 756,152,812 of record LR738711.1, read on the forward strand.
AACAGGACCCTCGTTTTGACCGTAGGAAGTCCGTTTCCTCCGTTTTGCGGTATGCCAGACCCCTCCCGATGAACAGGATCCCGTTTCGAACGTGGCCGGTCGAATACAAGGCCGTTTCCTCTGTTCTACGGTACGCCAGGCCTCGTTTCCATCGGTTGTTCCGTCCAAGCCCTCCCGATGAACACGACGACGCATTCCGTTCCGACCCAGACGGTTGGCTCCCCATGAACACGACGACAACGTTGTTTCTCCGTTCCGACCCAGCCATGTACACGAGCCTTGGCTGTACGTACGTGCGAGTAGGCATTTGAGACCCCGCCCGTATGTATGTATGTGGTCGTATTTACTTTCTTGCACCCTGGCCGCTGTACGTATGTGTACATGCTACGTGCACGCCTCTGCTACGACACGTATGCGCCTCTACATCAACCAGTATGTACGTACACATTCGCGACCAGAATGACAACGCTACGTACGCTTTGACTAGGTGGGTCCCGACTGTCAGGCACTTCCTTGCCTGCGAAGATGTAGCTGGTGGGTCCCAGCAGTCAGGGGGGCGAATCTTTTTTTTTTGCCCAGACGCACTTCCTTGCGTGCAAAGATGTAGTTGGTGGGTCCCAGCAGTCAGGGGGTGTGAATCGTTGTTGTTTTTTTGCCCGGACGCACTTCCTTGCATGCGAAGATGTAGCTGGTGGGTCCCAACACTCAGGGGGGCGAATCGTTTTTTTTCGGACGCACTTCCTTGCGTGTGAAGATGTAGCTGGTGGGTCCCAGCAGTCAGGGGGAAACATTTTTTTCGCGTAATACGGTTGCCCGTCCGGTGGGTCCCCGCTGTCAGGTGGAGGAATAATTATTTTGCGCGTAATAAGGAGGCACTTCCTTGCAGCGGCCGTGGACCCAGCTGTCAGCCTCTCCACGTACAGTACTCTTCCAACAGAAGTCGTTCCTTGACCACGTTGACCACGCCGCGCCGAGAGCACCAGGGCGGTGGACGACGGCGAGGCCTAGGAAGGGGACGACGCGGAGCCGGGGAAGACGCGACAGTGGATGCCCATGCGTAGAGGAGTACGAGGGTTCACTGGTTCGCTGTGGTGTGAGGCTGCCGCCGCCTTAGAATAACAGGGGGTGTGGGTGAGTATAGGGATGGCCTGGCTAGCGGTGGGAATAGTAGGGGGCGGTGAGGCCACGCGGCAGCACAGCCGGTCAAGGGAGGCAGGAGCATGCGGCACGACTGGCGCTGCTTTTGGCGGCTGGAGCAAGCCGACCAGAGGTTGAAGAAGCACTATGGCCATTGGATGGACATCGTACTGTCACTGGAGCTAGAATCGTTCATACTGACTAAGTGGACAAAGCACACCGTCCCCATCAACTTAGTTGGCCCACAAGTCAGCCTCCCACCAAGGTGGGTCCCAACCAGCAGGGGGGGAATTCAGTTTTTTGTGCGTAATAAGGAGGCACTTCTGGTGGGTCCGAGCTGACAGCGGGGGGGACGTTTTTTTCGTGCAATACAGTGGCCCGTCCGATGGGTCCTAGCAGTCATGGGGAAAACGCTTTTTTCGCGAAATATGGTGGCCCGTTCGATGGGTCCCTGTTGTCAGGTGGAGGAATCATTATTTTCCGCGTAATATGGAGGCACTTCCTTGCTGCCGTCGTGGACCCAGCTGTCAGCTTCTCCACATACAGTCCACGTCCAATGGAAGCCGTTCCTTGACCACGTTGACCACGCCGCGCCGAGAGCACCAAGGCGATGGACGACAGCGCGGCCTAGGAATGGGACGATGCGAACCCGGGGAAGATGCGGCAGTGGAAGCCCGCGCGGAGAGGAGTACGAGGGTTCACTGGTTCGGCTGCGGTGTGAGGCTGCCGTCGCCGCGGAATAACAGGGGGTTTGGGTGAGTAGAGGGATGGCCTGGCGAGCGCTGGGAGTAGTAGGGGCGGTGAGGCCTGCGCGGCAGCACAGCCGGCCACGGGAGGCAGGAGCAGGCGGCACGACCGGCGCTGCTTTGGGCGGCTGGAGCAAGAAGACCAGAGGTTGAAGAAGCACGACGGCCGTTGGATGGACATCGTACGGTCACTGCGGCTAGAATCGTTTATATTGACTAAGTTGACAAAGCCCTTGGTATGCGTCAACTTAGTAGGCCCACATGTCAGCTTCCGAAACGGTGCGCCCCAGATGTCAGGGGGAGGAATCATTTTTTGGGCGGTTGAAGCTAGAATATCCGAGATTGAAGAAGAAGCACGGCATCCGTTGGATGGACATCCAACGGCCACTGCTGCTAGAACCGTGTGTTGACTATAAGTTGACAAAGCCTTGCATACAGGTCAACTCTCTTTTTTTAGGGGACGCGTCAACTTAGTAAGGCCACAAGTGTGTGACAGAGAACTTATAGCCCATTTGCGATTTGTAAGAATGTGCAGCCAATTTTTGAATTCTAATGGAATTTACTACAGCCCATTTACAGTTTGTTAAAAGTACAGCCCATTTCAACCAACCATTCAAAACATAATTCAATAAAATTTCCCACATTTTGATGGGATCCGAAATATTTCTATCCCGAAATTTCTAGTCAGATTAAATACAATTTCAATATAAATTTATATTACGTAAAAATCCAACGAAACATTGCGCTCGCAACAGTTAATGAAATTAAAAATTTCAATATCCAAAAATAATATTTTATAAAGTAATTACGTGTTTGGTGCATTTTTTATAGCTACTGCCCAGTTTTTATAATTACATCCCATTTATTATTTCTTAAAGCCCATTTTCTTGTTAAGCCTAATGCATCCCTCCTAGGAAAGATTTGCAGCCCTGCGGGGCAGAGAATAACAACTTGACCGTGCCTGGGTATTCCTAACAAAATTATAGTTGGGCTAGCCATTTTCAGCTTGAAAAATAATAATATCTGGGCTGGATATCTGGCCTGAGCTAGACGGGCCACAACCCGCCCAGTTAATAGCTGCAGCGATGTTTTCGTTGTTGTTCAGAGAAGTAAAATTAATATCTGGGCTAAACATCGCTCAAGAAAAACTCTACAGTGCTCACACCTCAAAAACACAAATACTGCTCGAGATGCTTGGTCCCAGCTGTCGGCCGCTTCTTATGCAATTCTCTCGTTTATTGACTACATAGGTTGACAATGGTGTGGGACCGTGATGTCTGGAAACCAGGAGGAAGCAAAAAAATTAATGTTTTATATACTAATAAGGAGGCACTTGCGTACGTGCGGCTATGGCCCTGGTGGGTCCCCACTGTCATCCTCTCCAAGTAAAGTCATCTCCTCATCCTCATGTCCGTTGACTATGTTGAGAACGCGAGACGGCGGTGCCATGGCGAGCGCAACAACTCGAAGGACAACGGAGAGGGCCTCGAGGGATACAGCGCCCACTGCTCATTCGGGAAGCCAGTATCTTAGGGCCACATGTCCACGACGGCATTGTCGTTCGCTTGGTGTTCAGCAGTGCTCGTTGAGGAGACGGAGGTTGCAGCACACGTCCCCCTGCGCTGGTAGCTCTTCCGCCATTAGGGCGCTGAAGTGCGGCCGCACCTGCTTTATGGTGAACATGGCATGAACCGGCTTGGACAGTGGCGCCGGCTCCTTGTCGGAAGCTACGCCCATCGTCTGATTGTCGTCGCTCAACTCGGCGAGGTGGCTGGCGAGACAGCATGTCCGGCCGCTGGACCGACCCGCTGCCAAGCACGAGTCTGACTGCCCTGGCCCACCCAGACCGCCTCCCTCGCCCGCACGCGCTTTCCGCCCGAAACGTTCAGCGCCGCCCGCCCCACTTCCTGGTGCATGCGATTGCTCCACCTTCAAACGACACAAGTGTTGTCTGTCCGTCCTTCTGCCACACACATTAATGATATGCGGTTGCCGAGGCGGCTACTCCGGTGATACACGTCCGTCCCTCCGCTGCCCACCATTGCTATATAAACTGCTGCGCCGGCCATAGCCGCAGTCATCCGCATCTGTTCCTATTCTCCTGTCCACACCACTACTGCCCACCATGGCTTCCTCGTGCTCCAGCGCTCTTCGGGACGGGCGGACAATGGACCACAAGGAGATGGCAGCCATTGCTGCCGATTAGCTGGCCGGCGGGCAGCCGGAGGACGACGACGTCCTAATGGATAACATGGTAGTCGACAATCTGGCGCCAACCCCCTCCTCCGCGCCATCCTCGCCGGTGCATTGCACCATGACCATCGGCGAGGCCCGTGCCCAATATATGGACACGGTGAGGCAGAAGCGTGAGGAGCAGTTCCGGGAGACGTAGGCCGACGCTGCCTACAACCACCATCTCCTCCAGGAACACCTGCAGGCGGAGGAGCAGATCACCGCGGAGCGGGCAGAGCAGGAGGTGCTGCTCGACTCGTACCGCTCCGCCCGCGAGGGCCGCCTCGAGCACTGGCGGTACCGCATGCGGGTGGCGGAGCCTACGGCCGCCTACAAAGAGGGTGATGAAGCGGGCGAGCCGTTGTTTGGCGAGACCGAGGACAAGGCAGTGGACAATGCCGGCTCCGACAAGTCTCCGCTCTGCTGGCGTCGACGAGGCCCTGCTCCGCCGAGGCCCCGCGGCGCCAACAACGGGGCAGAGGACATCACCGGCTCCGCCGAGGCCCCACCCTGCCGGCAACGAGGGGGAGGATTTCCCCCGCTCCACCGAGGCGCCGCCCGCCAGCAACTAGACAGAGGACATCGCCGGCTCCGCCGAGGTCCCGCCCCTCTGCCAACGAGGCCGCGCCACACAGAAAACGAGGAAGAGTAGAACACGGTAGGTCACCGCCGCTCGGGTCCAAGTAAGCCAACCGATGCCCTAATCGCTATGACAAGCTAGGCGGGTTGACCACTGACGGCCGATTAGCTTCTTGGCGGTGACGTGGAGTCGGAGAGCTATGTTGGAGAAGGACAGCGCTTCTACTTAACTGCTGGTGCAGTTGGCTGACTGACATGTGGGCCCAACAGGCATCTGGGCCACATGTCAGTTACGCAACTGCACCTGCAGTTAAGTCACTGAAGCTTCTGTTCGGCTCAGCCGGACACTGGTGGGTAACTTTGGTTAATTAATTATACCTCCAGCGCACCCCTTTTTAGTTGAAGAATGTATGAAATGTAATGAAATCCGGCATGTTTATATGAAATCCGACTGTGTATGAATGAATTTATTTTGATTAGTTCGAATTCTTGTATCACTGGTATTGGATGAACATGCAAAACAATACGTACAAGTTTCACATGTACTCCCAGGGTGATCACCTCGTTTGCAGCAGTTTCACATGTACTCCCTCCGGTCCTTTCTAGTCTGCATACAAGTTTTGTCTGCAGTCAAAGTATCTCTACTTTGACCAATCTTATTGAAAAAAGTATGCACTTTCACAATGTGCGAAGTAAAAAGGAACATAAGGAGTATAAAGAGTTTGAGCAGCTTTTTAGCGTTCCTAATGATTCACATGTCAGAGCAAATATTTACTTCACAACTACAGAATAAAGAAAAAATTGATCGACACTGATGACAGCAAAGGGCGTCCCATTCGAAAATATCAAACGCATGTCTTCTTGCTAAAATCAATGAGGAAAATTTGACAAGGTTTTCCCATTCCAAAATATCAAATGCCTACGATTGTGGAATGGGCAGGGTTTGCCATTAGTTTGGACATTGACATGGCACCTCGTGCTAAATAAACCAGCTGACCAGCTGTTCTTTTTGTGCAGCTCCACCAAAATCAACCAAATTCGCGCGTAGCTTGTATGATTTCGCCCTTATATGTTGCAACGCCTTGAACTTATCGGCACCTCCTTTCTAGTGGTGGAATCAAGTTGAGCACCCCTGTTTGCACAAATACAAAAAAAGTGATTAGTATAAAGCAAACTGTACTATGAATTGACAGTTTAAACAAGCACCTACATGGTTGATGTAGAGCACACTTTTAGAAAAATGGAACTCACCGGAAAGAATCCTAGAACAACATTGTACTCGCGCATCACAGCAAGAAAATGGAGATTTGTCAGTCCTTCTGAGCTGAAGTTAGGGCCAGTTCTTTTGCTAGCTTTTTTGGCCTTCCAGAATAAGCTGCCCCCAACCCAGCTTACTCTAGAAGCCCAATCATTTTTTTTCTTTTAGAAGCCTACTAATGAAGTCTTAACTACTAGGCTTTTAAAAAATAATTTGGTTTGGACTTCTAGAATAAGCTGGGTAGGGGGTAGCTTATTTCAGCTTATTCTAGAAGCTAGCAAAAGAACTGGCCCTTAGTTTGGTCTTGTGGGGGTAATGTAACCATCCTTCAACTGCTCCTTCTGATGAGAAGATATACAGGGCTTCTTCATCCTGGCATAATCGGAACTAGTCACTTCACGTACTCCATATTCTTCTTCAGGCCTTGTTCGTTTAATCCTCCTCCCAAGGGGATTGGAGTGGATTGGAGAGGATTTTGGCTTGTAGGGGATCTAATCCCCCTTCAAAACCCACCTCAACCGAACAAGGCCTCAGAGGAGGATGATCCTGTTGCGCAAAGACAAGAGGATAATTAAATGCTAGCATCCATGTTTGCTAAAAAAAGGAAAGGAAATATTTAAAACAACACAGATGAAGCACTTCTCAAGGACAATACCACTTTTTGATGACAGTATCTAAACAGTAGCACAACACCAATAGAGATGACAAAGCTCAATCATATGAATGAAATCAGTGGGCGAGTACCAACCTTTGTCAGGAGGCTTATTGTGTAGAGCATACAGATGAAGCACTTCTCCGGAACCATCTGTTGTTATCTACTGTGGTGGCCATGCTTACTATATACTCCTCGATTATATTAACCTTTCCAACATCTTCTTGTGCAGTTCCACTAAAATATATGGTATCTTCAAAGAAGATCCCTGTTTGCACAAGTAGAGATAATTACATATTAAATTAAGAGTGGCATCAAAATCAGTGGCAAAACAATTGCTCGTTCCAGCCATAGCAATAAACTAAGATGCAAAACTATATCATTACTCGTGTCATCACAGTTCCAGTGCTTCTTTACAGCACCAGGAGTTCATTTTTGTTTTTCGTCCGCTCGTTCTTCCCCTTCATCACTTGGTTCAGTAACAGACAAGCTTCGCCTTCAATGTGAAAGAAGGCTAGTACTGACCTCTCATGACGCAGAATTCAAACAACTCACAAGAAGAAGATCTGAACCAAATTTGCCAACACAGATAGGAAGTAAGATCTCCACTTGAGCAGTTCCACTAAGATCAAGCAATCAAGCAACGTTGTCGGTGTGACATTTTGGTTGAACTGCACAAAACACTCTTAAAACAAAAGTGTTTTGTGCAGTGCAACAAAAGGTCACAATGGCAACGAGGTGAAGTAGATAACCCTGTTTACACAGAGGTGCAAAGGAAACAACTAGTGGTCAATAACGATGGATGACACATAAGCCAACAAAAAGAAGCATCTACCTTATCTCAAACAGTGGCATTGATTAATATTAACAGAGAGATTATATTAACAATAACATTTGTTAAACATGTAATTTGCTTTTAACTGTGGCATTGCATCAATTTTCTAGCGGCATTATTAGAGGGTGCTTGTCTACAGGGACATTTTGGTGGAGGGACTAAAAAAACTCTGTGTCGGTCCCGTCTAAACCAAACAGGAGGGACTTTTAGGGACTAAAAGTGGGCATTTGGGACTAAAGAAAGAAGAACCCAAGGGAGAGTCTTTTTGGGACTTTTTCCAACAGTTGCCCCTGCCACGCATGGCACCTTGTCTCTATTAGTTCATTACTAGGGGTAACATGGTCTTTTAGCATGTCATTTAATAACCTCTAGTCCATGTTTAGTCCCTGGAACCAAGCAAGTAGGGACTAGGGAGTTTTTAACCAAATAGCGCCTTAGATTAACAACAGCTAAAGAGTTGCACGGGACATTGGACGCACCAACACCATGTGCATCTACCGATGTACTGGGGTGATGCACAGTCTGTTGCAACAAAGAACAAACAACCAAGGAGCATATTTGTGTTGGTCCCAGTTTTGTTATCTTTAGACACCTTTACCTATGTGAGCGCGGCAAATCTAGTCCTGCTCAAACTCTAAAGCCTTGTCCCCCAAAACAAAAGATCAGTTCGTTACAGATGTGCGTACTGCGTTTGTCCTTGTTTTCCCTTTTCGACCAACGTAGGTGTTGGATAGCCAGTCTGTACTAGTACTTTCCCCACTTCGTTTCCTCTGTGAACCACGTCCTAGATTTATGATATACAACTTTCCCCACTACTTTCCCCCATTCCTGTCCTCTTTGAACCACGTCTTAGATTCATGCGATACAACTTTCCCCTCTACTTTCCCCCTTCCTTTCCTTTTTGAACCACGTCCTAGATTCATGCTATACAACTTTTCCCACTACTTTCCCCCATTCCTTTCCTCTTTGAACTACGTCCTAGATTCATGGTATACAACTTTCCCCACTACTTTCCTGTTTGATCGAGTGCAGAAGCGGAAAAATCCCACATGCAGCTAGAGCAATGCATGTGAAATAAGTAAATTATACCTTAAGGTTCTTGGGGTGTGGTTCGGTGGGCAACCGGAGGCCGTTCGACCCACACTATGTATGGCGGAGAAGAAGAAGGGGTCGGAGGCCCTCCCGCGCCGCCGCTGGGTGAAAGTGAACGTTGCGCCGGTAGTGGATTCCCTCCCTCGCCAACGGCGATAGCGTTAAGCCTCCTTCCCTTCCCGGCGAACGGATCCAGCCGACTGAGAGAGTGTGAAGAGAGCAACTACAAGCAGACTAGCAGTGAGGGGAGAGAGAGAGTCCAAGAAGTCTTGTTTAGATCTGGAGAGGGTGAGAGAGTGTGAAGAGAACAACTACAAGCGCTGAGGCTACAGCGTGTATATATATACTGGAGAGAGAGTGAAGAGTGCAAACCCTAGAAAACAAGCGTCGAGGCTGCAGCTTATACGTGATGAGGTGATTATACGGTCACTACGAGATCGTATAGCTCCGTATCCATCCATTTTGACCAGTCAAAGAATCCTCCTGGCACGAATTATGCTCAAGTGTAATTATCGAACCCGAGACCTCAAGTTTGATGAGCGAACAGGCTAACCAGCTACACAACCCTCCCGTTATGTTCAATGAGAGGAAAATAATCTTTTATACATTTTTTTGTGTGTATGGGAGTCATTGGGATTTAAATCATAATCGTGTCATGTGGCTTTGGTGGTAAGACTATCCACAGTAGTGCAAAAATAATGCAGCCTTAGTCACCTTACCTCTCTCCACATAGTATGTTAGGTCCCACCAGTTAGAGGGTGAAATAAACAAATTAATAAGAAAAATTATAAGCGCCAGCAGTGTATCTTACCTCACACATCTCGCTACTGCTCGGGAACACTGTCCAATTGATCCCTCTGTTCGCTCACGTACTATTTTAAGTGAATCCTTATTATAACATGCACACAATTTTGGGCACTTGTATTTGACCTAAGTTAGTGTGCCATCGTATCTCGTATGACTCCCTCCATCTAGGTGTAAATAAGTCATGTTAGAAGGTGCAGCGGGACCAAGGTGCAAGCAGATTGGAGGAGAAAGAGAAACTTGACCGGTCATTCCTCCAATCAAAGCCCTGATTTCTGTCTCTAAACGCAACAATTGATCCAAACAACTAAGAGATGCCGTTTTAGCTACCATGCAGGGCCACGTATTAACTCGCATGCAAGCCGCCTTTGATTTCTTGACTGATCAACGCGTAGTTGCGCTCCATGCATTGGGTTTCCGAGGGAGATAACAAGGCAGAGTAAGGAGCGTTTGGTTACATTGCTTAGGCTGGTCATAGTTTGTACGTACTCCATTTGTATCTCACTTCCTGTGGCTTCGCACTCGCACAATTTTCCTATTCTATGAATCTGTGTGTGCGTGTGTGTGTTTAACAGCATGTGCGTGTTAGAGAGAGTGATAGATTGACCTACTCCTACAAAGAGATGGTGTGTAGTGTACGATTTTAGCTGCGAGAGTCGGTGCATCCACTTGTTTTAGGACGTCCGGTAGGGACAGGCGGACAGCTGTCACGCCCGCTCCTGACCAGCCTGGCCCACCCAAAGCCCCTCCATTGCCCGCGCGCGCTTCCTGCCCGAAATGGTCAGCGCCACTACAAAGAATCGGTGCCGCATTCATGCCCAGGCAGAGGGACGCGACCTCTCACTGGCGGCTGCGTTGAAGGGAGAAGCGGATTCAAGAGTGATGGTTGCTTCGTCCGTCCAGCTTACTACTAGGTCTATGTGATTTGACAGCTCATTGGTCATTATTACTGAGGTGGTAGGACTGCTGGATGTCCCACGCTTTCGGCGAAAGGAGGTACTACTATATTACAATTCACTCCATTCATACGGCAGAGGAGTGCAAGAGCAGTGAAAACACGCAAGCTCAGTGATTACATGGCCCACCTCACACTATCACCATATTTTCTAGACACCGTGCGACACTAACTCTTTACATAGTACAATCACAAAAAAAACTCTTTGCATAGTAATAGTACTTCCTCTGTTCCTAAATATAAGTCTTTGTAGAGATTTCACCATGAACCACATACGGATGTATATAGATGCATTTTAACTGTACATTCATTCATTTTGTTCCATATGTAGTCCACCTAGTGGAATCTCTACAAAGACTTGTATTTAGGAACGGAGGGAGTACGTACTATAATTTATCAGCGAGATGGTATAATGCTATGAAGCTTCCAGCTTCTGTTACATGTATTTTGCGTCCAAGGTTGCCCGTTGCAACATTTCATCAAATACAAAGGAGACTAACATGCATGATATTGCATCTCAATGATTGACAGATCATAGCAAATATGTACTCCCTCCATTCCAAACTAAGTGTCTCAACTTTATGCTACATACGGAGCAAAATGAGTGAATCTGCACTCTAAAATACGTCTATATACATCAGTGTTTGGAGTATGTACTAGTAGTTCATATTGAAATCTACTAAAGGACATATATATTCCAAACAATATGATAATCTCTCTAACCAAGGTAGTAGGGATGGTGAGTAAACGGAGGGAGTAGTAAAATTTTCTCCTCGTCCTGCGAGCCACTACGCGCGTGGGCGAGGGAGCGGGCGTAAGGCGTAGTAAGCAAGCTTCACCTCGTCCTGTGAGCCACCGCACCCGTGGGCGGGGGAGACGGTGTACTAAGCAAGCTTCTCCTCGTTCTGCGAGTTGACGGGATACATCAAAAGTACTCCAGTGTATAGAGCCTTGCCTCTAAGGTAGGCCCCACATGGTTTGCCTCTTTTTTAACATAACACGTCAAGTCACAATTTGTTTGTTCACCCGTGGTAGACGATCCTGTCTCCATCTAGTGGACAACCAGTACACGTGTCAAGTTACCACGTGGTCTGCCTTTTCGTACAGTAATAAGCTCCACCGTGTACCCGCGCGGGTGTGGTTGGGAAAGACACGGGAGTACGTGCGGCGTGCGTGCACCTCTTCTCTTCGTGCACGTCCCCCACCTACGTGGGTGTGTGAGAGAGATACAAACCTAGACAAATGGCTTGTGTGCGTTCGTGAGTGTTTTTTGTTTTGGGGGGAGGTTGATTTTGTGAATGTATTTGTGGGAATATGTGTCGATGACATCTCAACAAAATTTTGCATGCAATGTGTGTGAAATGGAGGCATATCCATACCATATATAGAGGGTCGGGCGATCCACTAGAAGAGAGGGAGGGGTCATAGATATTGATAGAGTCGAAGAGAGGATCAAGTGGGTGGGTGCGAGATCGATGAAGAGAGCCATTAAATTGTGTGTGTGTGCAAGTCAAAGATATAGGGCGACTAACCTAGCTACTGGAATGTCAGAGGGCACAGGTCAAGTTTGTGTGTGGCAGGGAGACATGACTAGAGCGCTCGATGTATCGGTGTGTGTGTGTGGGAGGGGGTTTGGGGAGGGGTAGGCAGAGGCCTAACTATGGAGGTAGAACGACTCGTATATGTGTTGAGAAGGAGAGACCCAGCTATGTCTTGAGGGAGATTGGTCGACATCCATACATAATTGAAGGACGGGAAATAGGATGGGACAGAGAGAGAGGAGAGAGAGAGGGAGGGAGAGGGGTAGAGTGTTGGATGGGTGATGGAGTTGCTTCTCAAAGATGGCGGGAGAGGCCTACTAGAAAAACTAAGGGTGGAACTGCAATATTATCAATAAGAGTGGGGATGTTTTTCTGTGTGTGCCTGTGCATGATAGATCTGTCGGGACACATCCATGGATGATGAAGGGGAACCATGTGTTTGGTAAGAAAACCTAACTAGATCGGTAGATCAATTGTTGTTTGTCGAAGGAAGGGAGAGACATAACTAATGAGGTAGATCGATCGACGCGTGAGGAAAAACGAGTTATAAGGACCTAGCTAACTATATGTATAGCGGGAGATCGGTCGATGTACGTCCATTTGTTAGAGGCAAATAAGGCCCGGCGAGACGGATAGACAGAGAGAATGGAGCTAGGAGGTAGTGCGAGAGGCCCAGCTACTAGCTAGATAGGGGGAGGAGTGTGCGCTTGTGAGATCGATGAAAAGAGGGGCGATAGTTTACACGAGTGTGGGACCCTATGAGACACGAGGCAAGGACACATAAAGGAGGAGATTGAAGGTGCGTGTGTATGTTGTAGGCAGACATCGTTGGAGAGGTTTATCGATCGGTGTGTGTCGGAAAGGAGTTGTGGAGACTGTGGGAGAACGACCAAAAGAAAACAAAATGAATGTGCGCGATGGATAGAATGCTGAGGGAGGGGGAGGGCGAGGAGGGCATGTGCATGCACAAGAGAAAGTTAGTGGTAGCTACAAAGGTTAGAGGATTGTGTGGGTGTAAGAGACTAACAAAGATCATAATTTGATATGAAAGAGGATTCATATATTTGAATAGAAGATCATAGTGTTTTAAACATATGCAAATCAACATAAAGTGGATTCAAAAAATCAAGTTCGAGTTCATATAGTACACATAGTTCATATGTAACTCGAGACTAATCATGTGGTGTGTTGTGAAGATAATACACAAACGATGGTTTAACTTGACAATAATGATGATTGTAGATCTTATTAAAATAGAGAAACGAATTCAAATGCTTTGACTTCACAACAATCATTATTGTAGATCTTATTCAAATGGAGAAACGAACTCAAATTTGGTTCATATTGAAGCGGTAGTATATACGTTTGGAATGCACTAAAACGTTCATTTGAGTACTAGGTTGCATGCATTCTACACGTAGCGAAATATTTTAATTGAACATAACATGAATTCAAAGTTTTGAATGACATTTGTAGTGCAAATTGATTTGGTACAGTATATGTTAGGCTTGTCCGGAAATTTCAACCCGCGCTAGGGATGTCAACCGGGTCCCATTTAATCCTATTTAAACCCACTATATAATCAAACAGTTTAAAAGATTGTTTTTTCGGGAGAAATGAACTATGGAGTTAGAAAAAACTAAGTAAACGGGACTTGCGGACACCATTTATTTGCCACTTGTTCGCACACGAACACGTCATCGTGTACCTCCAATGCCGAGGGTGATGCACCGCAGCTCACGTCGAAGGAGACCCGTCCGGAAGCGCGGTACGCAAGCAATCCGGCGGGCGCTTTTGAAGACTCGAAACCCCACACGTCCGGGAGGGACCCTGTCTGGATGCGTGGCGGCTATGGGCTTCCCTAGGTCGACCTGATCGCCCCTAGGGCCTCGAGGTTCGCCGCCCTGCAACAAGAAGAACAGACGAAGAACGAGGAAGAAGAAGAACAAGGGAGAGAGATAAAGGTAAACGGTAAAAAGTGGTAGATGTGTTTGTTCGATTGTGTGTTGTTCAATCGGCTGTCACCCCTTAGGTATATAAGAGGCGGCTGGACTTCCCGTGCAAGGAAAAGGCTTGGATTCACGTCCAAAACCCTAGCCAAATTCGGATTGGTTTTGTCCGAACTTTCCAAAACTGTTCGGTTTAAACTGGTTGTACCTTGCGGTTAATTTTTGAGGTGGTAAACGACCTCGGATGGGAAAGAGCCCAAAAGCAATCTTGACCGTTTCGACGAGACGAACAACTTTCATGTTGAAAGTTTTTCGATTTGAAGCAATCTTCTAGGCCAAAACGGTCACTCAATACAAGCTGTTATTCGCTCTACCCATCAGACACGTGGCTGGTGGGGCGCGCCACTTATGGCTCTGTGACATGGCTGTGTTCGGATGGCTGTAACTTTTGCATACGAACTCGTATTGGGACGATTATTATATCAAAATCGACCGATTCGACAAGACGCACAACTTTCATGTCGAAACTTTTTTCATTTGAAGTCATTTTAATTGGGTCTCAAGCCATTCTTTAATCTGGTGTCACCATGAGCATCTCTGAACTTGTCATAACTTTTGCATCCGGACTCCGTTTTAGACCACTTTCATATCCATCTTGATCTTCTCAAATAAAGCCATCTCATGGCGACTTCCAATCATAAGTTTGAAGTAATCTTGACATAGATTAAAGCAACTTTTAGGATTGTGCCACTTTTGAGCGTCAACACATGCCCCCCTGTTTTTCGGCAAAGCAAGCGTGCCAAAAAATAATTTGTACCATGTTGGTTCTAAGGACGATGTCAACACCCCATCGGCCATTTATATGCTTAGGACGATAATTATATAGCAGCCATTATTGTTCTTGAACCCTTGATGCAAACTTGGGCGAAACCTTCTCAACTTAATTCATTAACAATCCGATGATAAAGTTCCATAGATATGTATCTCAAGGTCATCCTCCTAACCATATTGTTCCCCCTTTTGCTAGGATTTTTTAGATAATCAACAATAAACTCTCTCCAATCCTTACTATCACCTGCATCAAAATTCATTAGTGGCCGAAGCTGTGAACTTCGGTTCGGCCTTACCTATGTTGACGAGACGAAGCATCGGCTATTGAGAGAAATGCAATACACCATGATTAACGTAGTAGCCGGATGCTTGCTGTGCCAACTCTTTTGAATTGTCATGTCTAAATATAAGAACAATTTTAAAGAAACCCAAGGTAAATTTTGCATCTAGACATATCTCAAGATAAACTATAGGTGATTCGTCAAAACATTGATAACCCTTCGATGTTTGTTGCACTACTCGTAACGAATGACCAAAAGCCTCAATACGTATAGCACCTATAGCAAGTAAAAGAGTCAATCCGAATAAAAATGCATATTCGGCTTTGATTAATCATGCATAAAAATATTTTTAGCGGCATGATGCTTCAAAAAATAGTACCATAAGGAGATATATAAACAACACCAATACTTTGGCCATTGCTACGAATTGAACCATCAAAACATAATCTCCATAGTACTAGAGAGACAAGGCTAACATCAATATTATGCATGTCATTAAACCGATGTTCAGTAATAAAATCAGCTATGATTTGGCCTCTTATAGATCTCAAAGATGCATAAGCCAAATCATATCCAAACAAAGTATAAGCCCACTAGCCAATTATGCACTATGAATTGGTCTATGCAACGTATACTTAATGACATCGGTCATGATGTTTCAACTCCATTCAATCATAATATAGGCATACATATGAATTTTCATGAGCACATACTTTGTCTCGCTCTCCATTTGAACTAAGGACGATGCTAGAATACTACACCGGCCATGCATTGACATATTCTTAGGACAATAGATAAATATCGGCCATTACCATGTAGACATCATGCAAAGCACATATAGCCAAAATAAACAAATGAAATGACAAATCAAGTATTTCGGCCCTTTGGATCAGCAACAAACTTGTAGCTAATCAAATGTATAGTGACTTGGTAATACCCTTTCATGATGTAAGAAATTATATGGCATCCATGGATTAAAATAAGCCCATTGAGGGTTACCAATCATACCTGATGACGAATTCCATGACATGGGCGTTAATGGCATAGTTGAAGAATATGGATAATGTGTAGAGCAAAGATGCTGAAACCTTCGACTTCGTCCTTCATAGTTTTCACTCTTTTCCTTCTTCACCTTTGCCGCACTTCTTGTAATGGAAGCTTGCACATAATTCTTATTTTGAGCACTTCCTTTGGGAACCCATGCCATGTTTCTTTCTTCAAGTTCTTGTGCACTAAGTTTTTGTAATTTCTTCTTTTGCCAATATGATAAGCCGAGTGGGCACTCCGGCTGTGATTTTGTCTTGGCAAATGGCAATCCTTTTTTGGCATTGTGCACTCTCAACTTCTTTTCTTCAGATTTGGCACTTTGATTCTCAATAATTGGTTGCTTCATCTCATTGCCTTTAGTAGCCAATGTCAACACTTTAATTTGCTCTTTTTCATTTAAGATCAAATCTGAAGTTGCACTCTTACGACCATCTCTTTTAACACGGTAAACTTGCTTGACCACCTCTTTCTTCTTCCTTGAGCTCCGGACCGATTCCTTATGATTGAAACGTTCTTTAACATGTGATTGTTCAAATGTTGATCTTCTCGGAGCTGCATAATATTGGTGAGATGGTCTAAAATAAGATGGAGAATGCGCCCTTGTATCATACCTGTCCCATGATGGATATGGATCTACTTGAGCATAGGGAGGCATCCACGGCATTGGCATTGGCGGCCCAAAATAAGGATATGAATATGTTGCATAAAAATTATCACTTTGCCGATACCGATCCTCATACTTGCGCCTTGGGGATGATCTTGGTTTCTTTGCATGATTTGGCCGATAAGCATTCTTCTCTTCGCTCTTATTTTGATACTTATCCAATAGTTCAGCGAAAGTGATTTTTGATCTCTTACACTTGCGCTTATTTTGGCCTTTACTTTCTTTTGGTTTGCTTTCATCGATCATTGTATTTGCTTGTTGCCCCCTAGTCCTTGGCGTCTCCACTGTAGCTTCGATGGAATTCTCGCCCTCAAGATTATGTTCATTATGCTCTTCAACAACTTCTTTACTTGAAAGCTTGATCCCATCACCTGCAGTTTTTATCTTCTCTTTAAATGGATTGGCTTGAAGCAGCCGATGCAAAAACTTTCTGCCATCGGGACCAATCGGAATAGACTGGTCATCTCTTGGTGTTTCAGCAAATTTCAATCGTCCTTTTTCAATGGCCGATTTAACTATTTGACGAAACATATTGCAATCCTCAAAATTAAGTTTGAACGAATGATGCACCCTACAATATATTCGTCCTTGAATTGATAGATTGACATGGTGATCAAAAATTCTTATGTAATTATTTTTCAGCAACAAATCAAATATTTGATCACACATGCTTGAATTGAAGGTAAACTTTTTATTTTCTAGCCGATCTTGCTGTTTGAACGGCTTTGGAGATAAGCAAACGAATGGTTCAGATTTGTAGTCTCCCCATTCGGCTATGCATTGTTTTTTCCACTCTATCTCCGATGTCTTTGGATAAGATATTATATTAGCATCAGTTTTCTCAATAGAATTTAACCTTGGCTTTACATTTCTGAAACAAAGATATTTAGAACATACATGTCTCAGTTGAAACCAAGTGCAAGCCAAGTACGAAATAAGCAAAGCTACCCAACTAGATATGAACTTTACATAAAGCAATGGGGAAAGCTTTGGCTGTAACAATAAGTCAATATCGGTCTTTATAAATGGCGTAATGGGTTGACCGATATGTTCCATAACAAGTTTATTGCTAACAAGTAAATTACCCTTCTTCATTGGTCTTTCAAAATTACTTATGAGAATATTTCTTATAGATGCATGAACAATATAGTTTTGACCAAATCTGAAAATAGGTAAATTACTTGCTAAACATACCTCTTCAAATATGTTGGGAGAGCATGATGGTGGTGTGACTTGAATAATATCTTGCTCCGCCTTTGGATGGCTTCCCAACGCCTCTTCATCATCTTTTTCTTGATTCCGTCCATCATTGCTTTGAAGATCCATGTCAGCCGAACTTTGTTCGGCTAGTTGTTCTTGTCCTTGAGGCTTGTCAATTTCTATGGCACGGAACTCATAGGGCAGGAAGTAGGTTCCATTGACTTCGGAAAAATCAAGTATGACTGTTTTGCTATGCTTTCCATGCCCTTTCTCAATAATGCTTGCCTCTTTGGATTTGATGGACTCAGAATATATACTACTTGATTCGACTTTTCTAATAACCGAATTTTCTTTGTTACCTGAATCAATAACTTTATCTTTTTGAATTTGCAAGGCTTCTCGCTCTCGTCTAATTTTAGCCCACATCTCAGCTTGGCGAGTTTTAAACTTTTTCATCTCAATTTCCATCCACTCGTCATGAGATTGCCCCCCAATACTTTGAGACTCTTTCGGCAATGAGGTGCCGAAACTTTGCGATTGTTTAGGTGGTACACTGAATGGTATAACACTGGGCAACTGCATCATTTGCACAACTCTAGCTTTTACAGCAGCAAAATCATGAGGCTTCCCGCCTTCTATTAGTTCCTGGCGAATAGAGTTGCACAAATCCCAAGAGAATGTAAGCTTGTGCTCAATTACCCAGTCTGGATATGGTTGCCCCCCAATGCTTTTAGACTCTTTCGGCAATGAGATGTTGCCGAAATTCTGTAATTGTGTAGGGGGACATGATATGCCACGGTAGTAGGTGAAGGCATTTGTGCTCCTGCAGAAGTTTCACTTATTCGGCCATGACCATTAAGGTGCGGAGCCGAATTATGGACATCAACAGTTGCGTATGGTGCCAAAAAACTAGTAGCATGAGGTGTAGCATATGATGTTTGAGGGTAATTGGCCGAATAACTAGTAGTACCATGGCCAATTCCCCTATCCACCAGCATGTTTGGATTAACATGTTGCAAATTAGTTGCTGATGAATAAAAAGATGAAACACTATGTTGCATGCCATTGAAAGATCCTACATGGGGTGTTTCAACTTGATTAACCGAACTCATCATGTTGTTCATCGGCATATGGATTTGTGGGGTTGCCGATGCATGGGAGTTGGGATACATATGTTGCATGTTGCTAAAATTATATAAAGTAGAATCATGGAGATTTTGTTGCATCGGCCCTTGCACATAATTAGATGCATGATTGATAAAACTAGGGCTAGCCGATACATTATGCTCATTAGATGATCTAGCAACAACATATGCATTATTTGCATCTACATATGTGAATTGGGTACTCATATTACCTTTGTAGATTGCAAATCCTAGATGACGATCTCTTCGTAGCAAGAACGGGCCGGAGACCGTTCAAAGCTTCGTCCCCAGCAGAGTCGCCTAAAAAGTGTGTTCGCACACGAACACGTCACCGTGTACCTCCAACGCCGAGGGTGATGCACCGCAGCTCACGTCAAAGGAGACCCGTCCGGAAGCGCGGTACGCAAGTAATCCGGCGGGCGTTTTTGAAGACCCGAAACCCCACACGTCCGGGAGGGACCCCGTCTGGACGAACGGCGGCTATGGGCTGCCCTAGGTCGACCTGATCGCCCCTAGGGCCTCGAGGTTCGCCGCCCTGCAACAAGAAGAACAGACGAAGAACGAGGAAGAAGAAGAACAAGGGAGAGAGATAAAGGTAAACGGTAAAAAGTGGTAGATGTGTTTGTTCGATTGTGTGTTGTTCAATCGGCCGTCACCCCTTAGGTATATAAGAGGCGGCTGGACTTCCCGTGCAAGGAAAAGGCTTGGATTCACGTCCAAAACCCTAGCCAAATTCGGATTGGTTTTGTCCGAACTTTCCAAAACTGTTCGGTTTAAACTGGTTGTACCTTGCGGTTAATTTTTGAGGTGGTAAACAACCTCGGATGGGAAAGATCCCAAAAGCAATCTTGACCATTTCGAAGAGACGAACAACTTTCATGTTGAACGTTTTTCGATTTGAAGCAATCTTCTAGGCCAAAACGGACACGCAATACAAGCTGCTATTCGCGCTACCCATCAGACACGTGGCTGGTGGGGCGCGCCACTTATGGCTCTGTGACATGGCTGTGTTCGGATGGCTGTAACTTTTGCATACGAACTCGGGTTGGGACGATTTTTATATCAAAATCGACCGTTTCGACGAGACGCACAACTTTCATGTAGAAACTTTTTCCATTTGAAGTCATCTTAATTGGGTTTCATGCCATTCTTTAATCTGGTGTCACCATGAGCATCTCTGAACTTGTCATAACTTTTGCATCCGGACTCCGTTTTAGACCACTTTCATATCCATCTTGATCTTCTCAAATAAAGCCATCTCATGGTGACTTCCAATCATAAGTTTGAAGTAATCTTGACATAGATTAAAGCAACTTTTAGGATTGTGCCACTTTTGAGCGTCAACACCACTTACATCCCTAACCCGCACCTTGTTAGCCCGAAATATTTAAGATATATCTTTGTCTTGTTGTGCTCCGACAACTCCCTCCATCTCAACCCGCGCCTTGTTATTCCAAAATGTCAACGCGCGCGAAAAATCCCACCTCCTGTGAAATCCCGACACGCGAAATGCCCGTGATACCCCTGAACCGAAAGAACCGCCTCAAATCGGTGGGGGTACTTTTGTAACTTACCCCACATTTCAGACAAGCGCGTGCCTAAGACATGGTTCCCCACTCCCATCCCATCCGCCCACCCATACGTACCCCGAGGCCGGCAAAACCCGCGAAGCACCACACCCTCCTCCGTTCGCCACCTAGCCGGAGCCTCCTCCCCGACGACGTCGTCCATAGCAAAACCTCGACGTCCCTCATCCATCGCACCAGATGAGGATCCGTCGTCGATCTGGTCGTCCCGCCGGTTCAGTCACCCCGTCCTCCACCTCCAAGGAGCTGCCCCGACGTTCCCCTCATCTTTCGTGCCACCTCCATTCCCACACCACCGTCTTCACTTGCAGCACCGGAAGATCATCATCATCACCGTTTCCTCGGATGAAGTTGCGGCCTAATCGGCGCCACCAAAGAGGTTGTACATTAATCACCGCATTTTCTTCTTGATTCGATCTCACGGTGCTGCCGGCGCTCGGTCCCGAGCCGACATGGCGCGGCTCCATCCACGGCGGCGTCGCCCGCACTTCCTCCACGACGTCGCTCCCTCTGCGGCGGCATCCACATCAGTAGGAGCTGCTGCTGCTTTAGCTCTCGCTCGCGCTGCTGCTCTGCTCTGGCTCTCGGTCCCCTGCCTGTTCTGCTCTTGCTCTTGCTCTTGCTCGCGCTGCTGCTCACGCTCTTGCTCTTACTTGCGATGCTGCTCCGATTTAGCTACACTTCAGTCGACTGAATTGACTTTTGGGTCAGTCGATTTTCAGGGGGTGGGGGGCTCATCGGAGTTAAGGAAGAACCAGCCGTAGCGGGGAGGGTGGCTCGCCGGGGAGGTACTCCACTATCTATCTTAGGGTTCAGGGTGGGGGCGGTGGTCGCCGGCGGTGGTGGGGCGGTGGCGTGGGGAATACAACGCAAGCTCGAGAAGTAGCAAGAATAACTTCTGGCGCCGTTGCCGGGGAGGCTTATGCAAAAGTCGTATACCAAGTACCTATCACAAACCCTTATCCTTCGCATTACATTTATTTGCCTCTCGTTTTCCTCTCCTCCACTTCACCCTTGCCGTTTTTTCCCTTCTTCCGCCGTGTGCTTATCGTTCGCTTGCTTCTTGTTTGCTCGTGTGCTGTTTGCTTGCCTGATTGCCCTCATGTCTGAGATGGGGGACGATCCTATCGAGAAGGGTAGTAATGTCGAGGGCAACGTCTATGTTGACCCCCGGATGAAGCTACCATTTTACATATTAAGAAGTTCCGGGTTGGTAGTGGTGATATCATTGGAAAAGGAGTTCTTCAAGACTTCTTTACTTGTGTCGGTGCTTTGCCCACTATGGGTGGCTCTATTTTTCACAGAACTAGTAGCCTTGCGGATGCTGTATCCATGCTTATAGTAGAAATTGAAAGGCAATTTATCCATATGCATCCCTATATTCAGAGAATCTTTTTGGAGTTTTCCAATGTGGAGCATTCTTCTGTTAAGCGTGCAGCTACTAACTTTTTGGCTCATGAATTTAGGTATATCATGAAAGAGGCCAAATAAATCTTTGCTCATTATGGGGTAGATGCCGGTCGACCTCCCATAGAGGCTATCTTGTTCAATCAAGAAGACATAATGTGGTTACGATCGCCTGATCATATTGCTTTTTGAAAGTGCAGTATATCGACTAGAGGGGGGGTGAATAGGCGATTTTATGAAATGCTTCAAAACATGATAGTTTTGAAGACAAAAGATAAACTCAATCCTATTAGTATGCAGCGGAAAGTAGACTACACTAGACAAGCTATCATGGAATTAACACGGCAGATGTCCGGTTTAATGGACTTGATGATGGAACCATCGCACGGGTTAGCTTGAAGGGGTTAAAAGCACACAAAGGACACAGAAGGTTTATACTAGTTCGGCCCCTTCGATGAAGGTAAAAGCCTACGTCTAGTTTGGTTTGGTATTGCTTGGGCGTCGATGAATAGGGAGCGGATCGCTTGCCTGTGTCTCGACGGGTTGTTTCTTGCTTCTTCCTGAACCGTCGCCGGGTCGTCCCTTTATATAGAGGTGACGCCCGGTCCGGTTTACAGAGTCCCGAGGTCGGCTCATACTTGTGTCCGCCTCGGTCTCTGCTCTTCCTTATCTACCAAGTTACATGATCAGGCGGTTTACAAACCGTACTCTATACATGGGCCTTAAGATCTCATGGGTCGTAGCCTCTACTAAGTATTACAATGATATAGCGATATTATCATAATCCGGTTTACACTAGCCGGTTCATACCTGCTAGTAATATCCCTGACATTAGGCCCCAGAATGATTTGAACTTGTTCACATCAATCTTCCCAGTCTTGCATAATCTTCCTTCTTGTGCCTTCTCATTTTTGTAAACCTGCCATGACGTCATCCTGGAAAGTCACATAATTTAGCCATGACATCACTTCCGCATTTAATGCACCCAGCTGTCTATCGACTTTGTTTAAGGGTCATCCCGAGAATCGAGGCGACAGAGGATCTTTATCCAATCTTTTGCCTCCTCAAATCTCGCGCATGTCGTTTCAACTCTGCTCTTCTATAAATACCGCTGCCTCCATTCTTTATCTCCCTCCGTTCGTTCTTCTTCCTCCGTCGCCTGAACTTAAGACTCCGTCGTCGCCCTTGAGCTCAAATCGTCGCCGTCATCCGTCGAATACAAGTCTTCGCCGGCCGCTGCATCGACCTGAGCGTAACCAGAGAAACTCTGCCGCCGCTTCCAGGTATTTCATCTTCCTCCATAGCTCTAGGGTTCTTCCTCGCATCTCCGCCATTAAACCTTAGCGATAGCTTCGTCTGTTCATCATAGGCGCCAAGTTCGCAGTAATTTTAGCCTTTAAATCTTATCCTTAGAACTTGCTTCTGTTCCACCACTGTATGCTTTAGATCTCATCCTTTAGATTCATCTGCTTTGCATAAAATTATTACAGTTCTTCCTGTAATAATCTTGTATTTATTTTTTCCTTTTCCTGGGTGCTTAGATCTGTTTTATTTTAGCTGTCTGCGAAAACTTGTTTCTTCTCCTTTGTAGATCTGTAAAGTATGCTCCGGTTTAAACTGTCATACACTGCTTCTGTAAAAATTCAAAGACGAACGCGACGGTTTAGCTCTTTCTCTTTTGTTGTCATGAACCGGTAGTAACACAGTTCCCTGTTTATTGCCGGGCTAGCCATATCATTAGTCCCTTGTCTAAACTGTAGCGTGATCCTTGCATATGTCTTCCGGTTTATGCCACTGTACTCGAATAATCCGGGTTTACACTTTACCCTTTTAGCACTTGTTCTTCTGTTGCTATGGCCAAACAGTTTGTCTCTTGCAACTGGGTTCCTTCCATTATTACGGAAGAAGATTTAGCCAAGGCTGCCGAAATCGGCACTTTAGGCCCTCAATCTGTTTTAAAGTGGCGGGCTCCAGGAGATGAATGCCCTCCTACTCCCAAAGAGGGGGAAGTTATTGTCTTCTTCGACCACATTGCTCGAGGCTTTACTCCACCCGGTTCAAAGTTCTTCCGGGATGTGCTTGCCGCTTTCCAACTTCACCCTCAGGACATAGGTCCCAATTCTGTTTCCAACGTCTGTGATTTTCAAGTTTTCTCAGAGGTGTACTTACAAGAAGAGCCATCTGTCGACCTGAACCGGCGTACTGAGTTCACCAGCGGACCTCATCTAGAACTGGGCGGGGTCAGTATTCAGAAAAGGAGAGATGCAGTCTTTCCTCATGCCGCTCTCCACACGCACCCCAAGGAGTGGAACAAGTCTTGGTTTTATTGTATTGACACTTCACCTGAAGGGGAAAACCCACTGTCGGGTTATCACGAGCACCATCTTCCGGAGGACCACCCTTTGCCACAGGGCCTCAGCTCCTCAGAGCGGCCCCAGTTTGCTTCTCAACTTGCCAGGCTAAAGGCCTTTATGGCCAATGGCTTAACCGGAGTAGACTTTACGCGCTGCTGGCTTTCTTGGAGTATTCTTCCTTTGAGCCCGCGCCCAAGCTTGATGTGTAAATATTCTGGTAAACCGGATGATCCTCAACGGTTTTCCAAGGAAAAACTTTCCGAATCGGAAGTTATTGAATCGGCTAAGAAGATGCTCAATGTCTCCTTAGACGAATGCAGCCAAACCGGATTGGCTCCGTACTACAAGAAAAACAAGCTGCCTGCAGTAAGTTTTGCTTTCCTTCGTATGTCTGTAATCCGTTCCTTTAAAACGTTCTTTCAATTATCTTTCACCTTTTGAACAGTCTGATGATCCCTTCTGTAAGAGGAAGCCACAAGAAAAGGCCGGAAAACAACCACGCCGAAAAGCTTTCGCTATCAAGAAGAGAAAGGCGGCTGCTGGCTCCGGTTCACATGCCTAAGATGATGATCCGGATTCCGAGGTATGGGTTAATCCGGCTTTGATTTATTCCCTTTTTATCCATACTTGTGTTTAGCTGTAACTTTCCACAGGAGTTGGCTGAAGGAGATAAGCCGGCAGAAATTGAGGTAACTATTCTCTCTTCCGATTCAGAACCACTTCCACAAAAAAGTCGTCGGACAGTCCGGAAATATCAGTTCTCTCACCCTTATGCTCAATTGGATCCCAATTTTCTTTTGAAGAAACAGCAACATGAAGCCCTTCGCCGGACCACCCGCCATAGCGGCCTTGAAGTGGAATCATCTGGAATATCTCTTACTCCGGCTCGGAGACGCCGCTCTGAGGTTATACTCTCTCCAACTCTTCTTCATCCCAAGGCCGGGCTTATACGCAAACCACTGAAACCGTCTGACCCCAATTATCAGGATACTCCTTTATCTTCTTCCGGCGAATCAACTGCCACACAACTCCCACCCCTGAAAACTGACCCAGGGTAAGTCTTTTTAATTTATCCGGTTCATGATTGCACTTTGCTTTACAGCTCTGACTTATTTTTCCAACTTCTTTCAGCAAGCCAAAGCCTAGCAAAAAACCGAAGGCCAACAAACTAGCTGCTGAGACTGCCGTTAATGATCCGGCGGTTGATCCGGATTCAACTATCCCTCTGGAAAGCGAGCCCACAATTCCACTTGAAGATCCTGCTCCTATGGATCATACTTCTGCGCCTGAGAATCCCAATTCTGAGAATGTCCATGAACCGGAGATTCCTGCTGGGTCCGATCCTCCTCAAACTAGCCCGGCTCATGCTAGCCCGGTTCATACTGCTATTCCACCCATGGCAACTGCTTCTCCAGAGGTTCAAGTAACTGGTACAGCTTATACTGCTCCTGCCGAGCCCACTGTCTTAGCCAAACATACGGCTAAAGCGGAGAAGTTGTATCAAGAAAAGGGTAAATGGAGTACAGAGCTGTCTAGCTTTGCTGATATGAGTGCCCAGGAGCTCTATTCCGGTTATTTGAACCGTCTTCACACTGGTCGAGATTATGAAGCAGGTTTGATTAACCTGATGAAGGACAAGTATGAGGTAATCCTTTGCGTTTGTTTTTTACTTTCAATGTGCTTCTGTCTATACCGTAGTAGCCCCCAAGTTCCGGTTTAGCTACGTTTAGAAGGTGAACCGGTACTTCCTGATTAAGCAAATGATCTTACATTAGCCCCCAAGTGCCAGGGGCATAACTTGGTTTATGTGCCTGGGACTTGTCTGAAATTTTCCTTTGATACTTCAACTATCCATTAGCCCCCAAGTGTCAAGTAGACAACTTGTTTGTGTGCTTGAGACTTGTCTTTGAATTGCTATTGTTTGACGCTTAAACTTCCCATTAGCCCCCAAGTGTCAAGTGGACAACTTGTTTGTGTGCTTGAGACTTGTCTGACTTTTGCTTTCATTCCACTTGATTTTCCTTGCAGGCTGACTTGAACCGGAGGCCAGAAGAAATTACTGAACTCCAGAACAGACTTGCTGAAACGGAATCTGCTGCTTCTAAGGCCAAAAAAGACTTGGCGCTGAGCTTGAAGACTGCTGAGAAACTGAAGAAATTCTTTGAAGAAGAACGGACCACCTTTGAAGTTCAGAAGAAGGACTTAGAAAAGAGGGCAAAGGACGCTGAAGAAGCCCTTAACCCGGTGACTGAAGAGTTAACCGGTTTAAAGCTGCAAATAGAACTGATGACTTCTGCTGTGTTTGGTAAGTTCTTTAATCTATATTCCTGCTTTCATCCTTGCAATCTTCAATTCGTTCAGGTTTAATTGTGATAATCATATGCAGGGCGCCGTGTCACCCATCTTGGGGATGACTTACGGAAAAAACTCAAGGCATCTTATACTCTGGTCGAGCAGCTGTATTCTGGCGCTCAAAGGGTCATAAGCGCAATGTCTTTCAATAAACCGGCCCCCACTACCATCCAAGGCACATTGGAAAAGCTATCTGTTTTGCCGGTGCGTTTGGAGGAAGTTAAGAAGTCTGCTGCTCGAGCCGGTTCCCTCGTGGCGCTTACCAGAGCGAAAGCGTGGGTTCCGGACTTTGATTCGGAAGATGCTTTGAATGGGTATCCAAATACTAAAGAAGACGGATCAGCTTTTACTGCAAAGGATCTCCATGCCTTGACGAAGGAGATGCGTCCTCTCGCCAGCAAACTTGCGGCCGAGTCAAATTTATCCAGGTATCATCCGGGGTATGATTTGCAGAACGAGCGGGTGGAGCGGCCGGTTTATGATACCTTCAATCTAATCCCACCAGTGCGCCCTCATACCTTCGCTCCAGATATCGATCCGTCTGAACTCATCAATGAAGAGATG
The DNA here is from genome assembly GCA_902687465.1 of Secale cereale. Taxonomy (NCBI): domain Eukaryota; kingdom Viridiplantae; phylum Streptophyta; class Magnoliopsida; order Poales; family Poaceae; genus Secale; species Secale cereale. Next base: position 756,180,023 of record LR738711.1, read on the forward strand.
TACTTTGGTGCCTTAACGAAAATCGATTGGTGCGTCCCTGACTTCCAGCAGCTTCAAGAAGAGGAGGAGACTCCGGACCAAGTTGATACCCAGCCATCGCAGCAGGAGGGAGCGTAGCTCATAGCATATCTTTGTAGTTGCAGTCTCATTTTACCGAACAATCTTTAATCCGTCAGGCTTGCTATGCCTTGTAATAGGATAGCTGAAAACATTGTCTGCTTTGATCCGGATACTCCGACTTCTTGCTTTAACATTGCCAATTTCAATTTGGTCTAACATGGCGTATCCTGCGTATCATCTGTTCCTGCATAGACAATACTGAAAATATGTCCTAACGATTATACCGCTGGACCCATTAAATTGTTCTCACAATATATCAAACAAGTGTGTACTTATATCAGAAATAACTTTATACCTGAGATCAAGTATGCTTGATACTCTTAATCCGGTGAATTTTGCCTTTTTGAAGGGAGTCTTTTGATAGACCCAATAATAATCCCGGGTCTTATAGAAGCTGCCGGTTTAGATCATGCTTGGCTTCTTACTTTGTTTCTGTCTGATGACTGTTCCGGGTTATGATGAACACCGGATTAACTATTGCTGGTGTTTTATAACCCAGACTTTTAAGATATATGGTCAACTCTGGAGTTGTCCCATTCCGGATTCAAAGAACCATAAAAACATGAACACCAGAAATGCAAGCTTTGCAAATAAAACCATGTAGTCAAGGCTTTTTACGAGCTGCCAGGCTCAAAGCAAGGTTCAGCCAATCAATAGAATGGGCTTACCATCCAGAGGGCCTCTATGGTTCCCGTAGAACCATAGGAAAAACTTTAGCCAATCACTGGATGGTTGTCACCATCCAGAGGGCCTCCATGGTTCTCGTAGAACCATAGGAAAAACTTTAGCCAATCACTGGATGGTTGTCACCATCCAGAGGGCCTCCATGGTTCTCGTAGAACCATAGGAAAACTTTAACCAATCACTGGATGGTTGTCACCTTCCAGAGGGCCTCCATGGTTCTCGTAGAACCATAGGAAAAACTTTAGCCAATCACTAGATGGTTGTCACCATCCAGAGGGCCTCCATGGTTCTCGTAGAACCATAGGAAAAACTTTAGCCAATCATTGGATGGTTGTCACCATCCAGAGGGCTTCCATGAAGTGTCCTCTTTAATCCCGACCCGATCTTATGTTTGAAAAAAGCTCTTCAGTGAGTTATTGCTCCTGAGTGCATATGCCCTGCAAAATCAGTTTAAACCGATCGATTTGTTTGAAATATGACATATAACAATACATGTATGGTTGTCCCCATAAGATATTTGTATTAGAAAAAAGGCGAGCCCCCGGTTTACCGAGGGTGCCGGTTTATTCTTTAATCATAATATATACATAGGATACAGTGGAGCTCATAGCTCAGGTATAGTAGGGCCGTAAGAGGGCGATGTTCCACGGCCTCTTTGTCTCTTCTTCCGATGTCCGTGAGTCCTTGTGTTCTCGAACGTCCACCAGGTAATATGAACCGTTGTGCAGATTCTTGCTGACCACAAAGGGCCCTTCCCAAGGCGGGGATAACTTATGCATATCTGTTTGATCTTGGATGAGCCGGAGTGCTAAGTCGCCCTCCTGGAACGTCCTTGTCTTGATCCGGCGGCTGTGATATCTGCGCAAGTCTTGTTGATAGATCGCAGACCGTGCTGCTGCTATATCACGCTCTTCATCCAGCCGGTCCAAATTGTCCTGTCTCGCCTGCTCATTGGCCGCTTCAACATAGGCCGTCACCCTTGGCTCGGGCTGTGAACTCCTCGACTAAGGTGGATAGAACGTCAGTGGGCGAGAGGGCCTGGCCACTCCCCCCCTCACCAGCTTCTGTTGTCGCCCCGGTCACCGTGGACTATGGCGTAGGCTGTGAACCGGCCATAAAGACAGCCACCCGGTTTGGCGGGACAAAGGGGCCCGGAATACTGTCTCCGTCGGACTCACCCTCAGACCGGCCATCCCGCTACTGATACAAAGATTCAGTCTCTCCGGAAAAAGATTCGTTGTCGGAGTAGACAACTGTCTCGCCACCGGATTCCGATCCGTCCTCGACCTGGACCCCGTGAACTGTTCCAACGAAAACGTGCTTCATGGCGGGCTGAATCCGGGCCGATCTTGCACGCTGAGCCGGCTCGACGATGTTGGGGAAGATGTCCGGCTCAGGTCCCGGTTCGCCGATCTTGCCGATGAAGACGTGGATGCCGCCGAAGGGAACCCGGTACCCGTATTCGATTGAATCGGCCTCCGGTCCCCAACCTGCGTCGTCGATGTAGATCCGGCCGTGGCGATTCTTGGTCATCCGGCCGACCGCGTAGCCCTTGAGCCCTTCAAAGCTGCCCTTCAAGAACTCGAAACCATCGTGCGGAGGCCCCACGGTGGGCGCCAACTGTCGTGGAATTAACACGGCAGATGTCCGGTTTAACGGACTTGATGATGGAACCATCGCACGGGTTAGCTTGAAGGGGTTAAAAGCACATAAAAGACACAGAAGGTTTATACTAGTTCGGCCCCTTCGATGAAGGTAAAATCCTACGTCTAGTTTGGTTTGGTATTGCTTGGGCGTCGATGAACAGGGAGCGGATCGCTTGCCTGTGTCTCGACGGGTTGTTTCTTGCTTCTTCCTGAACCGTCGCCGGGTCGTCCCTTTATATAGAGGTGACGCCCGGTCCGGTTTACAGAGTCCCGAGGCCGGCTCATACTTGTGTCCGCCTCGGTCTCTGCTCTTCCTTATCTCCCAAGTTACATGATCAGGCGGTTTACAAACCGTACTCTATACATGGGCCTTACGATCTCATGGGTCGTAGCCTCTACTAAGTATTACAATGATACAGCGATATTATCATAATCCGGTTTACACTAGCCGGTTCATACCTGCTAGTAATATCCCTGACACAAGCCATAGTCATGTATTCAATGAAGTGAAAGTACAAAGACTAACATCAGCTAGGCAGTAGGGATCAAGATGGAGGAAGGAATGAAGCCAATCACAACAAGTAGATACTCAGTGAAGTCAACCAGATAAGGCAAGCAGGCAATGACTTCACAACATAGGATAGTAAGTAAAGGGAAGGAAAGGATAGAACCAGTAGCTCGGGGAGGACAGTGATTTGTTAGACCAGTTCCAGTTGCTGTGACAACTGTACGTCTGGTTAGGGAGGTTGAGATTTAACTCAGAAGACCGCGTCTTCACCTTATTTCCCTTGAGCTAAGGACACCTAGTCCTCGCCCAATCACTATGGTAAGTCTTCAAGGTAGACTTCCAAACCTTCACAGACTTTGTTCACCGGCGATCCACAATGACTCTTGGATGCTCAGAACGCGACGCCTAACCGGCTGGAGGAAACACAGTCCTCAAGTGTAATAAGTCTGCAGGTCACACAGACAGAAAGACTTCAGTGATGCCTAACACTCTTTGGCTCTGGGTGTTTTGGCTTTGTCCTCGCAAGGATTTCTCTCTCAAACGCTTCGGAGGTGGGTTGCTCTCAAACGACAAAAGCCGTATAATAACTCTGAGCAGCCACCAATTTATGGTGTAGGGGGTGGGCTATTTATAGCCACTGGGCAACCCGACCTGATTTGTCCGAAGTGACCCTGGGTCACTAAGGAACTGACACGTATTCCAACAGTCAGATTTCAAACACTCACACGGCAACTTTACTTGGGCTACAAGTAAAGCTGACTCATCCAACTCTGGATAAGATTTGCTCTCATTATCTTCGCTCGAAGACATAGGATTTGGTTGAGCATCACTTCAGTCACTCTGACTTAGATCACTTGGACCCCACTTAACAGTACGGTGGTTCCTATGACTCAACAAAGAAGAAAAGGAAACAACGAAACATTTAAGTCTTCGCGCTCCATAGTCTTCACACAATGTCTTCTCTTGTCATAGTCTTCAATATGATTATCTTCGTGTACCACCATTGTTGCCAATGTCTTCATACATTTTTAGGGGTCATCTCCGGTAGGTAAACCGAATCAATGAGGGACTACTACATGTGTTATCCTGCAATTCTCACAAACACATTAGTCCCTCAACCAGGTTTGTCGTCAATACTCCAAAACCAACTAGGGGTGGCACTAGATGCACTTACAATCTCCCCCTTTTTGGTGATTGATGACAAACTGGTTGAAGTTTTCAACGGGGATAAAGGTATGTGAAATTGTAAAGGATAAATGTATTGTCTTCGTAAGTAGCATAATGGCTCCCCCTAAAGATGTGCATATAGTTGATTTGCCTTTGAATGCAAATGCACATGGCAGGTTGTACTTGTGGAGATCCTCTTCGACTTATGAAGACAATTCATCATGCACAATTGATATGTCGAATATAATGACATGCATAATGAAAAATGGATGTCTGCAATAATGACTAAGTGCGGAATATAACGTAGCAAATGCGGAATTTATCATCGCATTACAGAGTAGCGAAAACGTAGCAGACGACCATTAGTTTAAGTGTTACAACTCAAAGAACCAAATGTAGCAAAAACGAGAGTTGTAATCACTAGGCAAAATATAAAGCACCCGCCCATATAGACCCGCTTGAAGACTATCAACTCATATGCTTCTCCCCCTTTTGTCAGTAAGGACCAAAAAGGTTTGAAGACATAGAGCCTCTACTCGTTCCCAGTTGGAGCAGGGGAGGATGCAGGGTCGACGTTGGTGTTTGGCGGTGCAGAAGTAGTTGGTGCAGTGTCGATACGCGCTGAAGTAGGAGGAGGTGAGGTAGCATGATCTTGATCATCGATCACCCTGGCGTCAATTGTTGCAACGGAGGAGGAGTATTTAGAATCTTCAAGAGACGGAGTTTGACGCATAACAGCATTCCTTGGAGGAGTGTGGTCAAACTTGAATCTCTCTGTGAAGCCATAGTCTTGAAGATCCGCTTCAGTACTCAGCAAGGTTAAACTCTTCCAAGACCTCTGACAGGTTTCATGAGCAACAAAGGCATTCTTGGTGGCAAGATTGCGAATGCGATTGACGTCCACCAAGAGGCTTTGCATCTGACGCTTTAGCCAGTAGTGATGCTTATCCTGTTTTTGATGGAGGGCAACCAGAAGCTCTCGGTTATTGAGAACACGAGATCGCTTCTGAGGCCTTTGGGCAATGGTGCTCTCAGTAGCTTTGGTTTCAGCGTGTCGAGGTAGACGAGTACGGCCAGCCAGAGGATAAATGCGAGAGACTGCTGGAACTCCTTCAATTTGCTGAGTGAAGCTCTGGTGATCAGCGTTGTGAAGACTGACAGGCTCTTTCGCAGGCTCTTGGTATATAGCTTCAGCTGACATATCAACCTCAGGCAAGAATATATGATGGTTGCGAGCAGAGGGCTGATAGGTGATAGCTGAATGCAGCTTGATGAAGCGCATAATCCCTGGGGCATAGAATTTCAGACCAAACAGATCAGAGCCAGACATAGCCAATTGCCTAATGAAGAAATCTTGAGCATTGAAGCTGATGCCATTGAAGATATAGAAGACCAAAGTCTTCGTGGTGCCTTCAAGCTTGGCTGATGAAGAATGTCCTTTGACGGGGCATAGAGTACGCCTGATGATATGATATATGGTGCGTGGCAGGTACTCGAGGTCTTGAACAAAGAATTCCTTAGGATATTCAGCATCATTTGGCAGAGGCTTCATCATGCTTAGCATTTGGCTCATGTTGGGCTTGCGCTTCTGAATAATACTCTCCAAGGCTTCATTGTGCAATTGACAGCCCGGTTCATACAGGTCTCCTGGAGTGGGCAGGCCAGTAAGCTCAATGAGATCAAAGGCTTTGGCTTCATGATGGACATTGTCTGTCATCCACTCAAGGACCCATGTCTTCGGATCCCTGATGTAGCCTCGAATGTGGAGGGTTGCATAGAATTGCAGAAGCAGCTCTTCATTCCAATGCTCCTTGTCAGTCACAAAATTTACCAGGCCAGCATCACGGAAACTATCAAGAGCTTCCTCCAGACAGGGCAGTCCAGCAATAGCTTCAGTGTCAAGACGCATATGAGGGAAAATGCGCCCTTGATCATAGAGTACTCTTGAGTAATAACTGTGCTGCTGATGGCTCCAGAACCTATCTAATGATATTCTTGGGTTGGAATATGGGTTCTTAGCGCTGTCAAAGAATGTGTTGTGCGCAGTGAAGCTATTGGCATTGAATGACGCTTGAGAGGTGGCAATACCTGGAAACCTTGGCAGTCTTGGCTTAGGCTTCTGAACTTGAAGCCTGTGCTCAACATGATGATCAAACTGAGGACCAGCAGCATGCGGTCCAGTAGTAGGTGGTGGAGTCAGAATGGGCCACCGGACAGTAATGAGCTGATCATCTTGGTTGTATGCTTGCTCAATTGTATGGGGCTTTGGAGGCGGAACAGGAGCAGAGGCATTGGCTTCAAGATGCTGATTTGCTTCAGGTGCAGCACTTGCTTCAGGCGCCATCACATCAGGCACCACTATTTCTTCTGGTGCCACATTAGCTTCAGCCATGACCACGTCATTGGCTTCAGTGTTGGTGGTGGCAGCATCTGAGTTTGTAACCTCCACTTCAGGAGCTGGAGGGTCGGACACGTTCTCCTCGAGAACAGGGGGTGTGGCAGTACGTGCTTCTTCTGCTTGGGGTTGTTCTTCTTCTTGGGGTGGTTCTTCTTCGGCTGATGCAGCCGGAATATCTTCAGCCGCTTTGGCTTCAGATTCTGAGGGGTTCATAGTAGGAGCAGCGTCAGGTACAGATGGTTGCTCTACTCTTTCTGGAACAATTGGGGTGACGACTTGAGGCCTTGGTCCTTTGCGAAGCCTGCGAAATGCTGGCGACGCTTGAGGGGATGGAGGTTGTTGGGCCTCAAAGTCTTCATCGTCAAGCACCGAACTGGTGTCTTGAGTTGGCTGAGGTGTGGCTGGTGTATCTTGTGGGTGATCAGCCCACGAGTCATCCTGTGCAATTGGCGTCAATGGACGACCAATGCTGATGCGTTCGTTGTTCGTAAGAACAGGAGAAGATTCAACGTTGTACTCGATCTGAGGAAGGACTTCATCATCTTTAACATTGTCATGAGGACCAATGTCTTCAGCTATAGTGGGGTCAACAGCTGGAATGTCTTCAACCTCTGTGGGAGCAGGCTCATGGACTGTCATGCGACGTTCTCTTTGGGTAGATGCAGTGCGAGCAACTGATATGGGCTCGACAAAGATAGGCTCTTTGGAAGCATCCTTAAACTTCTTTGTCTTGCGCTTCTTGGTGGGTGGAGCTTCATCAGTAGTTTGCTTGCGCTTACGAGCTTCTGCTCTAGCCACCTTTGTCTTCTTGAGCTCCGAAGCAGTTGGGGTGACCTTAGGCTTCGTGCTGGCAGGAAAGACTATGCGAGGCATTTCCTTCCTTGATTCTTCAGCTTCGAGCACAGGTTGCTTCTTCTTTTTCTTGGCAGCCATCCTTGGGTCAATGTCAGGACGCCCAAGGTCCTTGCGCTTTTCAGCTTCATTGAAAGCTTGAACGCATTTGGCAGCCAAGTCCTTGATTCGCTCACGAGAACCTTTAGCTTCATCACGCCTCTAGCGAAAGGCTTCCTTGAGCTCATGCATCATGACTTTGAAGTTCTGAATCTCTTGTACGCTGAGCTTGTCCACATGCTTCTTGAACTGAGCCTTTTCATAATCGATCTTTTGCTTCAGCTCAACAATTCTCTGAGCCAGAGCTAGCTCAGAAGCAATGGCGCCATGGAAGGAGACGCTGAGGCCAACTGGAAGTTGAAGATCGTCGAAGCTGAGGTTGGGGGTGTCAAACCATTCATCAATGAAATTGTTGAGCACTTCCACGTCGAGGAGCGGCAAATCATTGAAGATTCTAGCATCTTGCTTGCTCTTGATCAGTTGCTCCAGAGCATCGTCACCAAGATCCTCATCGCTCGAGAGATCAAGGGCTTCATTGACAGTCTTCAGAACAGCGTCAGGAGTGAGAGCTGGACTGGGGTTGTGCGAGGGCTTCTTCCTCAGCTGTCTGCTCTTGGAGATGCGAGAGTGCTCCTCAGACTGCACACTTGGTGCTGGTGGAGCAGTGGCCAAAGGCTTCACTCTAGAAGCAATTGGTGGAGTGGTCTTCGAAGCCTTGGATTTCTTCTTCTTGGGCTTCGGGGTTGCAGGCGCTTCTTCAGAATCAGCGTCATCTGCAGGTTGATCCACATCCGCCCCTTGAACCCTGATGTGACTGATGAGGCCTTCCAAGTTGTAGAAGGGCCCAACCAGGTTTGGTTCAGCTTCGCGCGTGCCATCAGCGCGGGGCGTAGAGGGGCCAGGATTGAAGTCTAATCCCCAATTCTTCTTGTTCTCTTTGGCTGAGTTCTTGGGATATTGAAGATTTCGCTTGAACAAATTGTCGTCGCGACACCAGAGCAAAGAGGTAGGATCAGCATCAGCAGGTTGAGGCCCTCTAACCATGCACGGGTAGAAGCCTTGAGCAATGGCTTCAGCACGAGTCTTGGGTGGAAGATTTTTGTAGATGATATCTCCCCATGGATGCTTGATGGCGTTCTTTTCAGCATACTCTTGGGTCACGAACCTGTACTTGAACCACTGTTCAGCCCAATATCTTCGAATCCATTGGATTCGTGTCTTCCTCTGATTATAATCCTCCTCTGGATCAGTCTTGTACATTTCACTTAGATCAGGAGGCAAATCTTTGGAGGTGTTGCCACGGCGCTGTCTGCCACCCTTTCTAACTGTCTTGTCAGTTGCCATTGGCTTCAATCTGAAGGGCTTCAAACTTAATGGCTTCAACACTGGCAAATGCTTCGGTCTGTTGGTCAGACAGGAACTGTCTTCAGGGGAGTGAATGTGACGCTACAAGAATTCTGCAAATGAATGCAGACTATGAGAACCAAGGGATTCTCCCACGGACATGTACCTGTGACAGCATTAGAGATGCGAGGGAAGGGGAAGAGGCCATATGCATTCTCAGAAGTTTTTGAAGATAAAACAGTTTTGAAGACTTTGACCTCATAGCGCGAAGACATTCACTCATATGATGAGAGTTGGTTCCAGATTTGTACGAATCCACGAATAGGTACAAGTGAGGAATCTAACTATGTTTGAAGAATATGTTAATGTACTAGGCAAGATATGAGATGCAGACAGGATAGATCTATATATTTGTGTAGGCAGAAACCTCTTGTGGTAAAAGTGATGAATCTTTATGAATCAAGAAGATGGTAAAAGGAAAGTTTTATTTACCACACGATGAACTGCTTAGACGGAGAGGAGTTGGATGCCCAGCAGTTCAATATTCCGTGCCCTAACTTGGCGACGGAGGACAGCTACGGCGACGGCGGAGTAGACGATGTCCGCGGCCGGCGTGGGGACAGCGTCTACGAGGTTGCGGCAGTGAAGCGCTTCGTCGCCGGCGTCGTTGAGAGCTAGCGGAGGCGCTAGGGTTGGTCGAGGTGGAGAGGTGGTAGAAGAACTTTTGACCGTGATGGGACGTGCATTTATAAGCATGGGAGACGGCATAGCGCAATTACGCAGGTGCCCCTGGCGGTTCACATACGAGGGACACGTGGCGGTCATGTAACGCATTGGGAGTTGTCCCACGATCCCACGTACACCACGACTGTCGGAGTAGTCGTTTCGGCTTCTCCGGATTTCAGGCATAAAGGATGGAGCATTAAAATCAGATTTAAAGTTTGTCTCCGTATCTTCTGCTGACAAGGATACAGAGAAGATATTCGACAGTTCCAACAAAATGCATATGATTTGGACAGACAGAGTGTGAGATGAGAAAGCATAGATAGGTTAGGGTCCGATCACATTCACTTAGTTCAAAATATTCAAATAAGAAGACATAGCTATAAGTGAATGATGTAGAGGACACAACACAACTCTCTCTCTCTCTCTCTCTCTCTCTCTCTCTCTATATATATATATATATATATATATATATATATATATATATATATATATATATGTCCTATACGAAGATAAACCAAGTGCGAAGACTTTGCAAATGTAACGCCACGAGAAACACTTCAAACAAGGATTTGGTGGTGGCGTTACCCACCGTATAAGAAGTATTAGACCCAGACACGACGCACAATTATCGTGGCGCTCCTAAGTCAATATCCATGTTAATGTATTCACACTTAGAATGTAAGTCTTCATTGATTGAAGATATACTTTACTTCGTGTGTTGCACATCTAAGTCATCAATATGCATAAGTGTTAGGAAGTGTGCCTGATTACAGGACATTTGAGGATTCTAAGATATTTAGCTCACACCGCAACTTGCAAAACCTTTTCTCATCCAAGGGCTTTGTGAAGATATCTGCTAGTTGCTCTTCAGTGTTGACGTGTATGATATCAATATCTTCCTTCATGACATGATCTCTGAGAAAGCGATGACGAATTTCAATGTGCTTTGTCTTCGAGTGCTGAACTGGGTTGTTGGCAATCTTGATAGCGCTTTCATTATCGCAGTAGAGTGGCACACGCTTCAGATGGACGCCATAGTCCTTGAGTGTTTGCTTCATCCAGAGAAGCTGAGCGCAGCAAGATCCAGCAGCAATGTATTCAGATTCAGCAGTGGAGAGTGATACACAATTCTGCTTCTTTGAAGACCAACAGACAAGAGATCGTCCTAGAAAGTGACATGTGCCTGATGTAGACTTGCGATCAACTTTGTCACCAGCATAATCAGCATCTGACAATCCAACTAGATCAAACTCTGAGCCCTTTGGATACCATAATCCTAGTGTTGGGGTGTAAGCCAAATATCGAAGTATTCGCTTCACAGCTAAGTGATGCGACTCCTTTGGTGCCGCTTGATATCGAGCACACATGCAAACACTAAGTATAATATCTGGCCTAGATGCACATAAATAAAGCAAAGAACCAATCATGGAGTGGTATACCTGTTGATCAAACTCTTTACCATTGGCGTCGGGACCCAGATGGTGTTTAGCAAGCATTGGCATCGAGTACCCTTTGCAGTCTTGCATTCCAAACTTTTTCAGGCAGTCTTTAAGGTACTTCTCTTGAGATATGAAGATGTCGTTGCTTTGCTGACGAATTTGAAGACCAAGGAAGAACTTCAGCTCACCCATCATGGACATCTGATATTGCTCTTGCATCATGTGACCAAACTCATCACTGTATTTTTTTGTCAGTGCAGCCGAAGATAATGTCGTCCACATAGATTTGGCAGACAAATAGTTCATCATCATATGTCTTCGTGAAGAGTGTGGGATCTAGGGATCCAGGTTTGAAGCCTTTGATCTTCAGGAAGTCTTTGAGTGTGTCATACCAAGCACGAGGCGCTTGTTTGAGGCCATACAGTGCCTTGTTGAGTTTGTATACCATATCAGGACGTTTTCGATCTTCAAAGCCAGGTGGTTGTGCAACATAGACCTCTTCTTCAGTCCTTCCATTGAGAAATGCACTCTTTACATCCATTTGATACAGAAGTATGTTGTGATGATTTGCATAGGCTAGCAGTATACTAATAGCTTCAAGTCTAGCCACAGGACCAAATGTTTCATCGAAGCCAATCCCTTCGACTTGAGTGTATCCTTGAGAAACGAGACGGGCTTTGTTTCTGACCACTTGACCATGCTCATCTTGCTTGTTGCGATAGATCCATTTTGTGCCTATTATGTTGTGCTTGCAAGGGTTAGGACGCTTGACAAGTTCCCACACGTTGTTCAGCTCAAACTGTTGAAGCTCTTCTTGCATTGCTTGGATCCATTCGGGTTCCATAAAAGCTTCAGCAACTTTCTTGGGTTCAGATATTGAGACAAAAGCAAAGTGCCCACAGAAATTTGTAAGCTGTGTTGCTCTTGAGGGAGTAAGTGGACCAGGAGCATTTATGCTGTCAATTATCTTCTCAACTTGTACTTCATTTGCAACACGAGGATGAGCTGGAGGAAGATTTTGCTCTTGCTGTACATTTTCATCGTCAGGAGTGTTGTCTTCAGGCTGATCATTGTCGTCAGGTTGATTTGGAGCAGAGATGATGAGTTCCTTGTCAGGTTGTGCTTCAGCAGGCATGATCTCACCGGTTTCCATTAGCTTGATAGATTAATTTGGTGAAGCCTCATCTAGCACATTTCGTAGGGTCTCTCTTTGTGAACCATTTGTCTCATCAAACCGCACATCCACAGTTTCAACTGTTTTATAGAGAAAGATGTTGAAGACTCTGTAGGAGTGTGAGTCCTTTCCATATTCGAGCATGAAGCCTTCATGTGCTTTCGGTGCAAACTTTGACTTGTGATGTGGATCCTTGATCCAGCTCTTAGCTCCAAATACTCTGAAGTAACTTACGTTAGGCTTCTTCCCAGTGAGGAGTTCATAGGACGTTTTCTTCAGAAGCTTGTGAAGATAAACACGGTTGATGATATGGCATGCAGTATCAATAGCTTCGGGCCAGAACCTTCTTGGTGTCTTGTATTCATCGAGCATCGTTCGAGCCATCTCAATTAGAGTTCTGTTCTTGCGCTCAACGATCCCATTTTGCTGAGGTGTATACGGGGCTGAGAATTCATGAGTGATTCCCATTGTATCCAAATAAAGATCAAGGCCAGTGTTCTTGAACTCAGTGCCATTGTCACTTCTGATATGCTTGATCTTGACGCCATAGTTGTTCATGGCACGGTTGGCGAAGCGTCTGAAGACATCTTGCACTTCAGTCTTGTAGAGTATTATGTGCACCCATGTGTATCTTGAATAATCATCAACAATGACGAAGCCATAGAGACAGGCTGTGGTAGAGAACGTGGAGTAGTGAGTAGGGCCAAATAAGTCCATGTGAAGCAGCTCGAAGGGTTTGGATGTAGTCATGATTGTCTTCGAGGGATGCTTGGCTCTAGTCATCTTCCCAGCATCACAGGCACCACATAGATGATATTTCTTGAACTTGACTTCCTCGATGCCTACGACATGCTTCTTCTTTGCGAGAGTGTGCAAGTTCCTCATGCCGGCATGTCCTAGCCTCTGATGCCAGAGCCAGCACTCTGAAGCTTTTGCTAGAAGACATACGGCCATCTGCGGTCCAGCTGAGAAATCTACCATATACAGATCACCTTTTCTGTATCCTTCAAATACTAAAGACTTGTCACATTCCATTAGTACAAGGCAACGAAATTTACCAAAGATCACAATCATGTTTAAGTCACAAAGCATTGAGACAGACATTAAGTTGAAGCCAAGAGATTCAACAAGCATGACTTTATCCATGTGCCAATCTCTTGAGATTGCAACTCTACCTAGACCCAACACTTTGCTTTTACCAGTATCAGCAAATGTGATGTGACTCTTGTTAGATGGACGTAAGGTTGAGTCCATGGGAAGATTTCGATCTCCAGTCATATGATTTGTGCATCTGCTGCCCATAATCCATTCTGAAGACTTTGGTGTCACTCCCTACAATGCAGTTAGGAGGATAGGCTTCACCAAAAGCCATTATGAAGCATAAACATTTGACGTATAAGTGGATTATGAAAGCTTAGACCAAAATTAGGACTGATAAGATGTTTAGCAAGAGATTTATGAGCAGTATGAGCAGTAAGTCATTTTGGGCATTTGATCTTGTGCCCTGCAAGTGTTTTAGGTCCCCAGCAATAGCATCAGACGCCTTTGATTTTCGGCTGGAGACCTTTCCCTGTAAGAGAAAGTTAGTTCTTCTTAACCACCCACATCTTCAGGGGTGGCTTAGAAGCAATGAGTCTAAGAGCAGCATCTGAGAATTTTGGCTTTGGAGCCCTAGCAAATAATCTTGCAGGAGGAGAATAATACTCATAAGAATAGGCAGAAAAATTCTTTGTTTTATGAATATAACGGTTTGAAGGAACACGCTCATATTCATGGGTCTGAGTATGGTTTCCCTGCAAAACATCCGCGTTAGGGTGACTCAGGTGAGTCCTTTGTCTGTATGAAGCCTTAGGACCATATGAAGCCTTTGGTCTGGGGTTTGTCTTCTTCCCAAGAGGTGTCATGATGACGTTTGCTGGAAGTTTCTCAAGACAACCTTTGGGTACCCAGATCTTCTTCATAGGTGGCCTGTTCCTGTAGTTAGTACCAATGTACCTGGCAAACACTTCACCATTTTGATTCTTAAACAGTTTATAGTTTCCATCAAATGATTCATCAATGATAAGAGGATTAGCACAAGTGAATCCAGATAGGGTAGATGGATCCACTGAAGGTTCCTTTGCAGCAACCCATGTGGTTTTGGGATACTGCTCAGGCTTCCAGTATGAACCATCAACATTCATTTTCCTGTCGAACCCAACACCCTCTTTCCTAGGGTTTCGGTTTAGTATCTGCTTTTTGAGGATGTCACAGAGTCTGATGCCCTTTGAGGCTTTTGTACATCCATGTTTCAAGCAAAGTCTTCAACCTAGCATTTTCATCAGCAATAGTAGTGGTATCCTCGACAGAGGGGTTAGTTACCACATCAGTAGTTAAAGATATTGCAACAGTGGCAGCAGTAGAACATTCAGCAACAGATGTAGCGTTATCACGCTCAATGTATTTTAGACATGGTGGTTCAAACTCTTCGTGAGTGGAGCTGATCAGTTGTGCGCGGAGTGACTCATTTTTTTTTGAAGATCTTCATGAGCCGCTTTCAATTTCTCAAGTTCTCGCTTCCTTTGAATGTAATCGTGGGAAAGCTTTTCATGAGTTTTTGAGAGCGATTCATAAAGACCTTCAAGTTCCTTGTACTTAACATGAAGATTTTTTATGTCTTCAATTAAGGACTGAGAATGGGTCATTTCCGCATCCAACAGGTCATCGCTTTTGTCTAACAGTTTTTGAATATGTTCCATGGCTTTCTGCTATTCAGTGGCAATTTTAGCAAGTGTTTTGTAGCTCGGTTTTGATTCACAATCAGAGTCATCTTCACTAGATGTTTGAAAGTAAGCATCGCGTGATTTTACCTTGGCACCGCGTGCCATGAAGCAGTAGGTGGGAGCAGAGTCGTCGTCCTCATCAACAATGTTGGGGACGGGGCCATTGTCTTCAGTGTTGAAGATGGACTTGGCCGCGTAGGCAGTGGCTAGAGCCAGACTCGCAGCACCAGAATCAGAATCCTCCTCCGACTCCACCTCCACCTCTTCAGAAGCAGACTCCTCCTCTGAATCCATCTCCTTGCCAACAAACACGTGAGCCTTGCCAGATGAATTCTTCTTGTGTGATGAATACTTTGATGAAGACTTGGAAGAAGACTTTGAGTATTTCTTCTTTTTCTTGTCATCAGAATCATATTCCTTGCTCTTCTTCTTCTTCTTCTTCTCATTGTCCCACTGAGGACACTCAGAGATGTAGTGACCAGGTTTCTTGCACTTATGACATGTTCTCTTCTTGTAGTCATGGGTAGAAGCTTCATCATTTCTTGAGCTGGATCGTGAAGACTTTCTGAAGCCTTTCTTCCTAGTGAATTTCTGGAACTTCTTCACAAGCATGGCAAGCTCCTTTCCAATGTCTTCAGGATCATCAGAACTGCAGTCAGATTCTTCTTCAGATGAAGAAACAGCCTTTGCCTTTAAGGCACGAGATCGGCCATAGTTGGGACCATAGATGTCACGTTTCTCAGATAGCTGGAACTCATGTGTGTTGAGCCTCTCAAGTATGTCAGACGGGTCGAGAGTCTTGAAGTCAGGGCGTTCTTGAATCATCAGGGCAAGGATATCAAATGAGCTGTCGAGTGATCTCAGGAGAGTCTTGACGATTTTATGCTTGGTGATCTCAGTGGCGCCAAGTGCTTGAAGCTCATTAGTGATGTCAGTGAGATGATCGAATGTGTGCTGGACATTCTCATTGTCATGTCTCTTGAAGCGATTGAAGAGATTGCGAAGGACGCTGATCCTTTGATCTCTCTGGGTAGAGACTCCTTCGTTGACCTTTGAGAGCCAGTCCCAGACTACCTTTGACGTGTCCAGAGCACTTACACGACCATACTGTCCTTTGGTCAGATGACCACACATGATGTTCTTGGCCGTTGAATCCAGTTGAACGAGCCTCTTGACATCAGCAGGGGTGATACCTTCACCAGTCTTGGGAACGCCGTTCTTGATGACAAACCAGAGGTCCACGTCAATGGCTTCAAGGTGCATGCGCATCTTGTTCTTCCAGTAGGGATATTCTGTGCCATCGAAGACGGGGCACGCAGCGGAGACTTTAATTATCCCTGCAGTCGACATAGCTAAAACTCCAAGTGGTTAAACCGGATCACACAGAACAAGGGAGTACCTTGCTCTGATACCAATTGAAAGTGCAGTGTATCGACTAGAGGGGGGTGAAGAGGCGATTTTTATGAAATGCTTCAAAACATGATAGTTTTGAAGACAAAAGATAAACTCAATCCTATTAGTATGCAGCGGAAAGTAGACTACACTAGACAAGCCATAGTCATGTATTCAATGAAGTGAAAGTACGAAGACTAACAGCAGCTAGGCAGTAGGGATCAAGATGGAGGAAGGAATGAAGCCAATCACAACAAGTAGATACTCAGTGAAGTCAATCAGATAAGGCAAGCAGGCAATGACTTCACAACATAGGACAGTAAGTAAAGGGAAGGAAAGGATAGAACCAGTACCTCGGGGAGGACAGTGATTTGTTAGACCAGTTCCAGTTGATGTGACAACTGTACGTCTGGTTAGGGAGGCTGAGATTTAACTCAGAAGACCGCGTCTTCACCTTATTCCCCTTGAGCTAAGGACACCTAGTCCTCGCCCAATCACTCTGGTAAGTCTTCAAGCTAGACTTCCAAACCTTCATAGACTTCGTTCACTGGCGATCCACAATGACTCTTGGATGCTCAGAACGCGACGCCTAACCGGCTGGAGGAATCACAGTCCTCAAGTGTAATAAGTCTTCAGGTCACACAGACAGAAAGACTTCAGTGATGCCTAACACTCTTTGGCTTTGGGTGTTTTGGCTTTGTCCTCGCAAGGATTTCTCTCTCAAACGCTTCGGAGGTGGGTTGCTCTCAAACGACAAAAGCCGTAAAATAACTCTGAGCAGCCACCAATTTATGGTGTAGGGGGTGGGCTATTTATAGCCACTGGGCAACCCTACCTGATTTGTCCAAAGTGACCCTGGGTCACTAAGGAACTGACACGTGTTCCAACGGTCAGATTTCAAACACTCACACGGCAACTTTACTTGGGCTACAAGTAAAGCTGACTCATCCAACTCTGGATAAGATCTGCTCTCATTGTCTTCGCTCGAAGACATAGGATTTGGTTGAGCATCACTTCAGTCACTCTGACTTAGATCACTTGGACCCAACTTAACAGTACGGTGGTTCCTATGACTCAACAAAGAAGAAAAGGAAACAACGAAACATCTAAGTCTTCGCGCTCCATAGTCTTCACACAATGTCTTCTCTTGTCATAGTCTTCAATATGATTATCTTCATGTACCACCACTGTTGTCAATGTCTTCATACATTTTTAGGGGTCATCTCCGGTAGGTAAATCGAATCAATGAGCGACTACTACCTGTGTTATCCTGCAATTCTCACCAACACATTAGTCCCTCAACAGGTTTGTCGTCAATACTCCAAAACCAACTAGGGGTGGCACTAGATGCACTTACACTTTTAATGAAAACCTTAGAAAAAAAGTTCCTATTGAGGTCTTGATTGATAGAATTTCTGAGATGAATGATAACTTTGCTGTTCAAAACAATGGGTTAGGCTTCTCCCTTGAACGAAGGCTTATGACCTTCTGCCAAAAGAATGCCTATAATGATGAATTGGTTGTCCACTACAAAGGGCCAAAAGAGGAACCTATTCCTCCTGAGATTGATGTAGGGGACTTTTGTCCCATTAAATTTAGCCCTTTTGATTACTTTTGCTTGCCAAAAAGGAAGCTTGCTGCTGAACACGGAGGTACCGTGCGTTCGGTACTTGGATCGGTTGGATCGTGAAGACGTTCGACTACATCAACCGCGTTACTAAATGCTTCCTATTTCGGTCTACGAGGGTACGTGGACACACTCTACCGCTCGTTGCTATGCTTCTCCTAGATAGATCTTGCGTGATCGTAGGTTTTTCTTTTGAAATACTACGTTCCCCAACATGGGCTACCCACCACCCACCAGGGCGCGCCTAGGGGGCTGGCGCGCCCTGGTGTCTTGTGGGCACCCAGGGACCCCCTCTGGTGGTTATTTGCTCCAATATTTATTATATATTCCAAAATAATTCTCCATAAAATTTCAGCTCATTTGAAGATATGTAGAATAGGCATCTCTGACGTAGCTTTTTCAGGCCCGGAATTCCAGCTGCTGGTATTCTCCCTCTTTGTGTAAACCTTGCATATTATGAGAGAAAAAGGCATTAGAATTACTCGATAAAGCAGTATTATGCATAAAAACATTATAAATAACAGTAGGAAAACATGATTCAAAATGGACGTATCAACTCCCCCAAGCTTAGACCTCACTTGTCCTCAAGATAAAGCCGATATCGAAAATGATGTCCACATGTTTAGAGAGAGAGAGAGAGAGGTGTCGATAAAATCAAAATATGGACATAGTAGCATCATATTTATTATTATAACAGAAACAAACTTTATCATATAGCTTCTCATGAACAAGTAAGAATTCATCACAACCTCGAAGTAAAAAGCAAAAACCTTATTGAATAGAAACAAAGGTTCTTAGTCAACTTTGCAACTACAATTCATCATATTTTCAGGAAGGGTCTCGTATCGGAGCCTTTTGGCAAGTCTACATACTCAACCATCATTTAATCTTCTATGATTGCTAACACTTCTAGCATACATATGAGTAAAAGTCTCAACCAGACACATAGAAAGATAGGGGCTTATAGTTTCGCCTCCCAACTTATTCACCTCAAGGGTGATGTCAACAATGATGAATCATGCTCACTCACATCCAACTAGATATATGTGCCTAGATCTTTCCCCACCATATGATGCTTGCCAAAGAGAAAAATAAAAGGAGTAGAGAAGAAAACTTTAACTCTAGCATAAAAAGGTAAATACATAAAAGTAAAAGATAGGCCCTTCGCAGAGGGAAGCAGAGGTTGTCATGCGCTTTTTGGTTTGTATGCACAATCTCTTAATGCAAAAGAACGCCGCGTTATATTGGCCCTTATGATAGCAACCTTTATTATGCAGTTCGTCGCTTTTATTACTTTTCCATCACAAGTTCGTACAACGCTTAATTTCTCTTACACTAAATGACCAACCACATTTAGAAGCAATTTTTATTGCCTTATTGCACCAATGATAACTTACTTGAAGGATCTTACTCAATCCATAGGTAGGTATGGTGGACTCTCAAATATGGATTTGGGTTTAAGGTTTTTGGACGCACAAGTAGTATCTCTACTTAGTGCGGATTTTTCGCTAGCAAAGATATTGGGCAAGCAACACATGTTGAAGGATCTATGACAATATAACTTCTATGTGAATATGAGCAAACATAAATCATTACGTTGTCTTCCATGTCCAACATCAACAATTTTGGCATATAATATTTAATGGGGGCTCACAATCATAAAAGATGTCCAAGATAGTGTATTTGCATGTGAATGTTCTCTTCCCATATTAATTCTTTCATGAATTGCATCATTGACCAATGCTATATTTGTCATCCTTCAACAAATTTTGTCATGTATACTTTTCCTTATGTGATGTCATTACTTACCATAAGATTAGCATATGATTTTTTTCATTATTTCCGTTGTATATTCATTGAAATATAAAAGTAAGGAAGTAAAAACTCAATCTAAACTTTATTATATAGCACTCACTCGATTACATATAAACATAGATCACGAAACTAACACTCAAAAATAGATCATACTAAACTTTTATTCAACTAAATCACGAAGTAACTAATGACCGAACTAAGATAGGTAAAGGTAAATAGAAGTGATGGTGATACGATACCGGGGCACCTCCCCCAAGCTTGGCACAAGCCAAGGGGAGTGCCCATACCCGTGTACTCAAGTCTCCTTTGGTGGGGAAGATGATGATGGCGGTGGTGATAATGTAGTGTCACACTTCAGCTTTAATAGGTACTCCAATCTACGGATGATGCTCTCGAGGGTGATGATGTGATCTTCTAGCAAAATATTTTCACGAGTGAGTAATTTATTCTGAACACGAACTGCTTTGAAGGCCCTAAAGGCTTCAATTTCAATGGGGGCGAGATGGTGGTAGTTGATACCTCCATTTTGCATCATGCTTTTATATTGATGTTTATTGCATTATGGGTTGTTATTACACATTATGTCACAATACTTATGCCTTTTCTCTCTTATTTTACAAGGTTTACATGAAGAGGGAGAATGCCGGCAGCTGAAATTCTGGGCTGGAAAAGGAGAAAATATTGGAGACCTATTCTGCGCAACTCAAAAAGCCCAGAAACTCAACGAAAGTCAGTTTTGGAATATATAAAAAATATTGGGCGAAGAAAGCACCAGAGGGGGGCCACCCACCGTCCACGAGGGTGAGGGCGCGCCCTACCCCCTGGGCACGCCCCCCTGCCTCGTGGGCCACCTGGCAGCCCTCCGATGCCCATCTTCTGGTATAAGGTGTCTTCTGCCCTGGAAAAAACCATAAGGAGGCTTTCAGGACGAAGCGCCGCCGTCTCGAGGCGGAACCAATCTAGGGCTCCGGCAGAGCTGTTCTGCCAGGGAAACATCCCTCTGGGAGTGGAAAATCATCACCATCATCATCACCATCGATCCTCTCACCGAGAGGGGGTCAATGTCCATCAACATCTTCACCAGCACCATATCCTCTCAAACCCTAGTTCATCTCTTGTATCCAATCTTTGTATCAAAACCTCATATTGGTACCTGTGGGTTGCTTGTAGTGTTAATTACTCCTTGTAGTTGATGCTAGTTGGTTTATCAGGTGGAAGATCATATGTTCAGATCCTTTATGCATATTAATATCCCTCTAATTATGAACATGAATATGATTTGTGAGTAGTTACGTTTGTTCCTGAGGACATGGGAGAAGTCTTGCTATAAGTAGTCATGTGAATTTGGTACTCTTTTGATATTTTGATGAGATGTATGTTGTCTTTCCTCTAGTGGTGTCATGTGAACGTCGACTACATGACACTTCACCATTGTTTGGACCTAGATGAAGGCATTGGGAAGTAATAAGTAGATGATTGGTTGCTAGAGTCACAGAAGCTTAAACCCTAGTTTATGTGTTACTTCGTAAGGGGCTGATTTGGATCCATATGTTTCATGCTATGGTTAGGTTTACCTTAATACTTCTTTTGTAGTTTCGGATGCTTGCAACAGAGGTTAATCATAAGTGGGATGCTTGTCCAAGTAAGGGCAGTACCCAAGCACCGGTCCATTCACATATCAAATTATCAAAGTAACGAACGTGAATCATATGAGCGTGATGAAAACTAGCTTGATGATAATTCCCATGTGTCCTCGGGAGCGCTTTCCTTTATATAAGAGTTTGTCGAGGCTTGTCCTTTGCTACAAAAAGGATTGGGCCATATTGATGCACCTTATTTACTTTTACCACTTGTTACTTGTTACCAATTACCTTATCACAAAACTATCTGTTACCGATAATTTCAGTGCTTGCAGAGAATACCTTACTGAAAACTGCCTATCATTTCCTTCTGCTCCTCGCTGGGTTCGACACTCTTACTTATCTAAAGGACTACGATAGATCCCCTACACTTGTGGGTCATCAAGACTCTTTTATGGCGTCATTGCCGGGGAGTGAATCGCCTTTGGTAAGTGGAATTTGGTAAGGAAAATTTTATAGTGTGCTGAAATTTACTATCACTTGTTACTATGGAACATAATCCTTTGAGGGGCTTGTTTGAGGTATCTTCACCTCGACCAGTAGAGCAAAGAGTTGTTCCTCAACCTACTAAACCTACTGAAAATGTTTACTTTGAAATTCCTTCGGGTATGATAGAGAAACTGCTAGCTAATCCCTTTACAGGAGATGGAACATTGCATCCCGATTTGCACCTAATCTATGTGGATGAAGTTTGTGGATTATCTAAGCTTGCAGGTATGCCCGAAGATGTGATCAAGAATAAGGTTTTCCCTTTATCTTTGAAGGGAAAGGCATTGACATGGTTTAGGCTATGCGATGATATTGGATCCTGGAACTACAACCGGTTAAAATTGGAATTTCATCAGAAGTTTTATCCTATGCATCAGGTTCATCGTGATCGTAATTATATATATAATTTTTGGCCTCGCGAAGGAGAAAGTATCGCTCAAGCTTGGAGGAGGCTTAAGTCAATGTTATATTAATACCCCAATCATGAGCTTTCAAGAGAAATTATTATTCAAAAAATTTATGCTCGGCTTTCTCTCGACAATCGCTCCATGCTCGATACTTCTTGCACTGGTTCTTTTATGATGAATACTATTGAATTAAAATGGGATTTATTGGAAAGAATTAAACGCAACTCTGAATATTGGGATCTCAACGAAGGTAAGGAGTCGGGTATAACACCTAAGTTTGATTGTGTTAAATCTTTTATGGATACCGATGTTTTCTGTGAATTTAGCACTAAATATGGACTTGACTCTGAGATAGTAGCTTCTTTCTGTGAATCATTTGCTACTCATGTTGACCTCCCTAAGGAGAAGTGGTTTAAATATCATCCTCCCATTGAAGTAAAAGTAGTTGAACCTATTAAAGTTAAAGAAAAGACTATCACTTATAATGTTGATCCTATTGTTCCTACTGCTTATATTGAGAAACCACCCTTCCCTGCTAGAATAAAGGATCATGCTAAAGCTTCAACTGTGGTTCGTAAGAGTAATACTAGAACACTTACACCCTCTGAGCAAATTAAAGTTGAACCTAGTGTTGCTATGGTTAAGGATCTCTTGGTCGATGATATTGATGGGCATGTTATTTACTTCTGTGATGAAGCTGCTAGGATTGCTAGACATAATACTAAAAATAAACATAAACCTATTGTAGGCATGCCTGTTATTTCTGTTAAAATAGGAGATCATTGCTATCATGGCTTATGTGACATGGGTGCTAGTGCTAGTGCAATACCTCATTCCTTATACGAAGAAATTATGCACGATATTGCGCCTGCTGAGCTAGAAGGTATTGATGTTACTATTAATCTTGCCAATAGAGACACCATTGCACCAGTTGGGATTGTCAGAGATGTTGAAGTCTTGTGTGGGAAAGTTAAATACCCTACTGATTTTCTTGTTCTTGGTTCCCACAAGATGATTTTTGCCCCATTAATTTGGTAGACCCTTCTTGAATATTGTTAATGCCAAGATAGACTGCAAAAAGGATGTTGTTACTATTGGTTTGGGGGATATGTCTCATGATTTTAACTTTGCTAAATTTCGTAGACAACCCCATGATAAAGAATTGCCTAGTAAGGATGAAATTATTGGTCTTGCTTCTATTGATGTGCCTCCTAATGACCCTTTAGAACAATATCTGCTAGACCATGAAAATGATATGTATACGAATGAGAGAAGGGAAATAGACGAAATATTCTTTAAACAGGGACCTTTATTGAAACATAACTTGCATGTTGAAATTCTAGGGGATCCTCCTCCACCCAAGGGTGATCCCGTGTTTGAGCTCAAACCATTATCTGATACTCTTAAGTATGCTTATCTTGATGAAAAGAAGATATATCATGTTATTATTAGTGCTAACCTTTCAAAGCAGGAAGAAGAGAAATTATTGAAAACTCTGATAAAGCACCGTGTTGCCATTGGATATACTTTTGATGATCTTAAGGGCATTAGTCCCACTCTATGTCAACACAAAATAAAGTTGCAGAAAGACGCTAAACCGATTGTTGATCACCAACGACAGTTAAATCCTAGGATTAAAGAAGTGGTAAGGAAAGAAATACTAAAGCTTCTAGAGGCAGGTATAATTTATCCAGTTGCTGATAGTCAGTGGGTAAGTCCTGTCCATTGTGTCCCTAAGAAGGGAGGTATTATTGTTGTTCCTAATGATAAAGATGAATTGATCCCACAAAGAATTGTTACAGGTTATAGAATGGTAATTGATTTCCGCAAATTAAATAAAGCTACTAAGAAGGATCATTACCCTCTACCTTTCATTGATCAAATGCTAGAAAGATTATCCAAACATACTCATTTTTGCTTTCTAGATGGCTATTCTGGTTTCTCTCAAATACCTATGTCAAAAGAGGATCAAGAAAAGACCACTTTTACTTGCCCTTTCGGTACCTTTACTTATAGACATTTGCCTTTTGGTTTATGTAATGCACCTGCTACCTTTCAAAGATGCATGATGGCTATATTCTCTGATTTTTGTGAAAAGATTATTGAGGTTTTCATGGATGATTTTTCTGTTTATGGAACTTCTTTTGATGATTGCTTGAGCAACCATAATCGAGTTTTGCAGAGATGTGAAGAAACTAATCTTGTCTTGAATTGGGAAAAGTGCCACTTTATGGTTAATGAAGGTATTGTCTTGGGGCATAAAATTTCTGAAAGAGGTATTGAAGTTGATAAATCTAAAGTTGATGCTATTGAAAAGATGACGTGTCCCAAGGACATCAAAGGTATAAGAAGTTTCCTTGGTCATGCCGAATTTTATAGGAGGTTCATTAAGGACTTCTCAAAAATCTCTAGGCCTGTGACTAACCTCTTACAAAAAGATGTTCCTTTTGTTTTTGATGATGATTGTGTAGAAGCATTTGAAATACTTAAAAAAACCTTGATCTCTGCACCTATTGTCCAGCCTCCTGATTGGAATTTACCCTTTGAAATTATGTGCGCTGCTAGTGATTATGTTGTAGGTGTTGTTCTAGGACAAAGAGTTTATAAGAAATTAAATGTTATCCAATATGCTAGTAAAACTCTAGACAGTGCCCAGAGAAATTATGCTACTACTGAAAAAGAATTTTTAGCAGTTGTATTTGCTTGTGATAAGTTCAGACCTTATACTGTTGATTCTAAAGTAACTATTCACACTGATCATGCTGCTATTAAATATCTTATGGAAAAGAAAGATGCTAAACCTAGACTTATTAGATGGGTTCTCTTGCTACACTAATTTGATTTGCATATTACTGATAGAAAGGGAGCTGAGAACCCCATTGTAGACAACTTGTCTAGGTTAGAGAATGTTCTTGATGACCCACTACCTATTGATGATAGCTTTCCTGATGAACAATTAGCTGTCATAAATGCTTCTCGTACTGCTCCATGGTATGCTGATTATGCTAATTACATTATTGCTAAATTTATACCATCTAGTTTCACATACCAGCAAAAGAAAAGTTTTTATATGATTTAAGACATTACTTCTGGGATGACCCACACCTTTTAAAAAGGAGTAGATGGTATTTTTAGACGTTGTGTACCTGAGCATGAACAGGAATAGATCCTACGCAAGTGTCACTCCGAGGCTTATGGAGGACACCACGCTGGAGATAGAACTGCACATAAGGCACTGCAATCTGGTTTTTATTGGCCTACTCTCTTCAAGGACGCCCGTAAGTTTGTCTTGTCTTGTGATGAATGTCAAAGAATTGGTAATATTAGTAGACGTTACGAAATGCCTATGAACTATTCACTTGTTGTTGAACCATTTGATGTTTGGGGCTTTGATTATATGGGACTGTTTCCTTCCTCTAATGGGTATACACATATTTTAGTTGATGTTGATTACGTTACTAAGTGGGTAGTAGCTATTCCAACTAGTAGTGCTGATCACAACACCTCTATTAAGATGCTTAGAGAAGTTATTTTTCCGAGGTTTGGAGTCCCTAGATACATAATGACTGATGGTGGTTCACATTTTATTCATGGTGCTTTCCGCAAAATGCTTACTAAGTATGATGTTAATCATATAATTGCATCACCATACCACCCACACTCTAGTGGTCAAGTAGAACTAAGTAACAGAGAGCTGAAATTAATTTTGCAGAAGACTGTTAATAGATCTAGAATGAATTGGTCCAAGAAACTTGATGATGCATTATGGGCTTATAGAACTACATATAAAAATCCTATGGGTATGTCTCCGTATAAAATGGTTTATGGAAAAGCATGTCACTTACCTCTCGAACTAGAACATAAGGCATATTGAGCCATTAAAGAGCTCAATTATGATTTCAAACTTGCTGGAGAGAAGAGGCTTTTTGACATTAGCTCACTTGATGAGTGGAGAACCCAGGCCTATGAAAATGCCAAATTGTTTAAAAAAGTTAAAAGATGGCATGACAAAAGGATACAAAACAGTGAGTTTAACGTAGGTGATTATGTCTTGCTATACAACTCTCGTTTAAGATTTTTTGCAGGAAAACTTCTCTCTAAATCGGAAGGTCCTTACTTATCGAGGAGGTCTATCGATCCGATGCCATAAAAATCAACAACTTCGAAGGCACAAACCCAAAGGTGGTGAATGGCCAAAGAATCAAACATTATATCTCAGGTAATCCCATAAATGTTGAAACCAATGTTATCGAAACCGTAACCCCGGAGGAATACATAAGGGACACTTTCCAGAACGATTCAGACTTCGAAAAGGAAGAGGTATGTGGTACGGTAAGTAAACCGACTCCAAAACAGTTCTAATGGCATTTTTTCTCCGTTTTGGAATATTTAAGAAAATAGGAAAATAAGAAGTAGTCCGAAAGGGACACAAGGCACCCACGAGGGTGGAGGGCGCGCCCTACCCCCTGGGCGCGCCCCCTACCTCGTGGGCACCTCGTGTGCCCTCCGGACTCCATTTTCTTGCATGATAATTCTTTTGGTCGGTAAAAATTCATTATATAATCTCCCAAAGGTTTTTACCACGGTACCACGATAAAATCCTCTATTTTTTTTTCGAGCTGTTTCTGTCGCAAATTAGAGCAAGATGTCTTCTCAGGAGTCAGTTGGAGAGAATCGGGTGTCTCATCTGACACTAGGACCAAGAGCAAACAGCGATGCTGACCACTTTGGGACATCAACGGAGGAAGAGATGGAGGCTGACTTGAAAAGGATAGATGGCATGGAAGAAGTTCAAGAAGTTACTTCTCGGTTTCGAGCCGAATTCACGATGGGGGAACTACAGAGCTCAGCCATTCTAAACTCGGTCATCCCTTCCAATGTCAGGTTTCTTTCTTATGAAAATATGAAAAAGAGTGTTACTTGTTCTCCCGCAACTATGCAACATCCTTGGGTGAAAGGAGCTTTAGCCGTCACGGGCAAGCTCCGTAAGGAAATAATAGACCTCAAGCAGCAAGTTAACAAGCTCAAGGAGGAGAATCGTATCCTAAGGGGTATCATCGCCAAGAATATCACATCACCACCTCCGAAGATAGAGACATAAACACATGGGTATGGGCACTCCCCTTGGCGACTGCCAAGCTTGGGGGAGGTGCCCCGGTATCGTATCACCATCACACTCCTATCTTTACCATTTTTCTTAGTTCGATCCTTTTGGTAATATCTTGATCTAGTAGAATAAAGTTTAGTATCATCTAGTTGTGAGCTTTGCTTTATGATCTTTATCTATGTAATCGAGTCCGTGAGCCATATATAATAAAGATTAGTTTTGAGTCAAGGGCTTGATTATCTCACCATGATCATGAGAGAATAAAAGAAAGAAAAAAAGAATCAAAGAGATCATATTGATCTTATGGGGAGTAATGACTTCACATATAAAGGGTATGATGAATAAAAATTGTTGAGAGTTGACAAACATAGTTTTGGTCATCGTTGCAATTAATAGGAAGTAATAAATAAAGAGAGGTTTTCACATATAAATATACTATCTTGGACATCTTTTATGATTGTGAGCACTCATTAAAATATGACATGCTAAAGAGTTGATGTTGGACAAGGAAGACAACGTAATGGGTTATGTTTTCTCATATCTGAAATAAAGTATATTGTCATGGATCATCCAACATGTTGAGCTTGCCTTTCCCCCTCATGCTATCCAAACTCCTTGCACCAAGTAGAGATACTACTTGTGCTTCCAAACATCCTTAAAACCAGTTTTGCCATGAGAGTTCACCATATCTACCTATGGAGTGAGTAAGATCCTTCAAGTAAGTTATCATTGTTGCAACTCTCTAAATATGTACGATCTATTAGTGTGGAGAAAATAAACATTATACGATCTTGTGATATGGAAGCAATAAAAGCGACAGACTGCATAATAAAGGTCCATATCACAAGTGGCAATATAAAGTGACGTTCTTTTGCGCTAAGATTTTGTACATCCAACCATAAAAGCACATGACAGCCTCTGCTTCCCTCTGCGATGGGCCTATCTATTGTTCTTGCCTTATACCTTATACAAGAGTCGGGGTGATCTTCACCTTTCCCTTTTTACATTTTATCTTTTGGCAAGCACATTGTGTTGGAAAGATCCTGACATATATACCCAACTGGATGTAAGCTATCATGATCTATTATTGTTGACATTACCCTTGAGGTAAAAGATTGGGAGGCAACACTATAAGCCCCTATCTTTCTCTGTGTCCGATTAAAACTCCATACCCATAAGTATTGCGTGAGTATTAGCAATTGTGAAAGACTAAATGATAGTTGAGTATGTGGACTTGCTGAAAAGCTCTTATATTGACACTTTCTGATGTTATGATAAATTGCAATTGCTTCAGTGACATAGATCATAGTTTGTTAGTTTTCAATGAAGTTTCTGATTCATACTTGACATTGTGAATAGATTGTTACTTTAGCGTAAGATATTGCTGTTATAAGAATGATCATGATGCCCTCATGTCCGTATTTTATTTAATAGACACCTCTATCTCTATACATGTGGACATATTTTTCGATATCGGCTTCCGCTTGAGGACAAGCAAGGTATAAGCTTGGGGGAGTTGATACGTCCATTTTGCATCATGCTTTTATATTGATGTTTATTGCATTATGGGTTGTTATTACACATTATGTCATAATGCTTATGCCTTTCCTCTCTTATTTTACAAGGTTTACATGAAGAGGGAGAATGCCCGCAGCTAGAATTCTGGGCTGGAAAAGGAGCAAATATTGGAGACCTATTCTGCACAACTCAAAAAGCCCTGAAACTCAATGAAAGTCAGTTTTGGAATATATATAAAATATCGGGCGAAAAAAGCACCAGAGGGGAGCCACCCACCGTCCACGAGGGTGGGGGCGCGCCCTACCCCCTGAGCGCGCCCCCCCCTGCCTCGTGGGCCACCTGGCAGCCCCCCGATGCCCATCTTCTGGTATAAGGTGTCTTCTGCCCTGGAAAAAATCATAAGGAGGCTTTCGGGACGAAGCGCTGTCTTCTCGAGGCGGAACCAATCTAGGGCTCCGGCGGAGCTGTTCTGCCGAGGAAACATCCCTTCGGGAGGGGAAAATTGTCACCATCATCATCGCCATCGATCCTCTCATCAGGAGGGGGTCAATCTCCATCAACATCTTCACCAGCAGCATCTCCTCTCAAACCCTAGTTCATCTCTTGTATCCAATATTTGTATCAAAACCTCAGATTGGTACATGTGGGTTGCTAGTAGTGTTGATTACTCCTTGTAGTTGATGCTAGTTGGTTTATCCGGTGGAAGATCATATGTTCAGATCCTTTATGCATATTAATATCCCTCTGATTATGAACATGAATATGATTTGTGAGTAGTTACGTTTGTTCATGAGGATATGGGAGAAGTCTTGCTATAAGTAGTCATGTGAATTTGGTATTCGTTTGATATTTTGATGAGATGTACGTTGTCTTTCCTCTAGTGGTGTCATGTGAACGTCGACTACATGACACTTCACCATTGTTTGGGCCTATAGGAAGGCATTGGGAAGTAATAAGTAGATGATGGGTTGCTAGAGGGACATAAGCTTAAACCCTAGTTTATGTGTTGCTTCGTAAGGGGCTGATTTGGATCCATATGTTTCATGCTATGGTTAGGTTTACCTTAATACTTCTTTTGTAGTTGCAGATGCTTGCAATAGAGGTTAATCATAAGTTGGATGCTTGTCCAAGTAAGGTCAGTACCCAAGCACCGGTCCACCCACATACCAAACTATCAAAGTAACGAACGTGAATCATACGAGCGTGATGAAAACTAGCTTGACGATAATTCCCATGTGTCCTCGGGAGCGTTTTCCTTTATATAAGAGTTTGTCCAGGCTTGTCCTTTGCTACAAAAAGGATTGGGCCATATTGCTGCACCTTATTTACTTTTACCACTTGTTACTTGTTACCAATTACCTTATCACAAAACTATCTGTTACCGATAATTCCAGTGCTTGCAGAGAATAACTTACTGAAAACTTCCTATCATTTCCTTCTGCTCCTCGTTGGGTTCGACACTCTTACTTATCGAAAGGACTATGATAGATCCCCTACACTTGTGGGTCATCAGTAGTAAGGTTGAAGGATATCTTCTTCTTCTTTTGTTAGCATAGCATGCCCTCCTTCTTGAGCTTCATCTCCCGGAGCATCCGTGTCCTTGCCCTTCTTGTTGGCTTCTCTTGGTTCCTCTCTTTTCAATTCCATCTTCATCAAGCAAGCATCTTCTTCTACGTTATTGGAGGAAGGAGAAGACATGATGCCTGGCATGACAGATCTGACAGAAAAACAACACAAAACAAGAACATAGGATTTCTCTGTGATGTGGTGGTCAAATCGTCAGGGAATATATATAAATATTTTTTTATCTTGGGAAACAAGCATATGGAAGGAAAACAGAGTCGGGAAGGTGCCCTAGGGGACCACCACCCACCAGGGCGTGCCTGGGAGGGCAGGCGCGCCCTGGTGTCTTGTGGGCACCAGGGTGGCCTTCCCGATTGTTTCTTATTTTCCTAATTTTCCTAATATTCCAAAACTGACAAAAAATATTTTTACGGATTTTTCGGAGTCCGTTTACTTACCGTATCATGTACCTCTTCCTTTTTAAGGTTCTCGAGTGTTTTGGAAGGTTTCTTTTATCTGTTACTTTGGTGTCATGGTTTGAATAATATTTGTTTCAACATTAACTGGCATACTTGAGATATAGTGATTAATTATTTGCCCATTGACCAGCTTCGGGTTAGTACGTTTGGCCTTATTGATCTTAATAGCTCGAGAACGATAAACTTCTTCGACAATGTATAGTCCTTCCCATTTGGAAAGAAGTTTTCCTGCAAAAAATCTAAAACGAGAGTTGTACAATAGAACATGTTCTCCAACTTTGAATTCTCGCTTCTGGATTCTTTTGTCATGCCATCTTTTATTTTTTTTCTTTAAATAGTTTGGTATTTTCTTAAGCTTGGGTTCTCCATTCATCTAATGAGCTAATATCGAATAACCTCTTTCCACCGGCAAGTTTGAAAATCATAGTTGAGTTCTTTAATTGCCCAATATGCTTTATGTTCTAACTCAAGAGGCAAAAGACAAGCTTTTCCATAAACCATTTTGTATGGAGACATACCCATAGGATGTTTATAAGCCGTGTATAGGCCCAAAGTGCATCATCTAATTTCTTAGACCAATTCTTTCGGGGTCTATTGACATTTTTTTCTAATATTAATTTTATTTCTCTATTGCTAAGTTCAACTTGACCACTAGATTGAGGATGATAGGGTGATGTACTTCTATGGTTAACATCATATTTAGCAAGCATTTTACGAAAAGCACCATGAATAAAGTGTGAACCACCATCGGTCGTTAAATATCTAGGGACTCCAAACCTCGAGAAGATAACTTCTTTAAGCATTTTAATGAAAGTGTTGTGATCAGCACTATTGGTTGACCCATATAATCAAAACCCCAAACATCAAATGGTTCAACAATAATGAATAATTCATAGGCATTTCCTGTCGCTTACTGATATTACCAATTCTTTGACATTCACCACAAGACAAGACAAACTTGCGGGCATCCTTGAAAAGAGTAGGCCAATAAAAACCAGATTGTAATACGTTATGTGCAGTTCTATCTCCCGCGTGATGCCCTCCATAGGCTTCGGAGTAACATTTCTTAGGATTAGTTCCTGTTCATGCTCAGGTACACACCGTCTAATAATACCATCTACTCCTTCTTTATAAAATGTGGGTCATCCCAAATGTAATGTCTTAAGTCATGGAAGAATTAATTTTCTTTTGTTGGTATGTGAAACTAGGTGGTATACATTTACCAACAATGTAATTAGCATAGTCAGCATACCAAGGACTGTTATGAGATGCATTT
This sequence comes from Secale cereale, assembly GCA_902687465.1. Taxonomy (NCBI): domain Eukaryota; kingdom Viridiplantae; phylum Streptophyta; class Magnoliopsida; order Poales; family Poaceae; genus Secale; species Secale cereale. The sequence continues at coordinate 756,212,195 of LR738711.1, forward strand.
ATTACAGCTAGTTGTTCATCGGGGAAACTATCATCAATAGGTAGTTGGTCACTAAGAACATTTTCTAACCTAGACAAGTTATCAGCTACGGGATTCTCAGCTCCTTTCCTATCGGTGATATGTAAGTCAAATTCTTGTAGCAAGAGAATCCACCTAATGAGTCTAGGTTTAACATCTTTCTTTTCAATAAGATACCTTATAGCAGCATGATCAGTGTGAACAATCACTTTAGAATCAACAATATAAGATCTGAATTTATCAAAAGCGGACACAACTGCTAAAAATTCATTTTCAGGAGTAGCATAATTTCTTTGGGCACTGTCTAGAGTTTTTCTAGCATAATGGATAACATTCAATCTCTTATCAACTCTTTGTTCTAGAACATCCCCCAACAACATAGTCACTAGCATCACACATAATTTCAAAAGGCAAATTCCAATCAGGTATGGTGGTTGAACAATAGGTGTGGTGGTTAAGGCTTTCTTAAGTGTTTCAAAGGCTTCTACACAATCATCATCAAAAAGAAAAGGAACATCCTTGTGTAATAAATTGGTAAGAGTCCTAGAAATTTTAGACAAGTCTTTAATAAACCTCCAATAAAAACGAGCATGTCCAAGGAAACTACAAATACCTTTTATATCTTTAGGACATGGCATTTTCTCAATTGCATCAACTTTAGCTTTATCCACCTCAATACCTCGTTTAGAAATTTATGACCCAAGACAATACCTTCATTTACCATAAAGTGGCACTTCTCCCAATTCAATACAAGATTAGTTTGCTCACATCTCTGCAAAACTCGATCAAGGTTGCTTAAGCAGTCATCAAAATTAGTTCTGTCAACGGAAAAATCATCCATGGAAAAATCAAAGAATAGAGCAGTCATACATCTTTGAAAGGTAGCAGGTGCATTGCATAAACCGAAGGGCTTACGTCTATAAGCATAGGTTCCAAAAGGGCAAGTAAAAGTGGTTTTCTCTTGATCAGGTTGTGACACAGGTATTTGAGAGAAAACAGAATATCCATCAAGAAAACAAAAGTGTGTGTGCTTAGATAACCTTTCAATCATTTGGTCAATGAAAGACAAAGGTTAATGATCTTTTCTAGTAGCTTTATTTATTTTCCTAAAATCAATTAACATTCTATATACAGTAACAATTCTTTGTGGGATGAGTTCATTTGTATCATTAGGAACAACTGTAACACCTCCCTTCTTAGGGACACAATGAACATGTCTTACCCATCTACTATCAGCTATGTGATAGATTATACCTCCCTCCAGAAGCTTTATTATTTCAGTTCTTACCACTTCTTTCATCTTAGGATTCAGTCGTCGTTGGTGATCAACAACTGGTTTAGCATCAGGTTCCATATTAATCTTGTGCTGACAGGAGTGGGACTAATTCCCTTAAGATCATCAAGAGTATATCCAATAGCTGCATCGTGCTTCTTTAGAATTTTTAATAATATTTCTTCTTCATGTTCTGAAAGATTACACTAATAATAACAGGATGTATCTTTTTCTCATCAAGATAATTCTAATCACGACGAACTAGATGCATAGGATAAAACTTTGTTGAAATTCCAATTTCAATCGATTCCAGTTCCAAAATCCAATATCATCGCATAACATATACCATGTCAATGCTTTTAACTTCAAAGATAAAGGGAAAACCTTCTTCTTAACTTCATCTCCGGGTAAACCTGCAAGCTTAAATAATCAACAAATTTCATCCAGATGTATCAAATGCAAATCAGGATGTTTAGTTCCGTCTCCTGCATAAGGATTAGTTAGTAGTTGTTTTATCATACCCGGGGGAATTTCATAACCAATATTTTCAGTAGGTGCAGTAGGTTGAGGGTCAACTAATTGTGCTTCCGGTCGAGGTGAAGATACCCGAATAAACCCCTCAAAGGATGGTTTTCCATAGTAACAAGTGACAGTAAATTTTAGCACGTAATATAAATTTTTCCTTATCGATTTCCACTTACTAAGAGTGCTTCACTCCTTGGAAACAGCGCCAGAAAAGAGTCTCCATGACCCACAAGTATAGGGGATCAATCTAGTCCTTTTGATAAGTATGATAATTTGTAATGAGCAAGTAACGGTAACTGTAAATAAAGTGCAGCAAGGTATCCCAATCCTTTTGTGGCAAGGGATAGGCCAAGACAGTCTCTTATAATAAGCAAAGCATTCTCGAGGGCACACATGAATTTCATCTAGCCACTTTCATCATGTTGGTTTGATTTGCGTTCGCTACTTTGATAATTTGATATGTGGGTGGACAGGTGCTTGTGTGATGTTCTTACTTGAACCAACCTCCCACTTATGATTAACCCCCTCGCAAGCATCTGCAACTACGAGAAAGGTATTAAGATGAAATCTAACCATAGCATTAATCACATGGATCCAAATCAATCCCTTACAAAGTAGTGCATAAATTAGGGTTTAAGCTTCTGTCACTCTAGCAACCCATCATCTAATAACTACTTCACAATGCATTCCCTTAGGCCCAAAGATGGTGAAGTGCCATGTAGTCGATGTTCACATGACACCACTAAGGGAATCTCAACATACATATCATCAAAATATCGAACACATATCAAATTCACATGATTACTTGCAACATGACTTCTCCCGCGGCCTCAAGAATAAAGGTAACTACTCACAAATGAAATGCATGCTCAAGATCTGAGTGGTATTAAATAGCATAATGGATGTGAACATATAATCTTCCACCAAGTAAACCATATAGTAATCAACTACAAGATGTAATCAACACTACTAGTCACCCACAGGTACCAATATGAAGTTTCGGTACAAAGATTGAGCACAAGAGATGAAGTAGGATTTGAGAGGAGATGGCAATGTTGAAGATGTTGATGAAGATTGGCCTCCCAAATATGAGAGGGTTGTTGGTGATGACGATGGCTTCGATTTCCCCCTCCAGGAGGGAAGTTCCGCTGGCCGAATCGCTCCGCCGGAGGGCGAAAGTGCTCCTGCCCAAATTCAGCCTCGAGACGGCAGCGCTCCGTCCCGAAAGTCCTCTCCTTTTTTTTTTTAGGTTAAGAAACCTCATATAACAGAAGATGGACACCGGAGGTGGGCTGGGCTGCCCACCACCCACCAGGGCGCGCCTGGGGGCCCTGGCGCGCCCTAGTGTCTTGTAGGCACCCAGGACCCCCTGGTGGTTATTTGTTCCAATATTTATTATATATTTCAAAATAATTCTCCGTAAAATTTCAGCTCATTGGGAAATGTGCAGAATAGGTATCTTCGACGTTGCTTTTCAGGTCCAGAATTCCAGCTGCCGGTATTCTTCTTCTTTGTGTAAACCTTACATATTATGATAAAAAGGACATTAGAATTACTCCATAAAGCATTATTCTATACCAACTAATAAAGCAAGGTGCGTTTCGTTAATTTTTTCATCTGTTCACCATTGATTTTTTTTTTCTATTCAAGGTGGTACTAAAATCTTGTGTGTTTCCCTGATAGAAAAATAATTTCGTACATGGGCCGCGCGCTGTGGCCCAGCAAATCCAGCCCCCACTTAATTATTCTGCCCACGAAGCTGGGAAACTCTATTTTCTGCTGGGCGAAAAATAGTTGGAGTTTCACACAGGACAACAAATAATGGGCTCGCCCATTTTTCTTAATTTCTGTGTTTTACTTATATTTTTTATTCTCCTTTCCCTATCTTTTTTATTCCTTCAAGTTTATTTTCCTTTTAGGATTTATTTCTTAAATTAAAAATACTAAAAAACATTCAGAATAAAAAAAATTGAAGTTAATAATTCCAAAATTTTGTTTCTATTTTGATAAAATATTTGGAACTTGCAAAAAGTTTCCCATTAAAAAAATATTGTTTTTCAAAATAGTCCGAGATTTCTAAAAGTAAAATGGCATTTCAAAAAAAATACTTCAACTTCTAAAAATGTTTTTGTTTTATATAAAATTTCCCAATTAAAAATAAATTTAGTGTATGAAAAGTACTAATTTTCTAAAAGCCTTATGAATTTTCCATACATGTTCCCATTTTAACAAAATGTTCACAATTCAAATAATGGTCATGTTTTTTAGGTGAAGTTTTGCACAGGACAACCTATAATGGGTTGACCCATTTTTCTTTGTTTATGTGATTTCCTTTCATTTTTATTCTCATTTCCCAGCTCTTTTATCCCTTACAAGTTTATTTTACTTCTAGAATTTATTTCGTAAATTAAATTTTCTCAAAAAATATTCAGGATTAAGAAAACAAATTTTTAATAATGTTCAGAATTCCAGAATTTCTTTGTTATTTTGAAAATATTGGGAACTTGCAAAAAATTTCCCATTTTTTCAAAAATAATTACTTTTGCCGATCGTGATTTCTAAAAAGAAAATGACATTCAAAAAAAGTTCAAAATTTGAAAAATATTCTTGTTTTAGTGAAATTTTCACAATTAAAAATAATGTTCGTGTATAAAAGATACATATTTTTAAAAAATCTTATGAATTTCCAACACATGTTCCCGATTTTTATTTTCACAAATTCAAATAATGTTAATGTTTTTATAAAAAAAATGTTGTTGTCAGAATTTTTTGTGATTTTTAAAGAAGCTGTCGTTCGTATTTTGTTTGCGCTTTTTCCAAAAGTGTACATAATTTTCAAGAAACTATTCAAGATTGTTTTTACATGTTTCCTAAAGTATTTAGAAATTTCATACCTTAAAATCTCATCGACTGAAAGGATTGAAAGGAAAAGTAGATCGAATAATTCATGAGCCTTCTCTGGCGAACGATGACGTAACAAAACTCTTAAATGCCCTCTATTAATGAATAGAAAAATAGCGGGTTGATTCGTTCACACGCGGCGAAACCGAGAAACTAAATGTTCTTTTTCGTGTGTACACAGGATTTTGCTTGCACATATAATTCTCACTGACTTTAAATGCGTACTATTTTATCTCCCGTTGCAACGCACGGGCATATGTTCTGGTATGCATAAAAATATTATAAATAACAGTAGGAAAACATAATGCAAAATGAACGTATCAGCACTCCTGTCGGGCTCACACGATGTTCCTTGATGTTGTATGCGTGTGTTCTGTTAGTCCCTATCCCCACTTCCAATGTTTTTTCACTTGGACTTCTTTTTGGGCATTGTGGTTTTTTGCCTAGTTTTTCTCATAAACAGGGCCACTTTGTATTATTTTTTTCATCTTAATGGGCAGCATCAAAAGAAGAAGAGAACTCCAGCATGTATGTGTATCTTTTTTGTCTCAAAAAAAAATCTATGTGTATCTTTTTTTACCGCATGGGATATGTGGTTAGCAAATTAAAAATTAAAAATTCATTTGTATATCCATTTTTCTTTCACGTGTGTTCACCCCAAAGGACAACATACGAGGTGCCTCCAAATCAAATCATTTCTGGCGCGTATACAAGAATCGGCTAATACAGATCATTACTGGCTCGTATACAATGAATCGGCTAATACACGTCTTTTGCTCACTCGCACGTGATGACCTTGAGCTGCACGCACGGCAACTTCTCCTCTCTATGCACAGTTTTGGGGTACACATTGAGCAGCGACTCTAACCCGTAGTACCCTCTATACGCGCTGGCGGCGAACAATGCTTATTCAACGGAGTACTCTATTCAACGAGAGGAAGCGTGGACCTTCCATCCCCACCGCTTCTTTCAGACATCGTCGAGGGAGTCGTCGGTGGGCATCCAGTACCTGTTGGTGAACCAGAGGGCGTCTGCCGCCACGGCGGCGCCATCCTGGTTGCGGTGCCAGGCGTAGTAGGCGTGCGTCCGGTTCTTGATGTCCAGGATGGCGTGCCCGAAGCTCGCCTCCCTGAAGGCCGAGTAGCTCGGCTGCGGCTCCGACATGCTGCACCATCGATCCCCACAAACAAGGCAAGCCAGAGTTACTATATGGCTATTCCAGTACTCTTGATCACTGATTAGAAAATATAGGTTCTGTTCGATCTTATTCTTACTTGGTGGCCAGCCCTTCCTGGTTCCCCCCATCGCCGATGGTTATGTAGACCGGCGCCGACTGGTCCGGGATCGGAGAGCACAGCCCGTTTATGATGTTGTATGCAACATTTGAAATCCTATGCTGCAACCACGGAACAAAGCAAGCTGTGTGTAAGGTCAGGACAGAGGTGTTGCTCTAAGCATAAGAATGGAGCTAGCGCACTGAACTGATACAGCCAGTACTGGATACAAAAATAAACAGACAGAAAGAGCTGTTAGGGGAGAGAAATTTGAGTCACTGAAACACAAAGAAATGCGCCGAAGATAGCTCCAATTCCAAATGAAGCTGAATTTAACAAAATGCTAAGTATCCTTGGAGGATATAAATTGGAATATAAACAGACATAGCAATAGCAATAGCAAGCAAGCATTGAAGAGGATTAGCCCACTTACTGTCCGTTCGTAGGCGTGGACATGCCCGGCAAACACGAGATCGACTTTGTACTTGACAAACCACGGCTCGTACATCACTCGCATGCTTTCACCTTCCATGTAATGGTAGTTGTAGCTGTTGTACCACGGCGCGTGCATCAGAACGATCAGCCATGGCGTCTCGCTCCTGTTCACCTTGGGGAACTCGGCTTCAAGCCACTTGTACTGAGGGGTGTATTTTCCTGAGAAAGGAGCAACAGGCCTGTCAAGTCACCTTCAGCTTCGGTACTGGCTTATCTGCAAATATGCCGCAGATTCCGCACTAGTATATGCTGAACTTGCTAAAACACGGAGTCAGAAGAACAGAACAAACCGTATGCGGAGTATGATGCCAGGACAATGATATAGGCTGAGGCTCTTTTGATGGAATACCAGTAAGGTGCTGTGCTACCGGAAGCCTTATAGGGTGTGTGATACCTGCTGCTGTATGGCTTGAATGGCTTCGTTTCGCCCTGCAAATACGTGTGTTGTTCTTTTTTAACGAACAATATGAAATTTTAAAAGAACTTTTAAATGTAGCACAGTGTAATTCAATGAGCGCTTAAATGTATATAGCATGGATCCACTGGATTGTTTTCTACTTGGTGCTTCTATTTGAACTGTAAATGCATCCACTGAAACATAAGAAATGCAAATAAAGTATCAGAGATAACTATCCTTACAAGTTCAGGAGCGAAATCTATCTCATGGTTTCCAGCTGTCCAGATCCAGGGCTGGTATGCAAGATTCCGTTCTACAAATCTTGCCCACGTATCCCACCTTGTATTATCATGATATGGGTAATTATCTGCATATGTCAGGTCCCCGACGAAAAGCACCGCCTGGGCTTTTGAATTGGACTCATAATGAGCGAGCGTGACATTCGAGTCGAAACTCTGACCGAGATCACCTAAACACAATAGTAAAATTCTCAGTAACATTACATATAAGCCATAAGAGATTTGGTCGTATATTTATACACATTAAACATGAGCATGCAAGCTATATCCTGAGCAAATTTGATAATACCTATCAGACCAAATGTATATGGAACATCTGGTCCACTTTTCGGAGGGGTTCTGAACCAAAACTTCCTCAGCGTCTCTTCAGTTCCAACGGCATAGTAATACTTTGTGTCAAACTGCAACAAAGTCATATTAAGTCTTGAATCAAGATTCCAGCATTCATGAAACATAAGCATCAAATGTTTGACGGGCCGGTAACCTTCAGCTTCTTGATTGTACAATGATGAATGTATCCCGAGGTATATTTGTAGAATGTATACTGCGAATGCTTTCCCTTTGCAGAACAGTTGAGATTATCTTCTGAAGTCCCGTAAAGCACTGTGCTTGATCCAGGTTCAGCTGTTGTCACCCATGAGATAATCATGGCTGTACCGTCGTGATTGCCTTGTGTGATATGAACCTGTTACAGCACCTCATCAATCAGTACGAGAGTGGAGAATACACCATGGAGCGTGGGCACACGCTTTGTACTGTTTGTTTATGCAACAGCGATGTTAAGTAACTATATGGACTTTTCCCGCAAAAGTAACTATATGGACTTATGGAGTAAGCAATAGCACACATCAGTATCATGGAGAAAGGCACCGAATTATAAAATTGTGAACTAAGATAAAGAAAGATCGGAGAAGTTCTTGTCATATAAAAGGTGCCATAGTATTTAATTCTATGGAGTAAGACTAAAAATGAAGAAGTTCTTAAAAAGGGACTCCACAACCAATAAGGAACGGTTGAACAGAAATATATGACGGCAGACTAGCCCCAAAGCTGCCTTTAGAACTGACTAAAGTAAAGATGAGATGAAAACAACTTTAAACCAAGATCGCTGATTTGTGAGGTTAAACTGTGGACTGGCATTAAGTAAGTGCGGGAAGTAGCTCAAAAAGCACAGCACATGATTGGAAGCCACTGAACCCATCCGCAGAGTATCAGAGTACACTCAAAATCTGCTACACAAACACAATCATTGAATTAACTGGAAACTGTTTTGAGGCCATGAGGTTAACTGGAAACTTTAGATCTCCTGAGAGCATAGCATAGGTCAATGAAAGAGTAAAACAGAGAGTGCATTTATACATGTTTTTGAAGAAATTTTCAGGGAGAGGCTGGTTTACACTGGATACTGAAAATGTGCAGTTAATGAATTGAAAAACTGAATTTGTTGAAGCGCAACTGTGCCAACAGCCAAACATAAAGGAACCATACGAAATTTTCAATAATAGGTTGAACGATGACTATCCACTTTAAATATCACAAAAGGCTCACTGGTAAATTGAAGACAAGAACTAAAAGTGAACACAAGTACAAGTCCATCTAGGAGGCATAGTTTATGAAGCAGAAAAGCTCGAACTCAGGAACATATGACTTTAGAGGAGGAAAATAAAAGTACTGAAATCTCAATCAATCGGAAGTTTTGGAGTCATCCTGAAAGTCTTCGGCTGAATCAGGCTGGTCATAGTGGGAGTACCATAGATAGTAACATAGATTCTACATAAGCAAAAATGTTGATGTGGCAAGTAGTTAATGAGGAGTGAGGCAAATGGAGTAATATAATATGTTACCGTCGCATAGAGCTTCCCAATGCAAAATGAGTCTACAAGACAATAAATGAAGATATATATGTTACTACACCTATGACACTTCACACTAAGGGTACTAACATAGAGTAATATCATATCATGTGCATATTACTAGTCTAAGTTACTTACCACTATGACTAGCCTCATAGTATCGACAAGTAACAGCTACTGCAAGACCAGCATAAATACTGAAAAACCAATCAACCGAAGTTTTGGAATCATTCAGAAAGGCTTTGGCTGTATCATGGTATCAGACAAGTAACAGCTACTATAAGAACAGATGAACCCACAATAGAATATCCATCTCATGCTGCGATTACCAGCTGTGTGGTCAACTGTTCGCCAAACGCCAGGTAGACTGTAGCCTGAACACATGGCAGTAACAACGAGGTACAAGGGCAGTCTGCGGTTGGTTACCTGCTGCGGCGCATTGTGGCCGGGCGGAGCGCGGAAGACGTCGGCGTCGAGCGGCATGTCAATGGCCTGGCCGAGCAGCCGCCGGTACTCGCTGGTCTGGCCGGCCCGGCACGCGACGCCCAGCAGCAGGACGGCGCAGGCCACGGCCAGGGCCACCGCGCCGATCCGATTCGCCAGCCCCATTCCCGCGGGGCCGCCTCCTGCTCTGTCCCGTGCTCCGGTTCTTGGTTTCCTTCCTTCCTGTCCCGGCTTCTTGGAGGTTGTACTCCGGGGACGGGAATGGGATCGCTTGTTCGATTTCGTGACCGGTAAACAAAGATGGGTCAAAGCAGGAAGGCGGGGGATATAGAGGGGGGATGGAATATGCTCGTCCGGGGTGCCAAGAAATAAAATCGGGGATGGCGACCGCCGGAGAGCTTTGATTGATTACTTCATGGTTTCAACTTTGAACACGAAGTGCCAGCGGCGAGGTTGGGATTTGTCGGCGATTGGAAGCCGCCAAGTGGAGCGTGTGGGCCGGATTTTGGACAAGAACTTCAGTTGTTTATTTATTACTCCCTCCGTAGTGACTCAAAAATGATTTACTAAAATAAGTGACTCAAAAGTGACTCAATTTTGGAAGTATTATTTGCAGACAAGAACCTTCAAACAATTGATTTATATACTGCACTACATGACTTGTTTCTGATTTCACGATTTTGTTTCTTGAACGATTTGATCATTTGAAGATGGCTTGGCCACGCACAATTTGTTGATTGCTATACTAAAAATAAATAATTGGGATTGGCCGCATTGGTTGGGGCAGATGCAAGTGGCTGTTTCTTTCCAAAAGAGGGTGAATCAAAGGTTGCATGCATGAAAGGAGAAACAACTACCAATGGGAGGCAAATATGTTCTACTCTTATCCTATGCTAGTTTTGAAAGCTCCAAAACGGATATGCGAGAGTGTCATGGATGTTATGCGTTGGTATGCTTGGCGGAAATTGAGTTTTCCTACGAGAGAGGGTGGTCATGATTTTCCATATTTAGGCACATTTTATTTGGCAATATTTGATAATCCACTATCAAAATTGTTCCGAATTGTGATGTTATCGAAGGCTACCTAGGGGCGGTTCAAATGCTTACTTCAAAGAACGCTGCTATACACACAATATATTATGAATGATTTTGAGACGATGATACACATCAAGCCGTCAAACTCAGGGCAAAAGAGGACAACACCGTTCAATCATGTGTAGTGCACAGTTCGGCCGGACACTATCGTCCGCCAAGTGGTTTCGTACTTCAAAACATTGTTGCCTCGATCTAAACTTTAAAATACGGATTATTTGGAGAATCCGGGGATAGCATTTCATTTGTGGAGACCCTGGAGTCTAGCAAGCTCATCAAGACAAATACTAACCCTAGGAGGGGAGGGGTTGTCATTAGAAAAGTGAATAATCCCATACACCCTTTGACTGCAAAATGGGATGACGAGCGGACGAGGCCGCAACAGAGCTATAGTACTCTTGATCGGCACACATGAAAACATCTCCGGCGTTCACACGGTCGGAGCCAAGCGGCGGCGGCCAGACCCCTAGCATACCGGTGTGGGGACCCCGACTCATAAGTCGTAATCACCTAATGCACGTGTACATTGATCCCAGAGATCAATGCTCATTGAACACACATGACTGAATAACAAGAGTCTTACATCCATACATACCGTGTTACACAAACTGTGACCATTATGGTCAAGTCTTGAGTATATCATCGCAGCGGTAATATTCGTTGACAACTTGGAGCCATGCCATCTGCCTTAACCCTACAGGCATTCTGACTGGAAAGTGTCCTAGCTCGCACGATCGTCGCCAAAGAACTCTTCTTCGTATACCTGCTCTTTCAAACCTGGCCAAGTAAATAGCCAGGGACAAGCCAGTGAGTACGTTTGAATGTACTCGCAAGCAACCCAAGAGTGATAACAGAGTAATTATACAAGGCTCTACTGCTAAATTGGCAGTTTTACGGAAAGCTAGTTTTTCTCATGCAAGTATGATCAATATATATCAAGGATATAAGTGCGTCTGCAACAAGTATAGGAGGTCACATACATCAATATCGAGAAAGAGTTATGAACAACTCATGCTCAAGCTGATCGTGTCTTCCTCATGAATCACGTCAACAAATTTACCAAATCGTGTTGTTTTCCAGAAAGATATGGACATAGTCTAAGCAGCAGCACCCAACTGTCCTTGACCGTGGACACGGCTATTCGAATAGTTTAACACTCTGTAGAGGTTGCACACTTTACCCACAAGATCCAGGGAACTTTCGTTTCATCCACGACCCGCGGTACCTCAAGTACCTGGGGTAAGCACCCGATCGCTATCTTCCCCTAGCCGTGACTAACATAGAGTCCACTCGATTGGTAGCAACCCCCGTGCCTAACATTTCACATCATAAAATTTAGTGGAGCCACACTCCCATATCCATCACATACCACAAGCACGGGGTACCAACGGTGTGTCCGGTGCCCTCTAAAAACAGTCATGGCCGCCTGTCCAAGCACGACCTTGTCCCGAGAGTGAAGTCATGTCACCCCCTTCACTAGTAATGCGGGCACCATGCTAGTATCGGACTAGGTAATCAATAATGCCCCGTCCCATAAGGGGTAGAGTGGTTGCTGATACGTCCATTTTGCATCATGCTTATATGTTGATATTTATTGCATTATGTGTTGTTATTACACGTTATGTCACAATACTTGTGCCTTTTCTCTCTTATTTTACAAGGTTTACTTGAAGAGGGAGAATGCCGGCGGCTGGAATTCTGGGCTGGAAAAGAAGTAAACTCTGGAAACCTATTCTACACAGCTCAAAAAGCTCTGAAACTTCACACGACACCGTTTCAGAAAATATAAAAAATATCTGGCGAAAGAAGATCACCAGGGGGGCACCACCTGTCCACGAGGGTGGGGGCGCGCCCCCCTCTCTGGGCGCGCCCCCTGCCTCATGGGCCCCCCGATGGCCTCCCGATGCACATCTTCTCCTATATGAGGTGTTTTGACCTGAAAAAATCAGGAGGAGGCTTTCGGGACCAGACGTTGCCGTCTCGAGGCGGAACCTTGGCGAAAACCAATCTAGGGCTCCGGCAGAGCTATTCTGCCGGGGATACTTCCCTCCGGGAGGGGGAAATCATCACCAACAACTCTCCCATCTTGGGGAGGGCTATCTTCATCAACATCTTCACCAGCACCATCTCCTCTCAAACCCTAGTTCATCTCTTGTATCCAATCTTTGTACCCAAACCTCACATTGGTACTTGTGGGTTGCTAGTAGTGTTGATTACTCCTTGTAGTTGATGCTAGTTGGTTTATTTGGTGGAAGATCATATGTTCAGATCCATTATGCATATTAATATCCCTCTGATCATGAACAATATTATGTCTTGTGAGTAGTTAATTTTGTTCCTGAGGACATGGGAGAAGTCTTGCTATTAGTAGTCATGTGAATTTGGTATTCGTTCGATATTTTGATGAGATGTATGTTGTCCCTCCTCTAGTGGTGTCATGTGAACGTCGACTACATGACACTTCACCATTATTTGGGCCTAGAGGAAGGCATTGGGAAGTAATAAGTAGATGATGGGTTGCTAGAGTGACAGAAGCTTAAACCCTAATTTATGCGTTGCTTTGTAAAGGGCTGATTTGGATCCACTTGTTTCATGCTATGGTTAGGTTTACCTTAATACTTCTTTTGTAGCTGCGGATGCTTGCATTAGAGGTTAATCATAAGTGGGAGGCTTGTCCAAGTAAGGACAGCACCCAAGCACCGGTCCACCCACATACCAAATTATCAAAGTACTGAACGCGAATCAAATGATCGTGATGAAAACTAGCTTGACGATAATTCCCATGTGTCCTCGGGAGCGCTTTCCTTCATATAAGAGTTTGTTCAGGCTTGTACTTTGCTACAAAAAGGATTGGGCCACCTTGTTGTACCTTATTTACTTTTACCTTTTGTTACTTGCTACCAATTACCTTATCACAAAACTATCTGTTACCTATAATTTCAGTGCTTGCAGAAAATACCTCACTGAAAATTGTCTATCATTTCCTTCTGCTCCTCGTTAGGTTCGACACTCTTACTTATCGAAAGGACTATGATAGATCCCCTACACTTGTGGGTCATCAAGACTCTTTTCTGGTGCCATTGCGGGGGAGTGAAGCGCCTTTGGTAAGTGGAACTTGGTAAGGAAAATTTATATAGTGCGCTGAAATTTATTGTCACTTGTTACTATGGCTCATAATCCTTTGAGGGGCTTGTTCGGGGGTATCTTCACCCCGATCAGAAGAGCAAAGAGTTGCTCCTCAACCTACTGCACCTACTGAAAATATTTGCTTTGAAATTTCTTCGGGTATGATAGAGAAACTGCTAGATAATCCCTTTACAGGAGATGGAACACTGCATCCCGATTTACACCTAATCTATGTGGATGAAGTTTGTGGATTATTTAAGCTTGCGGGTATGCCCGAGGATGTTATCAAGAAAAGGTATTCCCTTTATCTTTGAAGGGAGATGCATTGACATGGTTTAGGGTATGTGATGATATTGGATCATGGAACTATAATCGTCTGAAGATGGAATTTCATCAGAAGTTCTACCCTATGCACCAAGTTCATCGTGATCATAATTATATTTATAATTTTTGGCCTCGCGAAGGAGAAAGCATCGCTCAATCTTGGGGGAGCCTTAAGTCAATGTTATATTCATGCCCCAATCATGAGCTTTCAAGAGAAATGATCATTCAAAAATTTTATGCTCGGCTTTCTCTCGATAATCGCTCCATACTCGATACTTCTTGTTCTGGTTCTTTTATGATGAAGACTGTTGAATTCAAATGGGATTTATTGGAAATAATTAAACGCAACTCTGAAGATTGGGATCTCGGTGAAGGTAAGGAGTCAGGTATGACCCCTAAGTTTGATTGTGTTAAAGCTTTTATGGATACCGATGTTTTCCGTGAGTTTAGCACTAAATATGGACTTGATTCTGAGATTGTAGCTTCTTTTTGTGAATCATTCGCTACTCATGTTGATCTTCCCAAGGAGAAGTGGTTTAAATACCATCCTCCCATTGAAGTAAAAGTAGTTGAACCTGTTAAAGTTGAAGAAAAGACTATCACTTATAATGTTGATCCTATTGTTTCTACTGCTTATATTGAGAAACTACCTTTCCCTGTTAGGATAAAGGATCATGCTAAAGCTTCATCTGTAGTTCGTAAGAGTAATACTAGAACAGCTACACCTCCTGAGCAAATTAAAGTTGAACCTAGTGTTGCTATGGTTAAAGATCTCTTGGTAGAAGATCTAGATGGACATGTTATTTACCTCCAAGAGGAATCTGCTAGAATAGCCAAACCCGATGCTAGAAATAAACATAGACATGTTGTAGGCTTGCCTGTTATCTCTATTAAAATAGGAGATCATTGCTATCATGGTTTATGTGACGTAGGTGCTAGTGCGAGTGTAATACCAATATCCTTATATGATGAAATTATGCACGATATTGCACTCGTTGAGCTAGAAGGTATAGATGTTACTATTAAACTTGCTAATAGAGACACTATCTCACCAATTGGGATTGTTAGAGATGTTGAAGTCTTGTGTGGGAAAGTTAAATACCCTGCTGATTTCCTTGTTCTTGGTTCCCCACAAGATGACTTTTGTCCCATTATATTCGGTAGACCCTTCTTGAATACTGTTAATGCTAAGATAGACTGCGTGAAAGATATTGTTACTGTTGGTTTAGGGGATATGTCTCATGATTTTAACTTTGCTAAATTCCGTAGACAGCCCCTTGATAAAGAATTACCTACTAAGGATGAAATTATTGGTCTTGCTTCTATTGTTGTGCCTCCTAATGATCCTTTAGAACAATATTTGCTAGATCATGAAAATGATATGCATATGAATGAGAGAAGGGAAATAGATGAAATATTCTTTAATCAGGGACCCGTATTGAAAAACAACTTGCCTGTTGAAATCCTAGGGGATCCTCTCCACCTAAGGGTGATCCCGTGTTTGAACTTAAACCTTTCCCTGATAATCTTAAGTATGTTTATCTTGATGAAAACAAGATATATCATGTTATTATTAGTGCTAACCTTTCAGAGCAGGAAGAAGAAAAATTATTGAAAACTCTGAAGAAGCACAGTGCCGCTATTGGATATACCCTGGATGATCTTAAGGGCATTAGTCCCACTCTATGCCAACACAAGATAAAATTGGAACTAAACGCTAAACCGGTTATTGATCATCAACGACGGTTAAATCCTAAGATGAAAGAAGTGGTAAGGAAGGAAATACAAAAGCTTCTAGAGGCAAGTATTATCCATCCAGTTGCTGATAGCCAGTGGGTAAGTCCTCTCCATTGTGTCCCTAAGAAGGGAGGTATGACTGTTGTTCCTAATGATAAAGAGGAATTGATCCCGCAAAGAATTGTTACAGGTTATAGGATGGTAATTGATTTCCGCAAATTAAATAAAGCTACTAAGAAAGATCATTACCCCTTGCCTTTTATTGATCAAATGCTAGAAAGTTTATCCAAACATACTCATTTTTGCTTTCTAGATGGTTATTCTGGTTTCTCTCAAATACCTGTGTCAAAAGGGGATCAAGAAAAGACTACTTTTACTTGTCCTTTCGGTACCTTTGCTTATAGACGTATGCCTTTTGGTTTATGTAATGCACCTGCTACCTTTCAAAGATGCATGATGGCTATATTCTCTGATTTTTGTGAAAAGATTGTTGAGGTTTTCGTGGATGATTTTTGTAATGCCCCGGATGTAATACTTTCCCTTTTGGGTATATAATATATCTCCGGCTTCATCTATTTCCATTCCGGGTTCTTTGTCTTTCGGGTTTCGTCGTTTTGTTGTGTGAGTGTGTGGCATTCATTCATATCATGTAGACATGTGCATCGCATTGCATTTGTGTTGTCGGTTGCATCCGGTTCCGCGTGTTTCTTCCCGTTGTCCGTTTCGCGTTCCGGAGCTCCCTCACGTGTCCGTGACGTCCCGTAGGCCTACTTTGGTGTTTGGGCGTGCAACGTTACCGGTGTGCCGCGAGGTTGTTGTGTGTGTTGTTGTTTTGTTGTGTGCAACCCGCCTCTCAAATCTCGTCGCGTTTCGAGTCCGTTTGCTCCTCCAACAGTTATTCTCGTGGGCTCAAAGTGCCTCCACTTTGAGGCCCAAAACACCCCCTCCAACAGCCCACTAACCACTCCTAGTCACTTCTATCATCTAGGCCATCAAAATCTGATCCGGTGGCTGAAAACCGCACTCCATTTGGAGTCTCCTAGCTCCCTCTACCTATAAATGTGTGTCCACCCCCGAATTTTGCAGATCCAACCCTAGCTTCTCCCTCCTCCAGCCGCCGGACACGTCCGAAACGATCCGGACATGTCCGCCGCCGCGCAGCCACCTCACCCCGACCAATAGGGGAGCGCCACCTCAACGCCGCCGCCACGTGGCCGCTCCCCATTGGCCCGGCCACCGCTCCTCCTCCCACCAGGAGCCCCAGCCGCCGCGGGCCCGCAAGGCCCGTCTCCGGCCCTCCGCCGCCGCCTCCCGGCCCGAGCCACCCGCGCGCCCCGCGCCTTCTTCCCCGCCGCCGGCTGCCGCTCGCCGCCGCCTGTCCGGCCACCGCCACCACCCGCTGCCGGACTCCCTCCTCCGGCCAGCTCGCGCGCCGCCGGCCGGGCTCTTCCCCGCCGCCGCGCCCCGGCCGGCAGGGCCCTCACCGCCGCGCCCCGCCACCTCTCCGTTCCGCCGCCTCCCTCCGCCCTCCGGCCAGGGTCGCCGGCCCCTGGTCGCGTCGAGGCCCGCCGCCGTTGGGGATCGAGAGATCCCCTCGTCACCCGAGGACTCCAGCGCCGCCTCCTACCGGATCGAGGGCGCCTCGCCCGATTCGCTCTGGGGTCCCGCTGGATCGGCCCGTTAGCGCCGAATCCCCGGCCCGTTTGCTTCGGTTGACCGCTGGGCGGATCCGGCCCGATCCGTTCCGCCAGAGCCCGTTTGACCGCGCCCGCTTTGACCCTGGAGCTCTTTGACCAGATCTGTTTTGACTAAGGTTGTTGGATTTTCTTCTAAGTCCTTGTTGTTATTTGTGTGCTGATGCTATATTCAAACTGCTCTAACTTTTTGTCTGTTGCTCCGATTCGCGCGTTTAATATGTCCAGACGTTCGTGGAGACTTGCTCTACGTTTTATCTGTTGTTGTCATGCATGTTAGAGATCATCTAGGTGCTTGTTTTGCTGTTGCAAGAGTGCATCATGATATAAACTGCTGTTATGTGATATTTTTGTGCCACCTTTGCCATGTGTTATCTTTTAGCTCGTTTGTCCGAATGATGCAAATGACATGTCCACGTGTTCGTCTTGCCATGCTCTACATGTTGTATGTGCTAGGTAGCATGTTAGATTTATTCTTGCCATGTTTATCATCGTTGCAAAGTGCCATGTGGCTGTGATGTTGTTTCACTTGTTATGAAATGCCATCGTGTTGAGCTCGTTGCTATCGTTGTGTTTACCTCAATGAAGCATGCTTGTGTGTTTCGGGATCACCATCATGTGTACTTTGATGATGTGCTTACCTCTTGCCATGTTTAGTTTCGAGGTGACTTAAACATGCTCTTTTAGATGCCATGATGATATTGCTGTTTTAGGACTTAGTGGTTTTTCACTAAGTCTGAAATCTGTAACGTTCCGATGCCATGTACCTGTGCTGTTCTAGGACAAACCATGTTAGTTTTGGAGTGGATCTTGATTGTTCCTTGTAGTATATATTGTTGTCTTTCCATCCATGTCCTCACATGTCTATTTAAGTGGCTGTAGCATGTTTATCTTTTGCTCCAAAGTTTCAATAAAATTCTGCTGCCAGAATTTTATTGTCAAGTTCAATATGTCCAAGATCATTGCTATTGATCCGTGGCTCCGTTGGGGGTGCACCTTTGGACTTAGTTGCTGTAGTATATGTCTAGTTTGTGTTCATGTCTTTTGCCATGTTGTTTGAGTGCTGTAGCTTAATTATTTTGTGCTCCGAAGATGCTATGTTGCTGTAATTTTCAGCTTTCGCTCAATTCTTGTTTCGGGCATAACTTTTAGCCTGTAACTCCGATTTCAGCGAATCTTATATCAAACTTGATTGTTTTTTCGTGTAGATTAATAATATCAGTTTGTTATCTTGTTTTGAGGTGTTTTGCTTGAGTGAGATTTTCCGTGCTCCGTGTGCATACTTAGTGCATCCATCATGCATTCATCTTTTTCGAGTGCGCATTGCATCTTGTTGATTGGTGCTTGGTGTGATTGTTTTGTTTAGAGCCGGAAGCCGAGACCGAGATCGAGTACGAGCACGAGGTTTCCAACGAGGTTGAGCACGAGGACCCTTCTTACGATCCAAACGACTTCTCTTCAGGCAAGATGACCGAACCCCGATAACATTACTATCTTTGCCTATTGCTAGTAGTTCCGCTCTATAGTTTTGCCTCGATGCCCATGATCTTCTTGTCAGCCTCCTACTTGTAACCAATTGCCATGTTTAACCAACCTACCTATGCAAACCGTTGTTTGGCTAAGTACGCTTCGCTCAGCCCTTCTTATAGCATTGCTAGTTGCAGGTGAAGATCGAAGATGCTTGCTTCATGTTGAAGTTTGGTTGGGTTTTATCACACTATATAAATGCTTAAACTGAAATCATCTATATATTGGCAAGGGTGGAAGGCTAAGCCTTTTGCTTGGTGATTTGTTCCACTCATGCCGTTAGGAACCGTATAAACCGGTGTTATGTTCCTTGATTATGCGTTCCTAACACGGTTGGGGTGTATGGGACCCCCTCGATAAACCGCTAAGTGCTAAGTCTTTTCCAGCAAGTACCAACATTGGTACTATTTGCCTAATAACAAACTAAACTTGCATAGGGAGTAATTAACCCTCTTTCTTAATCAACAACCCCGGGCCAGTGCTCCACATGAGTGTTGGTCCGAAACGGGGGTTCTGCGGGGCCGCCTTGGGGCAACCCGAGGTATCTGGTATCCACCCGTAGAATCGCCCATCCGGTCGTGTCCTGAGACTTAGATACGCGCGGCTACTATCAGGGTGTCGACACGCCGGGAGGATTTGCTGGATTAGCCTTACCTTAGTTCGGTATATCTTGAGCACGGGATTCCGAGAATACTCGGGTCTTCCCACTTTGGAGTTGCAACTCCGCGGATCGTGGGCTTGTAATGGGTCAAGTTGGAACACCCCTGCAGGGTTTGAACTTTCGAAAGCCGTGCCCGCGGTTATGTGGCAGATGGGAGCTTGTTAATTCCGGTTGTAGATAACTTGACACAATGTTTCTAATACACTACCAGCGTGTGTTCCGTGACTGTCAATTTCCGAATAGGGATTCGGGAGTTGAACACGGAGGGGTTATGCTTGTTGAGCTTGTAGCTAGGATCACTTCGTGATCACTTCTCGCCGAGGCCTTCTCTTCTCGCTCTCACTTACGTAAGCTAGATGCTAGTTGCTGCTGGAGACACTTTTTCTTTTCTTCAGCCTTATCCTCCCCCAAAGGCTTAAATAGTCTTGTTACTCGGGAACGGGATTGCTGAGTCCTCTGTGGCTCACAGTTACTTCACACACCAGATGCAGGTCCAGCTGTGAGCTATCCAGGTGATGGCACCGAGCTGGATTGGGAGTTCGACGAGGAGCGTAGTCGGTACTATGTGCGATACCCGGATGATCAGTAGTGGAGACTCTTACTAGGATTCGATCCGCCTGTGGATGTTATTTAAGTTTGGTATCTTGCATTTGGATTTTGCCCTTAGAGGGTTGTGATGTTCTTTATGTATGATGATTGAGACTTGAACTGTAATTCTGTGACGTGGCGAGTGTAAGCCAACTATTTTTGTTTACAATCCCCCTCTTTTACATGAGATGTGCAAAGATTACCAAACTTGAGATCATTCTAGGATGGATTTATGCCTTTAAGTCGTGCCTCGACACGTAGGAGGTATAACTCCATCCTGGGCATTACAAGTTGGTATTCAGAGCCTTCTCCGACCTAGGAGCCCCCACTGTTTGATCGAATCGTTGACGGTCGAGTCTAGGCACACACTGAAAACTTTTTGAGTCCTATATTATATCGGAGAGTAGGATTTCTTTGCTTCTCATCCCCTTTCTCTCTGGTGAGGACTCCTGACGACTACTCTTGTCTCTCCTATCTTCAAAAATTGCACAATTTTTTTTTAGGAATCCCGCGAGTATTCTGGGATTGTTTTGATGTTCTTGTGACAAGGATATTGTTCTCGATGCCTCCTGTTACCGAGGAGTTGAGCTTCGGGGTATTGTTGTCACAAGCATATCGCAGCAGTACTAAATACTTAAGACGGCCGACATCGAAAATCTCTCCTATACGGCCAGTGGCAAGATAACCCCGACATCACCCAGTACTGGGGAGGTAGTTCGGGAGTATTGCTATAGCTTGTTATAGTGGATGCTTTTCGAAGGTCCGAGGTACACAGTTTCCGAGAAAGACTGGTTATGTGTTGAAGGATGGATACACCTGGATGTAGGTTTAGAGTTGATTGCGCGGTGCTTCCCGTGTATCCCCAACACCTGATTGCATAACTGGAATCTTTCGGAAATCTATAGGTGGGTTTTATCCAGTAGATCGTAGGCATTCTTCCAACGAATGCAGGTTAGTGAGTTCGGGGTTCGACATTGAGTGAAGTGGTTATATGACCGATGTTACTATCAGGAGTTGCATCTTAAAGGGTCCTTGGCTATGCTGATCCGGGGATTGCAAAACCTTTTCGTAACGCGTTCATATGCTTTCAGCACAAAGATGTTAGAACGAAACTCCTCTCTTGTGTTTGTTCCCGTCTGTACCTTGTTGTTTTTCTTATTTTATCCTTTTGTTCCCTATGTGGCTTCTCGTGAAGATTGATGTTATCATTTAACTGAGAATATCATTCGTTCCTCTTGTTTGGATGATTTCATTCGTTCTTATTGTTCGAATGATTATTGTGAAGACTTGCTGCAATTCATTCCATTGATTCAGCTTATACCATTTGTCAATCAATTGCTGATTCGTGGTCATCTCTTACAGGATGGCTCCGAAAAGGGTTCCCAACACTAACCCAGAGGTGGAAGAGGTCCCAGAACATCCTCCTTCCCCTCCTCCTCCGCCTGAGGCTTGGAGAGCAATTATGCAGACTACAGCCCAGAACACTCAGTTGATGATGCAGATGATGCAGCAGATGCAAGCTATGCAAGCTAATCAGGGTGTTCCAGGGAATCAAGGCAACTTCTTCCAGCAGCACCATGCTACCCTCAACCAGTTCCTGGCTAACAATCCTAAAGCTTTCAGTTACTGTGTCGACCCTCTTGATGCTGAGGATTGGTTGACCGACATAAAGAAGCATTTTGAGTGCAGTAACGTGAAGGAAGATGATTATGTGTAGTTTGCAGCCTTCCAACTGAAAGATCAAGCAGCTGACTGGTGGCAGCAGTACAAAGACTCCAGGCCGGGTCAAGTGATCTCTTGGGAGAATTTCTGCAAGGATTTTCGCTCGCACCACATTCCTACAAGTGTCATCGAGGGTATGCGTGAGCAATTCCGCAACCTGAAGCAGGGCTCCATGTCAGTCTATCAGTATAATGTCAAGTTCCAAAACCTCGCTCGCTATGCTAAGCAAGACATTCCTGATGCCAAGAGTAAAATCTATCAGTTCCGTGGAGGTCTCAAAGATGAACTTCAGCTTGCTCTCACTTTGTTTGAGCCCGATGAATTCGATAAGTTCTATAACATGGCTTTGAAACAAGAAGCAGCTCAGCTTAAGATGGAGGCTTCTAAGAAGAGAATTCGAGATGCCGTCCACTCTTCCTCATCGTCTCAGATGGTCTCGAAGCATCAGAAATTCTGGCTTCCTCCTCCTCCAGTGATTCGAGCTCCATACAACAACTCCAACAACTCCAACAACAAGAACTCTAGTGGTCGTGGTCTCTCCCACCCACCCAACCCGAGCAACCAGTCGAAGAAGCAGTTTTAGTCTCAAGGCTCCAAGTCCAGTGGCTCTCATTTCCGTCCTCTCTCAGAAGTGGTGTGCAACAAGTGTGGCCAGAAGGGTCAGTATGCCAACAGATGTCCGAATCCGAAGCGTCTTCCACCTCCTCCACCTGTGAGTTCAGCTATTGTCAGGCATGATCCAAAGGCAGCAAGAGTCAATCTGATGAATGCAGCGCAAGCGAAGAATTCTTCTGATGTCATTTTGGGTAACCTTCCAGTTAACTCTTTTCCAGCTAAAGTGTTATTCGATTCGGGTGCTTCACATTCTTTCATGTCATACCCATTTGCATCCAAGCATAGTGTGACCACAGCAGCTTTACCGAGACAGTTGGCAGTTTCTTCTCCGGGAAAGCAGATGCATTCTAGTTTATATGCTCCAAATGTTTCCATTCGCATGGGAGATTATCGATTTTTGGCTTCTCCGGTGGTTCTTGGTAATTCTGACATCGACCTCATCCTCGGAATGGATTGGCTTTCTCAGCATGATGCTCACATTGATTGTGCTCAAAAGGAAGTCAAGATGACTCATTCTGATGATGATGTGATTATCTTCGCCTCCAGGGATAACACTATCCGGCTTTTCTCTCTTAATGATAAGGGCGAAATTAATGCCATATCTCATATTCCGGTGGTGAACGAATATCAAGACGTCATTCCTGAAGAACTTCCAGGCATGCCTCCACACCGTTAGGTGGAGTTTGTCATTGAACTCAAGCCGGGTACTGAGCCAGCATGCCGGCGTCCGTACAAGCTCTCTCCGGATGAATTGAAGGAATTGAAGAAGCAGCTTGATAAGCAGGAGAGTATGGGTCTCATCAGGCCTAGTACGTCTCCGTGGGGCTGTGGTGTCTTATTTGTCAAGAAGAAAGATGGCACGGAGCGTCTCTGTGTTGACTACCGGCCATTGAACAAGAAGACAATTAAGAACAAGTATCCGCTCCCCAACATCAACGAACTCTTTGAGCAGCTCAAAGGAGCTAAAGTGTTATCTAAGCTTAACCTCCGAATGGGCTACCATCAAATTCGCATTCGCGAGGAAGACATTCCCAAGACGGCCTTCAGGACGAGCTACGGTTCATACGAGTATACCGTCATGTCCTTCGGTCTCGCCAATGCTCCTCCTACCTTTTCAAGGATGATGCATTACATCTTCAACCCCTATACTGGCGAGTTCGTGCTTGTGTATCTGGATGATATTCTGGTGTTTTCCAAGAATGAAGAAGATCACGAAAAGCACTTACGTCTGGTTCTTGATCGACTCCGAGAGCATAAATTCTATGCCAAGTTCTCAAAGTGCGAGTTTTGGCTCGATAAGGTTTTGTACCTGGGCCACATCATCTCAGCTGACGGTATTGCGGTTAATCCCGAGAAAGTTGAAGCAATTGTCAACTGGGAAGCTCCTCAGAACGTCAAGCAGCTCCGCAGTTTTCTGGGTCTTGCCAGCTATTGTAGAAGGTTTGTTGAGAACTTCTCCAAGATTGCCAAGCCTCTTTCCAACCTGCTTCAGAAGAATGTCAAATACTTTTGGTCTCCGGAGTGTGAAGTGGCATTCAAAACCCTCAAAGAGAAGCTTATCTCTGCTCCAGTTCTGACTCCTTCGGATGAATCCAAGCCCTATGAAGTTTTCTGTGACGCTTCTCTTCAAGGTCTTGGTGGTGTGCTTATGCAAGATAAGAGAATTGTGGCATACACTTCTCGGCAGCTCAAGCCAAGTGAGAAGAACTATCCCACACATGATCTCGAGCTAGCAGCTGTGGTACATGCTCTGATTACGTGGAGACATCTGTTGTTGGGCAGAAAGGTCGACATCTTCACTGATCACAAGAGCTTGAAGTACATCTTCACACAGCCGCATCTGAACCTCCGCCAGACTCGTTGGGTTGAAATGATCCAAGAGTATAATCCCAGCATTGAATACACTCCTGGAAAGGCGAATGTGATTGCAGATGCTTTGAGCAGAAAGGCATATTGCAACAGCCTTCTTATCAAGCCATACCAGCCTGAGCTTTGTGAAGCATTCAGGAAACTCAACCTCCAAGTTGTTCGGCAGGGTTTTCTTGCAAATCTCCAAATTGCTCCTACCTTGGAAGACCAAGTCCGTGAGGCCCAGCTCTGTGATACCATGGTGAAGAAAGTGAAACATGGGATTGCAAAGGGCACTCCAAAATACAAGTGCTTCCGTGTTGATGAGAGAGATACCTTGTTCTTCGAGGACAGACTCGTTGTTCCCAAAGGTGATCTCAGGAAGCTCATAATGGAAGAAGCTCATGATTCTCTCCTTTCCATTCATCCTGGCAGTTCCAAGATGTATCAAGATCTCAAGCAGTCTTACTGGTGGACACGCATGAAAAGGGAGATTGCCCAATTCGTGAATGAATGTGATGTATGCAAAAGAGTGAAAGCAGAACATCAACGTCCAGCCGGTCTTCTCCAACCTCTTCCTATTCCCGAGTGGAAGTTCGACCACATTGAAATGGACTTCGTCACTGGCTTTCCTAAATCCAAGCGAGGAAATGATGCTATCTTTGTGGTGATCGACAAGCTTACCAAAGTCGCTCACTTTCTTCCAGTCAAGGAATCAATCAATGCAGCTCAATTGGCAGAGCTGTACACTTCCAGAATTGTGTCCCTACATGGCATTCCTCAAGTTATATCCTCAGACCATGGAAGCTTGTTCACATCAAGGTTCTGGGACTCCTTTCAGTCCGCCATGGGCACGAAGATCAGGTTCAGCACTGCTTTTCACCCTCAGACTAGTGGTCAAGTCGAGCGCGTGAATCAGATTCTAGAAGACATGCTCAGAGCCTGTGTCATCTCCTTCGGCATGAAATGGAAGACTGCCTTCCATTTGCCGAGTTCTCTTACAACAACAGCTTTCAAGCAAGTGCATGCAAAGCACCGTTTGAAATTCTCTATGGCAGAAAGTGTCGTACCCCTCTCAACTGGTCTGAAACAGGCGAACGCCAACTTCTTGGCAATGACTTGATCTCAGAAGCCGAAGAAATGTGCAAAGTCATACGTGAGAATCTCAAGGCCGCTCAGTAGCGCCAGAAGAGCTACTATGACGGCAAGCATCGTGATTTGGCCTTCAACATCGATGATCATGTCTATCTCCGAGTTTCTCCGATGAAAGGCACCCAAAGATTCGGTATCAAAGGAAAACTTGCTCCTAGATACGTCGGGCCTTTCAAGATTCTTGGCAAAAGAGGCGATCTAGCCTACCAACTTGAGCTCCCTCCCAACTTCGCAAATGTTCACGATGTCTTCCATGTGTCTCAACTTCGCAAATGCTTCAAGGCACCTGAGCGCATGATTCCGTTTGAGGAGATTGATCTTCAACAAGACCTGTCCTACCGAGAGCATCCAGTTGCAATTCTCGAAGAAACCGAACGCAAGACCCGCAACAAGTCCATCAAATCTCTGAAAGTCAAGTGGTCACATCACACCGACCGAGAGGCTACCTGGGAACGAGAAGATCATCTTCGTTCCGAGTACCCTTCCTTTTTCCAGTCCTAGATCTCGGGACGAGATCTTTTTGTAGTAGAGGAGAGTTTGTAATGCCCCGGATGTAATACTTTCCCTTTTGGGTATATAATATATCTCTGGCTTCATCTATTTCCATTCCAGGTTCTTTGTCTTTCGGGTTTCGTCGTTTTGTTGTGTGAGTGTGTGGCATTCATTCATATCATGTAGACATGTGCATCGCATTGCATTTGTGTTGTCGGTTGCATCAGGTTCCGCGTGTTTCTTCCCGTTGTCCGTTTCGCGTTCCGGAGCTCCCTCACGTGTCCGTGACGTCCCGTAGGCCTACTTTGGTGTTTGGGCGTGCAACGTTACCGGTGTGCCGCGAGGTTGTTGTGTGTGTTGTTGTTTTGTTGTGTGCAACCCGCCTCTCAAATCTCGTCGCGTTTCGAGTCCGTTTGCTCCTCCAACAGTTATTCTCGTGGGCTCAAAGTGCCTCCACTTTGAGGCCCAAAACACCCCCTCCAACAGCCCACTAACCACTCCTAGTCACTTCTATCATCTAGGCCATCAAAATCTGATCCGGTGGCCGAAAAACGCACTCCATTTGGAGTCTCCTAGCTCCCTCTACCTATAAATGTGTGTCCACCCCCGAATTTTGCAGATCCAACCCTAGCTTCTCCCTCCTCCAGCCGCCGGACACGTCCGAAACGATCCGGACATGTCCGCCGCCGCGCATCCACCTCACCCCGACCAATAGGGGAGCGC
This sequence comes from Secale cereale, assembly GCA_902687465.1. Taxonomy (NCBI): domain Eukaryota; kingdom Viridiplantae; phylum Streptophyta; class Magnoliopsida; order Poales; family Poaceae; genus Secale; species Secale cereale. Next base: position 756,238,975 of record LR738711.1, read on the forward strand.
CACCTCAGCGCCGCCGCCACGTGGCCGCTCCCCATTGGCCCGGCCACCGCTCCTCCTCCCACCAGGAGCCCCAGCCGTCGCGGGCCCGCAAGGCCCGTCTCCGACCCTCCGCCGCCGCCTCCCGGCCCGAGCCACCCGCGCGCCCCGCGCCTTCTTCCCCGCCGCCGCCTGTCCGGCCACCGCCACCACCCGCCGCCGGACTCCCTCCTCCGGCCAGCTCGCGCGCCGCCGGCCGGGCTCTTCCCCGCCGCCGCGCCCCGGCCGGCAGGGCCCTCACCGCCGCGCCCCGCCACCTCTCTGTTCCGCCGCCTCCCTCCGCCCTCCGGCCAGGGTCGCCGGCCCCTGGTCGCATCGAGGCCCGCCGCGTCGGGGATCGAGAGATCCCCTCGTCACCCGAGGACTCCAGCGCCGCCTCCTACCGGATCGAGGGCGCCTCGCCCGATCCGCTCTGGGGTCCCGCTGGATCGGCCCGTTAGCGCCGAATCCCCGGCCCGTTTGCTTCGGTTGACCGCTGGGCGGATCCGGCCCGATCCGTTCCGCCAGAGCCCGTTTGACCGCGCCCGCTTTGACCCTGGAGCTCTTTGACCAGATCTGTTTTGACTAAGGTTGTTGGATTTTCTTCTAAGTCCTTGTTGTTATTTGTGTGCTGATGCTATATTCAAACTGCTCTAACTTTTTGTCTGTTGCTCCGATTCGCGCGTTTAATATGTCCAGACGTTCGTGGAGACTTGCTCTACGTTTTATCTGTTGTTGTCATGCATGTTAGAGATCATCTAGGTGCTTGTTTTGCTGTTGCAAGAGTGCATCATGATATAAACTGATGTTATGTGATATTTTTGTGCCACCTTTGCCATGTGTTATCTTTTAGCTCGTTTGTCCGAATGATGCAAATGACATGTCCACGTGTTCAACTTGCCATGCTCTACATGTTGTATGTGCTAGGTAGCATGTTAGATTTATTCTTGCCATGTTTATCATCGTTGCAAAGTGCCATGTGGTTGTGATGTTGTTTCACTTGTTATGAAATGCCATCGTGTTGAGCTCGTTGCTATCGTTGTGTTTACCTCAATGAAGCATGCTTGTGTGTTTCGGGATCACCATCATGTGTACTTTGATGAGGTGCTTACCTCTTGCCATGTTTAGTTTCGAGGTGACTTAAACATGCTCTTTTAGATGCCATGATGATATTGCTGTTTTAGGACTTAGTGGTTTTTCACTAAGTCTGAAATCTGTAACGTTCTGATGCCATGTTCGTGTGCTGTTCTAGGACAAACCATGTTAGTTTTGGAGTGGATCTTGATTGTTCCTTGTATTATATATTGTTGTCTTTCCATCCATGTCCTCACATGTCTATTTAAGTGGCTGTAGCATGTTTATCTTTTGCTCCAAAGTTTCAATAAAATTCTGCTGCCAGAATTTTATTGTCAAGTTCAATATGTCCAAGATCATTGCTATTGATCCGTGGCTCCGTTGGGGGTGCACCTTTGGACTTAGTTGCTGTAGTATATGTCTAGTTTGTGTTCATGTCTTTTGCCATGTTGTTTGAGTGCTGTAGCTTAATTATTTTGTGCTCCGAAGATGCTACGTTGCTGTAATTTTCAGCTTTCGCTCAATTCTTGTTTCGGGCATAACTTTTAGCCCGTAACTCCAATTTCAGCGAATCTTATATCAAACTTGATTGTTTTTCCGTGTAGATTAATAATATCAGTTTGTTATCTTGTTTTGAGGTGTTTTGCTTGAGTGAGATTTTCCGTGCTCCGTGTGCATCCTTAGTGCATCCATAATGCATTCATCTTTTTCGAGTGCGCATTGCATCTTGTTGATTGGTGCTTGGTGTGATTGTTTTGTTTAGAGCCGGAAGCCGAGACCGAGATCGAGTACGAGCACGAGGTTTCCAACGAGGTTGAGCACGAGGACCCTTCTTACGATCCGAACGACTTCTCTTCAGGCAAGATGACCGAACCCCGATAACATTACTATCTTTGCCTATTGCTAGTAGTTCCGCTCTATAGTTTTGCCTCGATGCCCATGATCTTCTTGTCAGCCTCCTACTTGTAACCAATTGCCATGTTTAACCAACCTACCTATGCAAACCGTTGTTTGGCTAAGTACGCTTCGCTCAGCCCTTCTTATAGCATTGCTAGTTGCAGGTGAAGATCGAAGATGCTTGCTTCATGTTGAAGTTTGGTTGGGTTTTATCACACTATATAAATGCTTAAACTGAAATCATCTATATATTGGCAAGGGTGGAAGGCTAAGCCTTTTGCTTGGTGATTTGTTCCACTCATGCCGTTAGGAACCGTATAAACCGGTGTTATGTTCCTTGATTATGCGTTCCTAACACGGTTGGGGTGTATGGGACCCCCTCGATAAACCGCTAAGTGCTAAGTCTTTTCCAGCAAGTACCAACATTGGTACTATTTGCCTAATAACAAACTAAACTTGCATAGGGAGTAATTAACCCTCTTTCTTAATCAACAACCCCGGGCCAGTGCTCCACATGAGTGTTGGTCCGAAACGGGGGTTCTGCGGGGCCGCCTTGGGGCAACCCGAGGTATCTGGTATCCACCCGTAGAATCGCCCATCCGGTCGTGTCCTGAGACTTAGATACGCGCGGCTACTATCAGGGTGTCGACACGCCGGGAGGATTTGCTGGATTAGCCTTACCTTAGTTCGGTATATCTTGAGCACGGGATTCCGAGAATACTCGGGTCTTCCCACTTTGGAGTTGCGACTCCGCGGATCGTGGGCTTGTAATGGGTCAAGTTGGAACACCCCTGCATGGTTTGAACTTTCGAAAGCCGTGCCCGCGGTTATGTGGTAGATGGGAGCTTGTTAATTCCGGTTGTAGATAACTTGACACAATGTTTCTAATACACTACCAGCGTGTGTTCCGTGACTGTCAATTTCTGAATAGGGATTCGGGAGTTGAACACGGAGGGGTTATGCTTGTTGAGCTTGTAGCTAGGATCACTTCGTGATCACTTCTCGCCGAGGCCTTCTCTTCTCGCTCTCACTTACGTAAGCTAGATGCTAGTTGCTGCTGCAGACACTTTTTCTTTTCTTCAGCCTTATCCTCCCCCAAAGGCTTAAATAGTCTTGTTACCCGGGAACAGGATTGCTGAGTCCTCTGTGGCTCACAGTTACTTCACACACCAGATGCAGGTCCAGCTGTGAGCTATCCAGGTGATGGCACCGAGCTGGATTAGGAGTTCGACGAGGAGCGTAGTCGGTACTATGTGCGATACCCGGATGATCAGTAGTGGAGACTCTTACTAGGATTCGATCCGCCTGTGGATGTTATTTAAGTTTGGTATCTTGCATTTGGATTTTGCCCTTAGAGGGTTGTGATGTTCTTTATGTATGATGATTGAGACTTGAACTGTAATTCTGTGACGTGGCGAGTGTAAGCCAACTATTTTTTGTTTACAATCCCCCTCTTTTACATGAGATGTGCAAAGATTACCGAACTTGAGATCATTCTAGGATGGATTTATGCCTTTAAGTCGTGCCTCGACACGTAGGAGGTATAACTCCATCCTGGGCATTACAATTTTTCCGTTTACGGAACTTCTTTTGATGATTGCTTAAGCAACCTTGATCGAGTTTTGCAGAGATGTGAAGACACAAGTCTTGTCTTGAATTGGGAGAAGTGCCACTTTATGGTTAATGAAGGCATTGTCTTGGGACATAAATTTCTGAAAGAGGTATTGAAGTAGACAAAGCTAAAGTTGATGCTATTGAAAAGATGCCGTGCCCTAAGGACATCAAAGGTATACGAAGTTTCCTTGGTCATGCTGGGTTTTATAGGAGGTTCATAAAGGACTTCTCCAAAATCTCCCGGCCTCTGACTAATCTCTTACAAAAAGATATTCCTTTTGTCTTTGATGATGATTGTCTAGAAGCATTTGAAATACTTAAGAAAGCATTGATCTCCACCTATTGTCCAGCCTCCTGACTGGAATTTACCTTTTGAGATTATTTGCGATGCTAGTGATTATGCTGTAGGTGCTGTTCTAGGGCAAAAAGTTGATAAGAAATTGAATGTTATTCAATATGCTAGTAAAACCCTAGACAGTGCCCACAAAAATTATGCTACTACTGAGAAAGAATTTTTAGCAGTTGTATTTGCTTGTGATAAGTTTAGACCTTATATTGTTGATTCTAGAGTAACTATTCACACTGAGCATGCTGCTATCAAATACCTTATGGAAACGAAAGATGTTAAACCTGGACTTATTAGATGGGTTCTCTTGCTGCAAGAGTTTGACTTGCATATTATTGATAGAAAGGGAGCTGAGAACCCCGTTGCAAATAACTTGTCTAGGCTAGAGAATATACTTGATGACCCACAACCTATTGATGATAGCTTTCCTGATGAACAATTAGCTGTCATAAATACTTCTCGTACTGCTCCATGGTATGCTGATTATGCTAATTATATTGTTGCTAAGTTTATACCTCCTAGCTTCACATACCAGCAAAAGAAACAATTCTTCTATGATTTGAGACATTACTTCTGGGATGATCCACATCTTTATAAAGAAGGAGTAGATGGTATTATTAGATGTTATGTACCTAAGCATGAACAGGAACAGATCCTATGCAAGTGCCACTCCGAAACTTATGGAGGACACCATGCCGGACATAGAACTGCACATAAGGTATTGCAATCTAGTTTTTATTGGCCTATTATCTTCAAGGATGCCCATAAGTTTGTCTTATCTTGTGATGAATGTCAAAGAATTGGTAACATCAGTAGACGTCAAGAAATGCCTATGAATTATTCACTTGTTATTGAACAATTTGATGTTTGCGGCTTTGATTACATGGGACCGTTTCCTGCCTCTAATGGGTACACACATATTCTAGTTGTTGTTGATTACGTTACTAAGTGGGTAGAAGCTATTCCAACTAGTAGTGCTGATCATAACACCTCTATTAAGATGCTTAAAGAAGTTATTTTTCCAAGGTTTGGAGTCCCTAGATACCTAATGACTGATGGTGGTTCACAATTTATTCATGGTGCTTTTCGTAAAATGCTTGCTAAGTATGATGTAAATCATAGAATTGCATCCCCTTATCACCCACAGACTAGTGGTCAAGTAGAACTAAGTAATAGAGAGTTAAAATTAATTTTGCAAAAGACAGTTAATAGGTCCAGAAAGAATTGGTCCAAGAAATTTGATGACGCATTATGGGCCTATAGAACTGCATACAAAAATCCTATGGGTATGTCTCCATATAAGATGGTTTATGGAAAAGCTTGTCACTTACCTCTTGAGCTAGAACATAAGGCATATTGGGCTATTAAAGAGCTCAATTATGATTTCAAACTTGCCGGTGAGAAGAGGTTATTTGACATTAGCTCTCTTGATGAATGGAGAACCCAGGCCTATGAGAATGCCAAGCTATTTAAAGAAAAAGTTAAAAGATGGCATGACAAAAGGATACAAAAAGCGTGAGTTTAACATAGGTGATTATATCTTGCTATACAACTCTCGTTTAAGATTTTTTGCAGGAAAATTTCTCTCTAAGTGGGAAGGACCTTACGTTATCGAGGAGGTCTATCATTCCGGTGCCATAAAAATCAACAACTTCGAAGGCACAAATCCGAAGGTGGTGAACGGTCAAAGAATCAAACATTATATCTCAGGTAATCCTATAAATGTTGAAACCAATGTTATTGAAACCGTAACCCCGGAGGAATACATAAGGGACACTTTCCAGAACGATTCAGGCTCCGAAAAGGAAGAGATACGTGGTACGGTAAGTAAACCGACTCCAAAACAGTTCTAAAGGTAATTTTTCACCGTTTTGGAATATTTAGAAAAATAGAAAAATAAGTGGCAGTCCGGAAGAGACACGAGGCGTCCACGAGGGTGGAGGGCGCGCCCCCTTCTCCTGGGCGCGCCCCCTGCCTCGTGGGCACCTCGTGTGCCTCCCGGACTCCGATTTCTTGTATTTTACTCCTTTTGGTCGGTAAAAATTCATTATATATACCCCCGAAGGTTTTGACCTCTGTATCACACAAAAATCCTTTGGTTTTATTTCGAGCTGTTTTTATTCGTAGAAAAAAGCAATATGTTGTCCCAGGATTCAGAGGGAGAAAGCTATGTGGCTGATTCCCTTGCTGACCCTAAGGTCTATGGGGACTAGGAGCATTATGGTTGGACCACGGAGGAAGAAGAAGACCATGATTCCAAGAGGAAGGATTGGACTAGCTCAGATGAAGACGAAGTCCCACTACCTCAACCTGAAGACATGCATGTGGAGTTCAAAAAGTCAAGCCTCCCTGACAGAGCAAACAAATCTAAGATCGAATTTATCCCTTTTCACCTCTTGCAGGAAAACAAGCAGGCACTATGCAAGAAAATATTAAACCTTGAGTAGGAGATCAATGACCTAAGGGAGCAAAATTATGTCCTTAAGCGCAAGTTAAGGAAGAAGCCATCATCACCACCTTCGAAGAAGGAGACATAATCAAATGGGTATGGACACTCCCCTTGGCAACTGCCAAGCTTGGGGGAGTGACCCCGGTATCGTATCACCATCACTCCTATCTTTACCGTTTTCCTTAGTTCGATCCTTTTGTTAGTATCTTTATCTAGTAGAATAAAGTTAGCATGATCTAGTTGTTAGTTTTTTCTTTATGATCTTTACCCTTTGTAATCGAGTCCGTGAGCTATATAATAAAGATTAGTGTTGAGTCAAGGGCTTGATTTCCTCACTTTGGTCATGTTAAAAAGAAAGAAAACATAAAAAGTGTCAAGAGATCATATTGATATTATGGGAAGTAATGACTTCACATATAAAGAGTATGCTGAATAAAAGTTGTTGGGAGTTGACAAACATAGTTTTGGTCATCGTTGCAATTAATAGGAAATAATAAAGAAAGAGAGGCTTCACATACAACTATACTATCTTGGACATCTTTTATGATTGTGAGCACTCATTAAAATATGACATGCAAAAGAGTTGATGTTGGACAAGGAAGACAACATAATGGGTTATGTTTTCTTATATCCGAAATAAAGTATATTTTCATGGATCATCCAACATGTTGAGCTTGCCTTACCCCTTCATGCTAGCCAAATCTCCTCGCACCAAGTAGAGATACTACTTGTGCTTCCATACATCCTTAAACCCAGTTTTGCCATGAGAGTCCACCATACCTACCTATGGATTGAGAAAGATCCTTCCAAGTAAGTTGTCATGTTGCAAACTCGCTAAAATATGTATGATTTATTAGTGTGGAGGAAATAAGCTTTATACGATCTTGTGATATGGAAGTAATACAAGCTACGGGCTGCATAATAAAGGTCCTTATCACAAGTGGCAATATAAAGTGACATTCTTTCGTGCTAAGACTTTGTGCATCCAACCATAAAAGCACATGAGAACCTCTGCTTCCCTATGCGAAGGGCCTATCTATTATTATTCCTTAAGAGTCAAGGTGGAAATCACCTTTCCTTTTTACATTTTATCCTTTGGCAAGCACATTGTGTTGGGAAGATCCTGACATATATACCCACTTGGATGTAAGTTATCATGGTCTATTACTGTTGACATTACCCTTGAGGTAAAAGTTTGGGAGGCAATACCATAAGCCCCTATCTTTCTCTGTGTCCGATCAAAACTCCATAACCATAAGTATTGCGTGAGTGCGAGCAATTGTGAAAGACTATATGATAGTTGAGTATGTAGGCTTGCTGAAAAGCTCTTGTTTTGACTCTTTCCGAAGATATGATAAATTGCAATTGCTTCATGATCGAGATCATAGTTTGTTGGGTTTCAATGAAGTTTATGATTCATGCCTGAAATTGTCAACAAATTGTTACTTCAGCATAAAAATCATATGACAATATATGTATGTTGCTGTTATGAGAATGATCATGATGCCCTCATGTCCGTATTTTATTTTTATCGACACCTCTATCTCTAAACATGTGGACATATTTTTCGATATCGGCTTTCGCTTGAGGACAAGCGAGGTCTAAGCTTGGGGGAGTTGATACGTCCATTTTGCATCATGCTTATATGTTGATATTTATTGCATTATGGGTTGTTATTACATGTTATGTCACAATACTTATGCTTTTTCTCTCTTATTTTACAAGGTTTACTTGAAGAGGGAGAATGCCGGCGGCTGGAATTCTGGGCTGGAAAAGAAGCAAACTCTGGAAACCTATTCTGCACAACTCAAAAAGCTCTGAAACTTCACACGACACCGTTTCAGAAAATATAAAAAATATCTGGTGAAAGAAGATCACCAGCGGGGCCACCACCTGTCCACGAGGGTGGGGGCGCACCCCCCCTCTTTGGGCACGCCCCTGCCTCGTGGGCCCCTCGATGCCAATCTTCTCCTATATGAGGTGTTTTGACCTGGAAAAAATCAGGAGGAGGCTTTCGGGACCAGACGTCACCGTCTCGAGGCAGAACCTTGGCGAAAACCAATCTAGGGCTCCGGCAGAGCTGTTCTGCCGGGGATACTTCCCTCCGGGAGGGAGAAATCGTCACCACCGTCATCACCAACAACTCTCCCATCTTGGGGAGAGCTATCTTCATCAACATCTTCACCAGCACCATCTCCTCTCAAACCCTAGTTCATCTCTTGTATCCAATCTTTGTACCCAAACCTCAGATTGATACGTGTGGGTTGCTAGTAGTGTTGATTATTCCTTGTAGTTGATGCTAGTTGGTTTATTTGGTGGAAGATCATATGTTCAGATCCATTATGCATATTAATATCCCTCTGATAATGAACAATATTATGTCTTGTGAGTAGTTACTTTTGTTCCTAAGGACATGGGAGAAGTCTTGCTATTAGTAGTCATCTGAATTTGGTATTCGTTTGATATTTTGATGAGTTGTATGTTGTCTCTCCTCTAGGGGTGTCATGTGAACGTTGACTACATGACACTTCACCATTATTTGGGCCTAGAGGAAGGCATTGGGAAGTAATAAGTAGATGATGGGTTGCTAGAGTGACAGAAGCTTAAACCCTAGTTGGATCCACTTGTTTCATGCTATGGTTAGGTTTACCTTAATACTTCTTTTGTAGTTGCGGATGCTTGCATTAGATATTAATCATAAGTGGGAGGCTTGTCCAAGTAAGGACAGCACCCAAGCACTGGTCCACCCACATACCAAATTATCAAAGTACCGAACGCGAATCAGATGATCGTGATGAAAACTAGCTTGGCGATAATTCCCATGTGTCCTCGGGAGCGCTTTCCTTCATATAAGAGTTTGTTTAGGCTTGTCCTTTGCTACAGAAAGGATTGGGCCACCTTGCTGCACCTTATTTACTTTTACCTTTTGTTACTTGCTACCAATTACCTTATCACAAAACTATCGGTTACCTATAATTTCAGTGCTTGCAGAAAATACCTTACTGAAAACTGCCTATCATTTCCTTCTGCTCCTTGTTGGGTTCGACATTCTTACTTATCGAAAGGACTACGATAGAACCCCTGCACTTGTGGGTCATCAGTTGCACATGTTGGTTGGGACGGTCGACAAATCTTAAATCTAATATGTCTCTGTAAACAACACTTTCATCAAGCCTCGGTACACTACTTCTCCACCAAGTAGTGCCCTAGTTCATCATCATCTCCTAGGGGCATTAGTGGCACCCACTGGGTTATTTGCAAGTATGTCAAACCACACTTATTTCTTTCCATGAATAACCCTGACCCATTTTGCGTAGCCAACTACTATAGCATATCTCTACAACCCACCAATACAACTCTAAACCAGGATAGAGTCATGAACAATGCAAGTATCAACCGAGTATGCAACGGGGGCAAGCCTAGCAAGGTTGCCATTCAAGATATCTCATGCACTCGATGAAACAACAAAAATGTTGTCATGATATAAAAGGGTTCAACATGGTCAAAGGGCTGCTTGCCTGGTTCATCAGAGTCTTCGGTTTTTCTGGTCCTTCTCCAAATACTCCGTCTACTTCGTCAACTAACGTTGGAAACAATCACAATATGCAACACAACAAGGCAAAAATAAAAGTGCTATAAAAATAGGAGTTGGACTTTTCTAGGATACCTCTGGTCACATGAGGAATGACCAAAGTGGTTTTAATGGAATTGGATCAGTGGACATTTTGGAACATTTCAATATGAAGGATATAAGGGATTTAATGGATTTACAAGTTGTCTACAGAATGCCTTTTTATAAAAATGAGTAAAAGTACCCATTAAATCTGGCATGATTTTTGAAACATTTAGAAATTGGTTTCACCGGATTTGGAGTCCAAATGAATATTCTATGGATTTTTGAAGCAGGTTTAGGAGTATAAATGATCCATTTATTAGATCTAGGGGAAACTAGGCAGAGTAAAAATGTTCAGTATGTCTCATTAAATAGGCACTAATTTATGAAGTAACTGGAAATTTGAATCAACAAATTTGGACTTGAAATGAGCTCTGTGGAAAAGTTTTAGTGCTAGGAGAAAAAGAAAAAGAAAAGGAATTTTACCTAAAGCGCGCATTGGGCGTGACTTAGCTGGGCAGCGCACTGGGCCTAGCCCAGCTGCCTAGCCGCGCGGGCGGGGAGTGATACGTCTCCAACGTATCTATAATTTTTTATTGTTCCATGCTATTATATTATCCTTCTAGGATGTCTTATGGGCTTTTATATACACTTTTATATGATTTTCGGGACTAACCTATTAACCTAGAGCCCAGTGCCAGTTTCTTATTTTTCCTTGTTTTTGAGTTTTACATAAAAGGAATATCAAACGGAGTCCAATTGATGTGCCAATTTTAGATGATTTTTTCTGGACCAAAAGAAGCCCCCGAAGTAAAAGAGTTGGGCCAGGAGAGCCACGGGCTGCCCACGAGGGTGGGGGGCGCGCCCTGGGCAGGTGGTGGCGCCGCCCTATCTCGTGGACGGCCCGGAGGGCCCCCTGACTTGTGCCCTACGCCAAAAAATCCTATAAATACTGAAACCTTCGGAAATTAACCTAGATCGGGAGTTCCGCCGCCGAAAGCCTCTGTAGCCACCGAAAACCAATCTAGACCCTGTTCCGGCACCCTGCCGGAGGGCGGAACCCTCACCGCTGGCCATCTTCATCATCCCGGCGCTCTCCATGATGAGGAGGGAGTAGTCCACCCTCAGGGCTGAGGGTATGTACCAGTAGCTATGTGTTTGATCTTTCTCTCTCTCTCGTGTTCTTGAGATGACATGATCATGATGTATCGCGAGCTTTGCTATTCTAGTTGGATCTTATGATGCTTCTCCCCCTCTACTCTCTTGTAATGGATTGAGTTTTCCCTTTGAAGTTATCTTATCGGATTGAGTCTTTAAGGATTTGAGAATACTTGATGTATGTCTTGCACGTGCTTATCTGTGGTGACAATGGGATATCATGTGATCCACTTGATGTATGTTTAGGTGATCAACTTGCGGGTTCCGTGACCTTGGGAATCTATGCATAAGGGTTGGCACACGTTTTCGTATTGACTCTCCGGTAGAAACTTTGGGGCACTCTTTGAAGTTCTTTGTGTTGGTTGAATAGATGAATCTGAGATTGTGTGATGCATATCGTATAATCATGCCCACGGATACTTGAGGTGACAATGGAGTATCTAGGTGACATTAGGGTTTTGGTTGATTTGTGTCTTAAGGTGTTATTCTAGTACGAACTCTATGATAGATTGAACGTTGCTACTGACTCTTGAATAGATCGATCAGAAAGAATAACTTTGAGGTGGTTTCGTACCCTACCATAATCTCTTCGTTTGTTCTCCGTTGTTAGTGACTTTGGAGTGACTCTTTGTTGCATGTTGAGGGCTAGTAATATGATCCAATTATCTTATCCTTGTTGAGAGAACTTGCACTAGTGAAAGTATGAACCCTAGGCCTTGTTACCTATCTTTGCAACACCGTTTATGCTCACGTTTACCACTTGCTACCTTGTTGTTTTTATATTTTCAGTTTACAAAAACCTATATCTACCATCCATATTGCACATGTATCACTATCTCTTCGCCGAACTAGTGCACCTATACAATTTACCATTGTATTGGGTGCATTGGGGACACAAGAGACTCTTTGTTATTTGGTTGCAGGGTTGTTTGAGAGAGACCATCTTCATCCTACGCCTCCCACGGATTGATAAACCTTAGGTCATCCACTTGAGGGAAATTTGCTAATGTCCTACAAACCTCTGCACTTGGAGGCCCAACAACGTCTACAAGAAGAAGGTTGCGTAGTAGACATCAAGATCTTTTCTGGCGCCGTTGTCGGGGAGGTGAGTGCTTGAAGGTATATCTTTAGATCTTGCAATCGAATCTTTTAGTTTCTTGTTTGATCACTAGTTTAGTTTATAAAAGAAAACTACAAAAAAAATGGAATTAAGGTTACCTCATATGCTTCATCTTTTTAATATCTTTCGTGAAAATGATGGGAAGGAAAATTGTGCTCAAGTACTAGAAGAAGAATTACATAGAATGCTTAGCATAAAATATGTGCATGATGATCATGATTGCAATGTTGTTAGTATGAATTCTTTGAATACCCATGATGCTAATGATATGCAAAGCCACAAGCTTGGGGATGCTATGTTTGATGAAGATGATATGTTTAGTCCCCCAAGTTTTGATGAGCATATCTATTATGATGAAAGCATGCCTCCTATTTATGATGATTATATTGATGAAAGTGGATTTGGAAAGGTCGTGACTTTATTTAGTGATGAATCCACTATTTCCGAAGAGGTTCCAATTGATTATGAGAACAAAGTTGCTATCTACGATGATTATTGTGATGACTTGTATGCTATTAAGAATAATGATAACCATGAAACTTGTCATCATGATTTTAGTTTTCAATTGGATTATGCTTCACATGATAGTTATTTTGTTGAGTTTGCTGCCACTACTATGAATGAGAAGAATTTTGCTTATGTGGAGAGTAATAAAATTTATATGCTTGGGGATCACGAAAAGAATGCTTTATGTGATAGTTATATTGTTGAATTCATTCATGATGCTACTGAAAATTATTATGAGAGAGGATCATACGCTTGTAGGAATTGCAATAATATCAAGTTTCCTATCTATGTGCTTAAAATCTTGGAGTTATGCTCGTTTTCCCTTCCTATGCTAGTTGATTATCGTTCCCATAAGTTGTTTTCTCACAAATTCCCTATGCAAGTGGGTTAGACTTAAATGTGCTATTCATATGCTTCATGATGCTCTCGTTATGTTTCAATTCTTATCTTTTATGTGAGCATCATTATGCCTAGCTAGGGGCGTAAAACGATAGCGCTTGTTGGGAGGCAACCCAATTTTATATTCTTGGGCTTTTCTTCTGTTTAGGAATAAATATTGCATCTAGCTTCTGTTTAGATGTGGTTTTGTGTTTTGTTTAGTGTTTGTGCCAAGTAGAACCTTTGGGAAGACTTGTGTGAAGTTTATATGATCTTGCTGTGAAAAACAGAATCGTTAGCGCTCGCTAGAATGGTCATCAGATTTTACGGGAGCATGCTATTTAGTTGATTCTTTTTGCAGATGATTAATAGACAAATTCCTCACGTTTACAAATTTAGTTTTAATTTTTTGGAGTTACAGAAGTATGCGAAACCTGCAGATTACTACAGACTGTTCTGTTTTTGACAGATTCTGTTTTTCGTGTGTTGTTTGCTTATTTCAATGCATCTGTGAGTAGTATTGGGAAGTATAAACCATAGAGAAGTTGGAATACAGTAGGTTTAACACTAATATAAACAAAGAATGAGTTCACAACAGTACCTAAGTGGTGGTTTTGTTTTCTTATACTAACGGAGCTCACGAGATTTTTGTCTAAGTTTTGTGTTGTGAAGTTTTCAAGTTTTGAGTATTGCTTTGATGGACTATGGAACAAAGAGTGGCAAGAGCCTAAGCTTGGGGATGCCCATGGCACCCCAAGGTAAAATTCAAGGACAACCAAAATCCTAAGCTTGGGGATGCCCCGGGAAGGCATCCCCTCTTTCGTCTTCATCCATCGGTAACTATACTCGGAGCTATATTTTTATTCACCACATGATATGTGTTTTGCTTGGAGTGTCAATTTAGTTTATTTTGTTTTGCTTGCTGTTTGAATAATATCCCAAGATCTGAAGTTCTTAAATGTTAGAGAGTCTTCACATAGTTACATAATTATTCAACTACTCATTGATCTTCACTTATATCTATCGGAGTAGTTTATTATTTGCTCTAGTGCTTCACTTATATCTTTTAGAGCACGGGGGTAATTATATTTTGTAGAAATTGTTGAAATCTCATGCTTCACTTATATCCTTTTGAGAGTCTGTTAAAACAGCATGGTAATGTGCTTAGGCTATAAAATTAGTCTTCACATGATAGACATCCAATATCAATGTAGTAAAAACTTCCACACTAAGTGCATTGAATATGAAGAGAAGTTGGATGCTTGATAATTGTTTTGAGATATGAGGATAGTGATATTAGAGTCATGCTAGTGGAGTTATTATGAAATTGAGAAATATTTGTGTTAAGGTTAGTGATTCCCGTAGCATGCACATATGGTGAACCGCTATGTGACGAGTTTAGAGCATAATGTATTTGTAGAGTGTCATCCTTTGTGTGGAGGTCGGGGGCGCGCGATGGTTAACTCCTACCAACCTCCCCCCTATGAGCATGCATTGATTGCTTTGTTTTGATGGCTCGTAAATTTTTGCAATAAGTATATGAGTTCTTATGACTAATGTTGAGTCCATGGATTATACGCACTCTCACTCTTCCACCATTGCTAGCCTCTCTTGTATCGCGCAACTTTCGCCGGTACCATACACCCACTATATATCCTTCGTCAAAACAGCCACCATATATATTCCTCAAAACATCCACCATACCTACCTATCATGGCATTGCCATAGCCATTCCGAGATATATTGCCATGCAACTTTCCACCATTCGTTCATATGACACGCTTCATATTGTCATATTGCCATGCATGATCATGTAGTTGACATCGTATTTGTGGCAAAGCCACCATGCATAATTCTTCATACATGTCACTCTTGATTCATTACACATCCCGGTACACCGCCGGAGGCATTCATATAGGGTCATACTTTGTTCTAGTATCGAGTTGTAATTCAACGAAAGTGTGATGATCATCATTATTAGAGCATTGTCCCATGTGAGGAAAGGCTAAATAAAGAAAGCCCCTCCACAAAAAAAGGAAAGGCCAAAGAAAAAAAGAAAGGCCCAAAAAAATAGAAAAAGAAAAGAAAAAAGGGACAATTGCTACTATCTCTTTTTCCACACTTGTGCTTCAAAGTAGCACCATGTTCTTCATGATAGAGAGTCTCATGTTTAGTCACTTTCATATACTAGTGGGAATTTTCATTATAGAACTTGGCTTGTATATTCCGACGATGGGCTTCCTCGAATGCCCTAGGTCTTCGTGAGCAAGCAAGTTGGATGCACACCCACTAGTTTCTTTTGTTGAGCTTTCATACATATTTAGCTCTAGTGCATCCGTTGCATGGCAATCCCTACTCACTCACATTGATATCTATTAATGGGCATCTCCATAGCCCGTTGATATGCCTTGCCTATGTGAGACTATCTCCCTCCTTTTTGTCTTCTTCACAACCACCTCTCTATTCCAGCCATAGTGTTATGTCCATGGCTCACGCTCATGTATTGCGTGAAAGTTGAAAGGTTTGAAAAATAGAGTATGAAAACAAGTGCTTGGCTGAAACCGGGGTTGTGCATGATATGAATATTTTGTGTGATGAAGAGGGAGCATAGCCAGACTATATGATTTTGTAGGGATAACTTTCTTTAGCCATAGTATTATGAGAAGACATGATTGCTTTGTTAGTATGCTTGAAGTATTATTATTTCTTACGTCAACATAGACTTTTGTCTTGAATCTTTCAGATGTGAACATTCATGCCACAATTAAGAGTATTACATTGAAAAAACTATGTTGGTTAGCATTCCACATCAAAAATTCTGTTTTTACCATTTACCTACTCGAGGACGTGCAGGAATTAAGCTTGGGGATGCTTGATACGTCTCCAACGTATCTATAATTTTTGATTGTTCCATGCTATTATATTATCCTTCTAGGATGTCTTATGGGCATTTATATACACTTTTATATGATTTTTGGGACTAACCTGTTAACCTAGAGCCGAGTGCCAGTTTCTGTTTTGTCCTTGTTTTTGAGTTTTACAGAAAAGGAATATCAAACGGAGTCCAATTGACGTGCCAATTATTGATGATTTTTTCTGGACCAAAAGAAGCCCCCGAAGTAAAAGAGTTGGGCCAGGAGAGCCACGGGTTCTCCATGAGGGTGGGGGCGCGCCCTGGGCAGGTGGTGGCGCACTCTATCTCGTGGACGACCCGGAGGACCCCCTGACTTGTGCCCTACGCCAAAAAATCCTATAAATATCGGAACCTTCGGAAATTAACCTAGATCGGGAGTTCCGCCAACGAAAGCCTATGTAGCCACTTAAAACCAATTTAGAGCCCATTCCGGCACCCTGCCAGAGGGGGGAACCCTCACCGGTGGCCATCTTCATCATCCCGGCGCTCTCCATGACGAGGAGGGAGTAGTCCACCCTCGGGGCTGAGGGTATGTACCAGTAGCTATATGTTTGATCTCTCTCTCTCTCTCTCTCGTGTTCTTGAGATGACACGATCTTGATGTATCACGAGCTTTGCTATTCTAGTTGGATCTTATGATGCTTCTCCCGCTCTACTCTCTTGTAATGGATTGAGTTTTCCCTTTGAAGTTATCTTATCGGATTGAGTCTTTTAGGATTTGAGAACACTGGATATATGTCTTGCACGTGCTTATCTATGGTGACAATGGGATATCATGTGATCCACTTGGTGTATGTTTTGGTGATCAACTTGCGTGTTCCGTGACCTTGGGAATCTATGCATAGGAGTTGGCACACGTTTTCGTCTTGACTCTCCGGTAGAAACTTTGGGGCACTCTTTGAAGTTCTTTGTGTTGGTTGAATAGATGAATTTGAGATTGTGTGATGCATATCGTATAATAATGCCCATGAATACTTGAGGTGACAATGGAGTATCTAGGTGACATTAGGGTTTTGGTTGATTTGTGTCTTAAGGTGTTATTCTAGTACAAACTCTATGATAGATTGAATGTTGCTACGGACTCTTGAATAGATCAATCAGAAAGAATAACTTTGAGGTGGTTTCGTACCCTACCATAATCTCTTCATTTGTTCTCCGCTATTAGTGACTTTGGAGTGACTCTTTGTTGCATGTTGAGGGCTAGTAATATGATCCAATTATGTTATCCTTATTGAGAGAACTTGCACTAGTGAAAGTATGAACCCTAGGCCTTGTTACCTATCATTGCAACACCGTTTATGCTCACGTTTACCACTTGCTACCTTGCTGTTTTTATATTTTTCAGTTTACAAAAACCTATATCTACCATCCATATTGCACTTGCATCACCATCTCTTCGCCGAACTAGTGCACCTATATGATTTACCATTGTATTGGGTGTGTTGGGGACACAAGAGACTCTTTGTTATTTGGTTGCAGGGTTCTTTGAGAGAGACCATCTTCATCCTATGCCTCCCACGGATTGATAAACCTTAGGTCATCCACTTGAGGGAAATTTGCTACTGTCCTACAAACCTCTGCACTTGGAGGCCCAACAACGTCTACCTGAAGAAGGTTGCGTAGTAGACATCAGGGAGGGGTGACGTCGAAGACGTATTGCGGCTGGGCGTCTTCGCTACAGGGAGACGACTCAGCATGAAGCCGTGTCCACTTAACTTGTGGACCCGACCCTCAGGGTCACTAACACCCGGGGCCCATCGGGCGCTTTATCCTTATCCCGCCTCCTTCTTCTTCCTCCCAACAGGGGACAGAGGAGGGCGTCGGCCGCCGCGGTTCCGACCACCCCGCTGCGCCAGACGGCATGCCGGCGGACTGGGCGGATGCCCCATGATACGTTTCCAACGTATCTACTTTTCCAAACACTTTTGTCGTTGTTTTGGACTCTAACTTGCATGATTTGAATGGAACTAACCCGGACTGACGCTGTTTTCAGTAGAATTGCCATGGTGTTGTTTTTGTGCAGAAATAAAAAGTTCTCGGTATGACCTCAAAAATCCACGGAGAATTATTTTGGAAAATATAAAAAATAACTACGGAAAGATCTACGTTAGAGGGGCCCACACCCTGTCCATGAGGGTGGGGGCGCGCCCCCCTGCCTCGTGGGCCCCTTGCCCTCGGACTCCATATATTCACTTTCAGGGAGAAAAACATCAGAAAGAAAGAATTATCGCGTTTTATGATACGGAGCCGCCGCCAAGCCCTAATCTCTCTCGGGAGGGCTGATCTGGAGTCCGTTCGGGGATCCGGAGAGTTGAGATCGTCGCCATCATCATCATCAACCTTCCTCCATCACCAATTTCTTGATGCTCACCGCCGTGCATGAGTAATTCCATCATAGGCTTGCTGGAAGGTGATGGGTTGGATGAGATTTACCATGTAATCGAGTTAGTTTTGTTAGGGTTTGATCCCTAGTATCCACTATGTTCTGAGATTGATGTTGCTATGACTTTGCTATGCTTAATGCTTGTCACTAGGGCTCGAGTGCCATGATTTCAGATCTGAACCTATTATGTTTTCATGAATATATGTGTGTTCTTGATCCTATCTTGCAAGTCTATAGGCACCTACTATGTGTTATGATCCGGCAACCCCGAAGTGACAATAATCGGGATCACTCCCGGTGATGACCGTAGTTTGAGGAGTTCATGTATTCACTATGTGTTAATGCTTTGGTCCGGTACTCTATTATAATGAAGCCTTAATATCCCTTAGTTTCCACTAGGACCCCGCTGCCACGGGAGGGTAGGACAAAAGATGTCATGCAAGTTCTTTTCCATAAGCATGTATGACTATATTCCGAATACATGCCTATGTTACATTGATGAACTGGAGCTAGTTATGTGTCACCCTAGGTTATACCTTTTACATGATGAATCGCATCCGACATAATTCCCCATCAGCCATCCAATGCCTACGAGCTTTTCACATATGCTTGTTGCTTATTTAATTTTCCGTTGCTACTATTACCAAAACTACAAAACACTACCGTTACTTTTATTGTCGCTACTGCTATCTCCATATTACTTTGCTACTAAACTACCTTGCTACAGATACTAAGTTTCCAGGTGTGGTTGAATTGACAACTCAGCTGCTAATACATAAGAGTATTCTTTGGCTCCCCTTGTGTCAAATCAATAAATTTGGGTTGAACACTTTACCATCGAAAACTGTTGCGATCCCCTACACTTGTGGGTTATCAAGACTATTTTCTGGCGCCATTGCCGGGGAGCATAGCTCTATTCTTTAAGTCACTTTGGATTTATATTTGTTGATCACTATGAAGAGTTTGAAGGACTCAAAAACCAAGATCTTACCCTCAACTACGAGGGGGGGGGGTAAGGAACTGCCATCTAGCTCTGCACTTGATTCACCATCTGTTATGGGTAAATTTGCGACACCTACTCCTGGTATTGAATCTAATATGTCGTATGTTCTTGATGATGCCACTTCTGCTATGTATGATGAAACTACTTCTATGCCTGATAATACTCTGCCACTAGGTGCATTTCTAGATGAACAAAATGCTAGGGCTAGGGAGAATGCAAATATTGAAATTGATAATATTTATGAAAGTGATGATGAAGCTTCTCCCCCTAGATATGAATTGCCTGTTGTTCCTGAGGGTTATGTTATGGATGAAGAAACTGCTACAGACTTTCTTGCTTGCAACGATAGGTATGATCTTAAGAAATTATTAGCTAAGCTGAAAGAAAAGTCCTTGAATGCTAGAATGAAACATGACCCTGCATTTTCTACTTCACCTATCTTTGTTACTGATAAGGATTATGATTTCTCTGTTGATCCTAAGTTAAATACTTTGTTTGAATCTGATCCTTTCCATGGCTATGAGCCTGAAACTGTTGTGGCACATCTTACTAAGTTAAATGATATAGCCACCCTGTTTACCAATGATGAAAAGATTCGTTATTACTATATCCTTAAGTTGTTTCCGTTTTCGTTAAAGGGTGATGCTAAGACTTGCTTTAATTCTCTTGATCCTGGTTGTGTGGGTAGTCCCCAGGATATGATGTATTACTTCTCTGCTAAATATTTTCCCGCTCATAAGAAACAAGCTGCCTTACAGGAAATTTATAATTTTGTGCAAATTGAAGAAGAGAGTCTCCCACAAGCTTGGGGGAGGCTTCTCCAATTACTTAATGCTTTGCCTGATCATCCTCTTGAAAGAATGATATACTTGTTGTCTTTTATAATGGACTAACCGATGCTTCCAGAGACTACCTGGATAGTTGTGCTCGTTGTGTTTTCAGGGAAAGAACAGTTGATCAAGCTGAATTACTATTGAATAATATGTTGGCCAATGAAAATAATTGGACACTTCCTGAACCAGTCCCTAAGCCAACTCCGAAGTAAAGAGGTGTTCTATTTCTCAGTCCTGAAGATATGCAAGAGGCAAAGAAATCTATGAAAGAAAAAGGTATTAAAGTTGAAGATGTTAAGAATTTACCGCCTATTGAAGAAATACATGATCATGATAACCCGACACAGGTAGTAAAGGTAAATTCTCTTTATAGATTTGATGAAGGTGATATTCCTCGTTATAAGTCTGCTAGCCAATGCTTAGATGAATTTGATAATTTTATTGTGAAGCAAGAAAACTTCAATGCTTATGTTGGTAGACAATTGCAACGCAATGCTTATATGATTGAATGCTTGAGTGATTATATGTCTAGAGTTAAAGGTGAATTGAAACACATTAGTAAACATGCCTCTATGGTTACCACTCAAGTAGAACAAGTACTTAAGGCTTAGAATGATTTTCTCAATGAATTAAATAGTAAGAATAATGACTATGATGTTAGAGTTGCAACTAGAGGTGGTAAAATGACTCAGGAACCTTTGTATCCTGAGGGCCACCCTAAGAGAATTGAGCAAGATTCTCAGAGAGCTACTTTAGATGCACCTAGTTCTTCTAAGAAGAAGAAAAGGAAAAATGATAGAACTTTGCATGCTTCTAGTGAACCTGGAGCTGACACACCTGAGAATCGCAATGATATATCTGGATCTGATGCTGAGACACAATCTGGTAATGAACATGAACCTAGTGATAATATTAATGATGATGTTCATAATGATGCCCAACCTAGCAACGATAATGATGTAGAGATTGAACCTGCTTTTGATCTTGATAACCCACAATCAAAGAATCAACATTTTGATAAGAGAGACTTTGTTGCTAGGAAGCACGGTAGGGAAAGAGAACCATGGGTTCAGAAACCCATGCCTTTTCCTCCAAAACCATCCAAGAAAAAGGATGATGAGGATTTTGAGCGCTCTGAAATTATTAGACCTATCTTTTTGCGTATGCACTTGACTGATGTGCTTAAAACAAATCCTTATGCTAAATATATGAAGGATATTATTACCAATAAAAGAAAGATACCTGAAGTAGAAATTTTCACCATGCTTGCTAATTACACTTTCAAAGGTGGAATACCTAAGAAACCAGGAGATCCAGGAGTACCTACTATACCTTGCTCCATTAAAGGAAACTATGTTAAAAATGCTTTGTGTGATCTTGGAGCCGGTGTTAGTGGTATGCCTCTTTATTTATATCGTAGACTTGACTTGAGTAAGTTGACACCTATTGAAATATCTTTGCAAATGGCTGACAAATCAACTGCTATACCCGTCGGTATTTGTGAGGATGTGCCTGTTGTGGTTGCAAATGTTACTATTCTAACAGACTTTGTTATACTTGATATTCCCGAGGACGATAGTATGTCTATTATCCTTGGTAGACCCTTTTTGAAACTGCACGGGCTGTTATTGATTGCAACAAAGGCAATGTCACTTTTCATGTCAATGGTAATGAGCATACGGTACACTTTCCGAGGAAACAACCTCAGGTCCATAGTATCAATTATATTGGAAAAGTTTCGACTATTACTATTGGAGGTTTTGAGTTTCCTCTTCCTACTGTCAAGAAGGCATATGACATTCTTATTGTTAGGGACATACATATCCCCATTGAGCTAACCTAGTGTTATTCGAAAATTCTCCGGTTTCATGTTATTCGGAAAGAGTTTATTAACAAGACCTGCTCAACCTTGTTAATGGATTCCTTTTGATGAGCATGGGATAGGTGAATCTAGATAGCACAACCTTCTGTACCCTCCTTTTACCTTTTGTTAATTAGGATAAATAAAGCAAAAACAGTATTCTCTGTCTATTTCTAGACTTATCCGTGCAATAAAAAATACCCCAAAAATAAAAGTTCTCCAGATGCCCTAAAAAAATTAATATGATTTTTTCTAGAATATTTGAGAATATATGGCATAGAACACACAGCGAGGGGAGCCAACACCTGGCCACGAGGGTCCAGGGCACGCCCCCTGCCTCGTGGGCCCCACGTGGGCCCCCTCCACTTATTCCTGCACCCATACTCTTCTTCTTCCTCCCAAAAAAAATCACCAACCAGCTCAAGCACAAGTTCTAGCTCATCTTGCTGCCATTTTCGATCTCCTTGCTCAAAGCACCATTCACCAAACTGTTTGGGGAGATTGTTCCTTGGTATGTGACTCCTCCATTGGTCCAATTAGTTTTTGTTCTAGTGCTTTAATTATTGCAAATTTTTGTTGTTGTGGTGACCTTGTTCTTGAGCTTGCATGTCAAATTTCCTTGGCCCCAAGTAGTTCTAATGCATGATATAGTCTCTAGGCACTTGTAGGAGTTGTTGCAATCAATCTTTGTTGCGTTTGGTTAACTTTAATTTTGAGTTACTAAATTTTTTAGAAAATTTTAGAAAAATGCATAGGAAAATCTTCCAAGGTGGTTCTTCAAGGAAGCAAGAACCAAGGCTCGCGTTTCGTGAGCCGGACGATGAACTACCGAGGGAAGCGGAAGTGCGGCCTTGTGAATGGCCGTCAGACGACTTTATGGTTCAGGTTGGCATCAAGGAGGAATTTAACGCATATGTCCGCAACGCTGACCTCGAGGGATTTATACAAGATAAGTGCCCTCAATACCGTGGCTTAACTGATACCTTTGTGAGAAGGTTTAAATTTTCATCTACACGCACTTCTCACACTGTCCTGTTTGACCTTTATGATAAATCTTACACCATGGACTTAGAGGATTTTAATGATGCTTGTATGCTCCCGCAATGGGGCAGTATGGGTGATCCTCGCAAATCTGAATATAGAGATTTCCTTGCTAGTATCACTGTGGGGGAATCTAGAGAAATCACACAGGCTACCATAGGGATCATTCATTTTGCTGCTATTCATTACTTTGCTCTCTTTATTGGTAGATGCATAAACGGTAAAGATGAGGCTTGCCACATGTGTGTTCCTGATCTCAGCGTTCTCAAGAGTGTTGTATTAGGTGACAGACAATATAACTTGGGAGCCATTGTTGCACGTAGCTACATCATAATGGTTTGCATGGAGATTTATTTGGTGGGATTTATGCCACTCGCATAGCCCGCCGTCTTGGTGTGACTGTCCATGAAAATGATGAACCTTTACCGCCTGCTCATTTGGATTACAATGCTATGACTAGTCACCGGTTTATAAAGAGGGATGAACAATCCCTCAAATATCGACTAATCTTTAACAGGCACCATGCCGTCCCTATTACTCTTCCCGCCCCTACTTTGTTTGACTTTCAGGCAAAAGGAAGATATACTATAACCAGGGAGGAGGCAAATGAGTATCATAATATGATGGAAGCAGCCCGCCTTCGAGCTGCAGCTTAGCAGGCAGTAGCTGCTGCATCCCAGTACAACCCCAACTACGACTTTGGATATCCGCCAGGCCAATACTGGCCATAGACCAACTTAGGCCAAAAGCCTAAGCTTGGGGGAGTACGTGTTTCTCACCGACTTTACACTCATGTTCACACACTTATTCTAATTGTCGGTGCTCACACTCTTTCATTGTACCATCCATGCTTAGTTTCAATTCTTTTTCTTAGTCTTTTTCTCGTGTGCTAGAAAAAACCTTAAGAAAAACAAAATATATTAGTTGTAGCTTCTAGCTACTTTACTTTCCTTATAGTAGTAACTAAAAGAAAACCCAAAAAGATTTCATGTTCTTGTTTTGCTTGTTGGGAGCTTTCCCGTGTAAATAGTTTCTTTTCTTTTCTTTGGGGGTTAAGAGTAGAAGACTATGATTAAAATGTTTAGTGGCTTGCATATGCTTTATTGTTGATTTGACCTTGAGCCATATTACCTTGTCTTCTCTCTTGTATTAAATGCTTGCAGATTCCAGCTTAGTCCAATGCACGTGCACTATTATTATTATTCACACCGTTCGGTCGTGCAAGTGAAAGGCAATAAGGATGATATATGATGAACTAATTGAGATAAGAAAAGCTGGTATGAACTCGACCTCTCTTGTCTTTGTAAATATGATAGTTCATCGTTCCCGATTTAGCTTCTTATGAATGAAACATGCTTGCAATGACAATTAGAGATCATAGCTGCTTATGCCATGCTTAATTAGCTGAGAGTTTATAATGGTCTATCTTGCGTGCCAACATGATATTAAAATGGTTGTGATGTGGTATGATGGGGTGGTATCCTCCTTTGAACGATTCAAGTGGTCTGACTTGGCACATGTTCACGCATGTAGTTGAAACAAAATCAACATAGCCTCCACGATATTTATGTTCATGGTGATTTATATCCTACTCATGCTTGCATTCATTGTTGATTAATTTTAATGCATGTTCATGACTGTTGGCGCTCTCTAGCTGGTCGCTTCCCAGTCTCTTTCTAGCCTTCACCTGTACTAAGGGGGAATACTGCTTGTGCATCCACTTCCATAAACCCCAAAGTTATTCCATATGAGTCCACCATACCTTCCTATATGCAATATTTACCTGTAGTTCCAAGAAAATTTGTATGTGCCAAACTCTAAACCTTCAAATGAAATTCTGTTTTGTATGCTCGAACAGCTCATGTACCAACTAGGGTTGTCTATATCTTCCATGCTAGGTGGGTTATTCTCACGATGAGTGGACTCCGCTCGTCATTCATGAGAAAATGGCTGCTAACCGGGATGCCCAGTCCCATGCTCAAAATCATAATAATTAAACAAAACTCCCCCAGGGTTGTTGCTGGTTTGGACGGTACCCGTTGTTTCGGGCTAGCTGTGGAGTGTGCTTGTTGGTGGTTGGGGGAGTATAAACTTTACCATTCTGTTTGGGAACCGCCTATGATGTGCGTAGTATGGAAGATATCGAGATGCTTGGTTGTTATGTTGACAATGAGAGTATACCACTCAAAATGTTATTCATCTCTATTTAAAAATCGAGCTCTGGCACCTCTTCAAATCCCTGCTTCCCTCTACGAAGGGCCTATCTATTTACTTCTATGCTGAGTCATCATCCTCTTATCAAAGAGCACCAGTAGGAGAGCACCTCTGTCATTTGCATGTATTACTATTAATTTGCATTGAGTATGATCATGACTGGATCTCTTTTACCATGAATTACAATGTCTAGTCGGTCCTTGATCTTTAAAGGTGCTCTGCATTTATGTTTTGCGGTCTCAGAAAGGGCTAGCGAGATACCATCTTGTTATGTCATATTATGATTGCTTTGAGAAAGTGTTGTCATCCGAGGTTTATTATTATTGCTCGCTAGTTGATTATGTCGTTGATGTGAGTAGACATGAGACCTGAAAGTTATTGTGAATGTGGTTAGTTCATGATCTTTGCTGAAAACCTGAATGTTGGCTTACATATTTACAACAACAAGAGCAAACAGAGTTTGTCAAAGTTTTTCTTTATCACTTTCAGTTTATCAACTGAATTGCTTGAGGACAAGCAAAAGGTTTAAGCTTGGGGGAGTTGATACGTCTCCAACGTATCTACTTTTCCAAACACTTTTGCCCTTGTTTTGGACTCTAACTTGCATGATTTGAATGGAACAACCCGGACTGACGCTGTTTTCAGCAAAATTGACATGGTGTTGTTTTTGTGCAGAAATAAAAAGTTCTCGGAATGACCTGAAAATCCACGGAAAATTATTTTGGAAAATATAAAAAAATACCTACGGAAAGATCTATGTCAGGGGGCCCACACCCTGTCCATGAGGGTGGGGGCGTGCCCCCTCCCCCTACCTCGTGGGCCCCCGGACTCCATATATTCACTTTCGGGGAGAAAAAAATCAGAGAGAAAGAATTATCGCATTTTACGATTCGGAGCCGCCGCCAAGCCCTAATCTCTCTCGGGAGGGATGATCTGGAGTCCGTTCGGGGCTCCGAAGAGTAGAGATCGTCGCCATCGTCATCATCAACCTTCCTCCATCACCAATTTCAAGATGCTCACCGCCGTGCGTGAGTAATTCCATCATAGGCTTGATGGACGGTGATGGGTTGGATGATATTTACCATGTAATCGAGTTAGTTTTATTAGGGTTTGATCCCTAGTATCCACTATCTTCCGAGATTGATGTTGCTATGACTTTGCTATGCTTAATGCTTGTCACTAGGGTCCGAGTGCCATGATTTCAGATCTGAACCTATTATGTTTTCATGAATATATGTGTGTTCTTGATCCTATCTTGCAAGTCTATAGTCACCTACTATGTGTTATGATCCGGCAACCCCGAAGTGAAAATAATCGGGACCACTCCCGGTGATGACCGTAGTTTGAGGAATTCATGTATTCACTATTTGTTAATGCTTTGGTCCGGTACTCTATTAAAAGGAGGCCTTAATATCCCTTAGTTTCCACTAGGACCCCGCTGCCACGGGAGGGTAGGACAAAAGATGTCATGCAAGTTCTTTTTCATAAGCACGTATGACTATATTCGGAATACATGCCTACGTTACATTGATGAACTGGAGCTAGTTCTGTGTCACCCTAGGTTATAACTTTTACATGATGAATTGCATCCGACATAATTCCCCATCACCGATCCAATGCCTACGAGCTTTTCACATATTGCTTGTTGCTTATTTACTTTTCCGCTGTTATTATTACCAAAACTACAAAAACACTACCATTACTTTTATTGCCGCTACTGCTATCTCCTTATTACTTTGCTACTAAACTACCTTGATGCAGATACTAAGTTTCGAGGTGTGGTTGAATTGACAACTCAGCTGCTAATACTCAAGAGTATTCTTTGGCTCCCCTTGTGTCAAATCTATAAATTTGGGTTGAATACTTTACCCTCGAAAACGGTTGCGATCCCCTACACTTGTGGGTTATCACCCCACTCCACGCCGCCCCCGGGGATGGCGCCGTTGGTCAAGGGGGCGATTGGGATCAAGCAGGTCGACGGGAGGGTGGACGGAGGCGTCGACCATCGCTGGGGAGCATGACACGGTTGGTGAGAGAGGGAATGGGGCTGAGGGGAGGCTAGAGGAGGTCGCTCGGGCCGGACGCGAGGCCAGGGGTGCACCTTTATGGCCAGGTGACAGTGTTCCGTGGAGACGCCCATGGCGACGGTGCATGCAATGACAGAGGCCAAATTGGCACTCCGAACTGTGTCTACGGGCCTCGTGGACGTGGTTCTGGAATAGGGGTGCGAGAGGGAGAGTGGGGGCATTGGCAGGAACTCGCGCGTGCGAGGCCAACTACTGGCCGAGCGGTGCAGCACCAGGCACTGGTACGTCTCCAACGTATCTATAATTTTTTTATTGTTCCATAATGTTATATTATCATTCTTGGATATTTTACAATCATTTTATAGTCATTTTATATCATTTTTGGTACTAACCTATTGACATAGTGCCAAGTGGCAGTTGTTGTTTTCTGCAAGTTTTTTACATCCCAGGAAATCAATATAAAATGGAGCCCAAACACCGCAAAACTTTTTGGAGAATTTTTATGGGCCAGAAGACACCTGATGGGCCAAGGCAGCACCTGGGGGTGCCCTGAGGGGGGCACAACCCACTAGGGCGCGCCAGGCCCCCCTAGCGCGCCCATGTGGGTTGTGCCCACCTCGGTGGCCTCCCGCGCCGCCTCTTTGCTCTATAAATACCACAATATTCCAGAAACCCTAGGGGAGTCGATGAAATATTCATCCAGCCGCCGCAGAGTCCAGAACCACCAGATCCAATCTAGACACCATCACGGAGGGGTTCGCCACTTCCATTGGTGCCTCTCAGATGATGCGTGAGTAGTTCCTTGTAGACCTACGGGTCTGTACTTAGTAGCTAGATGGCTTCCTCTCTCTCTCTCTCTTTTGATTCTCAATACAATTGTCTCTTGGAGATCCATATGATGTAACTATTTTTGTGGTGTGTTTGTTGGGATCTGATGAACTTTGAGTTTGTGATCAGATCTATCTTTTTATATCCATGAAAGTTATTTGGTTTTCTTTGATCTCTTATAGCCTCGTATTTATTCTCCGATATTTGGGTTTTGTTAGGCCAACTTGATCTCTTTATCTTGCAATGGGAAGAGGTGCCCGGTAGTGGGTTCGATCTTAAAGTGCTTGATCCCAGTGACAAAAAGGGAACCGACACGTATGTATCGTTGCCACTAAGGACAAAACGACAAGATACATATGGAACGCCATAGATAAACGGATCTTGTCTACATCATGTCATCGTTCTTAAGGCATCACCCCGTTTTTCCATGAACTTAATACACTAGATGCATGTTGGATAGCGGTCGATGTGTGGAGTAATAGTAGTAGATGCAGGCAGGAGTCGGTCTACTAATCTTGGACGATGCCTATGTAATGGTCATTGCCTGGATATCGTCATAATTATTTGAGGTTCTATCAATTGCCCAACTGTAATTTGTTTACCCACCGTTTGCTATTTTTCTCGAGAGAAGCCACTAGTGAAACCTACGGCCCCCAGGCCTTCTTTCTCATATATTTGCCTTTGCGATATACTTTTTCCTTGCATTTATTCTCAGATCTACTAAACCAAAAATACAAAAATACCTTGCTACAGTTTATTCTTATTTATTTTATTTGGTGTTCGATCTACCAATCTACTAAAAATTCCTCACGTCTATTTTGCCTATCTTGAGGCGCCGTACTCCGAAAGGGATTGACAGCCCCTTTAACACGTCGGGTTGCGAGAAGTTGTTATTTGTGTGAAGGTGTTGTTTACGTTGTGTTGCTTGGTTCTCCTACTGGTTCGATAACCTTGGTTTCATATCTGAGGGAAATACCTACCGCCGCTGTGCTGCATCATCCCTTCCTCTTTGGGGAAAAACGACGTAGCTTTAAGCCACATCAAAAGGAATTTATGGTGCCGTTGCCTGGGAGGATCTTCAACATATACCAGGTTCATAATCACATATCTCATTTCCTTGCAATTACATTATTTGCCATTTGCCTCTCGTTTTCCTCTCCTCCACTTCACAATATTTGCCGTTTTATTCGCCTCTCTTTTTCGTTCACCGTTTTCTCGTCGGATCTATTTGAAGCATTTGTCACCATGGCAGATCTTAAGAAACTAAGGGTTTTCTCCCAAGTTTCAGTGATATGGATAGCCCCTCTGTCCTCTCTAAGCTCATAAACAATGATGCTATGGAAAGGCTTGCCGGGTTGGTAAAGAAAATTCTAGCAATTTTGATGAAGATGATCCCGAAATTTTTCGTTATTTGCTTGATGAATCTTTGAAAGATGCTTGGGACAGGTTGTTGAGAATCCGAGCTAGTTATGTGCCCCAATACCAGATAGAGATCTACTTGAAAAGTTTTTATGCTGGTTCCTTCTTCCTTAAACAAGTTTTGGATTCTATATTTGAAAATGGTTTCCTTGAAGGGGATGCCATTGATACTTATGAAAAGATGAAAACTATATTTGGGCATCCTAAGTAAAAATATGTTGAATCCACTACCCTCATGTGCTTTTACCAAAATGAAATAATCAAAGAGATGAAAGCTAGTCCAGATGTGAATTTTTGCAACGTTCTTAATCTTTCATCCACTATTAATGGTCATGTGCTTTCACAAAATAGAAAAATAAACGCCATTGATAAGAAATTTTCTCTTTGCTTTCAAAAAGGGGTGGATAACAAAACTTACTGTTGGGGAACGTTGCATGGGAAACAAAAAATTTCCTACGCTCACCAAGATCAATCTAGGAGATGCATCTACGAGAGGAGAGTTGGATCCACATACCCTTGTAGATCGCTAAGCGGAAGCGTTCAAGAACGCGGTTGATGGAGTCGTACTCGCCGCGATTCAGATCGCCGAAGATCCTAGCACCGAACGGACGGTGCCTCCGCGTTCTTCACACGTGCAGCCCGGTGACGTCTCCCACGCCTTGATCCAGCAAGGAGAGAGGGAGAGGTTGGGGAAGACTCCATCCAACAGCAGCACGACGGCGTGGTGGTGGTGGAGGAGCGCGGGACTCCAGCAGGGCTTCGCCAAGCGCTGCAAGAGACGAGGAGGGAGAGGGGTAGGGCTGCGCCAAGAGGGAGACGTTCTCGTGTGTCAAACAGCCCTAAAACCTCACATATATATAGGGGGAAGGGAGGGCTGCGCCCCCCTTTAGGGTTTCCCTCCCCTAGGGTGCGGCCAGCCCTAGATCCCATCTAGGGGGGCGGCCAAGGGGGAGAGAGGGGGAGGCGCACCACTATTGGGCCCTAGGGCCCAACTGCCCTAGGGTTTGCCCCCTTCCCCTCTTGGAGGCGCCCTGGGACTTGGTGGGGGGGCGCACCAGCCCCCTTGGGGCTGGTCCCCTCCCACACTTAGCCCACGTAGCCTTCTGGGGCTGGTGGCCCCACCTGGTGGACCCCCGGGACCCTCCCGGTGGTCCCGGTACATTACCGATATCGCCCGAAACTTTTCCGGTGACCAAAACAGGACTTCCCATATATGAATCTTTACCTCCGGACCATTCCGGAACTCCTCGTGACGTCCGGGATCTCATCCGGGACTCCGAACAACATTCGGTAACCGCGTACATACTTTCCCTATAACCCTAGCGTCATCGAACCTTAAGTGTGTAGACCCTACGGGCTCGGGAACCATGTAGACATGACTGAGACAACTCTCCGGCCAATAACCAACAGCGGGATCTGGATACCCATGTTGGCTCCCACATGTTCCACGATGATCTCATCGGATGAACCACGATGTCAAGGATTCAATCAATCCCGTATACGATTCCCTTTGTCTATCGGTATAGCACTTGCCCGAGATTCGATCGTCGGTATACCGATACCTTGCTCAATCTCGTTACCGGCAAGTCTCTTTACTCGTTCCGTAACACATCATCCCGTGATCAACTCCTTGATCACATATTGTGCACATTATGATGATGTCCTACCAAGTGGGCCCAGAGATACCTCTCCGTCATACGGAGTGACAAATCCCAGTCTCGATTCGTGCCAACCCAACAGACACTTTCGGAGATACCTGTAGTGCACCTTTATAGCCACCCAGTTACGTTGTGACGTTTGGTACACCCAAAGCATTCCTACGGTATCCGGGATTTGCACAATCTCATGGTCTAAGGAAAAGATACTTGACATATAGAAAAGCTTTAGCATATGAACTACACGATCTGTGCTAGGCTTAGGATTGGGTCTTGTCCATCACATCATTCTCCTAATGATGTAATCCCGTTATCAACGACATCCAATGTCCATGGTTAGGAAACCGTAACCATCTATTGATCAACGAGCTAGTTGTCTAGAGGCTCACTAGGGACATGGTGTTTGTCTATGTATCCACACATGTATCTGAGTTTCCTTTCAATACAATTCTAGCATGGATAATAAACGATTATCGTGAACAAGGAAATATAATAATAACCAATTTATTATTGCCTCTAGGGCATATTTCCAACAGTCTCCCACTTGCACTAGAGTCAATAATCTAGTTCACATCGCCATGTGATTAACACTCATAGGTCACATCGCCATGTGACTAACATCCAAAGAGTTCACTAGAGTCAGTAATCTAGTTCACATCAATATGTGATTACCACTCAATGAGTTCTGGGTTTGATCATGTTATGCTTGTGAGAGAGGTTGTAGTCAACGGGTCTGCAACATTCAGATCCCTATGTACTTCGCAAAACTTTATGTCATATCGTAGATGCTGCTACCACGTTCCACTTGGAGCTATTCCAAACTGTTGCTCCATTATACGTATCCGGTATCTCCACTTAGAGTTATCCGGATAGGTGTTAAGCTTGCATCGACGTAACTCTTTACGTCGAACTCTTTATCACCTCCATAACCGAGAAACATTTCCTTATTCCTCTAAGGATAATTTTGACCACTATCTAGTAATCCACTCCTGGATCACCTTTGTACCCTCTTGCCAGACATGTGGCAAGGCACACATCAGGTGCGGTACTTATCATGGCATACCGTATAGAGCCTATGACAAAAGCATAGGGGACGACCTTCGTCCTTCCTCTTCCTTCTGCCGTGGTCAAGTTTTGAGTCTTACTCAACTTCACACCTTACAACTCAGGTAAGAACTCCTTCTTTGACTGATCTATTTTGAACTCCTTCAAAAATATGACAAGGTGTGTGCTCTTTGAAAGTCTAATCAGGCGTCTTGATCTATCTCTATAGATCTTGATGCCTAATATGTAAGCGGCTTTACCCAGGTCTTCCTTTGAAAAAACACCTTTCAAACAACCCTTTATGCTTTCCAGAAATTCTACATCATTTCGGATCAACAATATGTCATTCACATATACTTATCAGAAATGTTGTAGTGCTCCCACTCACTTTATTGCAAATACAAGTTTCCAACAAACTTTGTATACCCAAAAACTTTGATCACTCCATCAAAGTGTATATTCCGACTCCAAGATGCTTGCTCTAGTCCATGGAAGGATCGCTGGAGCTAGCATATCTTTTAGCATCCTTAGGATCGACAAAACCTTTCTAATTGTATCACATACAACCTTTCCTTACGAAAACTGGTAAGGAAACTTGTTTTGTCATCCATCTGCCAGATTTCATAAATGCAGCTAATGCTAACATGATTCCGACGGTCTTAAGCATCGCTACGGGTGAGAAAATCTCATCGTGGTCAACTCCTTGAACTTGTGGAAAACTCTTCGCCACAAGTCGAGCTTCATAGACGGTGACATTACCGTCCACGTCCGTCTTAGTCTTAAAGATCCATTTGTCTCAATGGCTTGCCGATCATAGGGCAAGTCCACCAAAGTCCATACTTTGTTTTGATACATGGATCCTATCTCGGATTTATCGGCTTCTAACCATTTGTCGGAATATGGGCCCACCATCGCTTCTCCATAGTTCGTAGGTTCATCGTTGTCCAACAACATGACCTCTAAGACAGGATCAACGTACCACTCAGGAGTAGTACATATCCTTGTCAACCTACGAGGTTCGATAGCAACTTGATCTGGAGCTTCATGATCACTATCATTAGTATCCTCTTCAACTGTCGTAGGTTCCACAGAAACATCTTTCTGTGTTGCACTACTCTCCGGTTGAAGTGAGGGTTCGACAACCTCATCAAG
>LR738711.1:756279920-756306700 GCA_902687465.1 Secale cereale
CGCTACCATGTGACCGTTCCCCTTACAATAGAAGCACTTAGTCTCGAGGTTTGGGTTCAACCATGGGTTCCTTCATCAGAGTGACAACAGGTTTGCCATTCATGAAGTTTCCCTTCTAGCCCTCACCCTTTTGAAACCAGTGGTCTTGTTAAACCATCAACATTTGATGCTCCTTCTTGATCTCTACTTTTGCGGTACTAAGAACCGCTGACAGCACCGGGATTATCACCATCCTTTGCATGTCATAGTTCATCACGAAGTTCTAGTAGCTTGGTGATAGTGTCTAGAGAATTCCGTCAACCACTATCTCACCTGGAAGATTAACTCCCACTTGGTTCAAGTGATTTCAGCACCCAGACATTCTGTGCACATGCTCACTAGTTGAGCTATTCTCCTCCATCTTTTTGGCAAAGGAACTTGTCAGAGGTCACATACCTCTCAACACGGGCATGAGCCTGAAATCCCAATTTCAGCTCTTAGAACATCTCATATGTTCTATGGCGTTCAAAACGTCATTGGAATCCCGATTCTAAGCCGTAAAGTATGGTGCACTAAACTATCAAGTAGTCATCAGGACGTCTCTGTCAGGTGTTCACAACATCCACAGACAACGTTGTAGGGGTTTGCACATCGAGCGGTGCATCAAAGACGTAAGCTTTCTGTGCAGCAGTGAGGACACTCCTCGGACTACGGACCCAGTCCGCATCATTGCTTACAATATCTTTCAACTTAGTCTTTCTCTAGGATCGTATTAAACAGGGAGCTACAACGCAAGCTATTGATCTACAACATAATTTGCAAAGTCAACTTAGACTATTGTTCATGATAAGTGAGTTTAACTAATCAAATTACTTATAACTCCCACTCAAATTGACATCCCTCTGGTCATCCGAGCGTGACATGATCCAAATCCACCAACCCAAGTCCGATCATCACGTGAGATGAGGTGGTGTCAATGGTGAACATCTTCATGTTGATCATATCTACTATATGACTCATGCTCGACTTTTCGGTCTTCCGTGTTCCGAGGCCATGTCTGTACATGCTAGGCTCGTCAAGTCTAACCCGAGTGTTCTGCATGTGCAAAACTGGCTTGCACCCGTTGTATGCGAACGTAGAGTCTATCACACCCGATCATCACGTGGTGCTTCGAAACGACGAACCTTCGCAACGGCGCACACTCGGGGGGAACACAATTTTATCTTGAAATTTTAGTGAAGGATCATCTTATAATGCTACCGTCGTCCTAAGCCAAATAAGATGCATAAAAGGATTAACATCACATGCAAATCATAAGTGACATGATATGGCCATCAACTCGTGCTTTTGATCTCCATCTCCAAAGCACCGGCATGATCTCCATCGTCACCGGCGCCACACCATGATCCCCATCATCATGATCTCCATCATCGTGTCGCCATCGGGGTTGTCGGCGCCCACCATGCTCTTACTACTATTGCTACCGTTTAGCGATAAAGTAAAGCATTACAAAGCGCTTAATGATTGACACGCAGGTCATACAAAAATTAAAGACAACCCTATGGCTCCTGCCGGTTGCCGTATGCATCGACATGCAAGTCGATATTAACTATTACAACATGATCATCTCATACATCAAATATATCTCATCATGTCATTGGCCATATCATATCACATACATACCCTGCAAAAACAAGTTAGACGTCCTCTAATTTGTTGTTGCATGTTTTACGTGGCTGCCATGGGTATCTAGCAAGAACGCTTCTTACCTACGCAAAGCCACAACGGTGATATTCAAGTTGCTATTTAACCTTCTACAAGGACCGCCTTGTTCTATTCCGATTCAACTAAGATAGGAGAGACAGACACCCGCCAGCCATCTTATGCAACAAAAGTCACATGTCTGTCGATGGAACCGGTCTCATGCACGTGGACATGTAAAGTTGGTCCGGGCCGCTTCATCCCATAATACCGCTGAATCAAGAAAGACTAAGGAGGGCAGCAATTTAAACATCAACGCCCACAAACCCTTTTGTGTTCTACTCGAGAAAGCATCTACGCAAGATCCTAGCTCATGATGCCACTGATGGGGAACGTTGCATGGGAAACAAAAATTTTCCTACGCTCACCAAGATCAATCTAGGAGATGCATCTACGAGAGGAGAGTTGGATCCACATACCCTTGTAGATCGCTAAGCGGAAGCGTTCAAGAACGCGGTTGATGGAGTCGTACTCGCCGCGATTCAGATCGCCGAAGATCCTAGCACCGAACGGACGGTGCCTCCGCGTTCTTCACACGTGCAGCCCGGTGACGTCTCCCACGCCTTGATCCAGCAAGGAGAGAGGGAGAGGTTGGGGAAGACTCCATCCAACAGCAGCACGACGGCGTGGTGGTGGTGGAGGAGCGCGGGACTCCAGCAGGGCTTCGCCAAGCGCTGCAAGAGACGAGGAGGGAGAGGGGTAGGGCTGCGCCAAGAGGGAGACGTTCTCGTGTGTCAAACAGCCCTAAAACCTCACATATATATAGGGGGAAGGGAGGGCTGCGCCCCCCTTTAGGGTTTCCCTCCCCTAGGGTGCGGCCAGCCCTAGATCCCATCTAGGGGGGCGGCCAAGGGGGAGAGAGGGGGAGGCGCACCACTATTGGGCCCTAGGGCCCAACTGCCTTAGGGTTTGCCCCCCCTCCCCTCTTGGAGGCGCCCTGGGACTTGGTGGGGGGGCGCACCATCCCCCTTGGGGCTGGTCCCCTCCCACACTTAGCCCACGTAGCCTTCTGGGGCTGGTGGCCCCACCTGGTGGACCCCCGGGACCCTCCCGGTGGTCCCGGTACATTACCGATATCGCCCGAAACTTTTCCGGTGACCAAAACAGGACTTCCCATATATGAATCTTTACCTCCGGACCATTCCGGAACTCCTCGTGACGTCCGGGATCTCATCCGGGACTCCGAACAACATTCGGTAACCGCGTACATACTTTCCCTATAACCCTAGCGTCATCGAACCTTAAGTGTGTAGACCCTACGGGCTCGGGAACCATGTAGACATGACCGAGACAACTCTCCGGCCAATAACCAACAGCGGGATCTGGATACCCATGTTGGCTCCCACATGTTCCACGATGATCTCATCGGATGAACCACGATGTCAAGGATTCAATCAACCCCGTATACGATTCCCTTTGTCTATCGGTATAGCACTTGCCCGAGATTCGATCGTCGGTATACCGATACCTTGCTCAATCTCGTTACCGGCAAGTCTCTTTACTCGTTCCGTAACACATCATCCCGTGATCAACTCCTTGATCACATATTGTGCACATTATGATGATGTCCTACCGAGTGGGCCCAGAGATACCTCTCCGTCATACGGAGTGACAAATCCCAGTCTCGATTCGTGCCAACTCAACAGACACTTTCGGAGATACCTGTAGTGCACCTTTATAGCCACCCAGTTACGTTGTGACGTTTGGTACACCCAAAGCATTCCTACGGTATCCAAGAGTTGCACAATCTCATGGTCTAAGGAAAAGATACTTGACATATAGAAAAGCTTTAGCATACGAACTACACGATCTGTGCTAGGCTTAGGATTGGGTCTTGTCCATCACATCATTCTCCTAATGATGTGATCCCGTTATCAACGACATCCAATGTCCATGGTCAGGAAACCGTAACCATCTATTGATCAACGAGCTAGTCATCTAGAGGCTTACTAGGGACATGGTGTTTGTCTATGTATCCACACATGTATCTGAGTTTCCTATCAATACAATTCCAGCATGGATAATAAACGATTATCATGAACAAGGAAATATAATAATAACCAATTTATTATTGCCTCAAGATCAATCTGAACATAATCTCATAATCCATCGGATCCCAGCAAACTCAACATAGCAACAGCATAAGGATTACATAGGTGCCTCGATCATGTAGGGCAGCTCACGAGGACTAATTAGTGAAGCACAAGAACGGGAGGAGAACATCACATAGCTACTGGTCATGGACTCATGGTCCAAGGGAGACTACTCACGAGTAATCCGGGAGGCGTCCATGGTGGTGGAGAAGCTCCCGGTGGTGATCCTCCCCTCCGGCAGGGTGCCGGGAAGAGTTCTCCTGGTGCTCCCGATCTTGGAAGCGGCGGCGGAGGCGGAACAGAGATGGGATCGCGAAAAGAAGTCCTTTTCTGAGGGTTACGGGGAACCCTTTAAATATATGCCAAAGTAGGGCACCGGGGGAGCCTCGGGGGGCCGAGGCGCCCCCCCCCCGGCGCGGCCCAGGGGGGGCGCGCCCACAGGGCGCCTGGAGCCCCTGTGGCCCCCCCAGGCTGCCCTTCGGACGCAGTGTTGTTTCCGGTTCGCTGATTTTTTATATAATTTTTCTGGATTTTTCTGGGCAGTTCTCGATACGTGAAGACCTAAAATACAAAAACAGCCGAAAACAGAAACTAGCACTGGGGTGTGTTGGGGAACGTTGCATGGGAAACAAAAATTTTCCTACGCTCACCAAGATCAATCTAGGAGATGCATCTACGAGAGGAGAGTTGGATCCACATACCCTTGTAGATCGCTAAGCGGAAGCGTTCAAGAACGCGGTTGATGGAGTCGTACTCGCCGCGATTCAGATCGCCGAAGATCCTAGCACCGAAGCAACGGTGCCTCCGCGTTCTTCACACGTGCAGCCCGGTGACGTCTCCCACGCCTTGATCCAGCAAGGAGAGAGGGAGAGGTTGGGGAAGACTCCATCCAACAGCAGCACGCCGGCGTGGTGGTGGTGGAGGAGCGCGGGACTCCAGCAGGGCTTCGCCAAGCGCTGCGGGAGACGAGGAGGGAGAGAGGTAGGGCTGCGCCAATCGACCGAGGTCAAAACTTGTTCTGGGCAGCCCTAAACTTCACATATATATAGGGGGGAGGTAGGGGCTGCGCCCCCATCTAGGGTTTCCTCCCTAGGGGTGGCGGCAGCCCCCCAGAACCCATCTAGGGTGCGGCCAAGGGGGGGAGAGAGAGGGGGCGCCCTAGGGTGGGCCTTAAGGCCCATCTGGACCTAGGGTTTGCCCCCCTCCCCTCTCCATGCGCCTAGAGACTTGGTGGGGGGGCGCACCAGCCCCCTTGGGGCTGGTCCCCTCCCACACTTAGCCCACGCAGCCACCTGGGGTTGGTGGCCCCACCTGGTGGACCCCCGGGACCCTCCCGGTGGTCCCGGTACATTACCGATATCGCCCGAAACTTTTCCGGTGACCAAAACAGGACTTCCCATATATGAATCTTTATCTCCGGACCATTCCGGAACTCCTCGTGACGTCCGGGATCTCATCCGGGACTCCGAACAACATTCGGTAACCGCGTACATACTTTCCCTATAACCCTAGCGTCATCGAACCTTAAGTGTGTAGACCCTACGGGTTCGGGAACCATGTAGACATGACCGAGACAACTCTCCGGCCAATAACCAACAGCGGGATCTGGATACCCATGTTGGCTCCCACATGTTCCACGATGATCTCATCGGATGAACCACGATGTCAAGGATTCAATCAATCCCGTATACGATTCCCTTTGTCTATCGGTATAGCACTTGCCCGAGATTCGATCGTCGGTATACCGATACCTTGCTCAATCTCGTTGCCGGCAAGTCTCTTTACTCGTTCCGTAACACATCATCCCGTGATCAACTCCTTGATCACATATTGTGCACATTATGATGATGTCCTACCGAGTGGGCCCAGAGATACCTCTCTGTCATACGGAGTGACAAATCCCAGTCTCGATTCGTGCCAACCCAACAGACACTTTCGGAGATACCTGTTGTGCACCTTTATAGCCACCCAGTTACGTTGTGACGTTTGGTACACCCAAAGCATTCCTACGGTATCTGGGAGTTGCACAATCTCATGGTCTAAGGAAAAGATACTTGACATATAGAAAAGCTTTAGCATACGAACTACACAATCTGTGCTAGGCTTAGGATTGGGTCTTGTCCATCACATCATTCTCCTAATGATGTGATCCCGTTATCAACGACATCCAATGTCCATGGTTAGGAAACCGTAATCTATTGATCAATGAGCTAGTCGTCTAGAGGCTCACTAGGGACATGGTGTTTGTCTATGTATCCACACATGTATCTGAGTTTCCTATCAATACAATTCTAGCATGGATAATAAACGATTATCGTGAACAAGGAAATATAATAATAACCAATTTATTATTGCCTCTAGGGCATATTTCCAACAGTCTCCCACTTGCACTAGAGTCAATAATCTAGTTCACATCGCCATGTGATTAACACTCATAGGTCACATCGCCATGTGACTAACATCCAAAGAGTTCACTAGAGTCAGTAATCTAGTTCACATCAATATGTGATTACCACTCAATGAGTTCTGGGTTTGATCATGTTATGCTTGTGAGAGAGGTTGTAGTCAACGGGTCTGCAACATTCAGATCCCTATGTACTTCGCAAAACTTTATGTCATATCGTAGATGCTGCTACCACGTTCCACTTGGAGCTATTCCAAACTGTTGCTCCATTATACGTATCCGGTATCTCCACTTAGAGTTATCCGGATAGGTGTTAAGCTTGCATCGACGTAACTCTTTACGTCGAACTCTTTATCACCTCCATAACCGAGAAACATTTCCTTATTCCTCTAAGGATAATTTTGACCACTATCTAGTAATCCACTCCTGGATCACCTTTGTACCCTCTTGCCAGACATGTGGCAAGGCACACATCAGGTGCGGTACTTATCATGGCATACCGTATAGAGCCTATGACAAAAGCATAGGGGACGACCTTCGTCCTTCCTCTTCCTTCTGCCGTGGTCAAGTTTTGAGTCTTACTCAACTTCACACCTTACAACTCAGGTAAGAACTCCTTCTTTGACTGATCTATTTTGAACTCCTTCAAAAATATGACAAGGTGTGTGCTCTTTGAAAGTCTAATCAGGCGTCTTGATCTATCTCTATAGATCTTGATGCCTAATATGTAAGCGGCTTTACCCAGGTCTTCCTTTGAAAAAACACCTTTCAAACAACCCTTTATGCTTTCCAGAAATTCTACATCATTTCGGATCAACAATATGTCATTCACATATACTTATCAGAAATGTTGTAGTGCTCCCACTCACTTTATTGCAAATACAAGTTTCCAACAAACTTTGTATACCCAAAAACTTTGATCACTCCATCAAAGTGTATATTCCGACTCCAAGATGCTTGCTCTAGTCCATGGAAGGATCGCTGGAGCTAGCATATCTTTTAGCATCCTTAGGATCGACAAAACCTTTCTGATTGTATCACATACAACCTTTCCTTACGAAAACTGGTAAGGAAACTTGTTTTGTCATCCATCTGCCAGATTTCATAAATGCAGCTAATGCTAACATGATTCCGACGGTCTTAAGCATCGCTACGGGTGAGAAAATCTCATCGTAGTCAACTCCTTGAACTTGTGGAAAACTCTTCGCCACAAGTCGAGCTTCATAGACGGTGACATTACCGTCCACGTCCGTCTTAGTCTTAAAGATCCATTTGTCTCAATGGCTTGCCGATCATAGGGCAAGTCCACCAAAGTCCATACTTTGTTTTGATACATGGATCCTATCTCGGATTTATCGGCTTCTAACCATTTGTCGGAATATGGGCCCACCATCGCTTCTCCATAGTTCGTAGGTTCATCGTTGTCCAACAACATGACCTCTAAGACAGGATCACCGTACCACTCAGGAGTAGTACATATCCTTGTCGACCTACGAGGTTCGATAGCAACTTGATCTGGAGCTTCATGATCACTATCATTAGTATCCTCTTCAACTGTCGTAGGTTCCACAGAAACATCTTTCTGTGTTGCACTACTATCCGGTTGAAGTGAGGGTACGACAACCTCATCAAGTTCTATCTTCCTCCCACTCAATTCTTTCGAGAGAAACTCCTTCTCGAGAAAGGACCCATTCTTAGGGACAAACATTTTTGCCCTTGGATCTGAGATAGGAGGTATACCCAACTGTTACCTTTGGGTATCCTATGAAGATGTATTTGTCCGCTTTGGGTTCGAGCTTTTCCCGGCTGAAGCCATAAGCCTCGCAGCCCCAAACATTGAGAAACGACAACTACGGTTTCTTGCCAAACCATACGACGTCGTCTCAACGGACTTAGATGGTGCCCTATCTAAAGTGAATGCAGCTGTCTCTAATGCATAACCTCAAAATAACAACGGTAGATCGGTAAGATACATCATAGATCGCACCATATCTCATAAGGTTCGATTACGATGTCCGGACACACCATTACGCTGTGGTGTTCCAGGGGACTTCAACTGCGAAACAATTCCACAATGTCTTAAGTGATTGCCAAACTCATAATTCAGATAATATCCCCTTGATCAGATCGTAGGAACATGATCTTCTTGTTATGATGATTCTTAATCTTCACTCTGAAATTTTTGAACCTTTCAAACGTTTCAGACTTTTGCTTCATTAAGTAAATATACCATATCTACTCAAATCGTCAGTGAAGATGAGAAAATAACGATATCCACCACACGCCTTAATTCTCATTGGATCACATACATCAGCATGCATGATTTCCAATAAGTCACTTACCCGTTTCATTGTACCTGAAAACGAGATCTCAGTCATCCTGCCCAAGAGGCATGGCTCGCATGTGTCAAGC
This sequence comes from Secale cereale, assembly GCA_902687465.1. Classification (NCBI taxonomy): domain Eukaryota; kingdom Viridiplantae; phylum Streptophyta; class Magnoliopsida; order Poales; family Poaceae; genus Secale; species Secale cereale. Next base: position 756,288,570 of record LR738711.1, read on the forward strand.
GATTCAAAATCAAGTGACTCCAAATGTCCATCAGCATGGAGTTTCTTCATGCATTTTATGCCAAAATGACCTAAGCGGCAGTGCCACAAGAAGGTGGTACTATCATTATCAACTCTACATCTTTTGGCATTAATATTATCATTATGTGTATTACCATGATCGAGATTCAACGAACCATTGGGTGCATGACCATAAAGGTATTATTCATGTAAACAGAATAACCATTATTCTCTAACTTAAATGAATAACCGTATTGCGATGAACATGATCTAATCATTTTCATGCTCAACGTAGACACCTGATAACATTTATCTAGGTTCAACACTAATCTCGAAAATAGAGGAAGTGTGCGATGGTTATCTCATCAACCTTGGAAACACTTCCAACACACATCGTCACCTCGCCCTTAGCTAGTCTCCGTTCAGTCCGTAGCTTTTGCTTCAAGTCACTAATAATAGCAACTGAACCGGTATCCAATACCCAGGTGCTACAAGGAGTACTACTAAGGTACACATCAATAACACGTATATCAAATATACTTTGTTGAAGTTGCCAGCTATCATATCTACCATGTATTTGGGGTGGTTCCGCTACCATGTGACCGTTACCCTTACAATAGAAGCACTTAGTCTCGAGGTTTGGGTTCAACCATGGGTTCCTTCATCAGAGCGACAACAGGTTTGCCATTCATGAAGTTTCCCTTCTAGCCCTTACCCTTTTGAAACCAGTGGTCTTGTTAAATCATCAACACTTGATGCTCCTTCTTGATCTCTACTTTTGCGGTACTAAGAACCGCTGACAGCACCGGGATCATCTCCATCCTTTGCATGTCATAGTTCATCACGAAGTTCTAGTAGCTTGGTGATAGTGTCTAGAGAATTCTGTCAACCACTATCTTACCTGGAAGATTAACTCCCACTTGGTTCAAGTGATTTCAGCACCCAGACATTCTGAGCACACGCTCACTAGTTGAGCTATTCTCCTCCATCCTTTTGGCAAAAGAACTTGTCAGAGGTCTCATACCTCTTAACACGGGCATGAGCCTGAAATCCCAATTTCAGCTCTTAGAACATCTCATATGTTCTATGGCGTTCAAAACGTCATTGGAATCCCGATTCTAAGCCGTAAAGTATGGTGCACTAAACTATCAAGTAGTCATCAGGACGTGTCTCTCAGGTGTTCACAACATCCACAGACAACGTTGTAGGGGTTTGCACATTGAGCGGTGCATCAAAGACGTAAGCTTTCTGTGCAGCAGTGAGGACACTCCTCGGACTACGGACCCAGTCCGCATCCTTGCTTACAATATCTTTCAACTTAGTCTTTCTCTAGGATCGTATGAAACAGGGAGCTACAACGTAAGCTATTGATCTACAACATAATTTGCAAAGGCAACTTAGACTATTGTTCATGATAAGTGAGTTTAACTAATCAAATTACTTATAACTCCCACTCAAATTGACATCCCTCTGGTCATCCGAGCGTGACATGATCCAAATCCACCAACCCAAGTCCGATCATCACGTGAGATGAGGTGGTGTCAATGGTGAACATCTTCATGTTGATCATATCTACTATATGACTCATGCTCGACCTTTCGGTCTTCCGTGTTCCGAGGCCATGTCTGTACATGCTAGGCTCGTCAAGTCTAACCCGAGTGTTCTGCATGTGCAAAACTGGCTTGCACCCGTTGTATGCGAACGTAGAGTCTATCACACCCGATCATCACGTGGTGCTTCGAAACGACGAACCTTCGCAACGGCGCACACTCGGGGGGAACACAATTTCATCTTGAAATTTTAGTGAGGGATCATCTTATAATGCTACCGCCGTCCTAAGCAAAATAAGATGCATAAAAGGATTAACATCACATGCAAATCATAAGTGACATGATATGGCCATCAACTCATGCTTTTGATCTCCATCTCCAAAGCACCGGCATGATCTCCATCGTCACCGGCGTAACACCATGATCCCCATCATCATGATCTCCATCATCGTGTCGCCATCGGGGTTGTCGCGCGCCCACCATGCTCTTACTACTATTGCTACCGTTTAGCGATAAAGTAAAGCATTACATAGCGCTTAATGATTGACACGCAGGTCATACAAAAATTAAAGACAACCCTATGGCTCCTGCCGGTTGCCGTATACATCGACATGCAAGTCGATATTAACTATTACAACATGATCATCTCATACATCAAAATATATCTCATCATGTCATTGGCCATATCATATCACATACATACCCTGCAAAAACAAGTTAGACGTCCTCTAATATGTTGTTGCATGTTTTACGTGGCTGCTATGGGTATCTAGCAAGAACGCTTCTTACCTACGCAAAGCCACAACGGTGATATTTAAGTTGCTATTTAACCTTCTACAAGGACCGCCTTTGTCTATTTCGATTCAACTAAGATAGGAGAGACAGACACCCGCCAGCCGTCTTATGCAACAAAAGTCGCATGTCTGTCGATGGAACCGGTCTCATGTACGTGGACATGTAAAGTTGGTCCGGGCCGCTTCATCCCATAATACCGCTGAATCAAGAAAGACCAAGGAGGGAAGCAATCTAAACATCAACGCCCACAAACCCCTTTGTGTTCTACTCGTGAAAACATCTACGCAAGATCCTAGCTCATGATGCCACTGTTGGGGAACGTTGCATGGGAAACAAAAATTTTCCTACGCTCACCAAGATCAATCTAGGAGATGCATCTACGAGAGGAGAGTTGGATCCACATACCCTTGTAGATCGCTAAGCGGAAGCGTTCAAGAACGCGGTTGATGGAGTCGTACTCGCCGCGATTCAGATCGCCGAAGATCCTAGCACCGAACGGACGGTGCCTCCGCGTTCTTCACACGTGCAGCCCGGTGACGTCTCCCACGCCTTGATCCAGCAAGGAGAGAGGGAGAGGTTGGGGAAGACTCCATCCAACAGCAGCACGACGGCGTGGTGGTGGTGGTGGAGGAGCGCGGGACTCCAGCAGGGCTTCGCCAAGCACTGCAAGAGACGAGGAGGGAGAGGGGTAGGGCTGCGCCAAGAGGGAGACTTTCTCGTGTGTCTAGCAGCCCTAAAACCTCACATATATATAGGGGGAAGGGAGGGCTGCGCCCCCCTTTAGGGTTTCCCACCCCTAGGGTGCGGCCAGCCCTAGATCCCATCTAGGGGGGCGGCCAAGGGGGAGAGAGAGGGGGAGGCGCACCACTATTGGGCCCTAGGGCCCAACTGCCCTAGGGTTTGCCCCCTTCCCCTCTTGGAGGCGCCCTGGGACTTGGTGGGGGGGCGCACCAGCCCCCTTGGGGCTGGTCCCCTCCCACACTTAGCCCACGTAGCCTTCTGGGGCTGGTGGCCCCACCTGGTGGACCCCCGGGACCCTCCCGGTGGTCCCGGTACATTACCGATATCGCCCGAAACTTTTCCGGTGACCAAAACAGGACTTCCCATATATGAATCTTTACCTCCGGACCATTCCGGAACTCCTCGTGACGTCCGGGATCTCATCCGGGACTCCGAACAACATTCGGTAACCGCGTACATACTTTCCCTATAACCCTAGCGTCATCGAACCTTAAGTGTGTAGACCCTACGGGCTCGGGAACCATGTAGACATGACCGAGACAACTCTCCGGCCAATAACCAACAGCGGGATCTGGATACCCATGTTGGCTCCCACATGTTCCACGATGATCTCATCGGATGAACCACGATGTCAAGGATTCAATCAATCCCGTATACGATTCCCTTTGTCTATCGGTATAGCACTTGCCCGAGATTCGATCGTCGGTATACCGATACCTTGCTCAATCTCGTTAGCGGCAAGTCTCTTTACTCGTTCCGTAACACATCATCCCGTGATCAACTCCTTGATCACATATTGTGCACATTATGATGATGTCCTACCGAGTGGGCCCAGAGATACCTCTCCGTCATACGGAGTGACAAAACCCAGTCTCGATTCGTGCCAACCCAACAGACACTTTCGGAGATACCTGTTGTGCACCTTTATAGCCACCCAGTTACGTTGTGACGTTTGGTACACCCAAAGCATTCCTACGGTATCTGGGAGTTGCACAATCTCATGGTCTAAGGAAAAGATACTTGACATATAGAAAAGCTTTAGCATACGAACTACACGATCTGTGCTAGGCTTAGGATTGGGTCTTGTCCATCACATCATTCTCCTAATGATGTGATCCCGTTATCAACGACATCCAATGTCCATGGTTAGGAAACCGTAACCATCTATTGATCAATGAGCTAGTCGTCTAGAGGCTCACTAGGGACATGGTGTTTGTCTATGTATCCACACATGTATCTGAGTTTCCTATCAATACAATTCTAGCATGGATAATAAACGATTATCGTGAACAAGGAAATATAATAATAACCAATTTATTATTGCCTCTAGGGCATATTTCCAACACTTACATCCTTGCTTTATGCCTAGCTAAGGGCGTAAAACGATAGCGCTTGTTGGGAGGCAACCCAATGAATAAAATTTATTTTTGCTTTTTGCTTTCTGTTCTTGAGTGTTATCATAATTATGCTATGGGTATGATTGTGTTTTTTGTGTTTTAATTAGTGTTTGTGCCAATTAGAACCGATAGGATCTTCTTGGGTGATAGTTGTTTGATCTTGCTGAAAAAGATAGAACTTTTGCGTTCACGAGAAAAATTCTCATTTTTAATAGAAAATTGCTTTTAGTTCATTCTTTTTGCAGAAGATTAATATACAAATTTCCCACATGGCCCTATTTGTTTCAAGATTTTTATAGTTCCAGAAGTATTTGAAATTTCCATATTACTACAGACTATTCTGTTTTTTGATAGATTCTGTTTTCTTTGTGTTGTGTGCTTATTTTGATGGCTCTATGGTTTTCTTTGATGAGTTTTTGTCATAGAAAAGTTGGAATACAGTAGATATTACAAAAACAAAATATGAATTAGTTTGACACAACACTTATAGTAGTGGTTTGCTTTCTTAAACTAACGGATCTCATGAAGGTTTTGTTGAAGTTTTGTGTGATTGAAGTTTTCAAGTTTTGGGTTATCTTACGATCGATGAAGGAAGGATGGAAGAGCCTAAGCTTGGGGATGCCTCGGCATCCCAAGCTATTATCCAAAAATGAGCAACCAACTAAGCTTGGGGATGCCCCCAAGTGGCATCCCCCCTTTTTTCCAACAACTATCGTTATTTCACTCGAAACTATATTTTTATTCATCACATGATATGCGTTGTATGATATGAGTTTTTGCTTGTTTTTTTCTTTTTAAGTCATCAATCCTTACCGTACACACCTATTTGAGAGAGCCAAAATTATGCCATGACTTGTTAGAATAGCTCTCTATGTTTTACTTAAATTCTTTATGAGCTAGGACTTGCTCTAGTGCTTCACTTATATCTTTTTGAGTACGGTGTGCTTAGTATTTTTGAAGAAATACTCTCTTGCTTCACTTAGATTTATTTGAGAGTTAGTAAAATTTTAAAATAAATTCTCTCTTGCTTCACATATATTATTTTGAGAGAAAGAAAGAAAGAAAGAAAAATTATGCTCATGATCTTCACTTATATTTGTTTGAGCTTATCAAAAGCAACACATGAAAATTAGTCCCGAAGTGATAGATATCCAAGAAGGATATAATAAAAACTTTCATGAAGATCAGGACACAATAAACTTGATTCCTTGTAATAGTTTTGAGACATGATGATATGATATGTGAGTCATGTTAATGAGTAAGTATGCCTTGGTAAGAATATTCATGTTATGGTTTGTGATTCCTGAAACATGCACGTATGGTCTCTCGTTATGCCAAGAAGTCTGAGCACAATTTATCCTTGATTGCCCTTTCTTTGTGTGAAGGTCGGGGGCGCGTGATGGTTAACTCCTACCAACCTCCCTCTTAGGAGCATGCATAGTATTACTTTGCTTTGAGGGCTAATAAACTTTGCAATAAGTATGTGTGTTCTTTATGACAAATGTGAGTCCATGGATTATATGCAATCTCACCCTTCCATAATTGCTAGCCTCTCTCGTGCCGTGCAACTTTCGCCGGTGCATAAACTTTATTAAACCTTCCTCAAAATAGCCACCATACCTACCTATTATGACATTTCGATAGCCATTCCGAGATATATTGCCATGCACTTCCATCATATAGTTGACTTGAGCATTCATTTTCATCATATAGAGTCATGCTATGTCATAGGTATCGAGTTGTAATTTTTATCTCTTTTTGAGTTATAAGTAAATAGAAGTGTGATGATCATCATTATCCATTATTAGAGCATGTCCCAAGTGAGGAAAGAATGATGGAAACTATGATTCTCCCACAAGTCGGGATGAGACTCCGGACAATGAGAGAAAGAAAAAAAGGAAAAAGGAAAAAAGGAGAAAGAAAGAAAAAGGAAAAAAAAGAAAAAGAGAAAAAAGAGAAAAGAAAAGAGAGAAGGGGCATGCTAGTTCCCCCCTTGTGCTTCAAAGTAGCACCATGTTTTTCATATAGAGAGTCTCCTATGTTGTCACTTTCATATACTAGTGGGAACTTTTCCTTAGAAGAGTTTCATGCATACCCACTTAGTTTCACATTGAGCTTTCATACACTTATAGCTCGTAGTGCATCCATTGCATGGCAATCCCTACTCCTCACATTGATATCGATTGATGGACATCTCCATAGTCCATTAATTTGCCTAGTTGATGTGAGACTTTCTTCCCTTCTTTTGTCTACTACCACCGCATTCTATTCCACCTATATTGTTATATCCATGGCTTACGCTCATGTATTGCGTAAGAGTTGAAAATGCTGAAGCGCGTTAAAAAGTATGAACCAATTTCTTGGCGGACACCGGGGTAGTACATGATTTATACTTTGAGCGGGGAAGACAGAGCATGACAAGACCATATGATTTTGTAGGGATACCTTATTTTGTCACTGATATTTTGAAAGACATGATTCCTTATTGATATGCTTGAGTATCTAAATTATTATGTCAAAACTAGACTATTGCTTTGAACCATATAGAAGCCCAAATGTCCATGCCATAAAGAAAAGAATACGATATGAGTAGCATTCCACATCAAAAATTATGTTAATATCACTTACCTACTCGAGGACGAGCAGGAGTTAAGCTTGGGGATGCTGACACATCTCCAACGTATCTATAATTTTTTTATTGTTCCATGTTGTAATATTATCGTTCTTGGATGTTTTACAATAATTTTATATCATTTTTTGGTACTAACCTATTGACATAGTGCCAAGTGACAGTTGTTGTTTTCTGCATGTTTTTTACATCGCAAGAAATCAATATCGAAGGGAGCCCAAACACCGCGAAACTTTTTGGAGAATTTTTATGGGACAGAACACACCTGATGGGCCAAGGCACCACCTGGGGGGTGACCCGAGGGGGGCACAACCCACCAGGGCGCGCCAGGCCCCCCTGGCGCGCCCAGGTGGATGATACGTCTCCAACGTATCTACAATTTTTTATTGTTCCATGCTATTATTTATGAAGTCTTGGATGTTTAATGGGCTTTATCATTCACTTTTATATCATTTTTGGGACTAACCTATTAACCTAGAGCCCAGTGCTAGTTTCTATTTTTCTCCTATTTTAGGGTTTTACAGAAAAGGATATCAAATGGAATCCAATTGATGAGCCAATTTTATATGATTTTTTCTGGACCAAAAGAAGGCCCCGAAGCAAAAGAGTTGGGCTAGGAGAGCCACGGGCTGCCCTCGAGGGTGGAGGGCGCGCCCTGGGAACATGGTGGCGCCCTCCTATATCGAGGACAGCCCAGAAGCCCCCCTGACGTGTGCCCTACGCCAAAAAATCCTATAAATACTGAAACCTTCGGAAATTAACCTAGATCGGGAGTTCCGCCGCCGAAAGCCTCTGTAGCCACCGAAAACCAATCTACACCCGTTATGGCACCCTGCCGGAGGGGGGAATCCCTCTCCGGTGGCTATCTTCATCATCTTGGCACTCTCCATGACGAGGAGGGAGTAGTCCACCCTCGGAGCTGAGGGTATGTACCAGTAGCTATGTGTTTGATCTCTCTCTCTCATGTTCTTGAGATGGCATGATCTTGATGTATCGCGAGCTTTGCTATTATAGTTGGATCTTATGATGCTTCTCCCCCTCTACTCTCTTGTAATGGATTGAGTTTTCCCTTTGAAGTTATCTTATCGGATCGAGTCTTTAAGGATTTGAGAACACTTGATGTATGTCTTGCACGTGTTTATCTGTGGTGACAATGGGATATCATGTGATCCACTTGATGTATGTTTTGGTGATCAACTTGCGGGTTCCGTGACCTTGGGAATCTATGCATAGGGGTTGGCACACGTTTTCGTTGACTTTCTGGTACAAACTTTGGAGCACTCTTTGAAGTTCTATGTGTTGGTTGAATAGATGTTTCTGAGATTGTGTGATGCATAACGTATAATCATGCCCACGGATACTTGAGGTGACAATGGAGTATCTAGGTGACATTAGGGTTTTGGTTGATTTTTGTCTTAAGGTGTTATTCTAGTACGAACTCTATGATAGATTGAACGTTACTACGGACTCTTGAATAGATCTATCAGAAAGAATAACTTTGAGGTGGTTTTGTACCCTACCATAATCTCTTCGTTTGTTCTCCGCTATTAGTGACTTTGGAGTGACTCTTTGTTGCATGTTGAGGGCTAGTAATATGATCCAATTATGTTATCCTTGTTGAGAGAACTTGCACTAGTGAAAGTATGAACCCTAGGCCTTGTTTCCTATCATTGCAACACCGTTTATGCTCACGTTTACCTCTTGCTACCTTGCTGTTTTTATATTTTCAGTTTACAAAAACCTATATCTACCATCCATATTGCACTTGTATCACCATCTCTTCGCCGAACTAGTGCACCTATACAATTTACCATTGTATTGGGTGTGTTGGGGACACAAGAGACTCTTTGTTATTTGGTTGCAGGGTTGCTTGAGAGAGACCATCTTCATCCTACGCCTTCCACGGATTGATAAACCTTAGGTCATCCACTTGAGGGAAATTTGCTACTATCCTACAAACCTCTACACTTGGAGGCCCAACAACTTCTAGAAGAAGAAGGTTGTGTAGTAGACATCAAGCTCTTTTCTGGCGCCGTTTCCGGGGAGGCTTACGCAAAAGTCATATACCTAGTACCTATCAGAAACCCTTATCCTTCGTATTACATTTTTGCCTCTCGTTTTCCTCTCCCCCACTTCACCCTTGCCATTTTATTCGCCCTTCTTCCGCCGTGTGTTTATCGTTCACTTGCTTCTTGTTTGCTTGTGTGTGTTGGATTGCTTGCTTGTCACTATGGCTCTCCCTACTAGTGTTGACCCTCACCTTAAGAGGCAGGAGGGGATTGCAAACAATGTTAGACATTTTATGACTATACAATTTGAGCATAATGACTTCTTCAAAAGTGAGCTTAAAGAACAAAAAAAGTTAATGTAGTATATGAATAAAGACCTTGATGATATGTCTAAAGAATTTTATGGCTTGAAATCTCAGTTTGCTCATCTTGAGAACTTAATTGCCCAAATTTCGGATAAACAGTCCACCTTGATTAATAAGATGGCTGCTAAATCGGAAGAGCATGAAAATAAAGATGAAGATCTGAAAGTTACTGATGTGTCTCCTATTAGATCCTTGTTTTCTAGTATTAATCTTGATGAGAATAGGATTGGAGATGATTCTGCTTTAAGGTGTCCCAATGATTCGGAGTTTTTAGATCTTGATGCGAAAATTGCTAAAAGTGGGAGTGAAGAGATTAAAACTTTGCATAGTGATGAACCCACTACTTTGGATTTCAAGGGATTCAATTATGATAATTGCTCTTTGATTGATTGTATTTCCTTGTTGCAATCCGTGCTAAATTCTCCGCATGCTTATAGTCAAAATAAAGCTTTCACCAAACACACAGTTGATGCGTTGATGCAATCTTATGAAGAAAAACTTGAGTTGGAAGTTTCTATCCCTAGAAAGATTTATGATGAATAGGAACCTACTATCAAATAAAGATAAAAGATCATGAATGCTATGCTTTGTGTGATTTGGGTGCTAGTGTCTCCACTATCCCAAAAACTTTGTGTGATTTGCTAGGGTTCCATGAGCTTGATGATTGTTCTTTAAATTTTCATCTTGCGGATTCCACTATTAAGAAACCTATGGGAAGAATTAATGATGTTCTTATTGTTGCCAATAGGAATTATGTGCCCGTAAATTTCATTGTTCTTGATATAGATTGCAATCCTTCATGTCCTATTATTCTTGGTAGACATTTCCTTAGAACGATTGGTGCAATTATTGATATGAAGGAATGAAATATTAGATTCCAATTTCCGTTAAGGAAAGGCATGGAACACTTCCCTAGAAAGAAAATCAAATTACCATATGAATCTATCATGAGAGCCACTTATGGATTGCCTTCCAAGGATGGCAATACCTAGATCTATCTTGTATCGTGCCTAGCTAGGGGCCTAAAACGATAGCGCTTGTTGGGCAACCCAATTTTTTGTTTTTTGTTTTTGTTGCTGTTAGGGAATAAATATTGCATCTATCCTCTGATTAGATGTGGTTTCATGTTTTGTTTAGTGTTTGTGCCAAGTAGAACATTTGTGAAGACTCGTGTGAAGTTTATATGATCTTGCTGTGAAAAACAGAATCGTTAACGCTCGCTAAAGTAGTCGTGGGATTTTACTGGAGCATGCTTTTTAGTTGATTCTTTTTGCAAATGATTGGTAGACAAATTACGCAAATTCACCAATTTAGTTTGAATTTTTTGGAGTTCCAGAAGTAGGCGAATCCTTCAGATTACTACAGACTGTTCTGTCTTTGACAGATTCTGTTTTTTCGTGTGTTGTTTGCTTATTCCGATGCATCTATGAGTAGTATTGGAGGATATGAACCATAGAGAAGTTGGAGTACAGTAGGTTTAACACCAATATAAACAAATAATGAATTAATTTCTGTACCTTTGAGTAGTGATTTACTTTCTTATACTAACGGAGCTCACGAGATTTTTTGTCTAAGTTTTGTGTTGTGAAGTTTTCAAGTTTTGAGTATTGCTTTGATGTACTATGGAACAAGGATTAGCAAAGGCCTAAGCTTGGGGATGCCCATGGCACCCCAAGTAATTCAAGATAATCAAAAGCCTAAGCTTGGGGATGCTCCGGGAAGGCATCCCCTCTTTCGTCTTCATCCATCGGTAACTATACTTGGAGCTATATTTTTATTCGCAACATGATATGTGTTTTGTTTGGAGCGTCTTGTATAATTTGAGTCTTTGCTTTTTAGTTTGCCACAATCATCCTTGCTGGACACACCTATTCGAGAGAGTTAAATATGGCCTAGAAATTATTAGAACACTCTATGTGCTTCACTTATATCTTTTGAGTTGAATAGTTTTTGCTCTAGTGCTTCACTTATATCTTTTAGTGCACGGTGGTGGTAATATTTTGTAGAAATTGTTGAACTCTCATGCTTCACTTATATCTATTTGAGAGTCTATTAAAACAGCATGGTAATGTGTTTAGGCTAAAAGAACTAGTCTTCACATGATAAACGTCCAATGTCAATGTAGTAAAAAAACTCACACCAAGTGCATTGAATAGAATGAGATGTTGGATGCTTGATAATTGTTTTGAGACATGAGGATAGTGATATTAGAGTCATGCTTGTGGACTTATTATGAAATTGAGAAATACTTGTGTTAAGGTTAGTGATTCCCGTATCATGGACGTATGGTGAACTGCTATGTGACGAAGTTAGAGCATGAGGTATTTGTAGAGTGCCAACCTTTGTGTGGAGGTCGGGGGCGCGCGATGGTTAACTCCTAGGAACCTCCCCCCTAGGATCATGCGTTGATTGCTTTGTTTTGATGACTCGTAGATTTTTGCAATAAGTATGTGAGTTATGACTAATGTTGAGTCCATGGATTATACGCACTCTCACCCTTCCACCATTGCTAGCCTCTCTTGTACCGCGCAACTTTCGCCGGTGCCATAAACCCACTATATATCCTTCCTCAAAACAGCCACCATATTGTTCCTCGAAACAGCCACCATAACTACCTATCATGGCATTTCCATAGCCATTCCGAGATATATTGCCATGCAACTTTCCACCGTTCCGTTCATATGACACGCATCATATTGTCATATTGCCATGCATGATCATGTAGTTGACGTCGTAGTTGTGGCAAAGACACCATGCATAATTTTTCATATATGTCACTCTTGATTCATTGCATATCCCGGTACACCGCCGGAGGCATTCATGTAGAGTCATACTTGTTGTAGTATCGAGTTGTAATAAAAAGTGTGATGACTATCATTATTAGAGCATTGTCCCATGTGAGGAAAGGCCAATAAAAAAAGAGATGGCCCAAAAAATAGAGAGGGGCTAATAAAAAAAAGGGAGAAAGCCCCTCCAAAAAAATGAGAGATAAGAGAGAAGGGACAATGGCTACTATCTTTTTTCCACACTTGTGCTTCAAAATAGCACCATGTTCTTCATTGTAGAGAGTCTCATGTTTAGTCACTATCTTATACCAGTGGGAATTTTCGTTATAGAACTTGGCTTGTATATTCCAACGATGGGTGTCGTGGTTCTAAGTCTGACAGTATGAGTAGGGGGTACGGATGGAGAGGCAAGGCCCTAGCTATGATGGAGTTGTACACAAGGTGTTTTCGAGTTCAGGCCCTTCTCGGAGGAAGTAACAGCCCTACCTCTTGGTGCCCGGAGGCTGGTCGACTGGTATGCGTATATGTGTGTTAAAGAGGTGCGAACCCTTGTTCTGGAGGAGGGGGTGGCTTATATAGTGCGCCAGGACCCCAGCCATGCTCCACGTTACCAAGGGTTCAATGTACATTAAGGCAGGCGTTACTGATAACGCCCGCAGTAAAGAGTAATTAAGGTGTTTACTACGGTGAGTAAATACCAGACCGTTGCTGCCCTAAGCGACCCTTGACCTTCGGGGGTCGAGTGCCTTGGGTTGGTCGGTTGAGTCGTCTTGTGGATGAGGTTCAGTCGAGTGGAGTGTCCTCTTGGACTGTCTCAGTCGACTGTCTCTATCGTCATAAGTTTTGTCTTTTGATCTTCCAGGGTAGTGACCTTGGGTGGGGTACCTTGGTCGGGCCTGTGACCCTACCCTAGGTCTGTAACCTCGCCAGTATCCCCCGAATGGATTGAGGCTCGAGCAAGAGAGTGCTGAGGGAAGCTCTGGTTCTAGCTCGACGCCCCTAGGGTGGACCGCTTCTCAGCTTGCGGGCTAGGCAGTCTTCCTCAGTCTCGCCTTGGTTGCCTTGATAGATTTTGGAGTCATCGAGTGTGTTAGTTGCTTCTTTCGTCGACTGAACTCTGCGCTAGGCGTCGGGTGCCGTTAGCGCGTGCAGTTTTCGGCGGGGTTGGTTGCCCTTTGGTCGCCGGATTCTGCGGGGTTTCAAAATTTGGGGAAGTGCGCGGGGCAGAACGTGCCGCAGCAATCGGAGGGATATACTTGAGACGCCTCGATCTTCGCGCCACCTTTTTCGCCACGTATCGCACCCGCGCCTGCGACGGGATTTGATAAGATTGCTCGGGGCCACCGGTCAGCCACTCGACCGGGCCGCTATAAGAGCGCGCCGAGCCCGAAGCGGGGGCACTGTGCGCCCAATCTCTCTTCCTCCGCCTCTGCTTCTCTGTTGCGCCTCTGCTTCTTCTCGCCTCTCTCCACAGCGGCCGCCAGCGCGCGTGCCATGGGCAAGGAAAAGACTGCGGTGATGGAGCGTTCGAAGAAGGCGGCGACGGGGAAGGCGAGGCGGTCCGGCCGGAGCAGATCGTGGTCGAGGTCCGGACTCCCCGCTGGCTGGATCTAGGGGGATTGGATCCGGTCCACCGTCGTGGCGGAGGATCTGGAGGAGTTGGAGGAGGAAGGATTGATCGCCCGCGGTTCCTGGTGGGTGCCAGAGGGAGAGCTCGAGCCCCAGCCGCGGGAGGGCGAGTGCGTCCTCCTTGCGACCCACGTCGACCAAGGTTTTTCCATGCCTCCGCATCTCTTCTTTCGCGCTTTCTTGATTTTCTTCGGCGCCCAGTTGCATTACTTCACGCCCAACTCCATCGCTTTCCTTTCCGCGTTCGTTTCCATGTGCGAGAACTTCCTCGGTTGCCGGCCGCACTTGGGCTTGTTCAAACACATTTTTACCTGCCGCTCGCAAACTATCAAGTGGGCGAATCCGAGCGACGATAAGACGCACGTCCTCCAGGCATGCGGCAGGCTCGGAATCCAACTTAGGAATAGGAGCGCCTCCCCCCCCCCATGATCTTTCCGGAGTCGATTCGGGGCTGGCAGTCGACTTGGTTTTATTATAAGGATAGTCCGACCCGTGGTCAGTCGACGGGTCTTCCTCCTTTCTCTCTCGGTCGAGCCAGCCAGCCTCCTTCAATGATAGTGGGTAAGGCCGAGAGGGCTGAAGTGAACATGTTGGTGGAGCGGGTCGTCCAGTTGGTCCACGAGGGTGTAACGGGGATGGATATGTTTGAGGTGTACCTCACGCGGAGGATCCAGCCACTCCAGGCTCGGGACCACCCGATGTGGTTGTACTCCGGCCCCGACGACTCGTCGCGAGTCCACCCGGAGGCGGCCGACGTGAAGTACGTGGTGCAGTGCCTGAAGTGCATCACGGGGAACAAAGACAACCCCAGGGGGTCTGGGAGGGTCATCCCATTCGACGCTGACCATCTACCTGACAAGGTTAGTCCTTTGCTCCCGAGTGACGTTTCTGCCATTGGCTTGCAATTTGTATTTGACGGATCCGACTGATATTTGGTCAAACTTCCCCCTTTGCAGATCTACACCGAGATGTACTTGCTGCCCAACGGGGACTTTGTCCAGGAGGACGAGGAGGGTGTGGGCGACGCCACCGAGTGGAAGTCGGAGGAGGAGACCGAGGAGGAGAGCGAGGACTACAGCAGCGGGGAGGAGGTCGAGTCACCTCCCCGTAACGAGTGGCGGTCCAAGGAGAAACACGACCCAGGGGCCGCACGCCGTCGGATGGGTCCTTCGGGCTCCCGAACGTCCAAGCGCACTCGCACGGCCACTCCTGACCCCTCTGAGAAGGTGCCCAAGCAGCCCAAGGTTACCACTACCAAGCCCCGGAAGGACCTGCCTAGGATCAAGGTGGATGTTCCCATCGCCTCCACGTAAGTATCGCTTGGTCTTGTTTCTTTCTGTTTTTTGGAGGTCGACCGTATTTTCTGTCGCCTCATCTTCGAGGGATCCTTTCAGCGCCGTGGCTTCCACGACCTCGATGGACATCGACAAGGGCCGAGACGACGAGGAGAGCGCAGATGCCGCGACATCCCGCGCAGGTGCGGGTTTTATGGATCGTGTCTTGTTTTATTTTCTTTCGTCGGTCATGGGTGTCGGTCGACTGAACTTTGCTTGTTGTTTGTCTCGAAGTGCCGCGCCTCGTCATAGAGCTCCCAGATGATGATGATGATGAGGAGCGCTTGGGAGGAGACCGACGACGCACAGGGAAGAAGGGCCGGAAGGCGCTTTCTGGCTCGGAAGCCCAGCAACAGGAGGACGCGGCCCGAGCCACGGTCTCCTTTGCTGACCCTGTGTCGACCGTGCGCCTTGCTTCATCAGTCGTGGACCCAGCGCCTGTTTCAATCGTCGACGCAGCGTCTACTCCAGCCGTCGACCCAGTGCCCACTCCTGTCGTCGACCCAGCGCCCGTTCCTGCCGTCGACCCTACACCTGCCACTTCGTCCGTTCTCTTCTCTTCCTACCGCCTCCCTGAGGATCCTGTGGGAGCGGCTCAGGAAGCCGTTCGCCAGGCGGGGCTGATGATGGAGAAGACGAAGGCGGCTTACGAGGCCAGCATGGCCGCTTATGATGCTAGCACTACTCCTCGGGCCAACGTCCAGGTTCGTTATCTCCGCTGTAATAGTCTTTGGCTTCGAGAGAATCTGTTGCTTTGCTCGTAAGATGACGCCACACCCACTGGGTGAGTTCTTGATGTGCTTGCTTTAGATTTCCTTTGAGCTCGAGCCGGAACGATCTTGGCTGAGTGAAACCAGTGTGGGCATGCTCAGTGCACCCAGTGGGTGTAGTCCCCGAGACCGTGGTCGACTGCTGGCGGTCGGCCATGGTCTTACTATAGACCTTTCTTCCTTGCTGTTTTTTTTAGCTTGAGCCGGAATGATCTTGGCCAAGTGAAACCAGTGGGGGCACGCTCAGTGCACCCACTGGGTGTAGTCCCCGAGACTGCAGTTGAGTGTTTTGACTCGACTGTAGTCTTAGAATCTTGTTTTGTCGTGTCGATGTAGAAATCTTGCGAGTTTGGGGCCAAATTTGCGGACCTTGAGAAGAAGCAAATCCAGCTCAATCTCGACTTGCAGTTGGCTCGGGACCACCTGAAGAAGACGCAGGATGATGCGGCTGGTAACTGACACCAACCTTTTGTCGACTAACTTTTGATAGAAATGCCTTGTGTTCTCTCATGTTCATCTATCCAGTGGTGGCTTTGGTAGGTCAACTGAAAGCGGCCTTGGAGCAGAAAGATCTCGACCTGGCGGCGGCGCAGCAGGCAGCTCAAGAGAAGGCGGAACTGGCGGCGCAGAAGTTGGCTTCTGTAGGTGCGCTCGAGGCGGAGATCGTCAGGCTGAGAGGCTCGCTCGACGCAGCTAATCAAGAGGTGACTCGGCTGAAGAACTCCAAGGCTGTCCTGAACGACAAGTATGAGGCTCTTTTCCGAAAGAGGGTTGATCTTGAGGCTTATTTGGGTGACCTTACCAAAAAATGGTACCTCGTGCTCGAAGGTATGTTCCTTTCGGCTCGGGTTAGGCTGGATTGGTCGACCCATATCTTGTTTGCTGACTTGACTTGCTATTTTCGGCGCAGAGTTCTGTCGTAACTTTGAGGAAGAGACTGGGCGGGTCGAGCCCGGCTTGGACCCAGCCAATTCCATCATGAAGGATGAGGTTGCCATGAACATCTTGAGGCTGGAGTCCCGCCTTACTGCAGCCACGGATTATCTGGGACGGCTGAAAGCGGTGATGGCTCGAATCGACACCGCGCTCTGGAGGGGGGTCGTGCAGGAGAACGACCTCGAGTCCTTGATGACTCGACTCAATGAGATCCCCAACCGAGTGCAGGAGTGGAAGAAGTCATCCGCCCGGGGTGGAGCCGACGTGGCATTATCCTTGGTCCGCGTGCACTGTAAGGAGGTGAAGGAGAGAAGGCTCGCGGCGCTCAAGGTTGCTAATACAAAGGAGCTCCAATTCCAGTCGTTTATGGAGACTTTCCTGGAAGCCACCACCCGCATCGCCGACGGGATCGACCTGGACGAGTTTGTCGCACCCGCAAGCCCGCCTCCTCCTGAGAAATGACTTTGATACTTTAATCCCATTTGCCTCGGAATGCCGAGTGGTCTTTGTAATCGTTCAACTCTGGTGGGCCTGTGGCCCAAGTACTCTTGCCCGAATCTTGCGGGACTTTTTATCTGATTTTGATCTTTCGGTTCGCGGCTCTTCTTTGATTGCTTGAATCTTTGAGTCGACGTCCGCAGCTAAGCCTCCGAGTGAGAGGGTTGCTCTTCACTTAGAGTAAGCATTTGAAACTTAGGCGAGTCACGGGGTCGCAGCTAAGCCCCCGAGTGAGAGGGTTGCTCTTCACTTGGAGTGGATGTTTGTAACTTAGGCGATTCCAAGCTTCGTTGTATTTGCGACATAGCTCGGAGGACCGCAGCTAAGCCCCCGAGTGAGAGGGTTGCTCTTCACTCGGAGTAAGCGTTTGAAACTTAGGTGAGTCACGGGGTCGCAGCTAAGCCCCTGAGTGAGAGGGTTGCTCTTCACTCGGAGTGGATGTTTGTAACTTAGGCGATTCCAAGCTACGCTGTATTTGTGGTGGAGCTCGGAAGACAGAGCCACATTATACTTGCAGCGTAGCTCGGAGGACCGCAGCTAAGCCTCCGAGTGAGAGGGTTCCTCTTCACTCGGAGTAAGTGTTTGAAACTTAGGCGAGTCACAGGGTCGCAGCTAAGCCCCCGAGTGAGAGGGTTGCTCTTCACTCGGAGTGGATGTTTGTAACTTAGGCGATTCCAAGCTACGTTGTATTTG
>LR738711.1:756306810-756347242 GCA_902687465.1 Secale cereale
TGTATTTGTGGCGGAGCTCGGAAGACAGAGCCACATTATACTTGCGACGTAGCTCGGAGGACCGCAGCTAAGCCCCCGAGTGAGAGGGTTGCTCTTCACTCGGAGTAAGCGTTTAAAACTTAGGCGAGTCACGGGGTCGCAGCTAAGCCCCCGAGTGAGAGGGTTGCTTTTCACTCAGAGTGGATGTTATTTCGTCGGGCCCGAACAGACGGATCTGATGGTACCCGGAATATGCGTCCAGAAAAGACAAACGTTCACATCCTGTCGTCGAGTCGACTATCTGATCGATGCGGGGAAGAGGAAAATGATCCTTCGGGCAGGCACGATTGATGTGCTTGAAATCGATGCACATGCGGAGAGACTTGTCCTTCTTGGGGACCATGACGACATTGGCGAGCCACTCGGAGTGGTATATCTCGCGGATAAACTCAGCTGCCAGGAGCCGAGCCACTTCCTCGCCAATTTCCTTTCGCTTCTCCGCAGCGGATCGACGGAGATGTTCCTTCACAGGTTTCACTTTAGGGTCGACTCACAAATGGTGCTCAGCCAGTCCCCTGGGTACACCCGGCATGTCCGATGGTTTCCATGCGAAGATGTCCCAGTTCTCACGGAGGAACTGGACGAGCGCTTCTTCCTATTTGCCGTCGAGTGTAGTGGAGATGTGGGTCGGTGCCGCGTTGGGGTCGGTGGGGTGGATGTGCACGGGTTTTGTGTCCCCGGCCAACTGGAAGGCTGACTCGGAAGCCGGCTTCTTCGCCCTCAGCAGATCACTCGGATCCACGCTCTTTTGGTACTCCTCCATCTCTACTGCTGCCATTTGCTCGTCGGCGATCTTCAAGCCTTTCTGGAAGCACTCTTCCGCTTTCTGACGGTTCCCATTGACGGTGATAACGCCGTTGGGTCCCGGCATCTTCAGCTTGAGGTAAACGTAACATGGTCGAGCCATAAACCTGGCGTAGGCGGGCCTACCCAGGATGGCGTGATAGGCGCTGTTGAAGTCCACCACTTCGAACGTCAGCTTCTCTTTGCGATAATTCTTCGACTCGCCAAAGACCACGTCGACTGTGATCTGGCCAAGCGAGTCGGCTTTCTTCCCGGGGATTACCCCGTGGAACCTCATGTTACTTTCTCTCAGCCTGGACATCGGAATGCCCATATCCCGGAGGGTCGCTGCATACAAGATGTTCAAGCCACTGCCCCCATCCATCAGGACTCTGGTCAGGCGTGTGCCTTCGATTACTGGGTCGACCACCAGTGCCTGCCGCCCGGGGGTGGCAATGTGTGCCGGGTGATCAGACTGGTCTAATGTGATGGGGGTCTTGGACCATTTCAAAAACGTGGGGGTCGCCGGGGCAACCATATTCACTTCTCTGTTGATGATTTTCAGTCGACTTTTGCTCTCGACGTTTGCGAAGATCACCAAAGTGGAGTTGATCCGGGGGTATCCTTCGTCCCCTTCCTTATCTTCGGACTCTTCTGATTCTTTTTCTTTCTCAGTCAACTGATCTTTCTGGAAGCTTTGAATCAGGAGCCGACACTGTCGAGTGGTGTGCTTGGGATACACCAAGTTTCCCTCTTCATCTTTCTTTGTGTGTATAGGCCACGGCTGGTCGAGCATATCATCCCCAGCCTGACCCTTTCCCTTCTTGGGGGCCCAGGAACCTTTCGGCTTCCCTTTGCCCTTACCTTGATTGACCACTGCAGCCTCTCCCTGAGCGGCTGGCTCAGCCTTGCGCTTGTTCTTCCGATTGGAATTCTGGTCGTCCTGCCCGACTGGTTTCTTGCTGCTGCGGAGCCGATCGGCCTCCTCGTCATTCGCATACCGACTGGCAATCTCCATCATCCGTGACAGGGACATATCGCCCGTTCGACCAAACTTCAGATTCAACTCTCGGTTACGCACGCTTTCCTTGAAAGCGCAAACCGCCTGGTGCTCAGACACGTTCTCCACCGTGTGATGCAAGGTGGTCCATCGCTGGATGTAATCCCTCAAAGTTTCATTCGTCTTCTGAGCGCAGTGTTGAAGTTCTGCGAGTCCAGCAGGTCGCTTGCAGGTGCCTTCGAAGGTCCGAATGAAAACTCGAGCGAGCTCTTCCCAACTATAAATACTCCTGGGGGCCAATTGATTGAGCCATGCCCGAGCAGAACCGCCCAGCATCAGAGGGAGGTGCTTCATGGCCACGTCATCGTTGCCGCCTCCGATCTGCACGGCCACTCGGTAGTCTTCTAGCCAAGTGTCTGTCTTTGACACACCGGTGAACTTGCTTACCCCCGCCGCTAACCTGAAGTTCGGGGGGATCTCCACGGCTCTGATAGCACTACAAAAACATTCCGGCCCAGAGGCAGGTGCTCGGCTGCCACTCGGTTGATCTCTGCCTCGCTCTTCTCTGGATGCCCGGTTTTGGTCGACCCGTCCTTGCACAAGGATAGACCTTGCATCAAAACCTGGCCTCCGGGGATCTGGGGGAATCCTCCGCTCATCATCGCGCAGGCGCCTACCCTCGTGCCGCTGGGGCGAGTGTGATCCGCTTCCCGGAGGAGGCGTGGGCACTCGGCGGCGGTCATGGCGTCCGTGTCGACGGTCGAGTGGCTCGTCATTCCGACCCAGATGCCGGTCTTGCCACGGGCCACGTTCCTCACGCCTCGGGGGCGATCTTGGACTGTGGGCCGACCATTCGGTGTCTGCAGCCACCGATCTGCTGTGAATCATGTTGCGCGACTGAGAAACAGACGCGTTTTGTTCTTCAGCCGTTCGGAGCAAAGCTTGGTGCTGAAGGCCTCTCCCAGCCTCCGACTGAGAGGGTTGAATCGACTCCGCGATGCGAGCCGCGGCTTCGAGGTTCTGGACTGGCGTGCGGAACATCTGAGTTCGCGTTGGCGCGATTGCCGCGGTCGTCGACTGGACTTGGGGACCAGTCGGCGGGCCTGTTCGTCGAGTGAGCGTTGGATGCTTTCCAAGCGCGCGCGTTCAGCCACGGTGGCCAAGCGCGTGGCTTCGAGGGCTAGCGCCTCCGGGGAATCTCCCACGATGGGAGTGAAGAGTGCATCTTCGTTGCGACGACAAAGCTCAGCCCTTTGCTCGGAGGTGAGGGGCTGAGGAATTTAACCGCCGTTGTTGTGCGTTCGGCCGCCGCCGCTGCCCCCGTTTCCACCGCGAGGAAAACCCGGCGGGCTGCGGTGCGAATCGACCATGAGGATTTCTGCTGCGGGGTCGCTGCTCCCGCACTCAGAAACAGAATCTACGAGCTCGGTCGACTGATCAGCCGGTCCGTAGAGATAGCCGTCGGGCTCAATGGCCGCTACTTGAGGGGTGGCCGTTTGACGGGCCACCGCGTGTTTCACCCACCGCTGGAGCCGCGAGCGACCGGATCGTTTGCGGCGGCGTCCGGCGGGGATGGGGGACAATGAATACTGAGTCGATGGTTGCCGCAGGAGGACGCCACCGGCGCCGGCGCGAAAGTGCGCAGTCCCCCGGGCGGGCAGAGCCTCGACGTCAAGAGGGGCTTCCTGGAGCCATGCGGAGTCGTCGGCGATGAAAATGAGCGCGTCGAGCTGGATCTCACGGCCCAACGCCAAACCACCGCCTGACACCATGATGAAAGCGGTCGGAGGAGGAGTTGCAACCTCACCAGATGTCGCTAATACGCCTTGCCCCAAGGTGGGCGCCAACTGTCGTGGTTCTAAGTCTGACAGTACGAGTAGGGGGTACGGATGGAGAGGCAAGGCCCTAGCTATGGTGGAGTTGTACACAAGGTGTTTTCGAGTTTAGGCCCTTCTCGGAGGAAGTAACAGCCCTACGTCTCGGTGCCCGGAGGCAGGTCGACTGGTATGCGTATATGTGTGTTACAGAGGTGCGAACCCTTGTTCTGGAGGAGGGGGTGGCTTATATAGTGCGCCAGGACCCCAGCCATGCTCCACGTTACCAAGGGTTCAATGTACATTAAGGCAGGCGTTGCTGATAACGCCCGCAGTAAAGAGTAATTAAGGTGTTTACTACGGTGAGTAAATACCAGACCGTTGCTGCCCTAAGCGACCCTTGACCTTCGGGGGTCGAGTGCCTTGGGTTGGTCGAGTGGGGTTGAGTCGTCTTGTGGATGAGGTTCAGTCGAGTGGAGTGTCCTCTTGGACTGTCTCAGTCGACTGTCTCTATCGTCATAAGTTTTGTCTTTTGATCTTCCAGGGTAGTGACCTTGGGTGGGGTACCTTGGTCGGGCCTGTGACCCTACCCTAGGTCTGTAACCTCGTCAATGGGCTTCCTCAAATGCCCTAGGTCTTCGTGAGCAAGCAAGTTGGATGCACACCCACTAGTTTCTTTTGTTGAGCTTTCATTCATATTTAGCTCTAGTGCATCCGTTGCATGGCAATCCCTACTCACTCACATTGATATCTATTGATGGGCATCTCCATAGCCCGTTGATATGCCTAGTCGATGTGAGACTATCTCACTCCTTTTTGTCTTCTCCACAACCACCTCTATTCAACCCATAGTGCTATATCCATGGCTCACGCTCATGTATTGCGTGAAAGTTGAAAGGTTTGAAAAGATAGAGTATGAAAACAAATGCTTGGCTGAAATCGGGGTTGTGCATGATATGAATATTTTGTGTGATGAAGAGGGAGCATAGCCAGACTATATCATTTTGTAGGGATAACTTTCTTTAGCCATAGTATTTTGAGAATACATGATTGCTTTGTTAGTATGCTTGAAGTATTGTTATTTCTTATGTAAATATAGACTTTCATCTTGAATCTTTAAGATCTGAACATTCATGCCACAATTAAGAGAATTACATTGAAAAACTATATTCATTAGCATTCCACATCAAAAATTCTTTCTTTATCATTTACCTACTCGAGGACGAGCAGGAATTAAGCTTGGGGATGCTTGATACGTCTCCAACGTATCTATAATTTTTTATTGTTCCATGCTATTATTTATGAAGTCTTGGATGTTTAATGGGATTTATCATTCACTTTTATATCATTTTTGGGACTAACCTATTAACCCAGAGCCCAGTGCCAGTTTATGTTTTTCTCCTGTTTTAGGGTTTTACAGAAAAGGAATATCAAACGGAGTCCAATTGACGAGCCAATTTTTTATGATTTTTTCTGGACCAAAAGAAGCCCCCGAAGCAAAAGAGTTGGGCGAGGAGAGCCACGGGCTGCCCTCGAGGGTAGAGGGCGCGCCCTGGGAAGGTGGTGGTGCCCTCCTATCTCGAGGACAGCCCAGAAGCCCCCCTGACGTGTGCCCTATGCCAAAAAAATCCTATAAAACCTTCGGAAATTAACCTAGATCGGGAGTTCCGCTGCCGAAAGCCTCTATAGCCACCGAAAACCAATCTACACCCGTTCTGGCACCCTGCCGGAGGGGGGAATCCCTCTTCGGTGGCTATCTTCATCATCCCGGCGCTCTCCATGACGAGGAGGGAGTAGTCCACCCTCGGGGCTGAGGGTATGTACCAGTAGCTATGTGTTTGCTCTCTCTCTCTCTCTCGTGTTCTTGAGATGGCACGATCTTGATGTTGGGGAACGTAGTATTTCAAAAATTTCCTATGATCACGCAAGATCTATTTACTAGAAGCATAGCAACGATAGGGGAGAGTGTGTCCACGTACCCTCGCAGACCGGGAGCGGAAGCGTCTAGTGACGCGGTTGATGTAGTCGAACTTTCTTCGCGATCCAACCGATCAAGCACCGAACATACGGAGCCTCCGCGTTCAGCACACGTTCAGCTTGATGATGTCCCACGAGCTCTTGATCCAGTAGAACTTCGCGGGAGAGTTTCGTTAGCACGATGGCGTGGTGACGGAGATGATGAAGCTACCAGCGCAGGGCTTCGCCTAAGCATTGCAACGGTATGACCGATGTGTGTTTCTGTGGAGAGGGGCACTGCACATGGTTGGGAGAGATTAACTGATCAACTTGTGTCTATGGGGTGCCTCTACCCCCGTATAGAAAGGAGTGGAGGAGGGGAGGGCCGGCCCTCTCTATGGAGCGCCCTAGGGGAGTCCTACTCCCACCAGGAGTAGGATTCCCCCTTTCCTAGTAGAACTAGGAGCCCTTCGAAGTAGTAGGAGTAGGAGAGAAGGAAAGGGAAAAGAGAAGAGAAGGAAGGAGGGGGCGCAGCCCCTCCCCCTAGTCCAATTCGTACTAAGCCTTTGGGGGGCGCAGCCTCCTCTCTCTCTTTCCCCTAAAGCCCAATAAGGCCCATATACTCCCCGGCGAATTCCCGTAACTTTCCAGTACTCCGAAAAATACCCGAATCATTCGGAACCTTTCCGATGTCCGAATATAGTCGTCCAATATATCGATCTTTACGTCTCGACCATTTAGAGACTCCTCGTCATGTCCCCGATCTCATCCGGGACTCCGAACTACCTTCGGTACATCAAAACACATAAACTCATAATACCGATCGTCATCAAACGTTAAGCGCGCGGACCCTACGGGTTCGAGAACTATGTAGACATGACCGAGACTCATCTCCAGTCAATAACCAATAGAGGAACCTGGATGCTCATATTGGCTCCTATATATTCTACGAAGATCTTTATCGGTCAAACCGCATAACAACATACGTTGTTCCCTTTGTCATCGGTATGTTACTTGCCCGAGATTCGATCGTCGGTATCACCATACATAGTTAATCTCGTCACCAGCAAGTCTCTTTACTCGTTCCGTAATACATCATCTTGTGACTAACTCATTAGTCATTTGCTTGCAAGGCTTATTATGATGTGTATTACCGAGAGGGCCCAGAGATACCTCTCGGACACTCGGAGTGACAAATCCTATTCTTGATCTATGCCAACACCACGAGCACCTACGGAGACACATGTAGAGCATATTTATAATCACCCAGTTATGTTGTGAAGTTTGATAGCACACAAGGTGTTCCTCCGGTATTCGGGAGTTGCATAATCTCATAGTCATAGGAACATGTATAAGTCATGAAGAAAGCAATAGCAGTAAAACTAAATGATCATCGTGCTAAGCTAACGGATGGGTCTAGTCCATCACATCATTCTCTTAATCATGTGATCCCGTTGATCAAATGACAACTCATGTCTATGGTTAGGAAACATAACCATCTTTTATCAATGAGCTAGTCCAGTAGAGGCATACTAGGGACACTTTGTTTTGTCTATGTATTCACACATGTACTAAATTTCCGGTTAATACAATTCTAGCATGAATAATAAACATTTATCATGATATAAGGAAATAAATAATAACTTTATTATTGCCTCTAGGGCATATTTCCTTCACTTGATGTATCGCGAGCTTTGCTATTATAGTTGGATCTTATTATGCTTCTCCCCCTCTACTCTCTTGTAATGGATTGAGTTTTCCCTTTGAAGTTATCTTATCGGATTGAGTCTTTAAGGATTTGAAAACACTTGATGTATGTCTTGCACGTGTTTATCTGTGGTGACAATGGGATATCATGTGATCCACTTGATGTATGTTTTGGTGATCAACTTGCGGGTTCCGTGACCTTGGGAATCTATGCATAGGGGTTGGCACACGTTTTCGTCTTGACTTTCCGGTAGAAACTTTGGGGCACTCTTTGAAGTTCTATGTGTTGGTTGAATAGATGTTTCTGAGATTGTGTGATGCATATCGATAATCATGCCCACGGATACTTGAGGTGACAATGGAGTATCTAGGTGACTTTAGGGTTTTGGTTGATTTGTGTCTTAAGGTGTTATTCTAGTACGAACTCTATGATAGATTGAACGTTACTACGGACTCTTGAATAGATTGATCAGAAAGAATAACTTTGAGGTGGTTTCGTACCCTACCATAATCTCTTCGTTTGTTCTCCGCTATTAGTGACATTGGAGTGACTCTTTGTTGCATGTTGAGGGCTAGTAATATGATCCAATTATGTTATCCTTGTTGAGAGAACTTGCACTAGTGAAAGTATGAACCCTAGGCCTTGTTTCCAATCATTGCAACACCGTTTATGCTCACGTTTACCTCTTGCTACCTTGCTGTTTTTATATTTTCAGTTTACAAAAACCTATATCTACCGTCCATATTGCACTTGTATCAGCATCTCTTCGCCGAACTAGTGCACCTATACAATTTACCATTGTATTGGGTGTGTTGGGGGCACAAGAGACTCTTTGTTATTTGGTTGTAGGGTTGCTTGAGAGAGACCATCTTCATCCTATGCCTCCCACGGATTGATAAACCTTAGGTCATCCACTTGGGAGAAATTTGCTACTGTCCTACAAACCTCTGCACTTGGAGGCCCAACAACGTCTACAAGAAGAAGGTTGTGTAGTAGACATCAGTGGGTTGTGCCCACCTCGGTGGCCTCCCGCGCCACCTCTTTGCTCTATAAATACCACAATATTCCAGGATCCCTAGGGGAGTTGACAAAATATTCATCCAGCAGCCGCAGAGTCCAGAACCACCAGATCCAATCTAGACACCATCACGGAGGGGTTCACCACTTCCATTGGTGCCTCTCCAATGATGCGTGAGTAGTTCCTTGTAGACCTACGGGTCCGTAGTTAGTAGCTAGATGGCTTCCTCTCTCTCTCTCTCTCTCTCTCTTTTGATTCTCAATACAATTGTCTCTTGGAGATCCATATGATGTAACTCTTTTTGCGATGTGTTTGTTGGGACCCGATGAACTTTGAGTTTATGATCAGATATATCTTTCTATATCCATGAAAGTTATTTGAGTTTCTTTGATCTCTTATATGCATTATCTCTTATAGCCTCGTATTTCTTCTCTGATATTTGGGTTTTGTATGGCCAACTTGATCTATTTATCTAGCAATGGGAAGAGGTGCCTGGTAGTGGGTTTGATCTTACGGTGCTTGATCCCAGTGACAGAAAGGGAACTGACACGTATGTATCGTTGCCACTAAGGATAAAACGACGAGATCTATATCTAACGCCATAGATAAACAGATCTTATCTACATCATGTCATCGCTCTTAATGCATTACTCCATTTTTCCATGAACTTAATACACTAGATGCATGCTGGATGGCGGTTGATGTGTGGAGTAATAGTAGTAGATGTAGGCAGGAGTCGGTCTACTAATCTTGGACGTGATGCCTATGTAATGATCATTTCCTGGATATCATCATAATGATTTGAGGTTCTATCAATTGCCCAACAGTAATTTGTTTACCCACTGTTTGCTATTTTTCTCGAGAGATGCCACTAGTGAAACCTACGGCCCCCTGGGTCTTCTTTCTCGTATATTTGCCTTTGCGATCTACTTTTTCCTTGCATTTATTCTCAGATCCACTAAACCAAAAATACAAAAATACCTTGCTGCAATTTATTCTTATTTATTTTACTTGGCGTTCAATCTACCAATCTACTAGAAATTCCTCATGTCCGTTTTGCCTATCTTGAGGCGCCGTACCCCGAAAGGGATTGACAACCCCTTTAACACGTCGGGTTGCGAGATGTTGTCATTGTGTTGTTTGGTTCTCCTATTGGTCGATAACCTTGGTTTCACATCTGAGGGAATTAACTATCGCCGCTATGCTGCATCATCCCTTCCTCTTTGGGAAAAACCGATGTAGCTTTAAGCGACATCACGCACTCGCGGCAGAGCGAGGGAGGGGCAAGCAACGGAGGGGGGTGACAGTCAAGCTTGCTACGGACGCCAATATGGTCACGGGGGACATCTTCCCCAGCGCCATAGGTGGTCGGAGCCTCGGAATGGGGGCGGCTACAGTGCGCCAGAGCATTGTAGCGCGCTCCAGAGCATGCATATGGCTGGCATGGCCATAATAAAAGGGCAGGGGTGTGTCTACTAGTGTCCTGGAGTTTCCTTGGATGCTCTAGATGGCTTAGGAGCTAGTCGTGCTGCTAGAGAAGAAAATGAGAAAGAGAAAGGGGTGCTGCCATGAGTGAACAAAGAGAGAAAGGGGGGTTTTACCCCTAAATTATTGAGCGGGGAAGGAGTGGCTGCTCCTGGAGGTGGAAGAGGTCCATTGTAGGTTGTGGTAAAAAGTTGAGGTGAGGGGGAAGAGTAAAAGGGGTCAAAATGGTGCTTTTGGCAAAATGCCAGAAGTTGTTTGATAGAGTTTTGGGAAAGCAAATGTCTTCCACTTGACATGAGACTTAACAGGATCAAATGGCATGTATAATTGAGGTTGTCCACCAATTTTGAGCTCGTTTGAAGAAAGTTGCCCATGTAACTTTGGCAAACCCTAGAAATCAACAGAAATGGCTTTTCCAAGATTTAGTCATGCAAATCATTCTTCCTTGATGCACCACTTAGTGTAGAGTCATCATTTGGAGATGTGAGCATGTCCACAAAATTTAAGGTCATGAGGAAAAAATTGGTAATGTAGAGTTGTTCGAATTTGGTTCTGTACAAGGAGGGTTTTGGGGCACTTTGATCAAGTTACCCTTCTCTCCTACTTGTGCAATTTGGTCTAGATGCATAATTACACCATTTGAGCATATTTACCAAGTTTTAGAGCATTTGGGCAAGTTTGGCAATGTAAATTTGCTCAAACTTTGAAATGGACAGAAATAGTTATGAGGGGTTTTTATGATGTTATCTTGATCTTCAAGAGGTAAGGCTTGGCAAGATAATCAAATATGTCATATGTGGCATGCTAGAATTTTATTGGAATTTTTAGAGAAAAAATCCTTTGTAAATATTTCAAAAGCTTGAAATGTCCAGAAAGGGTTTTTGAGGGATTTGACCAATATTTTGAACATGACCATGTGTTGAAACTCTTATATATGGACAATATATGGACGATGAGTTTCCCGAAAGTTTCTCAAATATTTTTGAAGCGATAAAATAATTTTAACCTATTAAAGACCATTTTTGGCCATAGGAAAAAGCCTTTAAATAAAATAGGAAAATAGCTTTTAAAATAAAAAATTTGTGGTTTTGGGGAGTCCTATATCCAATAGGAGTCAAATATAATTTTTGAAAGATTTTTCACACCTTTAATTAAGTACTTGTAGTTCAAGTCTCAATTTAGGGGATTTTGGAAAAGCTATTTTAGAAAATACTTTTTGGCCAATATATTTTTGTAAGAAAATACTATTATGTCCTATACACATGGCATTATCATTGGGCAGAATTTTGGAGCAAGGAGATGAAGTACCAGAGTTGGAGGATTTGTTTGATTTTTATAGCACTTGCAAACAGGAAACAAAAAACCAAATCAAGCAAAGTCCAAAACACTCAAAAGTTTTTGTCAAACCATATTTTAGCATGATTATTGGCTTAAGAGTCATGGTATGGAAATCAGGGTGTGACAACCGGTTCTGACCAACGAATTATAAGATGTGGATATTCAAAAGGCTGGACCCAAAAATCTGCCATTACACACTTTTTACGCACAAATCATAAGAGCAACTCCAACGAGCCAATCCGAACGGACGGCGATTTTATCCGCTTTTTATTAATTTGAGTCGGCCGCCCGCTCAGCGTCTGCCCTGTTTATCATTTGGGTCGGCAGTGCGCTCAACGCACCGACCTATATTTACCGACGTGGCCGGCTGGCCGTTGTTTTTGAACAAATATGCACACATTTTTGCATAGTTTCAATCAAATAAAAAGCATAGTTTCACAACCGAATAAATTTAGCATAGTTTTACAAGCCTAATAAAATTTAAATTCTCAAATACATGTGAAAAAGATATATCTATTGGTTTCCAACATGAGCCCACGTATCTACCAAATCATTTTGCAACTGCATGTGAGTTTCTCAATCATGCATTTCATGATGAAATTGGGTGTTATTCAAATGCTGCTGCTCCTCCGTGCTCAGGCACAACATTCTCACCCTGAAACTGAAACCCTTGATCATAGATACATTCCGAGCGTTCATCATCTACGATCATATTGTGCATGATCACACAAGCAGTCATCACCTCCCACAACTTCTTGGTGCTCCAAGTCCTAGCAGGATACCAAACGATGCCCCATCGAGATTGCAGAACACCAAAGGCACGCCCGACGTCCTTCCTAGCACTCTCTTGCTCCTGGGAAAATATTTTCCTCTTCTCTCTGACAGGGTTGGGGATTGTCTTCACAATTGTCGTCTACTGATGATAGATACTATCACCTAGGTAGTATCATTTGTCATAGTTGTGGTCGTTGATGGTAACATTCACTGGGGGTTGTTTCTTTCGGCAGGCCTTGCAAACACCGGTGAGCATTGAAGCACGTTGATATCATTGTGCGATCCATCCATGCCGAAGAAAGAGTGCCAGGTCCAAAGATCTTGTGAGGCCATGGCCTCAAGTATGACAGTGCAAGCCGTGACATGACCCTTATACTGCCCTTGCCAAGAAAAAGGGCAGTTCTTCCACTCCCAGTGCATGCAGTCTATGCTGCCAAGCATCCCTAGGAAGCCTCTATTAGCATCCATCACCAACAAGCAGGTTGTATCTTGAGCAGTGGGCTCTCTCAAGTACTCAGGGCCAAACACATCAATCACAGCCTTGTAGAACCTGTACATGGACTCTATGCATGCAGACTCGCTCATACGAACATACTCATCAATGAGATCATCGGGCACTCCGTATGCAAACATCCGGATGGCTGTCGTGCATTTTGTTGGGTAACATAGCATGCAATTTAAAAAAATCCTACGCTCATGCAAGATCTATCTAGGAGATGCATAACAACGAGAGGGGAAGAGTGTGTCCATGTACCCTCGTAGACCGAAAGCGGAAGCATTTGACAACGCGGTCGATGTAGTCGAACTTCTTCTTGTTCCGACCAATCAAGCACCGAACGCGCGGCACCTCCGAGTTCTGCACACGTTCAGCTCGATGACGTCCCTCGAACTCTTGATCCATCAAACTGTCGAGGTAGAGTTCCATCAGCACAACGGTGTGGTGACGGTGATGGTGAAGTGATCCGCGCAGGGCTTCGCCTAAGCACTATGTGAATATGACCGGAGGGGTAAACTGTGGAGGGGGGCACCAGACACGGCTAATAGATGTTGTTGTATCCTCTAGGCGCCCCCTGCCCCACATATATATAGGTTGGAGGGGGGAAGAGGCAGCCAAGGGGGCGCCCAAGTAGGTTGAATCCTACTTGGGTTGCCACCCCAATTCCCCCCCCCCCTTCCTTATTTTGTGGAGAGGGAAGGAAAGAGAGGGGGAGGACGAATCCTCCCGCTTCCTTCTTCCTTCCCCTCCTTCCTTCTCCTCCTATTTTGGCCTATATGGGGGCGCACCAGCCCACCAGGGGCTGGTCTGTCCCTCTCTTGGCCCATAAGGCACATATCTTTGTCGGGGTGCCCGGAACCCCTTTTCGGTGACCCTATATGTACCCGGTACCCTCGGAACACTTTCGGTGTCCGAATATCATTGTCCTACATATGAATCTTTACCTATGGACCATTTCGAGATTCCTCGCCATGTTCGTGATCTCATTTGGGACTCGAACAACATTCGATCACCAAATCACATAACTCATATAATACAAAATCGTCATCGAACATTAAGCGTGCGGACCCTACGGGTTCGAGAACTATGTAGACATGACCGAGACACCTCTCCGGTCAATAACCAATACTGGAACCTAGATGCTCATATTGGTTCCTACATATTCTACGAAGATCTTTATCGGTCATATCATAATGACAACATACGTTATTCCCTTTGTTATCGGTATGTTACTTGCTCGAGATTCGATCGTCGGTATCTTCATACCTAGTTCAATATCGTTACCGGTAAGTCTCTTTACTCATTCTGTAATGCATCACCCCACAACTAACTCATTAGTCACATTGCTTGCAAGGCTTCTTATGATGTGCATTACCGAGAGGGCCTAGAGATACCTCTCCGATAGTCGGAGTGACAAATCCTAATCTTGATCTATGCCAACACAAAAACACCTTCGGAGATACTTGTAGAGCATCTTTATAATCACCCAGTTACGTTGTGACGTTTGATAGCACACAAGGCATTCCTCCGGTATCCGGGAGTTGCATAATCTCATAGTCGGAGGAATATGTATTTGACATGAAGAAAGCAATAGCAATAAAACTGAACGATCATAGTGCTAAGATAACGGATGGGTCTTGTCCATCACATCATTCTCCTAATGATGTGGTCCCGTTCATCAAATGACAACACATGTCCATGGTTAGGAAACTTAACCATCTTTGATTAACGAGCTAGTCTAGTAGAGGCTTATTAGGGACACAGTGTTTTGTCTATGTATCCACACATGTATCATGTTTCCGGTTAATACAATTCTAGCATGAATAATAAACATTTATCATGATATAAGGAAATGTAAAATAACAACTTTATTATTGCCTCTAGGGCATATTTCCTTCACATTTCTCATAGGATGATAAGCCAATCTTTCCAAGGGCATCCTCTTTGCACTCGAAATAATTATAATATCTGACCACCCCCTCTCTAATACAGTTAAAAAGATGCCTAGCCGTACGGAAACGCACACCGAAATTTCTTGTGTTTGAACATCGGGTTGGTTGTGTCAAAGTAGTCCTTCCAAAGAAGGAAATGGTCGCTCTCTCGGTTGCGATTCAACGCCGGAAGGTGCCCCGGGATGGAGCCACGAAACAATGGACGCCGCCTATTAAGGTGGTCATGGACCAACACGACAGCCAAGAATTCCTCATCATCGGACGAGGAATCGTCAGAGTCACAATGGAAATTGTGGAAAAAAACTCGCCGGCGGAGTCCATTTTGTACCTTGGCAAACTATCGAACGGCTTGCGGGCGTTGACAAAGAAGTTGGCCGGCTTCCTGCTCGCGGCAGCATCGAGGGGTGAGGTGGGAAGCTTCAGTGCCCCGACGGCGAGGCGGCGGTGGCGGCGACGTGGGAGATGGCGGCGTTGGGGGGAGGCACCGGAAATGGGCGGCGGCGGCGACGGGGCGGGGACGGGCGATGGTTTGCTGTCGATATGGGGTGGCAGAGGAGAGGATGGCCAATGCGCCACCGACTGGCGGGCTAGGGGGAGTAGGCGCGCACCGTGCACGTCTGCGTGTCCGCGCCGACACAAATAAGGCTCAAAATTGGCTCAGGAATGGGTCGCCACGCAGACGAAAAGCGGACGTTCGTCCGTTTGGGTCGGCGCGTTGGGCCGACTTTTCTGTCTGCGCCGACCCAAAAGGACGCGCGCGGACGAAATGGGCCGGCGCGTTGGAGTTGCTCGAAGGTAGCTAATTTTGTTTCTTCGAATAAATTATCATGTACCTGGATTGATGAGTTCATTAATTTTATTTTTAATGAAGCTACCCATGATGCCCTTCCCTAAAGAAAAACAACACCATTGGTGGATGAAATGAGCTTAGCCGCTTATTGCGAAAAAGAACTTAATCGCTTGATTTAACATATCGATGTTTGTGTTACAGTCATCTTTGCGCCTTGGACTTGGAAGTATGACCGATAGGAAAAACATATAGTTGTGGAGGACGAGAGATAAGAGTTGGGGCACAGATGGCAAAGTGGTGGCAAGTGAAGAGGAGGGGCAGCAACAACATGAGAGACTAGATTGGGAAGGCGAAGGAAGGCTAGGGGCTAGCGCCCATGGCCGCACAACCACACACGACAACTTCGAATAGAGAGGAGAAATTAAAGAGTCTGTCGCAAAGGATTCGGGCAAATAACTCGAGATTCATGACAGCTTCTTCGTGGTGTTAATCTTAGGGGCTCGTGTACAAAGACTTCCCGACTGTCATTGACATGATCAAGCATACTTTGCTATGAGAGCAGCGATATCAGCACCTCAACGGCCCCTTCTGATGCTAGCAATGGTTGTCCGGTGGTCTAGAGATGGTAATGTAATTTTTATTATGTTTGAGCTGCTTAATACTTTCGATGAACTTTTATACTTAAAAAAATAGTACTCCCTCTGTACCATAATGTAAGACGTTTTTGGACACTACAATAGAGTCAAAAAACGTCTTACATTATGGGACGGAGGAAGTATATCCTTAAAAGAAGATTGAGCACAGTTGATAGATCCAAGATCCCAGATTTCTTTTCCCCTCGGGAAACCCAGATCCCAGACTTGGGAGCGGATCATTCTCACGTTTCCAGGCTTGGAAGGAAGCCTCCCAAGTCCACGCCGCAGCAACGGTCGGTACCACACCACAGGTCCACAGCACGTTGGCGAGAGAGTCGCGTGCACGCGCCCTACACTACACAGCGCGTGCAGATTCGGTCTCCGGAGCGTGGATATGCCACTGCTGAACGCGGATACGCCGGTGCGGTGGCCCACTGGTTCGCTAGCTTGCATTGCATGGTCCCCCTGCCGGCGTGCAGTGCACAGAACGCCGTAGCGAGCGATGGTCCACCGGACCACATGGACCGGGCACGATCGTGAGTAGTAGACCGTCGTGTTCCTTTGGCATGTGTTCCACGTATCGATCCACTGGCCGTGATTCGCATCCACGAGAATTGAGGACACATGCATGCGGTAGGCTGTTTAAAACGGAACGCGCGTGCTAATTTTAGCCGTGTCGCTGAAGCTTCGATCCGGGGTTTCCGGTGAGCACCGCCCCAAGGACTAGCACAGGAGACAGGAGCATTCTCGAGAATTCGAGATGAAAGAAACACGTGTCACCGAGTTCATACCCAAGTCTATCTAATTCAACCAACATTTTTTTTTCAAAACGATTCAACCAACAATTCAGTCATTCACCCGTTTCTTAACCGTTGCTGTACATGTCGCAGTCGGACAATAACAAACCCATACGGGAGCTCCATTCACAGCAGTATTACGCACACGCTTTCGTCATATACAAGAGAAACACCAAAAATGTTTCGCAGATATTTTTCGAGTTGACAGAAACTACATGTCACTCTCCCACGGTCCCACAGAACGCGAACACAAAAGGTATGCCCACTTCGCCATCTCACCTGGCATGTTGCGAAAAAAGGTTGCTCTCACGTGAGATAGCGGGTTGGTATTATTAAGTTTTTACTGAATTATTTTGAAACGCGTACATATATTAAGAGAATTTTCAAGCACAGGGTTGCAATTTTTGAAGCAGGCTTAGTTTGATTAACACTATGTAATCAAACGACTTTATTTTAAGAGTGGTAGGAGTCGGTTTAGAACAAAGGGAGATGGTGATTTGTACCACACTTTTTTGGTTCTCTTGGCAACTCAGCATTGTATTATTCTCAACGGTTGATGAATATAACAAATGTATTACATGTTGAAAACAATTTATCGCGGCGCAAACTGAGCCCAGAGTGCATACAAGATTACTCTCCAAATTATTTGCTAATCCTTGCTGTGTTCCCGACACCATATCTCGTTCATCAAGTGATGCAGCTCATCAAGATACACAAGGATGCTCTGTTTCTCCGTGGGTTCGTCGTCTAAATTCGTAAGTTTGCGGTCTTGTAGCTTCATCAGGCACTGTGGGTGGGTGGTCTGGGTACAAACAACATCAGCTAGGTACTGGAAGGAACCAATCTGGCATGCGCGCCTACTTATGTGCTATAGAAGATGAGTCCATGACGCTGCATGATTTGTCCATGAACTGCAAAATGGGTACAAGAAGTGAAGGAGATTAGTACTTGGCCAACAAGTACGCCGATATCACAGGGTATCATAAGTGTGCATGTTTCTTACAAATACAATCCACAATAAGGAGGTCAAAATAAAGATTTGTTCTTCAACAACTACCAAGAGAACCTACAAAGAAGCAAGCATACGATCCACTGGAGAGAACCAAGTAGTGACAGAATACTGACACTACCACAGGGTATGGGTGAACCCCAATCAGAATTCTGATCAAACCATGTATATATACGCATTCCAACAACTGAGGAGTAACTAATGAAACTTATCATGACAAGAAACCAGAAGTATACTGTATAGTTGACGAGTCATAAACCACACACCAAGAATACTAGGAAGTGCATAAACCAGAAATTGCACAGTATTATGGTTGGCTGAGCCCACTGCGAATGAAAGATCTCTTAACATACATTTGAGAGGAAAATTCAGCAAGACATTGCTCAGGCTGTCAGGCATGTATATGACTTAATTCAGCATAACAAGACCGGCATCTTGAGGGGACATTAAAATTAAGTTTGAAGAGGGCCACATATTTGTAATGAGTCATGCTATGCAGACAAAACAATCGAACAAAGCCTCTTCTGTAAGATTGTTAAGGTATTGTTGCATACTTTCATACTAAATTACATTTCATCAACACATATTTGGAGTTCTAATAAAGATACTCAAAACACAAAATGCAAGTAAGTAACCGAACTACAGAAGGAAAACATGAAGTTAAAGTCATACCTTCTTCATGGAATGCAATTCCCGGCCAAATGGTTCCAAGAACTTCATCTCTATATCTAGGGGCCAAACCTGCATAGAGATAACAAAATAGTAAATATCAAAATTAGCAAATGACTTTTGACTGCTTATGATCTGCAACATTTCAGGCTAGCCACATTTTGACTATACATACTATTGGCGCTATACAAAAATAGTAAACATGCAGAAAATGAAAGATAAACAAGCAAAAGAAAAACACTGCGTGTGTATATATGTAAACACCGGTCAGGCTAAAGGCACAGCTAACTGAACTTCTCAAGTATTTGGATGCCATATATGTGACAATTTATTTAGCTATCATTTAGAAGCTTGAAACCATCAATAAGAGAATGAAATGGGCTATAGTACTCCCTCCGATCCATATTACTTGTCGCAGTCTCAGTGTAACTTTGTACTAAAGTTGTACTAAGACTGCGACAAGTAATATGGATCGGAGGAAGTATAAGAGTTGTGACGTAAACATACACACCATGACGTG
This sequence comes from Secale cereale, assembly GCA_902687465.1. Classification (NCBI taxonomy): domain Eukaryota; kingdom Viridiplantae; phylum Streptophyta; class Magnoliopsida; order Poales; family Poaceae; genus Secale; species Secale cereale. The sequence continues at coordinate 756,325,594 of LR738711.1, forward strand.
CAAACAAACAATGATCTCAGACAATCCACGTTGGTTTCTTTTATCAAATTAGAGATACTGTAAAACATGAACCGTATCCAGCGGTCATTAGACTAGTTTCCCACAAAAGAAGCAACACACCACTAATTACATGATTGCTTTCCAACAAGTGAAAGCCATCTTTTTTCTTTCAATTTGTGTGACTACGAAACCTGCAAACAAACTAACAGAACATGGGCCAATAGAAGCATAGCACTCAACTACGGATGATAATCAACGAGCAACCACAATCACCAAATTATCCAACCAGAGGCGGAATCAACCTAACATCAATTTATGAGATGGAATCGAGTGGAATTATTCAACCATGATGCAAAATTGAGCGAATCTATTAGATCATGATGAAGAATTGAGCGAATCTATTCGATCATGATGCAGAATAGAAGGGAAACATGACAAGCAACACCTATCAAACAACAACCACACCATTCAACAGGCTAGATCAGTAACATAATTGCAACGATCAGATACTGCGAGACATCTAGATCAATAGCATGATCGTAACGATCAGATACGGAGAGGGATAGATGGATTTGTACCTTGAGTCCCATCAGCCGCAGAGGCGCCTGCTGGCCGGGCACGAGGCACTCCGGGCCAGCAGCCTCAGCTACGGCCTCCATGGCCAGCCCCATCCCTATCGGATCCGGATTCTGCAAAGACGGGATCAAAATCAGGCCTCCCCTCACCTACCCACCAACCGAAAATTGAACCAAACCAAACCAAGGCGGAGCGGTACGTACCCTCATGATGGCGAGGGCGTAGGCGGAGGAGTCGTCCTGGGCGACGCGGAGGACGGGGGCGTGGTGGATGCGCGGGACGGGGCGGATTCCGGCGGAGCCGGTGGCCGCAACGCGCCAGGGCGCGTCGTCGCCCGCGAGGTGCGGGCGCTTGGAGGCGGCCGCGGTGGGCGAGACGGACGAGGCCGTGGCGGGGGCGGCGGAGGCGGCCGCGGGCAGGGCCGCGGGCGAGGAGGCGGTGGTGGTGGTGAGGGACGCCATCGGGAGGGAGGGGGGAGCAGGGAGCGGTGGGGCGCTCGCTCGCTCCGGTCCGGAGAGGATAAGGCGGGGGGAGGGGGAGGCGAGGCCCGTTCCGTAAGCGTGTTGGCTCGCTCGCGTGTGGGGAGCGACGCGAGGGTGCGAGGGGAGGGGGAGGGGTATCTTATACGGCGGGGCCACTTTATGCGACGTGGGTTGGGGGCTGGGTCGGCCCCGGCCGCGACGCGGTGCGTCCGGTTCTGGGAAGGCGGCTCGTGGGGGTGGGATGCGGTGCCGGGTCCGTGACGCGTGGGGCCGGTAGCGTGTTGGGAAGTCCGGAGCCGTTTCGTGGAAGGAAGAGTTGGAGTTCGGCTTTGGGGCCGTCCGGCGACGAATCTTGGGTGAAAAGAAACCACCAGGCGTCCGTCCGGCGTTTGGGAGTCCGCCACGTGTCCGCGTCGACACAAATCTGGCGTAAAAATGAGTTGAGAATGGATAGCTCGTGGACGAAAGGTGGACGCGCGTCCGTTTGGATCGACGCGTTGAACCGTCTTTTGTGTCCGCACCAACTCAAACGGACGGCGGCGGATAAAATGGGTCGCCTCGTTGGAGTTGCTCTAAGATCATCCCCAACAGGCGCGCAACACGCTAAAAAATGTTCAGAACAACTTCAATGTGGCGACCTAAACGGACGACGCTTTTGTTCGTTTTTTTCGTTTGGGTTGGTTGCCCCGCCGACGTCCGTCCTGTTTTAGATTTGGGTCAGCACTGCGTCCAACATGTCGATCCATATGTACCAGCGTGGCCGGCTGACCGCCCAATTTCAACAAATGGCTCATTTTTGCATTGTTTCGCACACAATTTTTGTAGTCAAATAACATAGTTTCAACCGAATAAAATAGTATAGTTTTACAAGCCGAATAAAAGTAAAAGTGTCTCACATAGTTTTGCAAGCCGAATAAAGAAGATACATCTATTGGTTGCCAACATGAGCCCATGTATGCTCAAGCAAATCATTTTGCAGTTGCGCGTGAGTTTCTCAATCACGCATGTCATGATAAAATTGGGTGAATTGTTCAAACGTTGCCGCTTCTCCATGCTCATGCACAACTTTCTCACCTTGAAACTGAAACCCTTAATCGTACAGACGTTCCGGACGCTCAGGCACAACGAAGGGAGTCACGGCGTGCACGGACCAGCTAGCTGCCCTGCCGAGCGTCCGACGAGCGTGCCGACGTCTGACGAGCGTGCTGGTGAGGATCTGGCCGAGGCAGCGAGGCGACTTCTTGGTCGCGGTCGCGGCTGTGTCGGGGGGAGCAGGGGTGGGAAGTTGTCGATTCCCCGACGCAAGACGCCGGTAGCGGACGACATGGGAGGTGGCGGTTGCGGCGCCAGCAGCTGGCAGAGTCACCCGAAAAAATGGGCGGCGGCGGCGACGACGAAGGAGGCGGTCGAGAGTTTGGTGTTGGATTGGGGGATGTCAGTGTGCCACCGATCAGCGGGCCGGGGGAGGAGAAGGCGAGCGCGTGCGTCTGTCTCGTGTCCACGCCGAAGCAAATCCGACTCAAAAATGGGCCGGGAATGGGTCGCTCGCGGACGAAAAGCGAACGCGCGTCCATTTGGGTCGACGCGTTGGGCCGACTTTTGTGTCCGCACCGACCCAAACGGACTCCCGCGGACAAAATGGGTCGTCCCGTTGTAGTTGCTCTTACATCATCAAAATAGTCAGTTTTTGCGCGTCGCTAAGCGCTGGCTCCAACAGCCGCTGTAAAAAAATACGCGCGTTGCTCCACCTCAGCGCGCGCCCGGCACAAATCACATTTTCCAAGCAAAATCAGGAAGATCAAATTCATAAAATAAATCAACAATAAATAGTTCAATTTTATTACAACTCAAACAAAAAGTTTATCTCCCAATACAACAAATAGTTCAACAAATACAACATCAATCGTACAACATCAAACATACAAATCATCATGCATTTTTTCGGCCATTTCATGCCCACCACTCCTCGATTAGATCCTTCTTAAGAACATTATGCATTTCGGCACGTGGAATGGCATGGTAGGAAGCAACAAATCGGGCCATCCTCGCAGTCCTCCGCCTCACACGCACGGGATGTCCCAGCAGCTCATACTGAGAGTAGTCTAAATCTTGGCCATGCTCATTCTCGATATTCATGTTATGCATGATCACACAAGCGTGCATAATGTACCAAAGTATTTTTTATCCCAAAATCTAGCCAGTCCTCTCATCACAATAGCAAATTGGGCTTGCAAAAATCCAAAATCTCTCTCCACATCTTTCCTAGCCGTCGTGTGAGCATTGTGGAAATCAAGATTTTTCTTACCTTCCGGTTTTTTCAACGGCTTCACAAACGTTCGCCACTTTGGGTAGATGACATCCGCAAGATAGTAGCCATAGTTGTATGTATGGCCATTTGTTACAAACTGCACCGGTGGCAGTTCACCATTTGTGATCTTATTCATGAGTGGTGACCGATTAACAACGTTGATGTCATTCAAAAATTCAGACATTCCAAAAAAACATGCCAAATTCAAGTCTCTTGATTGCCACCGCTTCTAGGATTATAGTAGAACCCCTTTTCTGGCATTGAAATTGTCCATACCATGCCTTAGGACAGTTCTTCCCACTCCAATGCATGCAATCTATTGAGCCAAGCATATTTGGGAACCGCGAGCTTTGTTCATCTCTAAAATTCGTGCGGCGTCTTCAGCATTGCAAGCTTTCAAATACTCCGGACCAAACACCTGCACAATTCCGAATGCGAAGTGCTTGACACACATGATGGCTTGACTCTCCCCCATGGCCAAGTGGTCATCAACTATATCAGCTGGAATACCGTATGCCAACATACATAAAGCGACTGTCGCCTTTTGAAAGGTGCTATGTCCGAGTTCTCCGGCGGCATTCCTCCTTTGCTGGAAAAAATTGATCGTGGCTAGCCAGTTTCTCTGCAAAGCGTCTGAACAACTTGATGCTCATCCTAAAATGGCGCCGGAAGTACGACTTGGGCTATACAGGATTATCCGCAAAACAGTGCCTCATCAATTTGTTGTCGGCATCAATCTTATCCCTCCAAATTTTATGCCAACCCATAATCGAACCACCATGCTTCGGCTTTTTATTGATGTGCATAGCTAGAATTATTGCAAGGCCCTCTTCCTCTTCAATATCAAATTCTTCCTCGGAAGATTCATAAGATGAATTCATCTACAATATTGAATTTAAACTAGTCTATAGAAACTACAAACAACATGCACCACATTCATGTACAAAATATGAAGTTGAAGCAATACATACCTTGCAAGCGTTTTGTCGAACACCTTGTGGGCGCCGAGCGGCAGTGGGAGGCCGGACGCAGTTCGTCAGAGAAATGACGTGCTCGATGGGCATCGACGACTAGAGGGAGGTAGAGGAAGCAGCGGCGACACAAGGATAGGCCGGGCAAGAGTCGTCGGAGGAAATGGGGAGGTGCGGGCGGCGGCGCTAGCGCTTGGATGTGGAGGTAGGTGAAAATCGTGGAGCGGGCGCTTGAAAGAAATGGGAGGTGCGGGCGTTCGTGCGCTCCAGTGGTGACACAAAAAAAGTGTGCGCGTCATAAGTGATTCAGCGCACGAGGTGAAACGACGCCATGCTATGCTTATTTCGTGCGCCCGCTCCCGCGCACTGCACAGTTGAGCTGAGCTGGCCATCCCTCGGGCCGGGCCGGGCTTCGGACGGGCCTACCAAAGCCCGGTGCAGAAAACCTAGGCTCGAGCCTGGCCTGGCCCAACCGGCGGGCCTAAAAATCAGGCCTCAGCCCGTCCCATCAGTCAAAAAGCTCGGCGGGCCTTGGGCCATTTTAGTAAATGTCAAATAGGGCGGGCCCAGCCCGAACCCGTCCCGTGGACAAGGTCGGGCTGGGTCGGGTCGGGCCGACCGGGCTGGGCTGCCCATGGCCGGGTCTAGACCCGGAACGGCCGCGCGCTCGCAAAAAAAATCGATTTTTTAGCGCGACGCCAATATCACGCGCCTATTGGAGATGCTCTAAGAAGTCTATGCCGGTCAGGGATTTTTTTTGCTGGTTTTTTGATTTTTTTTACAGGGTCATGGTAAATTGACGCGTGTACATTTGGAGATTGCACTAGTTTCTTATGAGGTCAACATGATCTTTTTCACCAGTCAAAGTGAATCCTCAGAAAGTTACGTACAACCCGTTCCACCCATCCACGTATCCCTCTCTAGAACCTATCTGTGGGTTCTGATAGGCGGTTGCCGCTTAGAGCATCTCCAGCCATTCGGCACCCTAGGGGCCTGAAATAGCGCCGCCTAGGGGTGCACCGGCGAAAAAACGCCCTGGATGCGGTTGGTTTCCCAACCGCCGACCCAAGGTCGTCCCAGCCGCCGTTTTTTAAAACAAACTCGGCGAAAATTCAGCCAAACACAACACAAATTCGGCCAAATGCGGCGGTTTCATTGATACTTGTACAAAGTTTAAAACAAACTAACTACTACGCCTGCCGCCATCGCACCCGCTGCCGTGCTACCTTAAGCTTCTACATGCCGAGGAGTCTGTAGTCGTCGCCGCCGCCGTCGCGCTAGACACCATCCTTGTTGCACCCCTGCCCTGGGTCGTCGTGGTGGACGGGCTTGGACGGCCCGGGCAGGTCCTTGTCGTCGGAATCGAGGATGACGACACCGCCCACCTCGATGCCATGGCGCCAGGCGGCGATCTTCTCTAGGGCGCGGTGCTAACGCTCCATCTCCTCCCGGAGGTAGTCATCCTGTGCCCACTTGAGGCCGGTGTCCTCGTTGGCGGCCATGGCCTCGTGCTCCTTCTTCACAGGGAAGAGCGCTGATACGTCCAAAACGTATCTATAATTTCTGCTTGCTCCATGCCTCTTTTGGGTGATATTGCTATGTTATTTATACACTTCCATACACTTTTGATCATATTTGGACTAACCTATTAACTTAGTGCACCCCAGTGCCAGTTTCTGTTTTCGGCTGTTTTTGTATTTCAGGTTTTCACGTTACGAGAACTGCCAGGAAAAATCCAGAAAATTTATATAAAAAATCAGCGTTCCAGAAACTACCGTGCGCCCGAAGGACAGCCGGGGGGGGGCACCAGGGCTCCAGGCGCCCTGGCGGCGCGCCCCCCTGGGCCGCGCCGGGGGGCGCCTGGGCCCCCCGAGGCTCCTCTGATGCCCCCTTTGGCATATATTTAAAGCGTCTCGAGAAACCCTCGAAACAGGAACTCTTTTTCGCGATCTCATCTCTGTTCCGCCGCCGCCGCCGCTTCCAAGATCGGAAGCACCGGGAGAACTCTTCCTGGCACCCTGTCGGAGGGGAGGATCACCACCGGGAGCCTCTCCACCACCATGGACGCCTCCCGGATGAGTTGTGAGTAGTCTCCCTTGGACCATGAGTCCATGACCAGTAGCTATGTGATGTTCTCCTCCCGTTCTTGTGCTTCACTAATTAGTCCTCGTGAGCTGCCCTACATGATCGAGGCACATATGTAATCCTTATGCTGTTGCTATGATGAGTTTGCTAGGATCCGATGGATTATGAGATTATGTTCAGATTGTGCTTGAGTAATATATTTGATCTACCTCTTTTATATTTATGTTCATAAGTAATTCTTGCATGTTCTCAGTTGTTATTTATTGCTTTGGCCAAGTAATAGGTAGTGACTCCAAGAGGGAACGTTATGCTCGATTGTGGGTTCATGCCCCTCGATGACTAGCTTGAGTGATAGAAACATGAGTCTAGGGGATGTGCTGTTGCCACAAGGGGGAAACAACGGTGCTTGTGCCCGCGGGTGCAAGGATTGTTTACTTTACGCAAAGTTCTTTTAATGCAGTTGTCTGTTGCTTTGAGTTTACACTATGGGTGGGGCTCGCAACTTAATACTAGCGAGATGTTGTGGATAGATATCTCAAGGTGGATGATTAGTAGTAGATATTGATGGATTTCGGTCTACTTACTTTGGCGTACCGCCCATGCTTTGAACCTCAACCTTTCTTGCAATGTAGTCAGCATTGGTTTGCGTTCGTGGTCCTGTCAATTGCCCAGCTGTAATTCGTTTACCTCACATAGCTGTTTTATCGTCTTTTGGGAGAGAGACATCACTAGTGAACATCATGAGACTCCGGTCCATATTACCATCATTGATCACATCCGCTATTTACTTTTTTCTTTTACTTACTATTGCAAACATTATCTATCACTACTATCACTTGCGTTTAATCCTTTGTGAACTACAAGGCCGGAGGGATTGACAACCTCTCTGTACTCATTGGGAGCAAAGTTATTTGTATCTGTGTGCAGGTCCACGTTGATTGCTAATATATGGCGCCGTAGAAGTTGACACCTTCTTGTTGAACCTAGGAGTCTGTGGGGATTCGATCCTTGGTATCTTTGCCAAGGGAAAAACTTCCGCAACACTACATCTCACACCTTCCACTTGGGGTAACCAACGAGGGGCGAGAAGCCTAGCAAGAGTTTTTCTGGCGCCGTTGCCGGGGACTCCACTCTTCAGGATAGGGGAGTTGCACGCTATCTTTTACCTTTGCTTTTTAGTCTTGTTAGTTTACCTTTTAGTTTTCTATATGTCTTTTCACTAGTTATGCTTATGGACAACCTTGCTATTGGATCGTTGCTTGTGGGAAGACGCCCCACACCTGTGGTGGTTGCTCCTCCCCCTACTGAAATTGTGCCCTATAAAATACCAGCTGGTATTATCGATTATGTTTTGGCTAATCGTTATGTAGGAGACAGACATCCCGGTGAACACTTGCTATATCTGTCACAATTATGTTCATTATTTAAGCTTGCACGTGTATCAAGGGAGTTTGTCATGAGGACATTGTTCGTCGTATCACTTATAGATAAAGCTTCAGATTGGTATAAGCTTCTCGATAACTCGCACTTGCTTGATTGGCAAGAGCTTATGTCTCTCTTTTATACTAAGTTTTATCCTCTTCATGATGCTTATGTGGAGAGTAAGAGTACCTTTTTGCATGTGGATCATGGTCACAATGCTTTATGTGATGCTTATATTGTTGAGTTTATTCGTGATCCCACTGAAAATTATTATGAGAAGGGAACATATGCTTATAGATATTTCAATAATATTAAGTTCCCTCTCTTTATGTTGAAGGTTTTGAAGTTATGCTTGTTTTGCCTTCCTATGCTAGTTGCTTTATGCTTCAATAATTTATTTTCTTGCAATATTCCTATGCATAGGAAGCATGTTAGGCTTAAATGTGTTTGGTATTTGCTTCTTGATGCTCTCTTTTGCTCTTCAACTCTTATTCCTACGAGAGCATCATTAAAGTCTTAAGCCTATCTTTATGGCTATAAAGAAAGAGCTCTAAGGAGACAACCCTTGTTATCTTTGCTTTCAGTTTGTTCTTTCAGTTTTTAGTGGTCTTGATGTTTGTTACTACAGTAGCATCATCATTGTATCTTTGCTTTTCAATTTTGTGCCAAGTATAGCCTCTGATTGCTAGAAAGTTCAAAAGTTGTGAGGTGCTGTCCAGGAAACAGATTCTGTCCTTGGATAGAAAAATTCGTATAAAATCACCAGATCATCTTTTGGTCTGAATTTTTTCGACAGCGTGCTCTATATAATTGTCTTTCGTGCATCTGTTCTGAGTTTTTTGATTAGAGTTGCAGAAGTGCCCCGAACAAATCATTTACTACATGTTGTTCTGTTTTTCACAGATTCTGTCCTGTTTTGCCTTTCCTTCATTTTGCAAACCAAGAGCTTGCTTTTTCTTTGCAAAAACCTTTTGGCAATCTTGAGAAATAGTAGACCTTCAAGAATATCTTTATTTCCAGCAAGGTACAATTATTTTATTATGGGTACTAACCTCGCTAATCAGATTATGATGAGTTATGTATGAAGGGAGTTTTCAAGTGTGCGAGGGAAGATGATAAAAAGATTCAGGAGTGTCAAGCGCTCAAGCTTGGGGATGCCCCCGTGCACCCCCAATAAATATTCAAGGAGACTCAAGCATCTAAGCTTGGGGATGCCCCCGTGCATCCCCTTCTCCATCAACATTATCAGTTCGTCTTTCGTTCCACTATATTTTAATCACTTCATGTGTTATGTGCTATGCTTGGAGCGTCTTGTTTTTAGTTTCCTTTTTAGTTTTTCATAACGAGTCGGAACTCAGCTTTCTTTATGTGGGAGAGAAAGACGCTCCACTTCTACCTAGAACATAACATAGAATTTTCATGTCTATCTTTGCTGTGTGTGTTCTTTGTCTTTTAATAGCTACTATCATGCTCTGCTCTTAGTATTCATGCTTATCTTTTCAAAGAGCTTGTGTTTAGTTGGTTGCTTCAACTCTCTTTAATTACCATGCTTATCTCATTAAGAGAGTTTGCTTCCGTTGCATTGGTTGATATGTCTATGATAAAGATGCTACGTGCATGATGGCGCTTAGTAGTTCATGTTTTCTTATGGTTAGTCTCAAATAGCTGGAGGGTTCCCAATGTGTTATTGGAGTACCAACATGATTTGTTTGCCAATGATGTGGTATGGTTTAGTAATATCTTTCTTCGAGAATTTATTTTGATTGACTTGGCGTATGCTCACGCATATTTAAGACTGTAAAGAAAGTCTGTCAAGCCTTGATGATCTTTTATTTCTGAGTAGCGATATAACTTCCATGCCCGACTCAATGTTGCTTTGTCGCTCTGCATGATTATGACCGTCATTGCTCTCTTAGTTGGTCGCTCCCAGTCTTTTGCTAACCTCCACCTGTACTAAGCGAACTGACTGCTTGTGCATCCACATCCTTTTAAACCAGTTATGCCATATGAGTCCACCATACCTACCTATATGTGGTATTTCACCGCCACTCCAAGTAAATTTACATGTGCTACCTTTAAAACCTTCAGTTTTTGCAATACACAGCTCATGGGAAAGTAGCTTAAAAACTACTGTGGTAAAGAATATGTCGCTTATGTATCTTATTTCTTATAAGTTGCTTGCTGAGTGGTATCCATGTTTCTGGGGACGCCATCAACTGTTACACTTTTGTTGAATATCATGTGAGTTGCTATGCATGTTCGTCTTGTCTGAAGTAAGGGTGATTTGCCATGAGTTGAATGGTTTGAGTATGCATATTGTTAGAGAAGAACATTGGGCCGCCAACCAAAGCCATGTATCATGGTGGAAGTTTTAGCTTGGACATTAATCCTCAATCTCTTATGAGAATATGCTTAAGCATTAAAGAGGAGTCCATTATCTATTTTCTATGTTGTCCCGGTATGGATGTCCTCAAGTTGAGATCTATCAAAAACGAGAAATCAAATGCGATCTATCTCTTTGGACCTTTGTACAGGTGACATAGAGGTACCCCTTTGTGACACTTGGTTGAAACATATGTAATGCAATGACAATCCATGGAAATCCGAGCTAATTAGGACAAGGTGCGAGCACTATTGGTATTCGATGCATGAGGCTTGCAACTTATAGGATGTCTTATGCATAACACATATGAAGTACTACTACCGTTGACAAAATTGCTTCTATGTTTTCAAAATAAAAAGCTCTAGCACATGAGTAATCCCTGCTTCCCTTTGCAAAAGGCCATCCTTTTACTTTTATGTTGAGTCTCCACCTTATTTTAAAAGCACCAACTACTGAGAGCATGATTGTCATTCTGAGTGTAATGTGCATTGTCCCAAAGTAGCATTGTCTTTTGCATGATTGTGATATCGTTTATTCTGAAATCATTGTATCTAGTCATCACTTAAACCTTGGAGGTGCCCCTGCATTTATGTTTTGCATCACTAAAGGGGGCAAGCTAGATATCACTTTATCATATTTGCACATCATGTTCATTACAAATCTATTTGATGTTTCAATGTCATGTTTTAAAACTTTCAGTTCTTTGTGATTTTCTCATGAGGCAACTTAATTACTATAGATTCATTATCTCAGTATGCTTTTGTCATATGACTATGAAAAGTCCTATATGGTTAATAGCATGTCACCACAGAAATTATTCTTGTTATCATTTACCTACTCGAGGACGAGCAGGAATTAAGCTTGGGGATGTTGATACGTCCAAAACGTATCTATAATTTCTGCTTGCTCCATGCCTCTTTTGGGTGATATTGCTATGTTATTTATACACTTCCATACACTTTTGATCATATTTGGACTAACCTATTAACTCAGTGCACCCCAGTGCCAGTTTCTGTTTTCGGCTGTTTTTGTATTTCAGGTTTTCACGTTACGAGAACTGCCAGGGAAAATCCAGAAAAATTATATAAAAAAACAACATTCCAGAAACTACCGTGCGCCCGAAGGACAGCCGGGGGGGGGCACCAGGGCTCCAGGCACCCTGGCGGCGCGCCCCCCCTGGGCCGCGCCGGGGGGGGGGGGGCACCTGGGCCCCCCGAGGCTCCTCCGATGCCCCCCGTTGGCATATATTTAAAGCGTCTCGAGAAACCCTCGAAACAGGAACTCTTTTTCGCGATCTCATCTCTGTTCTGCCGCCGCCGCCGCTTCCAAGATCGGGAGCACCAGGAGAACTCTTCCCGGCACCCTGCCGGAGGGGAGGATCACCACCGGGAGCCTCTCCGCCACCATGGACGCCTCCCGGATGAGTTGTGAGTAGTCTCCCTTGGACCATGAGTCCATGACCAGTAGCTATGTGATGTTCTCCTCCCGTTCTTGTGCTTCACTAATTAGTCCTCGTGAGCTGCCCTACATGATCGAGGCACATATGTAATCCTTATGCTGTTGCTATGATGAGTTTGCTGGGATCCGATGGATTATGAGATTATGTTCAGATTGTGCTTGAGTAATATATTTGATCTACCTCTTTTATATTTATGTTCATAAGTAATTCTTGCATGTTCTTCGTTGTTATTTATTGCTTTGGCCAAGTAATAGGTAGTGACTCCAAGAGGGAACGTTATGCTCGATTGTGGGTTCATGCCCCTCGATGACTAGCTTGAGTGACAGAAACATGAGTCTAGGGGATGTGATGTTGCCACAAGGGGGAAAACAACGGTGCTTGTGCCCGCGGGTGCAAGGATTGTTTACTTTACGCAAAGTTCTTTTAATGCAGTTGTCTGTTGCTTTGAGTTTACACTATGGGTGGGGCTCGCAACTTAATACCAGCGAGATGTTCTGGATAGATATCTCAAGGTGGATGATTAGTAGTAGATATTGATGGATTTCGGTCTACTTACTTTGGCGTACCACCCATGCTTTGAACCTCAACCTTTCTTGCAATGTAGTCAGCATTGGTTTGCGTTCGTGGTCCTGTCAATTGCCCAGCTGTAATTCGTTTACCTCACATAGCTGTTTTATCGTCTTTTGGGAGAGAGACATCACTAGTGAACATCATGAGACTCCGGTCCATATTACCATCATTGATCACATCCGCTATTTACTTTTCGCTTTTACTTACTATTGCAAACATTATTTATCACTACTATCACTTGCGTTTAATCATTTGTGAACTACAAGGCCGGAGGGATTGACAACCTCTCTGTACTCGTTGGGAGAAAAGTTATTTGTATCTGTGTGCAGGTCCACGTTGATTGCTAATATCTGGCGCCGTAGCAGTTGACACCTTCTTGTTGAACCTAGGAGTCTCTGGGGATTCGATCCTTGGTATCTTTGCCAAGGGAAAAACTTCCGCGACACTACATCTCACACCTTCCAGTTGGGGTAACCAACGAGGGGCAAGAAGCCTAGCAAGCGTCGTCTTGATCTTCGGCTGGACGAGGCGAGATGAGGAGGCCGGAGGAGAAGGGACGCCGCCCTCATAGATGACGAGGGCGCCACCGCGCGTGCGCTACTGATACGTCTCCAACGTATCTATAATTTTTGATTGTTCCATGCTATTATACTATCCATCTAGGATGTTTTAGATGCATTTATATGCTATTTTGTATGATTTTTGGGACTAACCTATTAACCCAAAGCCCAGTGCCAGTTTTTGTTTTTCCCTTGTTTTTGAGTATCGCACAAAAAGAATACCAAACGGAGCCCAATTGACCTGAAACTCAACGGAGGCTGTTTTTTTTGACCAAAAGAAGCCCAGGGAGTACCGGAGGAGGACGAGAAGATTCCCGGGTTGCCCACGAGGGTAGGGGGCGCGCCCCCCTACCTCGTGGATAGCCCGGAGATCCCCTTTACTTGTTCCGACTCCAACACCCCCTATATATACATAAACCTCCAAAAAATAACCTAGATCGGGAGTTCCACCACCGAAAGCCTATGTTGCCACCAAAAACCAATCTAGACCCGTTGGCACCCTGTTGGAGGGGGAATCCCTCTCCGGTGGCCATCTTCATCATCCCGGCGCTCTCCATGACGAGGGGGGAGTAGTTCACCCTCGAGGCTGAGGGTATGTATCAGTAGCTATGTGTTTGATCTCTCTCCCTCGTGTTCTTGAGATGGCACGATCTTGATTTATCGCGAGCTTTGCTATTATAGTTGGATCTTATGATGTTTCTCCCCCTCTATCGTCTTGTAGTGGATTGAGTTTTCCCTTTGAAGTTATCTTATCAGATTGAGTCTTTAAGGATTCGAGAACACTTGATGTATGTCTTGCGTGGGATACCCATGGTGACAATGGGGTATTCTATTGATTCACTTGATGTATGTTTTTTTGATCAACTTGCGGGTACCGTGATCTTGGGAATCTATGCATAGGGGTTGACACACGTTTTCGTCTTGACTCTCCGGTAGAAACTTTGGGGCACTCTTTGAAGTACTTTGTGTTCATTGAATAGCTGAATCTGAGATTGTGTGATGCATATCGTATAATCATGCCCACGGATACTTGAGGTGACAATGGAGTATCTAGTTGACATTAGGGTTTTGGTTGCTTTGTATCTTAAGGTGTTATTCTAGTATGAACTCTAAGATAGATCGAACCGAATGAATAGCTTCGTGCTATTTTACTACAGACTCTTGAATAGATCGATTAGAAAGAATAACTTTGAGGTGGTTTCGTCCCCTACAATAATCTCTTCGTTTTTCTCCGCTATTAGTGACTTTGGAGTGACTCTTTGTTGCATGTTGAGGGATAGTTATATGATCCAGATATGTTATTATTGTTGAGAGAACTTGCACTAGTGAAAGTATGAACCCTAGGCCTTGTTTCCTAGCATTGCATTACCGTTTACGCTCACTTTTATCATTAATTAGCTTGCTGTTTTTATATTTTCATATTACAAAAATCTATATCTACCATCCATATTGCACTTGTTGTTGGAAATATGCCCTAGAGGCAATAATAAAATGGTTATTATTATATTTCCTTGTTCATGATAATTGTCTATTGTTCATGCTTTAAATGTATTATCCGGAAATCATAATGCATGTGTGAATACATAGACCACAACATGTCCCTAGTGAGCTTTTAGTTGACTAGCTCGTTGATCAATAGATGGTTACGGTTCCTGACCACGGACATTGGATGTCATTGATAACGGGATCACATCATTAGGAGAATGATGTGATGGACAAGACCCAATCCTAAGCCTAGCACAAGATCGTGTAGTCCGTATGCTAAATCTTTTCCAATGTCAAGTATCCTTTCCTTAGACCATGAGATTGTGCAACTCCCGGATACCGTAGGAGTACTTTGGGTGTGCCAAACATCACAACGTAACTGGGTGGCTATAAAGTTACACTACGGGTATCCCCGAAAGTATCTATTGGGTTGGCACGAATCGAGACTGGGATTTGTCACTCCGTATGACGGAGAGGTATCTCTGGGCCCACTCGGTAAGACATCATCGTAATGAGCTCAATTGGACTAAGGGGTTGGTCACGGGATGATGTATTACGGAACGAGTAAAGAGACTTGCCGTAACGAGATTGAACAAGGTATCGGTATATGATACGTCCAAAACGTATCTATAATTTCTACTTGCTCCATGCCATTTTTGGGTGATATTGCTATGATATTCATACACTTCCATACACTTTTGATCATATTTGGACTAACTTACTAATCCAGTGCACCCCAGTGCCAGTTTCTGTTTTCGGCTGTTTTTGTATTTCAGGTTTTCACGTTTCGAGAACTGCCCAGAAAAATCCAGAAAAATTATATAAAAAATCTGCGATCCGGAAACAACACTGCGTCCGAAGGGCAGCCTGGGGGGGGCCACTAGGGCTCCAGGCGCCCTGGCGGCGCGCCCCCCCTGGGCCGCGCCGGGGGGGGGGGCCTGGGCCCCCCGAAGCCCGTCCGGTGCCCCCCTTTGGCATATATTTAGAGGGACCTCCGAAACCCTCAGAACAAAATCCCTTTTCTCCAGACGCGATTCCGATCTCCGCCGCCATCTCCATCAAGCTTCGGGGGACCAGAATTCCTGCGCCGGCACCCTGCCGGGACGGGGAAGTGCCCCCGGATTCATCTCCATCGACGTTGCTTCCTCCCTCCATGATGCGGGAGTAGTTCCTCCTCGGGGCTGAGGTTCTTACCAGTAGCTATGTGGTCAATTCTCTCTCCCATGATGTGATCTTCGTTGTGATCATAGGCTATGTTAATCTAAGATATTTCCCCTTCCTCTATGTATTGGATTGATGTACTCACTTGTCTTTATCTAGTATAATCCCCGAGACCAAGGTGACAGCGGTCTATTGGACATGGATTAGAACAATATTTTCATGAGTGATTTCCTCTCTTGTGTGTTGATTGAAGATTGAGAGTCTCTTGGTGCTTGTCTTTGACTATCCTTTAGATATGTTGTGGTGATTATGGGAGTCTCTTTGGATGGCCGCGGTGACATTGGGAAATCCTTAGATTGAGAACTACGAACTTTGAGGTGTGCTTTTGTAGCCGTACATAATTCTCGTCCTCTCTTGACCACGAAGGAATGACCTCCGAGTGTGTCCCCTTTGCATGTTTTATGGGAAATATCATGTGATTCGATTATGTTAATGTTGTTGGGAGTTGCCACTAGTGAAAGTATGAACCCTAGGCCTCGTTTCCACCATTGCAATACCGTTCGTGCTCACGTTTACCACTTGTTTGCTTGCTGCACTTTTTATTACATATTTATATTACTTTGTTTTGCCATCCATATCACTTGCCATTTAACATCTCTTCGCCGAACTAGTGCACCTATACATCTGACAAGTGTATTTGGTGTGTTGGGGACACAAGAGACTTCTTGTATCTTAGTTGCAGGGTTGCTTGAGAGAGACCATCTTCAACCTCTACTTCCCTGAGTTCGATAAACCTTAGGTCATCCACTTAAGGGAAATTGCCGCTGTCCTACAAACCTCTGCGCTTGGAGGCCCAACATAGTCTACAAGAGTAGAAGCGTGTGTAGACATCAAGCTATTTCTGGCGCCGTTGCCGGGGAGGTGAGCGCTTGAAGGTATATCTTTAGATCTTGCAATTAAATCTTTTTGTTTCTTGTTTTTTTATTATTTCACTAGTTATGCTTATGGAAAACCTATGGTGGTTGCTCCTCCTCCTACTGAAATTGTGCCCTATAAAATACCGGCTGGTATTATCAATTATGTTTTGGCTAATCGTTATGCAGGAGACAGACATCCCAGTGAACACTTGCTATATCTGTCACAACTATGTTCATTATTTAAGCTTGCAGGTGTATCGAGGGAGTTTGTCATGAGGAAATTATTTGCCTTGTCACTGAAAGGAAAAGCATTGGAATGGTATAGGCTACTAAATGACTCTCACCTGCTGGAGTGGGAAGAGATCTAGTCTCTCTTTTACTCCAAGTTTTATCCTCTTCATGAAGTCCATAAGAATAGGAATTATGTTTATAATTTTTATCCTCATGACGGAGAGAGCATAGCTCAAGCTTGGGGGAGACTGAAAACGTTAATGCTAAAATGTCCTAACCATGGGCTCCCCAAAGATATGATTATTACTAACTTCTATGCGAGGCTCTCTTGACAGGATAAAGATTTGCTCGATGCTTCCTCTATGGGTTCTTTCACAAACAAAAAGATTGATGCTAAATGGGAACTCCTTGAAAGAATTCAACGCAACACTGAAGATTGGGTGATCGACAAAGGTAAAGAGTCAGGTATAATTTATGAGTATGATTGCATTAAGTCCTTTGTTGAAACTACAAGTTTTAATAAGTTTAGTGCTAAGTTTGGGCTTGATTCTCAACTCCTTGTTGATTTCCTCAAATCTTTTGCTTCACATCTTAATATGCCTAAGGAGGATTGGATCGAGTATCATAAACCTTTTAAAGAGACTTGCAAAGAAAATGAAATTGTTCATGATGATTTCAACATGCATGATCCAATTCCTAAAAATGAAGTTTTATATAAGCATGTTAATTTTTGTGGAGTGGATAGACCTTGTGAAAGGCCTATGATTGAAGAAGAGAAGTATTGTAAGCAACATAAGCATGAAAGAACAATCACTTGGGTCAGAGATTTAAATGAGATTGCTAGAGAATTGTGTGACCTTTATCCTTTTACTTGTGAACTTTGCCGTATAGAGGGTCACTTTAATTTTCAATGCATGAACGTTCAAAACATAACTGTTAACCGGTTGTGTGATAACATGATCACCTCTGATCTTTATGATGAGCTTATGTTATTTTTGATGTGTGAAGAGTTATCAGAAAAGACTTCATGGCTAGATGTTAATGCCATAGGAATAAAAAACACTTTGCAAAATTGCCATCTCTATTGTGTTGTTAATTGCCATGAAAATGATTACATAGGTAAGATTATAAAGGAGGGAACTTTACCAAAGTATAAAAACGTCTCTTATATTTCTGCTAATAAAAAGGAGAGTTTCTCCCAAGTTTCCCCTATTGTTTCTAATGATAAACCAGGATATGTGGAGAAGCTTCATCTCCAACCACTCCCTCCTAAGGTTAAGAAGAAGAAAAAGAATAGGAGGAGGAAGAGGAGCAAGAAAGAAGAAGAAGGGGTATCAACCTGGGCTGAGCATATTCCTCCCATCAACTTTTATCCTAACGGTTGTAAGTTTAAAGAAGAAGGTGAAGTTTATTGCCTTAATTATCATCTTGATGATACGTCCGTAGGTACTATTGAAGATGATTTTTATTATGATATGCATGTTACTTATTGTGATTGGGAAAATGATGATAATGCTACTTATGATCTTGAAAATCTTTTTGTTACCAACTCTGAAAGTGAAGATATGGGAAGCTCTAAGCTTGGGGATGATAGGATTGCAAATCCTATCCCCACTAGTGATGTGATAATTGATTCTCTTGCTAGTAAGAATAAAGACAACATGTTTACAAATATAGTTGCTAGCAATGATAATGCTCTTCTCTACCATGATGATGTTATAACTCCAATCTATAGTGATTATAAAGGTACCTATGACATAAGGAGAAATTATCCTTATGAAACTTGTCATAATCATGAAGGGAATTACTCCCTTGTTGAACACCACCCTCCTGATATACAACTCATCTATAGTGTTCAAGTTGTTTATGATAGTCCTACTCCCACTATTACCAATGAGAAAAATTATGCTTATGTGGGGAATGAGAGTACCTTTTTGCATGTGGATCATGGTAACAATGCTTTATGTGATGCTTATATTGTTGAGTTCATCCATGATGCCACTGAAATTTATAATGATAGAGGGAGGCTTGGTTCTAAATATCTAAATAATAAGAAGTTCCCTCTCTTTATGTTGAAGGTTTTGAAGCTGCACTTGTTTTGTCTTCCTATGCTTATTGCTTTGTGCTTCAATGAATTATTCTATTGCAATATTCCTATGCATAGGAAGCATGTTAGGCTTAAATGTGTTTAGTATTTGCTTCTTGATGCTCTCTTTTGTTCTTCAATTCTTATTCCTACAAGAGAATCATTAAAGTCTTATGCCTAGCTTAAAGGCATAAAAGAAAGCGCTTTTGGGAGGCAGCCCACATGAATAATTTTTTATATTTTGCTTTTATTGTGTCTTGATGTTGTTTACTACAGTAGCATCATCATTGTATCTTTGCTTTTCATATTTGTGCCAAGTATAGCCTCTGATTGC
Organism: Secale cereale; assembly: GCA_902687465.1. Lineage (NCBI taxonomy): Eukaryota > Viridiplantae > Streptophyta > Magnoliopsida > Poales > Poaceae > Secale > Secale cereale. The sequence continues at coordinate 756,344,624 of LR738711.1, forward strand.
TAGAAAGTTCAAAAGTTGTGAGGTGCTGTCCAGGAAACAGATTCTGTCCTTGGATAGAAAAATTTGTATAAAATCACCAGATCATCTTTTTGGTCTGAATTTTTTCGACAGCGTTCTCTGTATAATTTTATTTCGTGCGTCAGTTCTGAGTTTTTTTATTTGAGTTGTAGAAGTATCCCGAACAGGTCAATTACTGCCTGCTGTTCTGTTTTTCACAGATTCTGTCCTGTTTTGCCTTACCTTCACTTTGCAAATTAAGAACTTGCTTTTTCTTTGCAAAAACCTTTTGGAAATCTTGAGAAACAGTAGAACTTCAAGAATATCCTTATTTCCAGAAAGGTATAATTATTTTATTAAGGGTACTAACCTCGCTAATCAGATTATGATGAGTTGTGTATGAAGGGAGTTTTCAAGTGTGCGAGGGAAGATGATAAAAAGATTCAGGAGTGTCAAGCATCTAAGCTTGGGGATGCCCCCGTGCATCCCCTTCTCCATCAACATTATCAGTTCGTCTTTCGTTTCGCTATATTTTTATCACTTCATGTGTTATGTGCTATGCTTGGAGCGTCTTGCTTTTGGTTTTCTTTTTAGTATTTCATAACGAGTCGGAACCCAGCATTCCTTTATGTGGGAGAGAAACATGCTCCACCTCTACCTAGAACATTACATAGAATTTTCATGTCTATCTATGCTGTGTGTGTTCTTTGTCTTTTAATAGCTACTATCATACTCTGCTCTTAGTATTCATGCTTATCTTTTCAAGAGCTTTTATTTAGTTGGTTGCTTGAACTCTCTTTAATTACCATGCTCACCTTATTAAGAGAGTTTGCTTCCTTTGCATTGGTTAATGTGTCTATAATAAAGATGCTACTTTCATGATGGTGCTTAGTAGTTCAGGTTTTCTTATGGTTAATCTCAAATAGCTGGGGGGGTTCCCAATGTGTTATTGGAGTACCAACTTGGTTTGTTTGCCTATAATATGGTATGGTTTAGTAATATCTTCCTTCGAGAATTTATTTTGATTGACTTGGCGTATGCTCACGCATATTTAAGACTGTAAAGAAAGTCTGTCAAGCCTTGATGATCTTTTATTTCTGAGTAGCGATATAACTACCATGACTGATTCAATATTGCTTTGTCGCTCTGCATGATTATGACCGTCATTGCTCTCTTAGTTGGTCGCTCCCAGTCTTTTGCTAACCTCCACCTGTACTAAGCAAACTAACCATGCAATACATAGCTCATGGGAAAGTAGCCTAAAAACTATTGTGGTAAAGAATATGTTGCTTATGTATCTTATTTCTTATAAGTTGCTTGCTGAGCGGTAACCATGTTTCTGGGGACGCCATCGACTGTCACACTTTTGTTGAATATCATGTGAGTTGCTATGCATGTTCGTCTTGTCTGAAGTAAGGGTGATTTACCGTGGGTTGAATGAATATGCATATTGTTAGAGAAGAACATTGGGCCGCCAACCAAAGCCATGCATCATGGTGGAAGTTTTAGCTTGGACCTTAATCCTCAATCTCTCATGAGAATATGCCTATGCATTAAAGAGGAGTCCATCATCTATTTTCTATGTTGTCCCGGTATGGATGTCCTCAAGTTGAGATCTATCAAAAATGAGAAATCAAATGCGATCTATCTCCTTGGACCTTTGTACAGGTGGCATAGAGGTACCCCTTTGTGACACTTGGTTAAAACATATGTAATGCAATGATAACCCATGGGGATCCGAGATAATTAGGACAAGGAGCGAGCACTATTGGTATTCGATGCATGAGGCTTGCAACTTATAGGATGTTTTATGCATGACACATATGAAGTACTACTACCGTTGACCCAATTGCTTCCATGTTTTCAAAATAAAAAAGCTCTAGCACTTAACCTTTCTTTTACCTTTATGTTGAAGCACCAACTACTGAGAGCATGATTGTCATTCTGAGTGTAATGTGCATTGTCCCAAAGTAGCATTGTCTTTTGCATGATTGTGATATCGTTTATTCTGAAATGATTGTATCTAGTCATCACTTAAACCTTGAAGGTGCCCTGCATTTATGTTTTGCATCACTAAAGGGGGCAAGCTAGATATCACTTTATCATATTTGCACATCATGTTCATTGCAAATCTTTTTGATGTTTCAGTTTCATGTTGTAAAACTTTCAGTCATTTGTGATTTTCTCTTGAGGCAACTTAATTACTTTAGAATCATTGTCTCAGTAAGCTTTTGTCATATGACTATGAGAAAGTCCTATATGGTTAATAGCATGTCACCATGGAAATTATTCTTGTTATCATTTACCTACTCGAGGACGAGCAGGAATTAAGCTTGGGGATGTTGATACGTCCAAAACGTATCTATAATTTCTGCTTGCTCCATGCCATTTTTGGGTGATATTGCTATGATATTCATACACTTCCATACACTTTTGATTATATTTGGACTAACTTACTAATCCAGTGCATCCCAGTGCCAGTTTCTGTTTTCAGCTGTTTTTGTATTTCAGGTTTTCACGTTTCGAGAACTGCCCAGAAAAATCCAGAAAAATTATATAAAAAATCAGCGATCCGGAAACAACACTGCGTCCGAAGGGCAGCCTGGGGGGGGGGGGCACCAG
>LR738711.1:756347355-756436741 GCA_902687465.1 Secale cereale
GCGGGGGGGGGGGGGGGGGGCGCCTGGGCCCCCCGAAGCTCGTCCGGTGCCCCCCTTTGGAATATATTTAGAGGGACCTCCGAAACCCTCAGAACAAAAACCCTTTTCTCCAGACGCGATTCCGATCTCCGCCGCCATCTCCATCAAGCTTCGGGGGACCAGAATTCCCGCGCCGGCACCCTGCCGGGACGGGGAAGTGCCCCCGGATTCATCTCCATCGATGTTGCTTCCTCCCTCCATGATGCGGGAATAGTTCCTCCTCGGGGCTGAGGTTCTTACCAGTAGCTATGTGGTCAATTCTCTCTCCCATGATGTGATCTTCGTTGTGATCATAGGCTATGTTAATCTAAGATATTTCCCCTTCCTCTATGTATTGGATTGATGTACTCACTTGTCTTTATCTAGTATAATCCCCGAGACCAAGGTGACAGCGGTCTATTGGACATGGATTAGAACAATATTTTCATGAGTGATTTCCTCTGTTGTGTGTTGATTGAAGATTGAGAGTCTCTTGGTGCTTGTCTTTGACTATCCTTTAGATATGTTGTGGTGATCGTGGGACTCTCTTTGGATGGCCGCGGTGACATTGGGAAATCCTTAGATTGAGAACTACGAACTTTGAGGTGTGCTTTTGTAGCCGTACATAATTCTCGTCCTCTCTTGACCACGAAGGAATGACCTCCGAGTGTGTCCCCTTTGCATGTTTTATGGGAAATTGTCGGTGTACTAAGGTAGGGGTACCTTAGTACCCCAACTTCTGCACGGGCAGTAGCAGCTTCCCGTGGCAGGGCTTACCACGCCCTGGCCAAGGTCCGCTCTGGTCCCTATGAAGCCATTCAAGAACAAAGTATCCAAGTTAAGAGACAAGACCCCGGCAAGAGGAGCTTGCCGGGAAGGCCGCACCAGGCTCAAGGGCATCTTTTCAGCACAAGACCCTGGCAAGAGGTGCTTGCCAGGAAGGCCAAAGGATTGTTGGGGAACGTAGTATTTTAAAATTTTCCTACGATCACGCAAGATCTATCTACCAGATGCATAGCAACGAGAGGGGAGAGTGTGTCTACGTACCCTCGTAGACCGGAAGCGGAAGCGTCAAGTGACGCGGTTGATGTTGTCGAACTTCTTCGCGATCCAACCGATCAAGCACCGAACGTACGGCACCTCCGCGTTCATCACACGTTCAGCTTGATGACGTCCCACGAGCTCTTGATCCAGTTGAGCTTCACGGGAGAGTTTCGTCAGCACGACGGCGTGGTGACGGATATGATGTGTTCACCGGCGCAGGGCTTCGCCTAAGCTCCGCGACGGTACGACCGAGGTGTGATTCTGTGGAGGGGGGCACCGCACACGGCTAAAACAATTCAACTTGTGTGTCTTTGGGTGCCCCCCTGCCCCCGTATATAAAGGAGCAAGGGAGGAGGGGGCCGGCCACCTCCTATGGTGCGGCTAGGGAGGAGACTCCTACTAGGAATAGGATTGCAATCCTATTCCTAGTAGGATTCACCGGAAGGAAGAAGGGGGAAAGGATTAGGAGAGGTGGCGCCCCCCCCAATCCTAGTCCAACTAGGATTGCTAGGTGGGGGCGTCGGCCAGCCCTATGGGATGCCTCTCTCTTTCCCTTTAGGCCCACTATGGACCATCCCCTCTCGTAGGGGGTTCCGATAACCCCCTCCAGCATTCCCGATAAATCCGAAACTTTTCCGGTATACTTCCGGTGTCCGAATATAGCCGTCCAATATATCAATCTTTATGTCTCGGACATTTCGAGACTCCTCGTCATGTCCGTGATCTCATCCGGGACTCCGAACTACCTTCGGTACATCAATACTCATAAACTCATAATACCGATCGTCATCAAACATTAAGCGTGCGGACCCTACGGGTTCGAGAACTATGTAGACATGACCGAGACTCATCTCCGGTCAATAACCAATAGCGGAACCTGGATGTTCATATTGACTCCTACATATTCTACGAAGATCTTTTATCGGTCAGAACCGCATAACAACATACGTTGTTCCTTTTGTCAAACGGTATGTTACTTGCCCGAGATTCGATCGTCGGTATCTCTATACCTAGTTCAATCTTGTTACCGGCAAGTCTCTTTACTTGTTCCGTAACACATCATCTCGTGACTAACTCATTAGTCTTTTGCTTGCAAGGCTTATTGTGATGTGTGTTACCGAGAGGGCCCAGAGATACCTCTCCGACGTTCGGAGTGACAAATCCTAATCTTGATCTATGCCAACACCACGAATACTTTCGGAGACACCTGTAGAGCATCTTTATGATCACCCAGTTACGTTGTGACGTTTGATAGCACACAAGGTGTTCCTACGGTATTCGGGAGTTGCATAATCTCATAGTCATAGGAACATGTATAAGTCATGAAGAGAGCAATAGCAGTAAAACTTAAACGATCATAGTGCTATGCTAACGGATGGGTCTTGTCCATCACATCATTCTCCTAATGATGTGATCCCGTTGATCAAATGACAACTCATGTCTATGGTTAGGAAACATAACCATCTTTGATCAATGAGCTAGTCTAGTAGAGGCATACTAGGGACATACTGTTTTGTCTATGTATCCACACATGTATTAAGTTTCCGTTTAATACAATTCTAGCATGAATAATAAACATTTATCATGATATAAGGAAATATAAATAACAACTTTATTATTGCCTCTAGGGCATATTTCCTTCAGTCTCCCACTTGCACTAGAGTCAATAATCTAGCTCACATCGCCATGTGATTTAATACTGATAGTTCACATCGTTATGTGAATAACACCCATAGTTCACATCGCCATGTGACCAACACCCAAAGGGTTTACTAGAGTCAATAATCTAGTTCACATCGCTATGTGATTAATACCCAAGAGTGATCATGTTTTTGCTTGTGAGAGAAGTTTAGTCAACGGGTCTGTCACATTCAGATCCGTATGTATTTCGCAATTTTTTATGTCTACAATGCTCTGCAGAAAGCTACTCTAGCTAATCGCTCCCACTTTCAATATGCATCCAGATTGATACTTAGAGTCATCTGAATTTAGTGTCAAAGTTTGCATCGACGTAACCCTTTACGACGAACTCTTTATCACCTCCATAATCGAGAAACATTTCCTTAGTCATCCAGTTACTAAGGATAATTTTGACCGCTGTACAGTGATCTACTCCTGGATCACTATTGTACCTTCTTGACAAACTCATGGCACGGTACACAACATGTTTGGTACACAGCATGGCATACTTTATAGAACCTATGGCTGAGGCATAGGGAATGACTTTCATTCTCTCTGTATTTTCTGCCGTAGTCTGGCTTTGAGTCTTACTCAACTTCACACCTTACAAGTCAGGCAAGAATTTCTTCTTTGACTGATCCATTTTGAACTATTTCAAAATCTTATCAAGGTATGTATTTATCGAAAGTCTTATCAAGCGTCTTGATCTATCTCTATAGATCTTGATGCCCAATATGTAAGCAGCTTCACCAAGGTCTTTCTTTGAAAAACTCCTTTCAAACACTCCTTTATGCTTTCCAGAAAATTCTACATCATTTCCGATCGACAATATGTCATTCACATATACTTATCAGAAAGGTTGTAGTGCTCCCACTCACTTCTTGTAAATACAGGCTTCACCGTAAGTCTGTATAAATCTATAAGCTTTGATCAACTTATCAAAGCGTATATTCCAACTCCGAGATGCTTGCACCAGTCCATAGATGGATCGCTGGAGCTTGCATATTTTGTTAGCACCTTTAGGATTGACAAAACCTCCGGGTTGCATCATATGCAATTTTTCTTTAATAAATTCATTAAATAATGCAGTTTTGTTATCCATTTGCCAGATTTCATAAAATGTGGCAATTGCTAACATGATTCGGACAAACTTAAGCATCGTTACGGGTGAGAAAGTCTCATCGTAGTCAACTCCTTGAACTTGTCGAAAACCTTTCGCAACAAGTCGAGCTTTGTAAACAGTAATATTACCGTCTGCGTCGGTCTTCCTCTTGAAGATCCATTTATTTTTGATGGCTAGCCGATCATCGGGCAAGTCAACCAAAGTCCATACTTTGTTCTCATACATGGATCCCATCTCAGATTTCATGGCTCAAGCCATTTTGCGGAATCTGGGCTCATCATCGCTTCCTCATAGTTCGTAGGTTCATCATGGTCTAGTAACATGATTTCCAGAACTGGGTTGCCGTACCACTCTGGTGCGGAACGTACTCTGGTTGATCTACGACGTTCAGCAGAAACTTGATCCGAAGTTTCATGATCATTATCATTAACTTCCTCACTAATTGGTGTAGGAATCACTGGAACAATTTCCTGTGATGTACTACTTTCCAATCTGGGAGAAGGTACAATTACCTCATCAAGTTCTACTTTCCTCCCATTCTCTTCTTTCGAGAGAAACTCTTTTTCTAGAAAGGATCCGTTCTTAGCAACGAATATTTTGCCTTCGGATCTGTGATAGAAGGTGTACCCAACAGTTTCTTTTGGGTATCCTATGAAGACACATTTTTCCGACTTGGGATCGAGCTTATCAGGTTGAAGTGTTTTCACATAAGCATCGCAGCCCCAAATTTTAAGAAACGACAACTTTGGTTTCTTGCCAAACCACAGTTCATATGGCGTCGTATCAACGGATTTAGATGGTGCCCTATTTAACGTGAATGCAACTGTCTCTAAAGCATAACCCCAAAACGATAGTGGTAAATCGGTAAGAGACATCATAGATCGCACCATATCTAATAAAGTACGGTTACGACGTTCGGACACACCATTACGTTGTGGTGTTCCAGGTGGCGTGAGTTGTGAAACTATTCCACATTGTTTCAAATGAAGACCAAACTCGTAACTCAAATATTTTCCTCCACGATCAGATCGTAGAAACTTTATTTTCTTGTTACGATGATTCTCTACTTCACTCTGAAATTCTTTGAACTTTTCAAATGTTTCAGACTTGTGCTTTATTAAGTAGATATACCCATATCTGCTTAAATCATCAGTGAAGGTCAGAAAATAACGATACCCGCCGCGTGCTTCAACACTCATTGGTCCGCATACATCTGTATGTATGATCTCCAACAAATCTGTTGCTCGCTCCACAGTTCCGGAGAACGGAGTTTTAGTCATCTTGCCCATGAGGCATGGTTCGCAAGCACCAAGTGATTCATAATCAAGTGATTCCAAAAGTCCATTATTATGGAGTTTCTTCATGCGTTTTTACACCAATATAACCTAAACGGCAGTGCCACAAATAAGTTGCACTATCATCATTAACCTTGCATCTTTTGGCTTCAATATTATGAATATGTGTATCACCACGATCGAGATCCAACAAACCATTTTCATTGGGTGTATGACCATCGAAGGTTTTATTCATGTAAACAGAATAACAATTATTCTATGACTTTAAATGAATAACCGTATTGCAACAAATATGATCAAATCATATTCATGCTCAACGCAAATGCCAAATAACATTTATTTAGGTTTTACACTAATCTCGAAAGTATAGGGAGTGTGCGATGATGATCATATCAATCTTGGAACCACTTCCAACACACATCGTCACTTCACCTTTAACTAGCCTCTGTTCATTCTGCAATTCTCGTTTCGAGTTACTAATTTTAGCAACTGAACTGGTATCAAATACCCAGGGGTTGCTATGAACACTAGTAAAGTACACATCAACAATCTGTATATCAAAATATACCTTTGTTCACTTTGCCATCCTTCCTGTCCGCCAAGTATCTAGGGCAGTTCCACTTCCAGTGACCATTTCCTTTGCAGTAGAAGCACTTAGTTTCAGGCTTGAGTTTTAGCTTTGGGTTTCTTCACGGGAGTGACAACTTGCTTGTCATTCTTCTTGAAGTTCCCCTTGTAACCCTTTGCCCTTTACTTGAAACAAGTGGTCTTGTTAACCATCAACACTTGATGCTCTTTCTTGATTTCTACCTTCGCCGATTTCAGCATCGCGAAGAGCTCGGGAATTACTTTCGTCATCCCTTGCATATTATAGTTCATCACGAAGTTCTACTAACTTGGTGATAGTGACTAGAGAACTTTGTCAATTACTATTTTATCTGGAAGATTAACTCCCACTTGATTCAAGCAATTCAGTACCCAGACAATCTGAGCACATGCTCACTGGTTGAGCTATTCTCCTCCATCTTGTAGGCAAAGTACTGTCAGAGGTCTTATACCTCTCGACACGGGCATGAGTATGAAATACTAATTTCAACTCTTGGAACATCTTATATGCTCTGTGGCATTCAAAACGTTTTTGAAGTCCCGGTTATAAGACGTAAAGCATGGTGCACTAAACTATCAAGTAGTCATCATATCGAGCTTTTGTCAAAACGTTCATAACGTCTACATCTGCTCCTGCAATAGGTCTGTCACCTAGCGGTGCATCAAGGACATAATTCTTCTGTGCAGCAATGAGGATAATCCTCAGATCACGGAACAATTCCGTATCATTGCTACTAATATCTTTCAACTTAGTTTTCTCTAGGAACATATAAAATAAAAATAAACGGGGAGCAACATCGCGAGCTATATAACATAGATATGCTAATACTACCAGGACTAAGTTCATGATAAATTAAAGTTCAATTAATCATATTAATTTAAAGAACTCCCACTTAGATAGACATCCCTCTGGTCATCTAAATGATCACGTGATCCAAATCAACTAAACCATGTCCGATCATCACGTGAGATGGAGTAGTTTTCAATGGTGAACATCTTATGTTGATCATATCTACTATATGATTCACGCTCGACCTTTCGGTCTCCAGTGTTCCGAGGCCATATCTGTATATGCTAGGCTCGTCAAGTTTAACCCGAGTATTCTGCGTGTGCAAAACTGGCTTACACCCGTTGTATTTGAACGTAGAGCTTATCACACCCGATCATCACGTGGTGTCTCGGCACGACGAACTTTCGCAACGGTGCATACTCAGGGAGAACACTTATACCTTGAAATTTAGTAAGGGATCATCTTATAATGCTACCGTCGTTCTAAGCAAAATAAGAAGCATAATAAGATAAACATCTCATGCAATCAAAATATGTGACATGATATGGCCATCATCATCTTGTGCTTTTGATCTCCATCTCCAAAGCACCGTCATGATCACCTTCGTCACCGGCTTGACACCTTGATCTCCATCGTAGTATCGTTGTCGTCTCGCCAACTATTGCTTCTTCGACTATCGCTACCGCTTAGTGATAAACTAAAGCAATTACATGGTGATTGCATTTCATACAATAAAGCGACAACCATATGGCTCCTGCCAGTTGCCGATAACTTTACAAAACATGATCATCTCATACAAAACCGTATAACTCATCATGTCTTGACCATATCACATCACAACATGCCCTGCAAAAACAAGTTAGACGTCCTCTACTTTGTTTGTTGCAAGTTTTACGTGGCTGCTACGGGCTTTAGCAAGAACCGTTCTTACCTACGCATACAAAACCACAACGATGTTTCGTCAAGTATGTGCTGTTTTAACCTTCACAAGGACCGGGCGTAGCCACACTTGATTCAGCTAAAGTGAGAGAGACAGACACCCGCCAGTCACCTTTAAGCAACGAGTGCTCGTAACGGTGAAACCAGTCTCGCGTAAGCGTACGCGTAATGTCGGTCCGGGCCGCTTCATCTCACAATACCGCCGAAGCTAAGTATGACATGCTGGTAAGCAGTATGACTAGTATCGTCCACAATCTCATTGTGTTCTACTCGTGCATATCATCTATGCATAGACCTGGCTCATGATGCCACTGTTGGGGAACGTAGTATTTTAAAATTTTCCTACGATCACGCAAGATCTATCTACCAGATGCATAGCAACGAGAGGGGAGAGTGTGTCTACGTACCCTCGTAGACTGGAAGCGGAAGCGTCAAGTGACGCGGTTGATGTTGTCGAACTTCTTCGCGATCCAACCGATCAAGCACCAAACGTACGACACCTCCGCGTTCAGCACACGTTCAGCTTGATGACGTCCCACGAGCTCTTGATCCAGTTGAGCTTCACGGGAGAGTTTCATCAGCACGACGGCGTGGTGACGGATATGATGTGTTCACCGGCGCAGGGCTTCGCCTAAGCTCCGCGACGGTACGACCGAGGTGTGATTCTGTGGAGGGGGCACCGCACACGGCTAAAACAATTCAACTTGTGTGTCTTTGGGTGCCCCCCTGCCCCCGTATATAAAGGAGCAAGGGAGGAGGGGGCCGGCCACCTCCTATGGTGCGGCTAGGGAGGAGACTCCTACTAGGAATAGGATTGCAATCCTATTCCTAGTAGGATTCACCGGAAGGAAGAAGGGGGAAAGGATTAGGAGAGGTGGCGCCCCCCCAATCCTAGTCCAACTAGGATTGCTAGGTGGGGGCGCCGGCCAGCCCTATGGGCTGCCTCTCTCTTTCCCTTTAGGCCCACTATGGACCATCCCCTCTCGTAGGGGGTTCCGGTAACCCCCTCCGGCATTCCCGATAAATCCGAAACTTTTCCGATATACTTCCGGTGTCCGAATATAGCCGTCCAATATATCAATCTTTATGTCTCGGACATTCCGAGACTCCTCGTCATGTCCGTGATCTCATCCGGGACTCCGAACTACCTTCGGTACATCAATACTCATAAACTCATAATACCGATCGTCATCAAACGTTAAGCGTGCGGACCCTACGGGTTCGAGAACTATGTAGACATGACCGAGACTCATCTCCGGTCAATAACCAATAGCGGAACCTGGATGTTCATATTGGCTCCTACATATTCTACGAAGATCTTTTATCGGTCAGAACCGCATAACAACATACGTTGTTCCTTTTGTCAAACGGTATGTTACTTGCCCGAGATTCGATCGTCGGTATCTCTATACCTAGTTCAATCTTGTTACCGGCAAGTCTCTTTACTCGTTCCGTAACACATCATCTCGTGACTAACTCATTAGTCTTTTGCTTGCAAGGCTTATTGTGATGTGTGTTACCGAGAGGGCCCAGAGATACCTCTCCGACGTTCGGAGTGACAAATCCTAATCTTGATCTATGCCAACACCACGAATACTTTCGGAGACACCTGTAGAGCATCTTTATGATCACCCAGTTATGTTGTGACGTTTGATAGCACACAAGGTGTTCCTACGGTATTCGGGAGTTGCATAATCTCATAGTCATAGGAACATGTATAAGTCATGAAGAGAGCAATAGCAGTAAAACTTAAACGATCATAGTGCTATGCTAACGGATGGGTCTTGTCCATCACATCATTCTCCTAATGATGTGATCCCGTTGATCAAATGACAACTCATGTCTATGGTTAGGAAACATAACCATCTTTGATCAATGAGCTAGTCTAGTAGAGGCATACTAGGGACATACTGTTTTGTCTATGTATCCACACATGTATTAAGTTTCCGTTTAATACAATTCTAGCATGAATAATAAACATTTATCATGATATAAGGAAATATAAATAACAACTTTATTATTGCCTCTAGGGCATATTTCCTTCAAGGATAACACCGCAGAAGATACATCGCGGCGCATCGTGCGCCCCGGCAGGGCCCGGGAAGCGGCAAGCTTCCGGGCCCGGCAAGATAGCGGCCCCGGCAAGGTGCTTGCCGGGGGAAACTCACACTGTGTGCCCGCGCTCCAGCTCATTCGGCCACGCGTCGCCCTGGGGCCCTCCCAGGGGCACGTGGCAGATGGCTGTGCAGCCTGAGGGACACGCTCGCGAGCCGCGGTGACAAGGCTACCGCCGTGGCGAACGGAGACGCATGGACGGGCGCTTTTGGGGCGACGGCGACGGGCATTCAATGCCCTTGTCCCCCACTGTCAAAGTTAGGTGAAGACCACTGTTCATCCACTGTTCATGCACTGTTACAACTACCACCAAATTTACATTTTTACCCTCCTCTACGTTGACACCTGTCGGTGACCCCTTTGAGCTATAAAAGGAGGCCCATGCACAACGTAGAGGGGGTTCGATCCCAGAAACTTGCTCACTCCCTTGCTCGGTGTAGCTGGTACTGTAGATCTTCAAGCTCCCGAGCCTAAAAACTCAATATAACCAAAGCAGGAGTAGGGTTTTACGCGTCCGCGCGGCCCGAACCTGGGTAAACTGCCCGCGTGTGCTCCTCGATCCTCTCTTCGTGCTCCCTCCGCTCCCTTACCGCAACGTAGAAGGGGCTCCAGTCCCATAGGTGTTCGCGGGCGGTCAGTTTCCCCCGACATCTTTGGTGCGCCAGGTGGGGGGCGTCGAGGTTGTGCGAACCTGATCCGGCGCTCACGCGGGCGCATTCTTCATCAACTTCTCCAGCTTCATCAACTTCATCAACTACGACAACATGCCTCCGAAGAAGAAGGCTTCGGAGGTCGGAGGCCCGTCTGCGTCGATCCCTCCGCCACCAGAACCAACGGTTGGTGGAGGAGACGCCGGCGGAAGGGTGGACGCCGGTGGGGAAACTCACGGCGCCACCAAGTCCAAGGACAAGACGGACGACCGGGCGAACTCCAAAGCCTCGGTGTCTGTTCACACACCACGTACTTCTCAGGAGGTGCCAGACCAGCAGCGACGTGGTACCGGAGGTACCATACGCTTGCTGGGACGTGGTCAGACCGGCGGGTCACGGGACGCTCAAGGCCAACGTCCTGGCACGAGCAAGGCGCGGTCGCCAGGGCGAGAGCATGCTCCTTCTAACGCGGTTAGAAGTCCGAGCGTGTCTCGCTCCTCGCACCGTTCGCCACCGTTTCCCTCCTCTCCAGCAGAAGCCCTGGCCAGGGCTCAGCTGCTCCTCGACTTCCCTCCAGCGGCAGACAAAGCCGAAGACTGGAGGGCGACGATCCAGAGCCTCATCGCCTTCGCCAACAACGACACACCGTAGCAGCCGGCAACATCACGCCCGCGGCAAGTCGACCAAGCAAAGGCCGATGGAGAAAAGACCGCCGGGGGTGCAACTACTGTGCACGCCCCGCCGCGGAAGCAGAAATCGCCACCCCGCCGGATCAACGTCGACGACGACTCCACGGTGTCATCGGATCCGCAGGCTCGCCGCGATCAGCGCCAAGTCCTCGACGACAGGCGACAAGAGGACGCTCGAACCCGCATCGAGCATCGAAGAGAAGCCAGAAGACAGTCAGACCAGCGCGCTGGGACTGCTGTTGACATGCACGCGCCCGGTGAACCAGGCGACTTGCCGTACGCGGCAGGTTGCCCTGCGTTCTCCCGAGAGCTGCGGCAAGTCCAGTGGCCCAGCATGAAGAACTTCAAGCCCGACGTACCCGAGAAGTACGACGGCAAGACGCACCCCTCGGAGTTCCTCAGCATCTACACCATTGCGGTGCAGGCTGCCGGGGGACGCGACGAGAAGATCCTAGCCAACTACTTCCCTCTCGTGCTTAAGCCAAACGTCAGGTCTTGGCTTATGCACTTGCCGGAGAACTCCATCTCTTCATGGGCGGATTTGTGCCATCAGTTTGTTGGCGCCTTCACGGGCGGCCACAAACCCCACGGCCAGGAGAGCGATCTCCATATCCTCGCCCAGAAGGAGGGAGAGTCCCTGCGCAAATACATCCAAAGGTTCAGCCGCGTTCAGCACAATATCCCCGATGTCCACCCTGCCACGGTTATCAACGCGTTCCACCAGAACGTGCGTAACCGCCGGATGAGGGAGGAGATGGCGATGACCAAGATTCGGGATGTCAGCGAGCTTTACGCTATGGCTGATAAATGTGCACGTGCTGAAGAAGGGAGGAGACTCCTCAGAGAGGATACTGAAGCAGGGGGAAGCGACAGCGAGGATGCCGCCCCGGCAAGGAAAGGCCGGCGGCGGAACAACAACAAGAAGAAGAACAAGGAGGTATTGGTTGTCGAGCAGTCCGGCAAGGAGGCTCCCGCCAAGAAGACACAAGCTGGCGGCTCCGGCAAGGAGCCTGCCCCTGTAGCGGCAGCCGACAAGCAGGACGGCTTCGACAAGCAGTACTGCAAGATCCACCGCACCAAGGGCCACGATCTCTAGAACTGCAAGAGGGTAGAGTACCTCATAGAGCAGCAGAAGGCTGAATACGAGCGTCGCGACAAGGAGAAGGCCCAAGGGGGCGGAGGAGAACCCAGCAAGAAGCGGCCGTTCAATGGCCAGGGAGGACGCCGCGGCAAGGCCAAGCAGCGGCAAGGTGACAGACCTCCCCGGGGCCGCGACAAGGATGAGGACGAAGATGACGATGAGGACATGAATGAAGGAGACAACAGCGTGCAGGAGTTCCAGAAGGCCACAGAGGTCCTGTGTGTCGACGGAGGTGCTTCTCTGCACACTTCCCACCGCCAACTCAAGCAGTGGGTGCGGGAAGTGAATGCAGCTGAGCCACCCGTCGAATCGCGCAGACTGTTGAAATGGTCCGGCACGCCCATCATCTTCGACCTTGAGGACCACCCTGACCGCACAACTGCGGTCGGGTGTTTGCCGATGTTGGTTTCACCAACTATCCGCAACCTCAAGGTCACCAAGATGTTGGTCGACGGCGGGACCGGCCTCAACTTGATCTCCGCTGCTGTGATCAGGAAACTACAGATCCCTGACAGCGAGCTCGAGGAAACCGGGTCGTTCCAAGGGATCAACCCTGGGAGGAGCAAGCCGAAGGGGAAGATCACGCTGCCAGTGACCTTTGGAGGGGAGCTCAACTTTAGGACGGAGAGGATCACGTTCGACGTCGCCGATATCCCATTGCCATATAATGGGATACTTGGCCGTCCTGCCCTCGCCAATTTCATGGCAGCTTCCCACTACGCATACAACATACTCAAGATGCCGGGGCCGATAAGCGTCATCTCTGTCCCCGGCGACAAGAAGGACGCGCTTATCTACGCCGACAAGATCTACCGGGACGCAGCATCCGCGGCGGATAGCAACACACTTGCCGTCGAAGCTCCCGGGGGGAAGACCAAGACCAAGTCCGGCAAGAGCTCTGGGGCCCACTCCGGCAAACGCACCTCTTCGGAGTGCTGCGCTGCCATCGAGGACGCACCATCGAGCTCCACCGGCAAGTGTAAGAAAGGAATGGCAGCTCCACCAGCAACCAAGAAGGTGTCCGCCAAGGAGGACGGCACTGGTGGTACTTTCACCATCAGTGCTACACTCGACCATAAATAGGAAAGCGCGCTCGTTGCCTTCCTGCGGGCGAAAGTCGACGTGTTCGCATGGCAACCGTCTGACATCCCCGGCGTTCCCAGGAAGGTAATTGAGCACAAGCTTGCTGTTTGTCCTCACGCGCGGCCCGTCAAGCAGAAGGTCAGGAAGCAAGCTATGGAGCACCAAGAGTTCATTGCAGAGGAGATAAAGAAGTTGGAAGCAGCAGGCCTGGTTAGAGGCGTACTCCATCCTACGTGGTTGGCCAATCCAGTTGTCGTGCGTAAGGCTAATGGGAAATGGAGACTTTGTATAGACTTCACTGATGTGAATAAAGCATGTCCCAAGGATCCTTTCCCCTTGCCGCGCATCGACCAGAATGTTGACTCCACGGCTGGATGTGAGTTGCTTTCATTCCTCGATGCATACTCAGGTTACCACCAGATATTCATGGCTGAGGAAGATGAAGAAAAGACTGCATTCATTACTCCATGCGGCACATACTGCTTCATACGCATGCCCTTTGGATTGAAGAATGCAGGCTCAACATTTGCAAGGGTGGTACATACTGCTTTTGAGCCACAGATACACAGGAATGTAGAAGCCTACATGGATGATATAGTGGTCAAGAGCAAGAGCAAGAACACCCTGATTCAAGACTTAGAAGAAACCTTCGAGAACCTGCGCAAGATACAACTCAAGCTGAACCCCGAGAAGTGCGTCTTCGGAGTTCCTTCCGGCAAGCTTCTCGGGTTCTTTGTGTCCCAGAGGGGGATTGAAGCCAATCCCGACAAGATAAAAGCCATCGAGCAGATTGAAGCCCCGAAGTGCGTCAAGGACGTAAGGAGACTTGCTGGTTGTGTGGCTGCCCTCAGTAGGTTCATTTCAAAGTCTGTAGAACGCGCCCTGCCTTTCTTCAAAATCTTGAAAAAGGCAGGTCCTATGAAATGGACTCCAGAGGCGGAGGCAGCGCTGCAAGACTTGAAAGGATACCTGTCCTCCACTCCAATACTTGTCGCACGTAGGCCACAAGAGAAGTTGCTGCTGTACCTAGCAGCAACCAATCAAGTGGTTAGTGCTGCGTTAGTAGCAGAGAGGGAGGCGGATGAGGAACCAACACCCCCGGCAAGCGAATCCAGCGACAAGCAGGGGGCTTCCCCGACAAGCTCTGGCCCCGACAAGGACAAGTCTGCGCAGGAACAAGCAGAAGTGCGAAAGAAGATGGTGCAGCGCCCGGTTTATTTTGTAAGTTCCCTCTTGCAGGGGGCTAGATCAAGATACTCTGGGGTGCAGAAGTTTCTTTTCGGCCTCCTCATGGCCTCGAGAAAGCTGCGCCACTACTTCCAAGCGCACGAGATAACAGTGGTCACTCGCTTTCCGTTGAAGAGGATATTGCAAAATCCAGAAGCAACAGGCAGGATCGTCGAGTGGGCACTGGAACTGTCAAGCTTTGGGCTCAAGTTTGAGAGTACTTCAACCATACAGAGCAAAGCTTTGGCAGAATTCATAGCGGAATGGACCCCAACGCCAGATGAAGAAGTTCCAGAGACAAGCATCCCCGTCCAAGAAACAAGCAAAGAATGGATAATGTACTTCGACGGTGCCTTCTCGCTGCAAGGCGCCGGTGCTGGCGTGTTACTCATAGCACCCGCCGGAGAGCACCTCAAGTACGTTGTTCAGATGCACTTCCCCAAGGAGCAAGCAACAAACAATACCGCTGAGTATGAAGGTTTGCTCGCCGGTCTCAGAATTGCGGCCGAACTTGGGATCAAGAAGTTGATTGTGCGGGGAGATTCACAATTGGTGGTCCGACAAGTAAACAAGAGTTACCAGAGCCCTCTGATGGAAGCTTATGTTGATGAAGTGAGGAAGCTTGAAGAATACTTTGAAGGCCTGCAGATGGAGCACGTTCCAAGAGCTCAAAATGATATTGCTGACGGCCTCTCAAAGTGTGCTGCAATGAAGTTACCTGTGGAACCAGGGACCTTCATGCTTAAGCTAACTCAACCATCCATCACACCATCAGTTGGGCAAAACAAGAAGAGGAAGTTGGTCTCCGATGATTACTTGCCGGCGGATCTTCCCGAAGCCGCCGCCAAGGTCCCCAAGAACAACAACCAAGATGCTGAGGAACAGTCTGCTCCTGCGGACCCAAGGGTCTGTACAGTTGAAGCAGGCGTTCCCGACAAGCCTTGCCCCGGCAGGCTTGCCGGGGAACCCTCAGCTCCGGCAGAACCGCAGGTTCTTGCTGTAGAAGCCGAGGTTCCCACAGCAGCCCTCATGCCTTTAGTCCTTGCTGTTGAGCCTCGGGCTCCAGCATGGGCACAACAGATCGTCCGTTTTCTGCAGACTGGAGAACTTCCCGAAGAACCAGAAGAGATAGAAAGAATAACCAGACAGTCAAGTATGTACCAGTTCGTCGACAACGAACTGTACAGAAGAAGACTCAATGGTGTCAGGTTGAAGTGCATTTCCCGGGAAGATGGGCAGAAGCTGTTAGCAGAGATACACGGAGGCATATGTGGCCACCACATTGGCGCAAGAGCACTTGCCGGGAAGGCATTCCGGCAAGGTTTCTTTTGGCCAGAAGCCCTCCAAGATGCAACTGCACAAGTAACCAAGTGTGAAGCGTGCCAGTTCCATGCCAAGCAAATACATCAGCCAGCTCAAGCTCTCCAGACAATCCCTTTGTCCTGGCCCTTCTCGGTCTGGGGGCTCGATATCCTCGGCCCCTTCCCCCGCGCAGTCGGGGGCTTTGAGTACTTGTACGTTGCAATCGACAAGTTCACAAAGTGGCCGGAAGTGGAACCAGTGAGAAAGGTGACAGCACAGTCAGCAGTGAAGTTCTTCAGGTCAATTGTTTGCCGTTTCGGAATCCCTAACAGGATTATCACCGACAACGGCACACAGTTCACAAGCCGCACCTTCATGCAGTACGTCCAAGACCTTGGCGCCAAGGTCTGCTTTGCTTCTGTTGCTCACCCGAGGAGCAATGGTCTAGCAGAAAGGGCAAATGCTGAAGTGCTGCGCGGGCTCAAGACAAGAACCTTCGACAGGCTGCACAAGTGCGGAAGAAACTGGATAGAGGAATTGCCGGCGGCTCTTTGGTCAACCAGGACGACACCAAATCGAGCCACCGGGCAGACACCCTTTGCTCTAGTCTACAGAGCAGAGGTAGTTCTCCCCACGGAACTCGTATACGGATCTCCTTGAGTGCTCGCTTACGATGAGCTCGAGCAAGAGCAACTGCGGCAAGATGATGCATTGCTCCTCGAGGAGGAACGTCTCCAGGCTGCTGTACGAGCTGCTCGGTACCAGCAAGCCTTGCGTCGCTATCATAGCCGCAAGGTCAAGGCCAGGAGTCTCGAGGAAGGCGACCTTGTTCTTCGGCGCGTTCAGTCCGCCAAGAACTCCAACAAGTTGACGCCGAAGTGGGAAGGCCCTTATCGGGTGAGACAAGTCACGAGGCCCGGTGCTGTCCGCCTTGAGACCGAAGAAGGCTTACCGGTGAGCAACTCCTGGAACATAGAGCATCTTCGCAAGTTTCACCCATAAGGCGCGGTTGCCGTGATCCGCTCCGGCAACCACCTTTTGTACAAGTCTTGCCGCTGTTGCATGTAAACCTTTGTACAAGGCCGGGCGCAGACCCCGTGCATCAGTAAAACTTTTGTGCTTCGCAATGTTTGTCATTTTATGCCTTTCTTTTTACTTGCATGCATCATCTGACACCTTGTGCAGCACAAAACCCCGGTAAGCAGTAACAAGCCGCAAGGCTCCATACTTGTATTTCCTCCTCTTTTCCTTTCTTCCTTAAACAGAAGAAGTGTTCCCCGCGCACAAGTTTGCCGGGGGGGGGGAAGGAGATAGAGGTATGAACCAAGTGCTGTTCAAGAAAGAGAAGCCTTGCCGGGAAGCAAACAACTCATGAAAGCTAAGTTACCAGAATTTGAGCAGTTCAAATTTTTAAAATTTTAGTTGTCTTCCTTGAACAACCACACTTTGTATGGAAAACCTGTGCGCGGAGGAACCTACCCGTGGCTAGCCGCACCCTTACTTTGTTTCGAGCACGCTCAACGGCTTAAGTGAGCTGCGACAAGTGTCGCGCCCTTACTTCGTTTTCGAGTTCGCTCGGCAATCTAAGTGTGCTGCGACTAGCTACGGCAAGGTTTCTTGCCGACAAGGGCATTGCTAGCAGGCTTGTAGGATCGAAAGTAGGTCTAGAGGGGGGTGATTAGACTACTTGACAATATAAAAAATCTGCCTTAAGATCATGCAAAGTTTTTGGCAGTTTCACAATTAAGATCAATTCAAGTATCACCCTACACATGCAATTCTAGAGTATATGCAGCGGAAAGTAAATTGCACATGTAAAAGAGAGGTGGAGAAGATCAAACGCAGTTTGGTGACACGAAGATTTTTGTCGTGGTTCCGATAGGTGGTGCTATCGTACATCCACGTTGATGGAGACTTCAACCCACGGAGGGTAACGGCTGCGCGAGTCCACGGAGGGCTCCACCCACGAAGGGTCCACGAAGAAGCAACCTTGTCTATTCCATCACGGCCTACGCCCACGGAGGACTAGCCTTACTCGGGGTAGATCTTCACGAAGTAGGCGATCTCCTTGCCCTTACAAACTTCTTGGTTCAACTCCACATCTCGAAGACGGAGGCTCCCAAGCGACACCTAACCAATCTAGGAGGCACCACCCCCCAAAAGGTAATAGACGGTGTTGATGATGATGAACTCCTTGCTCTTGTGCTTCAGATGATAAACTCCCCAACACTCAACTCTCCTCACTGATATGGCTGTGGTGGAAGAAAGATTTGAGTGGAAAGCAACTTGGGAAGGCTAGAGATCAAGTTTCATATGGTAGGAATGGAATGGCTTGATCTCAACACAAGGGTAGGTGGTTCACTTCTCAGAAAGTGTATGGTAGAAGTGGTGGTACTTTCTGATGGCTCTCCTCACGAATGAAGAGGGGGTGGAGGGGTATATATAGCCTCCACACAAAATCCAACCGTTACACACACATTTGACCAATCTCGGTGAGACCGAAGTGAAAACTCGGTCAGACCGAAAGTTCAAATATAGTGAACGTTGGGATTTTCGGTGGGACCGAAAATACCATCTCGGTGTGTCCGAAGTGAGTCAAAGGTTAGGGTTTGCCATCTCGGTGTGACCAAAAACAACAACTCGGATATTCCGAAATGCTGTCATTTGGTTACAGAAGGTTGGCAGAACATTTTCGGTGAGACCGAAACTCAGAATCGGATGGACCGAGAAATTAGGGTTTGGGGAAACAACTGAAGTGGTTCATCTCGGTGGGACTGAGTTTGCAGAATCGGTTTGTCCGAGATTACTTATGAGTGTGTTGAATAGTGAAAAGTGCTGATAGTTGAGGGAGCTAGATCACCAAGCACTTGAGCAACTAGATCATTAACACAACCTCATCCCCTTTTAATAGTATTGGCTTTTCCTATGGACTCAATGTGATCTTTGATCACTAAACCAAAAATGGAGTCTTGAGCTTTTGCCAATGCTTGTCTTAGCATTTTGAGGGGTCCACTTCTTCAGACATTTCCATACCCATATCATCAAACTTCTCTGAAATGATTCTCAAGTAAATATTAGTTCAATGATATATATGTTGTTATTAATTACCAAAACCACCCGGGGATTAGTTGCACTTTCAATCTCCCCCTTTTTGGTAATTGATGACAACATATAGATCAAAGCTTCGACAAAAGATATAATCAAGGAATAATATCGTCGCTTTGAGAAGTATGTGATAAACAAGAGCTCCCCCTAAATTTGTGCATTATTTAAAATTTGCGTTTGAATGCAAATGCACAATCGATTAGGATTATGGGTCACTCTTCCATGTCACATACATCTTGGTGGAGCGCACAAAATGATAAGAATGAGTAACATGCACTCAATCACCAAGACAAGAGTAAATAGCCATACAAATAAGGAATAGCATATGATAAACAATAAGCACACATTAAAGCATAGTATGACTAAGCACTCATTAAGGTAGCATCAAACTTAGTAGCAAGCACACTTAAAGTATCAGGAACCAAAAGAAATCACTGTATCTCAAAGAAACCGGCAAAAGAACGAAAGACGAAAGAGCACTCTCTCTCTCGAAGCCCTATGATCTATAACAATTTCTCCCCCTTTGGCAACAAGTTACCAAAAAGTTCGAAAAGGTATAGAGCTAAGCGTCACTGCGGGCTCTGCTGGCGGCTCCCGTCTGGGTAGATGTCGGTGTAGAGATAGCTGCATCGGCGAAGACTTCTGCTGAAGTCTGTGGTGGAGGAGTGGATGCTGGAGCTGGAGGAACTGCTGGAGCTGTAGCTGGTGCTGAAGTGGTAGCCCTGGAGTCTGTCACGGGGATAGCTGCAGATCTGGATCCTCTGGGAACCTGAGCAGTCTGGCGATGAGAGTCCTGGACTAGATCATCCTGCATAAGCTCTGCTCTCTCCTGCCTTGTCTCCTCCATGTCTGCCTCAAGCTTGTTGACAGACACCTGAATCTCAGTCAGCTTCACATCCAGAGCGTGGATCTTGTCCTCGACAATCCTCTCTAGGCTCTCCTGAGATTGCTCAATGCTGGCCAGGCGTTGTTCAATCCTCTGGGTAGCTTCAAGAATTTGTTCTCCAAAGCTCTTTGGCTTAGCTGCTGCTGCTGCTGCCTCTTTGTCAGCTTTAGCCTTCTTCGCAGCTTCGATTTTGGCCTGTCCTTCAACTGAGGTAGGATCCTCTTCATCCATCACAACTACGTTGTCCTCATGCTCTGGCTGCAGTGGCAAGTGCTTCCTATCCAACATGAATTTGCCCGTGCCAAACTTGGCGTTGATGAGCATCTGTATCTGCGGTGCAAACCCACACGACCTCTTCTGGTCAGCTGCAATCCTCTTAATGGTCTCTACCATCAAGTCCATCACCTTAAAAGGTGCCTTCTCATCGAGAATGTGCAGCATGTTGATAGAATAGCCTCGAATCATCCGGTGGTCTCCAGACTTAGGCATCAAAGTATGCCTCAGAATGGTGTTAGTGGTGGTCAGACCTGCCTGGAGATAGTACACTGAGCCAAGCTTCCATCCTTCCAAATCAGCAGCTGGGATCTCCTTGTACATATTCTTCATGGAATCATGACTCTTCTTAGGAATCCCATAGACATCAATGTCGTCCTCTCTCTGCACTGGAGCGTTCAGAAGTTCTGCCCATTCTTCAACAGTCGAAGAAAACCTTTGACCTTCAGTCATCCAGGTGATCTTGCCATCAGGATAGAAATGGGCTGTGGCATAGAACTGCATGATCATCTCGTCATTCCAAGCTGTCAGCTCTTGACCCACAAAATCAGCAACTCCACATGCAGTAAAGCTCTCATGCACATGGGGAAAGAAGTCCCGGTGCTCTTCACTGTCAATGTACTTCCAGTCAACATACCTGGTGTCAGCAACAATGGGCTTCTTATCCATCAGCACGGTCTCATAGAAATCCTGCTGCTCTCTGGTGTGGAATCTGGGGTCCACAGCAGTCCTTCTCCTTACAGCATATGGATCAGACTGTCTCCATAGCCTGAGACCTTTGTCCTTTCTTGCCTTCATGTCCTCAGCTTGAGGATGAGCATCATTGTGGAGTGGCAACTTGGGACGGAGCTTAAGCAACACATGCTCTTCATCTGATTCAGACGGTGGCATCTCACCTTTGTTCTTCTCAGAAGCTGGAATGCTTCTGGTTGTTCTCTTGGGCTTGGCTGGAGCTGCCTTGACTTGAGGAGGCTTCTTGGGCTTAGAGGAGGCTTGAGCCCGAATAGCATCACCCATGAACTTAGCTTTCTGAGGAGGAGGCTGGGGTGCTTCTTCTTCTTCTTCTTCTGCAGCATCAACTTGAGGTTCAGCATATACTACCCTCTTCCTTTTGGAAGTCTTCTTCACTTTGCTTGGAGCAGGCTCTTCCAAGTTGAGCTTCTTAGTAACTGCTGACTGCTTCACTTTGCTTGTGCCTTTCCTTGACTGCTGCCCTTGGTGCTCTTTGGCAACCACAGTCCTCTTTGGCTTGGAGGTAACTTCCTCAGCAACAAAGTCAGAGTCCTCATCATCAGAAGTTCTCTTCTTCCTGGTTCTAGTGGCTGCAGGAGGCAAACCACTAGGGGTGCTCCTCTCACCATCATCACTGGAGCTGCTAGCAGGACTTGTATCTGCCTCTGGAATTTCAGCAAACGGTGATTCAGACCTGTTCTGGCTGTCACTGACATCTGACATGGCTGAAAAACCTGTGAAAAGATAAGGTATAGGCAGAGTAGAAGAGTTATCACAACTGCAGAGGTTTTTGCAAAAAAATGAGTTCAAAACTTAGTTTTGAGTTTTCACAGAATGTATTTCGGTCAAACCGATTTCAGGTTTCGGTGCAACCGAAGTGCTCAACAGAAACCTACACACCACTTTCGGTCAGACCGAAATGGGTTTCGGTCCTACCGATAACTTAGGGTTTCACTGAAACTACTTTTCGGTCGTTCCGATTGGCACAACTCGGTTAAACCGAATTATGCAGTGCAATGGCCAGAGGCCAAATCGGTCATTCCGAGTTTCAAAAATCGGCTTCACCGAGATGCATTCCGTGGAAACCTAAACCTAAGAATTTTCCTCGAAACTAGAAGATCTGAACTATTGTATGGGGAACATATCAAATGTGGATTGAATCATGGCAAGCCTATCGTGCAAGAATCGGAAGGGGAGCACGAAAAGGGGTCGGGACACACCCTAACTTGGTGGTGTCCCTCTACGGCGGCAACGGTGGAGATGATTACCGTTGACGGCGGCGGAGACCTGCGGCGAAGGCGCACAGGCGACGAAGGCGACGATCCGTAGACCAGGGCGACGGCAGCAGGGGTATTGGGGGCGAACGGTTTGAAGAAAGAAATCGCGCGCAGCCCCTCAGGTATATATAACCCCATGCTGTCGGTGGGACCGAGTTGAAAAACTTGGTGTCACCGAGATGTATAACTGCTGTGCAGTTACACATATCGGTCAGACCGAGATTTTGAACTCGGTTTCACCGAGATGAAACCTAGATCAGTCTAAGCGTTTCGGTTGGACCGAGATTGAGAAACCGGTCAGACCGAAATGGACTTAGAAGGTTTTGGAAGTCAGCCTTAGACGAATCGGTGGTTCCGAGTGCTCCTCACTCGGACTGTCCGAAAAAGACTTGTTCAAAGTTGTGATATGAGCATGAATAGAATTTGAGACAAGAAAGCATAGATAGCTAGGGAAGGTGCTTAGGCATTCTTGTCCATCCATTTGGCCAGAAAAATCAAAACAATCAAAACAACAAATGGATGTCCTTGAATGGATAAAATCATGCATTCAACATGCTCACACAATAAGATAGCAACTGAAATATGTGTCAAACATGCACAACCAATCACTCTAGCTACTAGCACACAATTTGTCGATGACTAGGTCATCTATATATGAGTATATTGACTTAGGAGCCAAATGAGAACATTTGATCATAGGTCATACTCATCGTTTAAGCACAAGTGGGGTTACCACTTTTACATAAAGCATTTATGTGTTCACATCATTTGAAGATGCTTTAGCTCATTTTTTTTAGAGCAAAGCTCCCCCTAGATGTGAGAACCCCTTTTAAAGGGTCAAACTAACCTTGGGTTGTCGTAGAAGACTTCATGTAGATGTTGAAGATGTGGATGCTCAATGTTGATGTAGATCATCAAGAGTTGGGAGCAATCCTTTGGATTAGGGCACTTTCAATACCTACATGGGTTAGTCCCACAAGGAACAAACAAGAATATCCATAGACATAGAGTGAAGTACACAAAGGATGATGTCCATGAAAGCAATGATTACCTTGTCCCTTGACTTACCAACAAGAGGGTTTGTGACTCCATGAACTAGTGCATGATGTGGAAGTTGATTGCACAAGTTCTTGCCAAAATGAATATGAGTGAAGTTTGTTGGCGGAGTCACCCTCAAGAACCTACTAGTTCTTCTTCTTTGGGATCCACATCATCTTGATGGGAATCCTTGGTGTTGTAGTTGAGCTTGACGAAGTAGAACTTGATGTGTCCTTGGGAACCCACTTGACCATGGCTTGAGGTGCTTCAATGAATGCATCAATCTCCTCTTGAAGCTTGTCCTTGGCCTTTAGCTTGTGGTCTTGTGGTGGAAGATCATCTTGAGCTTGTTCCACATTGGAAGAAGTAGGATCATACTTCTCCTTTTGTGAAACAAACTGTGGAGTAGGGTATTGACCTTCTTCCCACTCAACACCTTCGGCGTTGAACTTTCGCTCAAAACTAATCCCTTGATTCTTCCGGTGTCTTCCTTGTTTGCGAACAATCTCCTCAAAGTTCTTGCTTCCGGCAAGATTCTTGTAGACACCTTTCTCTATGATTTCCTTCAATAAGCTATTTTCTTGCTCAAGTGTAACTTGGCTTGAAACATTGTTAGTGGAATCAAGAGAACTACTAGAAGTAACAACATTTGATTTAACATTGTCATTGTTACTACTAGAGGAAGAATTTTTCTTATGTTTGTCATGCTTAGTCTTAATAGGTGGCAAGAAATTAGACAAGAGAAGTCGTTTGGCAAGATATGAAGAACTCTTCTTTCGAAGATCGTCATTGATCGCTTTTAGAAACTCATGTTCTTGCTCTAGAGTGAGCTTCTCGAAGCGTAGCTTCTCATGAGATCTTAGGAGCTCTCTATGATCTTCTTGAGTTGTTTCATGAGCTAACTTAAGAGTGTTTAGTTCTTTAGTTAGACGCTCAATCTCCTTCATAGCATTGTCATTCGACTCTTCTCGACTATAAAGACTACTAGCATTTTCATCATTACTAAGCTCACTAGATTTATCATGCAAGAGCTCATCTTCACCAAGCAAGTCATCCTCATCACTATCAAAGTTAATGAATTCAGGGTGTGTTACCTTGGGGCCTTTAGCCATGAAGCATCTTCCAATTCCCTCATTTGGTGAATCAAATAAGTCGTAGGAGTTGGAGTTGGAGGATACTAGTGCAAGTCCAGCAACACCTTCATCTTGACTATAGTCGGAGTCGGAGTGATAGCTTCCATCGGATTGATTGTCGGAGTCGGAGCCGGAGACCCATTCACCAACATGAGCTTGATGTCTTCTTCTTGTGTAGCTCCTTGATGACTTGTCTTTCCTCTCCGAATCCTTGCTTCTCCGAGAAGGTCTTCGTTCATAACGATCATCTCTGCTCCTTCTCTCTCTCCGAGGTGACTCATCTCTTGCTCTTCTTCTTGGAGATTCTTCTCTTCTCTTGTGGGGAGCCGTACACTCATTTGAGAAGTGTCCGGGTCTTCCACAATTGTAGCAGTTTCGATCACGACTAGAAGATCTCTTTTCATCATATGATCTAGACTTTGAGCTTCTTTCTTTGCCTCTATTCTTGTAGAACTTGTTGAAGTTCTTGACCATTAGGCTTATCTCTTCATTGGAAATTAGCTTGTCACTTGAGGTAGTAGGAGCATCACTTGTAGCTTTGTAAGCACCACTTGACTTGTTGTGAAGCTCTTCCTTGTCCTTAAGTGTCATCTCATGAGCAACAATTCTTCCAATGACTTCAGTTGGCTTGAGAGTCTTGTAGTTTGGCATCATTTGGATCAAAGTGCACACGGTGTCATACTTTCCATCCAAAGCTCTGAGAATCTTCTTAATGATGAATCGGTCGGTCATTTCTTCGCTTCCTAAGCCAGCAATCTCATTTGTAATGAGAGCAAGCCTAGAGTACATTTCAGCGACTCCTTCACCATCCTTCATCTTGAACTTGTCAAGTTGACCTTGAAGAATATCTAGCTTTGATTCCTTCACAGATTCAGTACCTTCGTGCATTTCAACCAAAGTATCCCAAATTTCCTTAGCATTCTCAAGACGACTGATTTTGTTGAACTCTTCGGGACACAAAGCATTGAAGAGAATGTCACAAGCTTGAGCATTGTTTTGCAACATCTTCAACTCTTCGGGTGTAGCTTCGCGATCCGGAACTTTTCCTTCTTCAAAGAAATCACCTTGCATGCCAACACAAATAATGCCCCATGCGGCTGGGTTATGACCAAGAATATGCATTTTCATTTTATGCTTCCAACTAGCAAAATTTGTACCATCAAAGTAAGGACCTCTACGATAATTACCCTCACTAGACGCCATACTCTCCTAGGTTGTGAAACCAAGCTTATGGAGTCCAATGCAATGGAAACCAAGGCAATGGAGACCAAAGCTCTGATACCACTTGTAGGATCGAAAGTAGGTCTAGAGGGGGGGTGATTAGACTACTTGACAATATAAAAAATATGCCTTAAGATCATGCAAAGTTTTTGGCAGTTTCACAATTAAGATCAATTCAAGTATCACCCTACACATGCAATTCTAGAGTATATGCAGCGGAAAGTAAATTGCACATGTAAAAGAGAGGTGGAGAAGATCAAACGCAGTTTGGTGACACGAAGATTTTTGTCGTGGTTCCGATAGGTGGTGCTATCGTACATCCACGTTGATGGAGACTTCAACCCATGGAGGGTAACGGCTGCGCGAGTCCATGGAGGGCTCCACCCACGAAGGGTCCACGAAGAAGCAACCTTGTCTATTCCATCACGGCCTACGCCCACGGAGGACTAGCCTTACTCGGGGTAGATCTTCACGAAGTAGGCCATCTCCTTGCCCTTACAAACTTCTTGGTTCAACTCCACATCTCAAAGACGGAGGCTCCCAAGCGACACCTAACCAATCTAGGAGGCACCACCCCCCAAAAGGTAATAGACGGTGTTGATGATGATGAACTCCTTGCTCTTGTGCTTCAGATGATAATCTCCCCAACACTCAACTCTCCTCACTGATATGGCTGTGGTGGAAGAAAGATTTGAGTGGAAAGCAACTTGGGAAGGCTAGAGATCAAGTTTCATATGGTAGGAATGGAATGGCTTGATCTCAACACAAGTGTAGGTGGTTCACTTCTCAGAAAGTGTATGGTAGAAGTGGTGGTACTTTCTGATGGCTCTCCTCACGAATGAAGAGGGGGTGGAGGGGTATATATAGCCTCCACACAAAATCCAACCGTTACACACACATTTGACCAATCTCGGTGAGACCGAAGTTAAAACTCGGTCAGACCGAAAGTTCAAATATTGTGAACGTTGGGATTTCGGTGGGACCGAAAATACCATCTCGGTGTGTCCGAAGTGAGTCAAAGGTTGGAGCTTGCCATCTCGGTGTGACCGAAAGTGACAACTCGGATATTCCGAAATGATGTCAATTGGTTACAGAAGGTTGGCAGTCCATTTTCGGTGAGACCGAAACTCAGAATCGGATGGACCGAGAAATTAGGGTTTGGGGAAATAACTGAAGTGGTTCATCTCGGTGGGACTGAGTTTGCAGAATCGGTTTGTCCGAGATTACTTATGAGTGTGTTGAATAGTGAAGAGTGCTGATAGTTGAGGGAGCTAGATCACCAAGCACTTGAGCAACTAGACCATTAACACAACCTCATCCCCTTTTAATAGTATTGGCTTTTCCTATGGACTCAATGTGATCTTTGATCACTAAACCAAAAATAGAGTCTTGAGCTTTTGCCAATGCTTGTCTTAGCATTTTGAGGGGTCCACTTCTTCAGACATTTCCATACCCATATCATCGAACTTTTCTGAAATGATTCTCAAGTAAATATTAGTTCAATGATATATATGTTGTTATTAATTACCAAAACCACCCGGGGATTAGTTGCACTTTCAAGGCTGCTAAGAGTCCCGCACTCGGCGCTCGCGGCAAGTGTCCCTTTGCCGGCGAGTTCCCTAAAAGCGTAGGGTGGAAGGCATACAAAGTGAAAAGACTGAGCAAGGGAGATAACACTGCATCAATTACCCAAAATAAAAGTATATATTACAGAGATAACTTGCAGCTGTTCTAATCAACTACTGCCTATAACTTAATTTACAGCGGCAAGGGAAGCAGAAGGAAGGAAGCCTAGTCCTTGCGGTCTTCATCGACCCTCTGGATCTTGCCCACCTTGGCTACGATGTGGGCGACTTGTGCCTTCAACGCTTCCTGGTCAGCTTCGGGCGGCAGGGTCCGGAGGACGTTGACGAGGTTGATCCCTGGGTTGCGGTAGACAATCTTCGACAAGACCCGCTCCATGGTACCCATGCAGAGCCGACGCGCCTCGTCGGCTAGCTGCACGTGGATCTTCTCTCGCAGCCGCGCAAGCGCTGGCGCCACCCCCTGAAGAACAGGCTCAGCCTGGCGCTGTGGGGGAGGCTCTCGTCGGGGGAGTACACAAGGTGCTCCGCCCTCAGCGCCATCATCTCCATGTCAATGTTGGCGGCGGAGGTGACGAGTTCATCAGTCCACTGCTCCACCACCCACTGGAAGTTGTTTTGCGAGACGGCAGTGCTCTCCAGCAAGGCCCTTTCAGTGCGGAGATCATCCTTCAGCTTCGTCTCACGATCCCGGGCGGCGTCGAGCGAGTCAGTAAGGGTGGAGACCTTTAGCTCTAAATCAGCAATGGAGTTCCTGGCGTCAGTGAGCTCTTTGCCCTTGTCGGAGAGGCGGATTTGCAGCTCCGAGTTGGTGTGAGCATCCTTCTCCCACGCCACGTTGAGCGCGGTGACCCTGTCTTCACTCGCCTTCAAGAACAGCTCCATCTGCGCCACCCTGGCCTCCAGATCCTTCTTGGCAGTCTCTGCGGCAGCAGCGGCGTCCCTCGCCTCCTTCAGAGCCCCGCCGATGGCCTGCTCCCGGGCGGTGAGGTTGTCCTCGTGGTTGTCGAGGTCGACCTTCCGCTGGTTGAGTTCTCCTTCCCGCCGAGACAGCTCCTCGGCGGCCAGTCGCTGCTGCTCCTCGACCTCAGCCTTCTCGAGGACGAATGCTTGCTGCGCCCCGGCAAGCTCTTCGCGCTCCTCTGCCAAGTTCCGGAGGGCCGCCTGGTTGGCGGCTCGGAGCTCCGCGGCGCGCTTCTCCAGGTCAGCACCTGCCTTGGCAGCCAGAGCCTCCCGAGACTCCAACTTCGCCTGCCTGGCCCGGTACAAGGCCAGGAGCCGACGAAGGAGTCTCTCCTCTTCGGGTTCGTCGCTGGTGCCGGGCGCATCCACAACCTTCAGCCCGGCGGAGGCGAGAACCTCTCCGTCGAAGGTCTCTCCCTCCGCGGGTGCCCTAGACGAGGACGCCCACGGGACTTGAATGAAGACCCCGTTGGCGGCCTCCAGATAGACACCCGACCGGTCCGCGGAGGCGGAGGGGTCGGCGGCCGGTGCAGCGTCCGACGCTCCTGCGGCCTCCGGGCCAGCAGTGTGGTCGCCGGTCCCTTCCCCAGCCGCGGCATCGGCGGTCGGGGCGGTCTCCTCGACGGCTGGCTCGTCAGCTCCAGCCATTCCCTCAGCAGTAGTGGCGTTGCCACCGTCGCCATGCACGCCCTCCTCGGCGGTGGCCTCCGTCTCCATCAGCTCCGGGGCGGGAGGATCTAGTAGAAGAAAAAGAAAAGAAAGAATCAAGCAAATATCCAAAGAGACGAATCCAAGAAGAAGAAATTACAAGGTTTACCTTCACGGACTTCTTCGACGACGGGGTCCCTCGCCGGGGAATTCTCCCTTGGCGGCGGAGTAGTAGCCCTTGCTGGCGGAGGGCCGCTTGCGCCCTCCCTTGGCGGGGTGCTCACCCTTGTCGGGCTGCTCACCCTTGGCGGGGTACTCGCCCTTGGCGGAGTACCCGTCCTTGGCGGAGCACTTTCCCTCGCCGGGGAGCTCATCCTTGGCGGGGAGGATGGAGCGCGCGGCTTGTCGGGGGCGACCTCTTGGTGCTCCTGCGGTTGCGGCTCCACTTCTGCACAAGACAACAAAATATCAGCAAGGATAACGACCTCGAGCGCACCCATCGAGCAGAAAAGTGAACACATAGACTTACGCTGGGGGCTGCGCTGGGGGCTGCTCCCCGGAGCGGCGGGCTGGTCCGGCAAGTTTGCCGCTGGCGCATCCTCCGTCGCTGCGGCAGGCTCGTCGTCCTCGATGTTGACCACAGGGATCTTGGCCCTCTTCGCCATCCGCTGGGTCAAGGTCCTGGAAACCAAACAAGATCAGAATCAGAACCAAGCAAGAGAAACCAAGACAAAATCAATGGAAATAGAAAGTGCAAGTGGTTACTCTTCCTCCTCTTCGTCGGAGCTGAGGGCGGAGAAGTCAAACTCCGCCTGGCGCGCTCCAGCGCGAGGAGCTGGAGGAGAAGGCTCCCTCGGGCGCTTGGCGGGCTCCGGGGCTGTGGGCTATGACGCCCAGCACCAGTCGTCGCCGAGGACCGAGGGACAGAAGGGGCGCCGGAGCCACTCCGGGAGGATCCCCCTCCGCTTGTCGCTCGGGCCCGAGACGCCTCCTTGACGACCTCGCTCGTCATGGCGGCGCGCGTCGCGCGGCGCTTCGGCTGCTGTCGAGGCACCTGTGGCCGCGCTGGTTCGGCGGCCTTGCGGAGGCGCTTCTGCCGTTGCTGCAGAGGGCTTGGTGGTGGCGGAGAGTTCTCCGAGGACGAGGAGGCGTCGTCGTCAAGATTCAAAGAACCACCGGAGTCTTCGTCAGAATCTCCGGACTCGGCGTCCTCCTCCTCCTCGGCGGGTCCGCTGGACTCGGTACCCTGCCCGGCGGCCTCGCTCGCCCCGGCAGCCCCGCTCGCCCCAGCAAGCTTCCCGGAAGGCTCCCCGGCGAACTCCTCGGGCGCAATCTTCAGGAGCTTGAGGATTTCTGCCTCCTCGGCTTGGCTCACTGCGTCCGCCGCTTCTGCTTCATCCACAGTGTATCCAAATTCGCCTGCGTCCGCTGCCGCGGCGGCCTCCTCCATTCTGGAGGCAATGTACGCTACATCCCGGTCAGTAGTATCCCGGGTGAGGCCCTTCTTCTCCTCGGCGTTGCGGGGCTTTTCGACCAAGTTGTCGAAGAAGGCCTGCACGGTCTCCGCCGAGGGCTCCAGCAAAGTGGGAACGACTCCATGCGAGTCACACTCGGGCATCACCGCGCGGATAGAACTAAGGGCGGTGTTGTTGCACAGAGGCACCACTCCCCTGGAAGGTTTGAACCACTCCGGGTGATTGGGGTCGTGCTTAAACAGTTCTCGGACCATCCCCTTCAGCTCCAAGACAGTAAAGTTGTAGTTCAACCCGGGGCGCAGCCTCATGCGATCCGCCGCGTTGCCAAACTCCCAAGCGGGACTCTTCCTCTCCTGCAGAGGGGCGATGCGGCGGCGGAGGAAATCGGCCCCAACTTCTCCCACAGTCAGGTTGGCGGCCCGGAGACGGAGAATCCTAGTCAAGGCAATCTGAAGCTTGTCGTCCTCCGGGGCCAACTCGCTCCAATCCTTGCCGCGCACTATTGCAGTCTGGCGCGGCGAGGTAAAAGGCTCAGGCTTATCTTCCAGCACCCAGCACCAATCGGCTCTCCACTCCTCCCACTTGCCGCGAAGCTCTCCTTTCAAGTACGCGTCCTTCTTGTTCAACCTAAAGATCCAGGAGATGCCGCCGGAGAGCGGGGATCCGGACTCTACTCTAGGCGTGAAGAAATGGCGGAAAAGAGCTACATTTGGGTGGACCCCAACATAGTTTTCGCACAGATGTGCGAAAACAGCCATCGTAAGGACGGCGTTGGGGGTGAAATCTAGGAGGTGGAGGCCGTAGGTGTTCATTACATCGCAGAAGAATTCCGAGTACGGAGGGCAGAGACCGCAGTGGAAGAATGCAGCAAAGTAAAAGTAACCTCCCGGGAACATGTCGACGGCGACGGCGGGGAGGACTCTGGTGCGGGGATGAGCTTTCGTCTCCCTCGCCCAGAACAAGTAATACTTGTCCCGCAGCTCCCTTGCGCCGAGCCTCGACGGGAAGACCACCCTCTTCCTTCGCATGGCTGCCAGCTTCGCCGCTTGCTCAGACTTCTCCTTCTTCGCCTTGTCGCTCTTCGCGTTGTCGCTTTTTGGAGCCATGACGGGGGCGACAAGGAGGAAGGCGGGGAGGTCGACGGCGCCGCGGATGTTGAGGACGGCGGAGGAAGGGAAGGGCTTGGCTCTCTGTCGACCTGAGGGGAGGCAGAGAGCGGCGGGGGTTTCTGGAGATTCAAGACAGAATGAAGGCGATGGGGGGAAACTGCCCCTGCTTCCTCTGCTTTTAAGGAGGAAGTGGGGGATGTTCCGCATTTCCCATTAAAGAACAGGCCACGATCTCTCCCACGACGCCGCAATCGACGCGTGCCGTTAGGGAGGGATGCGGCGGATACGGAGAGGGATACGGCTCGCCGTGGGCCGCGTGTGCCCATGCACTATCTTGGGCCTGGCCCAACAGCGCTCGGCACCTTGTGTGGCCCAGGCCCGGGGGCTCCTGTCGGTGTACTAAGGTAGGGGTACCTTAGTATCCCAACTTGTGCACGGGCAGTAGCAGCTTCCCGTGGCAGGGCTTACCACGCCCTGGCCAAGGTCCGCTCTGGTCCCTATGAAGCCATTCAAGAACAAAGTATCCAAGTTAAGAGACAAGACCCCGGCAAGAGGAGCTTGCCGGGAAGGCCGCACCAGGCTCAACGGCATATTTTCAGCACAAGACCCTGGCAAGAGGTGCTTGCCAGGAAGGCCAAAGGATAACACCGCAGAAGATACATCGCGGCGCATCGTGCGCCCCGGCAGGGCCCGGGAACCGGCAAGCTTCCGGGCCCGGCAAGATAGCGGCCCCGGCAAGGTGCTTGCCGGGGGAAACTCACACTGTGTGCCTCCGCTCCAGCTCATTCGGCCACGCGTCGCCCTGGGGCCCTTCCAGGGGCACGTGGCAGATGGCTGTGCAGCCTGAGGGACACGCTGGCGAGCCGCGGTGACAAGGCTACCGCCATGGCGAACGGAGACGCATGGACGGGCGCTTTTGGGGCGACGGCGACGGGCATTCAATGCCCTTGTCCCCCACTGTCAAAGTTAGGTGAAGACCACTGTTCATCCACTGTTCATGCACTGTTACAACTACCACCAAATTTACATTTTTACCCTCCTCTACGTTGACACCTGTCGGTGACCCCTTTGAGCTATAAAAGGAGGCCCATGCACAACGTAGAGGGGGTTCGATCCCAGAAACTTGCTCACTCCCTTGCTCGGTGTAGCTGGTACTGTAGATCTTCAAGCTCCCGAGCCTAAAAACTCAATATAACCAAAGCAGGAGTAGGGTTTTACGCGTCCGCGCGGCCCGAACCTGGGTAAACTGCCCGCGTGTGCTCCTCGATCCGCTCTTCGTGCTCCCTCCGCTCCCTTACCACAACGTAGAAGGGGCTCCGGTCCCATAGGTGTTCGCGGGCGGTCAGTTTCCCCCGACAGAAATATCATGTGATTCGATTATGTTAATGTTGTTGGGAGTTGCCACTAGTGAAAGTATGAACCCTAGGCCTCGTTTCCACCATTGCAATACCGTTCGTGCTCACGTTTACCACTTGTTTGCTTGCTGCACTTTTTATTACATATTTATATTACTTTGTTTTGCCATCCATATCACTTGCCATTTAACATCTCTTCGCCGAACTAGTGCACCTATACATCTGACAAGTGTATTAGGTGTGTTGGGGACACAAGAGACTTCTTGTATCTTAGTTGCAGGGTTGCTTGAGAGAGACCATCTTCAACCTCTACTTCCCTGAGTTCGATAAACCTTAGGCCATCCACTTAAGGGAAATTGCCGCTGTCCTACAAACCTCTGCGCTTGGAGGCCCAACATAGTCTACAAGAGTAGAAGCGTGTGTAGACATCAGTATACCGATGATCGAATCTCGGGCAAGTACTATACCGGTAGACAAAGGGAATTGTATACATGATTGATTGAATCCCCGACATCGTGGTTCATCCGATGAGATCATCGTGGAACATGTGGGATCCAATATGGGTATCCAGATCCCGCTATTTGGTTATTGGCCGGAGAGGTATCTCGGTCATGTCTGCATGGTTCCCGAACCCGTAGGGTCTACACACTTAAGGTTCGGTGACGCTAGAGTTGTTATGGGAATAGTATGTGGTTACTGAAGGTTGTTCGGAGTCCTGGATGAGATCCCGGACGTGACGAGGAACTCCGGAATGGTCCGGAGGCGAAGATCGATATATTGGACGAAGGGTATTGGAGTCCGGAATTATTCCGGGGATACCGGGTGACGACCAGCGTGTCTGAAAGTGGTTTCGGAGGCCCCGGCAAGCGTTGGGGGACCTTATGGGCCAAGGGGAGGGGGCACATCTGCCCACTAAGGGGCTGAGCGCCCCTCCCACCCCATCTCACTTAACCTGGAGAGGTGGGGGTGCCTTCCCTAGGGCAGCCGCCCCTCCCGGCTTGGGGGGGCAAGTTTCCTAGGGGTGGGGGCGCCAAAACCCATCTAGAGTTTCCCCTGTGGCTGCCGCCCCTCCCGTAGGAAAACCCTAGGGCGCCTCCTCCTCCCCCTCCCCCCTATATATAGTGAGGGAGAGAGAGGGCAGCCGCACCCCTTCCCT
This sequence comes from Secale cereale, assembly GCA_902687465.1. Lineage (NCBI taxonomy): Eukaryota > Viridiplantae > Streptophyta > Magnoliopsida > Poales > Poaceae > Secale > Secale cereale. The sequence continues at coordinate 756,381,012 of LR738711.1, forward strand.
GGCGCAGCCCTCTTCCCCTCCCAACTCCTCCTCTTCCTCCGTAGAGCTTGGCGAAGCCCTGCTGGAGAACTGCAAACTCCACCACCACGTCGTCGTGCTGCCGGAGCTCTTCCCCAACTTCTCCTCCCCCCTTGCTGGATCAAGAAGGAGGAGACGTCCACGGGCTGTACGTGTGTTGAACGCGGAGGCGCCGTTGTTCGGCACTTAGACCGGAATCGACCGCGATCTGAATCATTGCATGTACGACTCCACCAACCGCGTTCTTGTAACGCTTTCGCATCGCGATCTTCAAAGGTATGAAGATGCACTCCCCTCTTGTTGCTAGTAAACTCCATAGATGGATCCTGGTGATGCGTAAGAAATTTTTTGTTTTCCTGCAACGATCCCCAACAGTGGTATCAGAGTTAGGTTTATGCGTAGTTACTATGCACGAGTAGAACGCAAGATTGTTGTGGGCGTAGATCATGTCAATTGTCTTGCCGCTACTAGTCTTATCTTGATTTGGCGGCATCGTGGGATGAAGCGGCCCGGACCGACCTTACACGTTGATACGTCTCCAACGTATCTATAATTTTTTATTGTTCCATGCTATTATTTAGGAATAATTGTATTGGTACCCCTAGTTGGGTCACACTCGACAGGTTTGCCCCTAGTTTTTCAACAATTGTGGTTTTGCCCAGCTCACTTCACTCGCCTTGTGTTTTTGCCCTTCCGGGGCGGTTCCGACCAATAAGCAGTCGCCACGTGGCGAACCGTGATTGGTCAGAACCGCCCTAGAAGGGCAAAAACACAAGGCGAGTGAAGTGAGCTGGGCAAAACCACAATTGTTGAAAAACTAGGGGCAAACCTGTCGAGTGTGACCCAACTAGGGGCACGAATGCAAAAATCCCTATTATTTATGAAGTCTTGGATGTTTAATGGGCTTTATCATTCACTTTTATATCATTTTTGGGGACTAACCTACTAACCCAAAGGCCCAGTCCAGGTTGCTGTTTTTTGCCTATTTCAGGGTTTTGCAGAAAAGGAATATCAAACGGAGTCCAAACGGAATGAAACCTCCGCGAGAGATATTTTTGGAGGAAATCACGCTCAGGAAACTTCAGGACCAAGTCAGGGGACGGAAGGCCTGCCCTCGAGGGTGGGGGCACGCCCCCCTTCCCAGGGCGTGCCCCCCTGCCTCGAGGCTGGCCCACACGGCCCCGATGCCCTCCTTCTTCCTATATATACCTACGTACCACAGAAACTCCATACGCAGAGAGAAAACCCTAATTCCACCGTCGTAGCTTCTGTTCCCGTGGAGATCCCATCTTGGAGCCTGTTTCGGGAGGGGGATCCATCACGGAGGCCTTCATCATCATCATCATCGCCCTCACCATGAGTTGTGAGTAGTTTACCACAGACCTTCGGGTCCATAGCTAGTATCTAGATGGCTTCTTCTCTCTCTCTCTAGATCTCAATACAAAGTTCTCCTTGGTCTTCGAGGAAATCTATTCGATGTAATCTCTTTTTGCGGTGTGTTTGTCGAGATCCAATGAATTGTGAGTTTATGATCAAGGTTATCTATGAAAGATATTTGGTTCTTCTCTTAACTTTTTATGTGTGCTCATAATATCCTTGCAAGTCTCTTCGAATTATTGGTTTGGTTTGGCCTACTAGATCTATAGTTCTTGCAATGGGAGAAGTGCTTGGCTTTGGGTTCAATCTTGCGGTGTCCTTTCCAGTGACAGTAGGGGCAGCAAGGCACGTATTGTATTGTTGCCGTCGAGGATAAAAAGATTGGGTTTTCATCATATTGCTTGAGTTTATCCCTCTACATCATGTCATCTTTCTTAAGGCGTTACTATATTCGTATGAACTCAATACACTAGATGCATGCTGGATAGCGATCGATGTGTGGAGTAATAGTAGTAGATGCAGAATCATTTTGGTCTACTTGTCCCGGACGTGATGCCTATACACAATGATCATGCCTAGATAGTCTCATAATTATTCGCTTTTCTATCAATTGCTCGACAGTAATTTGTTTACCCGCCGTAGAATAACGCTATCATGAGAGAAGCCACTAGATAAAACTATGCCCCCCGGGTCTATTCTCAACATATCAATCTACGTCTACTTTACTTTTCTTGCTTTTATTTGCTGTTTTATTAAATCAAAAATACCAAAAATATAATTATCATCTCTATCAGATCTCACGTTCGTAAGTGACCGTAAAGGGATTGACAACCCCTTATCGCGTTGGCTGCGAAGTTCTTATTTGTTTGTGCAGGTGCAAGGAACTCGCGCGTGGTCTCCTACTCGATTGATACCTTGGTTCTCAAAAACTGAGGGAAATACTTACGCTACTATGCTGCATCTCCCTTTCCTCTTCAAGGGAATACAATGCAAGCTCAAGAGGTAGCAAGAAGAATTTCTGGCGCCGTTGCCGGGGAGGCTTACGCAAAAGTCATATACCAAGTACCTATCACAAACCCTTATCGTTCGCATTACATTTTTTGTCTCTCATTTTCCTCTTCCCCACTTCACCCTTGCCGTTTTATTCGCCCTTCTTCTGCCGTGTGTTTTTCGTTCGCTTGCCTTTTTGTTTGCTTGTGTGTTGCTTGCTTGCTTGTCATCATGTCTAGCACACCTATCATTATCACCACTCCCGAGAGTGAGGTCCTCAACTTTAAACAAAGGGAGGAATAAAACCTAAAAGATGCCTGGTATAGAATTTGCAATGCTCAAAATAGATCTAATAGAAAGCTTTCCACTTCCGTGCTTCTTCGCAATTTTTATATTGGCATAACCCCTTGGAATAGGCTTGTTCTTGATACTGTTACCGGAGGAAATTTTGGGAATCATACCCTTAATTCTTATAATGTCCTGATAGATTTATTCGGGCAACCTTCCACCCAGGAAGAGACTCAAGTTTTTCAGAAAATATGTGAAGTAACAAAAATACTACAAAAGTCTCTTGAACCACTTAAGAATGTTAGTGGAAATATCCACCGTATGAATATGTTGATCACCCTTTGTAATAAACGGTTGGATGCTTTAGATCTAAAGATATCCGAATATGTAGGGAAATGTAAGGAACCTCCTGGATTAGAGCTTCACACCATTAAAAGGGTGAAGATCAAATATGGCAATACCTAGATCTATCTTGTATCTTGCCTAGCTAGGGGCGTAAAACGATAGCGCTTGTTGGGAGGCAACCCAATTTTTTGTTTTTTGTTTTTGTTTCTGTTAGGGAATAAATATTGCATATAGCCTCTGATTAAATGTGGTTTCATGTTTTGTTTAGTGTTTGTGCCAAGTAGAACCTTTGGTAAGACTTGTGTGAAGTTTAGTTGATCTTGCTGTGAAAAACATACTCGTTAGCGCTCGCTAAAGTAGTCTTCAGATTTTACTGGAGTGTGCTTTTTAGTTGATTATTTTTGCTGCTGATTGGTAGAGAAATTGCAAAAATTTACCAATTTAGTTTGAATTTGTTGGAGTTCTAGAAGTAGGCAAACCCTGCAGATTACTACAGTCTATTCTGTTTTTGATAGATTCTGTTTTTCGTGTGTTGTTTGCTTATTCCGATGCATCTATGAGTAATATTGGAGGATATTAACCATAGAGAACTTGGAGTACAGTAGGTTTAACACCAATATAAACAAAGAATGAATTCCTTGCTGTACCTTTGAGTAGTGGTTTGCTTTCTCTTACTAACGGAGCTCACGAGAATTTTTGTCTAAGTTTTGTGTTGTGAAGTTTTCAAGTTTTGAGTATTGCTTTGATGGACTATGGAACAAGGAGTAGCTGATGGCTTCTCGCCCCTCGTTGGTTACCCCAAGTGGAAGGTTTGAGATGTAGCGTAGCAGCAAGTTTCCCTTGGCAAAGATACCAAGGATCGAATCCCGTGAGACTCCGAGGGTCGACAAGAAGGTGTCAACGGCGCCAGAAACTTAGCGGTTGACAGGACCTGCACACAGATACAAATAACTTTGCTCCCAACAAGTACAGAGAGGTTGTCAATCCCTCCGACCTTGCCGTTTACAAAGGATCAAACACAAGAGATAATAATGATAGGTATGACTGCAACTAGGAAATAAAGACAGGAAGTAAATAGCGGGTGTGATCAATGGTGGTAATATGGACCGGGGTCCCAAGATGTTCACTAGTGATGTCTCTCTCCCAAAAGACGATAAAACAGCTAAGCGAGGTAAAAAAATTACAGCTAGGCAATTGACAGGATTATGTGCGCAAACCAATGCTAACTATGCTGCAAGGAAAGGTAGAGGCTCAAAAGCATGGGCGGTATGCCAAGGCAAGTAGACCGAAATCCATCTGCATATACTACTAATCATCCACCTTGAGATATCTATCCAGAACATCTCGCTGGTATTAAGTTGCGAATCCCACCCAAAGTGTAAACTCAAAGCAACAGACAACTGCATTAAAAGAACTTTGCGTAAAGTAAACAATCCTTGCACCCGCAAGTACAAGCACCGTTGTTTTCCCCCTTGTGGCAACAACACATCCCCTAGACTCATGTTTGTGTCACTCAAGCTAGTCATTAGGGGGCATGAACCCACAATCAAGCATAACGCTCCTTCTTGGAGTTACTACCTACTACTCGGCCAAAGCAATAAACAGCAACGGAGAACATGCTAGAATTACTTAGGAACATAAATATAAAAGAGGTGAATCAAATATATTACTCACACACAATCTGAACATAATCTCATAATCCATCAGATCCCAGCAAACTCAGCATAGCAACAGCATAAAGATTACATATGTGCCTCGATCGTGTAGGGCAGCTCACGAGGTCTAAACCATGAAGAACAAAGAGGGGAGGAGAACATCACATAGCTACTGGTCATGGACCCATGGTCCAAGGGGGACTACTCACGACTCATCCGGGAAGCGTCCATGGTGGTGGAGAAGCTCCCGGTGGTGGTTCTCCCCTCCGGCAGGGTGCCGGGAAGAGTTCTCCTGGTGCTCCCGATCTTGGAAGCGCGGCGGCGGCGGAACAGAGGCTAGATCGTAAAAAAGGGTTCCGTCCTCGAGGATTTCGGGACGCGAGGAATATATATGCAAAGGGGGGTCACCAGAGGCGGAGAGGGGGCCCCAGGCGCCCCCCTGGCGCGGCCAGGGGTGGGGGGTGGCCGCCTGGGCCACCCCTGGCTCCCCTCTGGCCCTGCTTTGGTGATTCTCAAAGGTTCCTGTACGCTGATTTTTCCTGTATTTTTCCCGGAATTTTTCGGGCACTTTTAATATGGGGGAAATCTGAAATAGAAAAACAGCAGAAAACAGGAACTGGCACTGTGGTGCACTGAGTTAATAGGTTAGTCCAAATATGATCAAAAGTGTATGGAAGTGCATAAATATCATAGCAATATCACACAAAAGAGGCATGGAGCAAGCAGAAATTATAGATACGTTTTGGACGTATCAACATCCCCAAGCTTAATTCCTGCTCGTCCTCGAGTAGGTAAATGATAACAAGCATAATTTCTGTGGTGACATGCTATCAACCATATAAGAACTTTTTAAGTAAAGCGATCAAGGCATGTAATTCAATTCAAGTCATAACAAGCAAGAGTCTATATTAGCATTGTAACAAGCAACATAAGAACATAAAGGTGCAAGAGCTCTAGCTGTCCGTGACTCGAATGTCTCCAAATGGTGTTTGCGTGCAAGAAAGGGGATAGGGATATATGAGAGAGTAAAACATAGTTTTTGTATTGTTGAGAACTTAATCTACTAAAGTTTCACACTTGGTCTTCTTTGGAATCTTATCTTGACTCATCCCCAGACCGTCAGCCAGGTACAAGTCAAAATGATCCACTCCCTTTCGATATTTTGAGCACTCATGCAATGGATGAGCGTAAGCAAGAAAGTCGACACTTAGGATGGCAAAAAGAGAAAAATGATGGATGGGGAAGACAAAAAAGGTGTGAAAGGCTCACATCAATAAGGACAATCATTGGCGAGAGAAAGCCAAATGATAGATATGATGTGAGGAGTAGGGATTGCCATGCAACGGATGCACATATGAGCTAAGGTAAGCTCTCCAATGGAACTAGTGGGGGTGCATCCAACTTGCTTGCTCAAGAAGACCTAGGGCTCTTTTGAGGAGGCTCATCATTGGAATATACAAGCCAAGTTCTATAGTGTGAAGGTCCCCACATAGCTATATGCATGAATGATAATCTCTATGGAGTACAAGGTATAAGATGGAGTACGAGTGTGGATCTCTCAAAAGGAATAGTAGTGTGCCCCCTTCTCTCTTTTTATTTCTTTTTCTCTTTTTTCTCTTTTTTTATTTTTTTGTGGCCTCAATGGCTCTTTCTATTTATCTCTCATTTGTCCTCTTTGGGATCTTTTGATTTTGTCCTCTTTGGGATCTTTTGATTTGTCCTCTTTGGGATCTTTTCCTCACTTTAGGGGCAACACTCTACAAATTACAAGAAGTATAGAAGATCTTTCACACTTTACAAAAGTACTCAACATAAAGAAAATGAAACTATCATGATGTATGCAAATGTATGCCTCTGCCAGTGTAGCAGGATATGCAATGATACTAGCGCGTCATGTAGCAATGATTAGGGCAAGGCCCAACTAGCATGCGGCTCATCGATCTAGCAAAAAGCATGTATGACATGAAGATCAAGTCATGAGAAGATGGATGTTGCATGGAAATGTATCTCGGAAAGGCTATGGAAATGCCTTGATAGGTAGGTATGGTGGCTGTTTTGAGGAAGGATATAATGAGGCTTATGATGACAGAGCGTATCGTGCCAAGGATTTGGATGCACCGGCGAAGTATGCGCCAACTCTCGAGGTGAGAAAGGGCAATGCACGGTACCGAAGAGGCTAGAAAAATATGGCTAGGTGGAAGTGTCAACTTTCGAATACTCACATTAGTCCGAAGAACTCATGCACTTATTATCGGTAACTCTCAATCTAATTAGGAGGTTCACAAAGAGACAAGTACCCCGAGGAGGAGTGTATGGGGATTTGATTATCCTTGCGCATCCTCGGCTCATGGTACGTGAGTGTACTCTAATATTCGATCCCTCCAAAGATTAGTGATCCATTTAGTAGCTAAAGTTCTCAACTATTTTGTAGGTTTTCGAAAATAAACACGGATTGCCCAAAATATGAAATCTATCACTAATAGGCTAAAGCTCTTGACACCAAAAGTTCAGACATTACTCATGGCAATACCTCAAAACTATTGCAAGTTACTACTAAAATTAAATAGCAACCTTAATTACCTACTTTAAGTTAAGACACACAACTCAGTGCAACAGGCAAACTCTCTTAACGAGAATAACATGAAAACTCAAGAGATTTCAGCAACCAACTAAACAAAAGCTCTTTAAAAAGAAAAGCATGAAAACTAAGAGCTAAACATGACAGCAGTTATGTAAAGACAAAGAACACACACAACAAAGATAAGCATGAAAATCCTATGTTGTGCTCTAGGTTGAAGTGGAGCGTGTTTCTCTCCCACACAAAGAAAGCTGGGTTCTAACTTGTTATGAACAGCAAGCAAAGCTAAAGAAAACTAAAAAGGAAACTAAGCGCAAGATGCTCCAAGCATAGCACATAACACATGAAGTGATAATTATAGTGGAACGAAAGACAAACTGATAATTGTTGATGGAGAAGGGGATGCATGGGGGCATCCCCAAGCTTAGACTCTTGAGTCTTCTTTAATATTTCTTGGGGGTGCACGGGGGCATCCCCAAGCTTGAGCGTTTGACCCTCCTGAATCTTTTTATCATCTTCCGTCGCACACTTGAAAACTCCCTTCATACATAACTCATCATAATCTGATTAGCGAGGTTAGTACCCATAATAAAATAACTTTTCCCTACTGGAAATAAAGATAATCTTGAAGAGCTACTGTTTCTGAAGATTGCCAAAAGGTTTTTGCAAAGAAAAAGCAAGCTCAAGGTTTGCAAAACGAAGAAAAGGCAAAACAGGACAGAATCTGTGAAAAACAGACCAGCAGGTAGTAAATAATTTTTTCGGGGCACTTCTGCAACTCAAATAAAAAAACTCAGAACAGATGCCCGAAAGCCAATTGTATAGAGCACGCTGTCAAAAAAATTCAGATCGAAAAGATGACCTGGTGATTTTATACGAATTTTTCTGTCCAAGGACAGAATCTGTTTTCTGGACTGCACGTCGCAACTTTTGAACTTTCTTGCAATCGGAGGCTAAACTTGGCACAAAGCTGAAAAGAAAAGATACAATGATGATGCTACTATAGTAACAAACATCAAGACATAACAAAAGCAAAATAAAACCTAATTCATTGTGGGCTGCCTCCCAAAAGCGCTTTCTTTTATGCCTTTAAGCTAGGCATGATGCAAAAGGATCAAGTTGTATCAATTGAACCATCATCAAGATCATCAAAAAGCTCTTCAATAGTACAACTAGTCTTAAGAGGACTTTCAAATAAAGGCCTAGTAAAGATACTTCTAGGGAGAAAACCAAAAGGTGGAAAGCCAATGGGAGATTCATTTATAAATTTATCAAAGAGAGGTATATCTTCCAAAGTTTTCACAGTTTCAACCCCTTTGGCAATAGATGGATTACTTTTGGAACGAGGAGCCTTTGGAACGTAAACGAACTTAGGTTCCTTCTTTGCCGGAGTTTCTACCTTTTTGGCTTTGATTGAGGAGAAAGTAGTTCTTAAAGTGTCAAAGATTTCCTCAATCTTGTCTATCCTAGAAGAATCCAAGTCATGGGATTTGATGGTCTCCAAAGTTTTGAGAATTTTATGCATGGAGCTATCAAGCCTATTCAAATTCCCTTGGATCTTACGGTCCAACTCATTTATCTTATTAATGCTTGGCATCTCTAGCTCTATCTTTTCAAGTTTTTTCATAATGTGAGCTAGGGTAATGTCCTCTTGAATGCTAACAACAGGGGGATTTCCAACAAGATTTTCCATAATACTAAGAGATTCCCAAACTGGGGCTTCTAGGAAATTTCCATTGATAGCAGAATCTAGAATAAACCTATTCCAAGAAGTAATTCCAACATAAAAATTTCTAAGCAGGATAGTAGTAGATTGTTTCTTGGTGGCTCTTTTTTGAGAATCATTAATTCTATACCAAGCATCTTTTAGACTTTCACCACCTCTTTGTTTAAAGGTGAGCACTTCTGCCTCACCAAAGGCAAAAGGACTAGACATAATGCCAACTAAAAACAAGATAACTATTTTTTATGATTTTTGGTAAGGGACACTAAAGCAAAAACTGAAAGGTAAACTAATAAGACTAAAAAGCAAAGATAAAAGATAGCGTGCAACTCCCCTATCTTGAAGAGTGGAGTCCCCGGCAACGGCGCCAGAAAATTTGCTTGATGGCTTCTCGCCCCTCGTTGGTTACCCCAAGTGGAAGGTTTGAGATGTAGCGTAGCAGCAAGTTTCCCTTGGCAAAGATACCAAGGATCGAATCCCGTGAGACTCCGAGGGTCGACAAGAAGGTGTCAACGGCGCCAGAAACTTAGCAGTTGACAGGACCTGCACACAGATACAAATAACTTTGCTCCCAATGAGTACAGAGAGGTTGTCAATCCCTCCGGCCTTGTCATTTACAAAGGATCAAACACAAGAGATAATAGTGATAGGTATGACTGCAACTAGGAAATAAAGAAAGGAAGTAAATAGCGGGTGTGATCAGTGGTGGTAATATGGACCGGGGTCCCATGATGTTCACTAGTGATGTCTCTCTCCCAAAAGACGATAAAACAACTAAGCGAGGTAAATAAATTACAGCTAGGCAATTGACAGGATTATGTGCGCAAACCAATGCTAACTATGCTGCAAGGAAAGGTAGAGGCTCAAAAGCATGGGTGGTACGCCAAGGCAAGTAGACCGAAATCCATCTGCATCTACTACTAATCATCCACCTTGAGATATCTATCCAGAACATCTCGCTGGTATTAAGTTGCGAATCCCACCCAAAGTGTAAACTCAAAGCAACAGACAACTGCATTAAAAGAACTTTGCGTAAAGTAAACAATCCTTGCACCCGCAAGTACAAGCACCGTTGTTTTCCCCCTTGTGGCAACAACACTTCCCCTAGACTCATGTTTCTGTCACTCAAGCTAGTCATCAGGGGGCATGAACCCACAATCAAGCATAACGCTCCCTCTTGGAGGTACTACCTACAACTCGGCCAAAGCAATAAACAGCAACGGAGAACATGCTAGAATTACTTAGGAACATAAATATAAAAGAGATGAATCAAATATATTACTCACACACAATCTGAACATAATCTCATAATCCATCGGATCCCAGCAAACTCAGCATAGCAACAGCATAAAGATTACATATGTGCCTCGATCATGTAGGGCAGCTCACGAGGTCTAAACCATGAAGAACAAAGAGGGGAGGAGAACATCACATAGCTAGTGGTCATGGACCCATGGTCCAAGGGGGACTACTCACGACTCATCCGGGAAGCGTCCATGGTGGTGGAGAAGCTCTCGGTGGTGGTTCTCCCCTCCGGCAGGGTGCCGGGAAGAGTTATCCTGGTGCTCCCGATCTTGGAAGCGCGGTGGCGGCGGAACAGAGGCTAGATCGTAAAAAGGGTTCCGTCCTTGAGGGTTTCGGGACGTGAGGAATATATATGCAAAGGGGGGTCACCAGAGGTGGAGAGGGGGCCCCAGGTTCCCCCTTGGTGCGGCCAGGGGTGGGGCCGCGCCGGGTGGCCGCCTGGGCCACCCCTGGCTCCCCTCTGGCCTTGCTTTGGTGATTCTCGAAGGTTCCTGTACGCTGATTTTTCCTGTATTTTTCCCGGAATTTTTCTGGCACTTTTAATATGGGGGAAATATGAAATAGAAAAACAGCAGAAAATAGGAACTGGCATTGTGGTGCACTGAGTTAATAGGTTAGTCCAAATATGATCAAAAGTGTATGGAAGTGAATAAATATCATAGCAATATCACACAAAAGAGGCATGGAGCAAGCAGAAATTATAGATACGTTTTGGACGTATCAGTAGCAAAGGCCTAAGCTTGGGGATGCCCATGGCACCCCAAGTAAAAACAAGATAATCAAAAGCCTAAGCTTGGGGATGCCCCGGGAAGGCATCCCCTCTTTCGTCTTCATCCATCGGTAACTATACTTGGAGCTATATTTTTATTCGCAACATGCTATGTGTTTTGCTTGGAGCGTCTTGTATAATTTGAGCCTTTGCTTGTTAGTTTGCCACAATCATCCTTGCTGGACACACCAATTTGAGAGAGTTAAATATGGCCTAGAAATTATTAGAACACTCTATGTGCTTCACTTATATCTTGAGTTGAATAGTTTTGCTCTAGTGCTTCACTTATATCTTTTAGAGCACGGTGGAGGTAATATTTTATAGAAATTGTTGAACTCTCATGCTTCACTTATATCTATTTGAGAGTCTATTAAAACAGCATGGTAATGTGTTTAGGCTAAAGAAACTAGTTTTCACATGATAAACATCCAATGTCAACGTAGTAAAATTTTCACACCAAGTGCATTGAATAGAATGAGATGTTGGATGCTTGATAATTGTCTTGAGACATGAGGATAGTGATATTAGAGTCGTGCTAGTGGAGTTATTATGAAATTGAGAAATACTTGTGTTAAGGTTAGTGATTCCCGTATCATGCACGTATGGTGAACCGCTATGTGACGAAGTTAGAGCATGAGGTATTTGTAGAGTGCCAACCTTTGTGTGGAGGTCGGGGGCGCGAGATGGTTAACTCCTACCAACCTCCCCCCTTAGGAGCATGTGTTGATTGCTTTGTTTTTGATGACTCGTAGATTTTTGCAATAAGTACATGAGTTCTTATGACTAATGTTGAGTCCATGGATTATACGCACTCTCACCCTTCCACCATTGCTAGCCTCTCTTGTACCGCGCAACTTTCGCCGATACCATAAACCCACTATATATCCTTCCTCAAAACAGCCACCATACCTACCTATCATGGCATTTCCATAGCCATTCCGAGATATATTGCCATGCAACTTTCCACCGTTCCGTTCATATTACACGCATCATATTGTCATAGTGCCATGCATGATCATGTAGTTGACATCGTAGTTGTGGCAAAGCCATCATGCATAATTATTCATATATGTCGCTCTTGATTCATTGCTTATGCTGGTACACCGTCGGAGGCATTCATGTAGAGTCATACTTGTTGTAGTATCGAGTTGTAACAAAAAGTGTGATGATCATCATTATTAGAGCATTGTCCCGTGTGAGGAAAGGCCAATAAAAAAAGAGAGAAGGCCCAAAAAAATAAAGAGGGGCTAATAAAAAAAGGAAGAAAAGCCCCTCCAAAAAAATGAGAGAAAAGAGAGAAGGGACAATTGCTACTATCTTTTTCCACACTTGTGCTTCAAAGTAGCACCATGATCTTCATTGTAGAGAGTCTCATGATTAGTCACTTTCATATACTAGTGGGAATTTTCATATAGAACATGGCTTGTATATTCCAACAATGGGCTTCCTCAAATGCCCTAGGTCTTCGTGAGCATGCAAGTTGGATGCACACCCACTAGGTTCTTTTGTTGAGCTTTCATTCATATTTAGCTCTAGTGCATCCGTTGCATGGCAATCCCTACTCACTCACATTGATATCTACTAATGGGCATCTCCATAGCCCGTTGATACACCTAGTCGATGTGAGACTATCTCCCTCCTTTTTATCTTCTCCACAACCACCTCTATTCCACCCATAGTGCTATATCCATGGCTCACGCTCATGTATTGTGTGAAAGTCGAAAGGTTTGAAAAAATAGAGTATGAAAACAAATGCTTGGCTGAAATCGGGGTTGTGCATGATATGAATATTTTGTGTGATGAAGAGGGAGCATAGCCAGACCATATGATTTTGTAGGGATAACTTTCTTTAGCCATGGTATTTTGAGAAGACATGATTGCTTTGTTAGTATTGCTTGAAGTATTGTTATTTCTTATGTCAATATAGACTTCTGTCTAGAATGTTTCAGATCTGAACATTCATGCCACAATTAAGAGAATTACATTGAAAAACTATATTGGTTAGCATTCCACATCAAAAATTATTTCTTTATCATTAACCTACTCGAGGACGAGCAGGAATTAAGCTTGGGGATGCTTGATACATCTCCAACGTATCTATAATTTTTGATTGTTCCATGCTATTATTTATGAAGTCTTGGATGTTTAATGGGCTTTATCATTCACTTTTATATCATTTTTTGGGACTAACCTACTAACCCAAAGGCCCAGTCCAGATTGCTGTTTTTTTGCCTATTTCAGGGTTTTGCAGAAAAGGAATATCAAACGGAGTCCAAACGGAATGAAACCTTCGCGAGAGATATTTTTGGAGGAAATCACGCTCGGGAAACTTCAGGACCAAGTCAGGGGACTGAAGGCCTGCCCTTGAGGGTGTGGGGGGGGTGCCCCCCTTCCCAGGGCGCGCCCGCCTGCCTCGAGGCTGGCCCACACGCCCCCCGGTGCCCTCCTTCTTCCTATACATACCTACGTACCCCAGAAACTCCATACACAGAGAGAAAACCCTAATTCCACCGCCGTAGCTTTTGTTCCCGTGGAGATCCCATCTTGGAGCCTGTTCCGGGAGGGGGATCCATCACGGAGGCCTTCATCATCATCATCATCGCCCTCACCATGAGTTGTGAGTAGTTTACCACAGACCTTCGGGTCCATAGCTAGTATCTAGATGGCTTCTTCTCTCTCTCTGGATCTCAATACAAAGTTCTCCTCGGTCTTCGAGGAGATCTATTCGATGCAATCTCTTTTTGCGGTGTGTTTGTCGAGATCCGATGAATTGTGAGTTTATGATCAAGGTTATCTATGAAAGATATTTGGTTCTTCTCTGAACTTTTTATTTGTGCTCATAATATCCTTGCAAGTTTCTTCGAATTATTGGTTTGGTTTGGCCTACTAGATCTATAGTTCTTGCAATGGGAGAAGTGCTTGGCTTTGGGTTCAATCTTTCGGTGTCCTTTCCCAGTGATAGTAGGGGCAGCAAGGCACATATTGTATTGTTGCCAACAAGGATAAAAAGATGGGATTTTCATCATATTGCTTGAGTTTATTCCTCTACATCATGTCATCTTTCTTAAGGCGTTACTCTGTTCTGATGAACTCAATACACTAGATGCATGCTAGATAGCGGTCGATGTGTGGAGTAATAGTAGTAGATGCAGAATCGTTTCGGTCTACTTGTCTCGGACGTGATACCTATATACAATGCTCATGCCTAGATAGTCTCATAATTATTCGCTTTTCTATCAATTGCTCGATAGTAATTTGTTTACCCATCGTAGAATACCGCTATCATGAGAGAAGCCACTAGAGAAAACTATGGCCCCCGGGTCTATTCTCAACATATCAATCTACGTCTACTTTACTTTTCTTGCTTTTATTTGCTGTTTTATTAAACCAAAAATACCATAAATATAATTATCATCTCTATCAGATCTCACTTTCTTAAGTGACCGTAAAGGGATTGAAAACCCCTTATCGCGTTGGCCGCGAAGTTCTTATTTGTTTGGGCAGGTGCGAGGGACTCGCGCATGGTATCCTACTGGATTGATACCTTGGTTCTCAAAAACTGAGGGAAATACTTACGCTACTATGCTACATCTCCCTTTCCTCTTCGAGGGAATACAACGCAAGCTCAAGAGGTAGCACACGTACGCTTACGTGAGATAGGTTCCACCGACTGACATGCACTAGTTGCATAAGGTGGCTAGCGGGTGTCTGTCTCTCCCACTTTAGTCAGATCGGATTCGATGAAAAGGGTCCTTATGAAGGGTAAATAGAAATTGGCATATCACATTGTGGTTTTGGCGTAGGTAAGAAACGTTCTTGCTAGAAACCTATAGCAGCCACGTAAAAACTTGCAACAACAATTAGAGGACGTCTAACTTGTTCTTGTAGCATGTGCCGTGTGATGTGATATGGCCAAAAGGATGTAATGAATGATATATATATATATGATGTATGAGATTGATCATGTTCTTGTAATAGGAATCACGACTTGCATGTCGATGAGTATGACAACCGACAGGAGCCATAGGAGTTGTCTTTATTTTATTGTATGACCTGCATGTCATTGAAAACGCCATGTAATTACTTTACTTTATTGCTAACTGTTAGCCATAGTAGTAGAAGTAACGTTTGGCGAGACAACTTCATGAAGACACGATGATGGAGATCATGGTGTCATGCTAGTGACAATGATGATCACGAAGCCCCGAAGATGAAGATCAAAAGGAGCAAAATGATATTGGCCATATCATGTCACTATTTGATTTTTTTGACTATGTACTGCAAGGCAACAACCTCACAGTGTTTTATTAAAATAAAAACCCAAATAGGGTGCAGGTTACAATGGAACTAATTATATACAAGGGAGAAGGAAGAGGTTACTTACAACTAAACTACTGGAGGGAAGCTATCCAAGATAGGAGCTTATCTTTATACTTACATTTGATTCTATGTGCAAGTAAAGAAATATCATAAACAAAATTACGTTTCCAGGGTCGGAAGCTGGGCTGCTCATTTCTGAAAATTTTGCCATTCCTCTGAGTCCAGATATTCCAAGCGGCAGTGAAAACTACCTCAGTGAAGAAAGGTTGACCGAAATCCTGTCGAGCTGCCAAAGCCATGGAGTATGTGGATTGATGACCATATGATATCCAAGAAATACCAAGATAATTCCAAACTCGCTGACTGAAGTTACAGGCAAAGAAGAGATGCTCCCGGTCCTCAAGAGTAGGGAGAAGGCATAAAGCACAGTTGGCGTCATCGACATGCCAATGCCTTCGTTGCATCATATCTCTTGTGTTGAGACGATCCATCAACAGCAACCACCCAAAGACTTTAATCTTTAGTGTGCAGGAGCATTTCCAGATCCATTGGAAGATTGGATCCACCACTATATGAGAGAAGGTGAAGTCGTAGTACACTTTGGACTGGAAGGTGCCTGATTTGGAGGGCCATTGCCAGATATCATTGGTTGATGGGTCAAGCTGAAGAGGAGTCAACAGAGACTGAAGTTGCTGTAGTTCATGATAGGCTTCGATTGACAAAGGTAAATGAAAGTTCTGGGCCTCAGTCGGTGCAGCAAAAAAATCCTTGACAGTAATGAGGTCATTAAGCAGAAATGAGTAGAGATGTGGTAATCTAGTCTGGAGCAAAATAACCCTACTGTCGATATGCCACTTGTCGACCCAAAACAACACGGTATCACCTGCATGAACTTGCGGGATGGCTAGAGTGCAGAATTGATCATAGAGTTTGAGGATATCCCTCCACCAGAAAGAACCACAGCTTCGAGTGGCTTGAGGTGGGGAAGAACCATAATAAGAGTCCCAGATCAATCGAACCCAAGGAATATCAAGTTTGTTGAAAAACTTGTAAAGATGCTTCATGAGCAAGGCCTCATTCTGAATGCCCAGGTGTGTAACTCCAAGGCCACCATACTTCTTGGGTCGACATATGAGGTCCCAGGCAGCTAGAGATTGACGTGGGGTCTCCGAGTTGCCCCTCCAGAGGCATTGACGCATAATTCTCTCGAGCTGGTTAAGAATGCCCTTTGGGAGAGATAAAGAGCAAAAGAAATATATTGGCATGGAAGCCAATACAGACTGTAGCAGCTGTAAACGGCTACCCTGATTCAGCAAACATGAAGAAGCAGAAAGCCTCCTCTCCAGACGATCTACTAGGGGCGATAGCTCAGCCACGGTAGGTCTAGAAGTGCCCATAGGTAAACCTAGATATGTGAAAGGTAAAGAACCCACCTCACAGCCCAAGAGAGCAGCAATGCGAGAGCCTTCCTCAGCAGACAAGTTCAGAGGTATCAAGGATGATTTGTTGAAGTTGACGCATAGACCGGTGGCTCGAGCAAACTTTTCAAGCATCTGTTTGAGCGCAATGATTTGATCATCAGCAGCCGGGAGGATAATCAGTGTATCATCAACATATTGAACTATTGGATAGTCATTTGAGCCAGTAGGAATGGGCATTCGTAGGACATTGCGAGCACACATATCATTCACCACTGATTGAAGAAGGTCCACTGCAATGACAAACAGAAGTGGGGATAGAGGATCACCCTGACGCACACCAGTGCGACAATGAAAATGCTGGCCAGGGACCCCGTTAAGAAGCACCGAGGAGGAGCCAGATGATAACAGTGTGTCTACCCAGCCAGACCAGCGTTCATCAAACCCCTTATAGTGCAACATCTGGAGAATTGTAGCGTGCTCAAGTGTATCAAAAGCCTTTGTGAAGTCTAGCTTGAGAAGGACAATAGGTCTTTTAGAGGCTTTACACTGGTGTATATACTCAAAACACCAAGCTAAGCAGTCCTGAATGGAGCGGCATCGAAGAAAACCATACTGGTTTTTATGGATACTTTGGAGGATCACCTGTTAAAGTCTGTTAGCTAACAGTTTCGTGAGAAACTTTAAGCAGGTGTTTGTCAAGGATATAGGCCAAAAATCCCCCACAACCTCAGGGCTTAATTTCTTGGGAATGAGGGTAATGAGGGAAGAATTCAAGCATTCCAGATCACACGAGCCCTCATAAAAAGCCCTGACAAGCGATAAGAAATCAGATTTCAGAATGGGCCAGCACTTCTTCAGAAACAGTCCCGTGAAACCATCGGGTCTCGGAGCACGATCAACAGGCATATGTTTAATCACATCCTCAACTTCTTTATCTAAAAAAGGTTGGGACAAAGCCTCAAGCCCGTCCACCTTAGCAATAAGTGAGGCAAGATCAAAATCCATTTGAATTCCCTTAGCATGGCCCATTCGCTGTTTGAAGTCAGCCCAGAACATAGTAGCAAGCTGTTGATGATCAGAGATCACATCTCCCGCCGCGTTTTTAAGAGAGGAGATTGTGTTCTTGCGATATCTCTCAGTTGCCATTGCATGGAAGAACTTAGAATTCTCCTCTCCAACTTTAATTGATCTGATTGTGCAACGCTGCTTCCAATAAATGTACTGCATGTGCAAAATGTCCTCAAGGTGGGACTTAGCAATACACCGAAAATTCGTCTCAGGCCAACTCAAAGGCCTGAGCTCCTCAAGGTTATCAAAAAATAGGATAACCTTGTTGCAGTCCGAAATAAGGGCCTTCACCTTAGCCAGGCTGAGATGCCATTGTTTAAGAGCATAGCGGAGAGCTTTAAGTTTCGCCGAAATCCTGGAAGCAATATTAACCTGTCGAAAATCACGGTTCCACACGTTGGATACACATTCAAAAAAGCCAGGTAGATCGATCCAATAATTCTCAAAACGGAAAACTTTGGCCTTGGGAATGCACGTGGCAATAGAGACCATGCAAGGCACATGATCCGAGGTAGAACGTGCAAGAGGATAAACCAAGGTATTGGGATGAGCATGTGTCCATGCAACTGATGTGAAGAACCAATCCAGTTGCTCCAGCAGAGGTTGTGCCTGCATATTAGACCAGGTAAATTGTCTGCCTTTGATCGGTAGTTCGATGAGACCGAGGTGCCCAATAAATTCATTGAACAAGAACATATCATTTACATTGCCCCCGGGAGGTTGCGATTCTCTAACGATCGCATGAAGTTAAAGTCCCCCAATAAAAGCCACTTATCATCCGCATTAATATTGAGGTTGTAAAGCCATTGGACAAAGTCATCGCGGGCAGGACCCTGACACGGTCCGTAAACTATCACAAGAGTCCAAATTTCAGACGTGTGTGCGGAGCGGAACTCAACCACAATACCAAATGGTTTTGCCACTATGAGCTTGCCAATGAAGAAAGAAGAATTCCAAACTATCACAATACCACCAGAAGCTCCATCAGAAGGAACATAGACAAAGTTATCGAAACGTCGTGGACAGAACTTTCGAAGAAAACGATGATCAATGTGCATGCACTTGGTTTCCTGAAGGCAAAATACCGAGCAACCACTTTCGTCTATCTTTTGCTTGACAGCAAGTTGACGCGCCTCGGAGTTGAGCCCCCGCACATTCCAACAGAGAACCTTCCAAGCTCTACATAGGTTTGGATTCATAGGAAATAGGTAGATAGCAGAAGCACAATGTATCACGCAGTGATCCATAGACAAGCATAGTACATGTCACTATTTGATTGCATGTGATGTTTATCATGTTTTACATCTTATTTGCTTAGAACGAGGGTATCATAAATAAGATGACCTCTCACTAAAATTTCAAGAATAGTGTTCCCCTAACTGTGCACCATTGCTAAGGTTCGTTGTTCCGAAGCACCACGTGATGATCGGGTGTGTCCTAACGTTCGCATACAACGGGTGTAAGTCAGATTTACACACGCAATACACTTACGGTTGACTTGACGAGCCTAGCATGTACAGACATGGCCTCGGGACACGGAAGACCGAAAGGTCGAACATGAGTCATATAGAAGATACGATCAACATGAAGATGTTCACCGTTGATGACTAGTCCGTCTCACATGATGATCGGACACGGCCTAGTCGACTCGGATCATGTATCACTTAGATGACTAGAGAGATGTCTATCTGAGTGGGTGAAAGTGCAACTAATCCCCGGGTGGTTTTGGTAATTAATAACAACATATATATCATTGAACTAATATTTACTTGAGAATCATTTCAGAGAAGTTCGATGATATGGGTATGGAAATGTCTGAAGAAGTGGACCCCTCAAAATGCTAAGACAAGCATTGGCAAAAGCTCAAGACTCCATTTTTGGTTTAGTGATCAAAGATCACATTGAGTCCATAGGAAAAGCCAATACTATTAAAAGGGGATGAGGTTGTGTTGATGATCTGGTTGCTCAAGTGCTTAGTGATTTAGCTCCTTCAACTATCAGCACCTTTCACTACTTAACACACTCATAAGTAATCTCGGACAAACCTCAGCTATTCTTCCAAACCCTAGATATTTCGGTCCATCCGATTTTGAGTTCGGTCTCACCGAAACTGGACTGCCAACCTTCTGTAACCAATTGACATCATATCGGAATATCCGAGTTGTTAATTTCGGTCCCACCGAGAATGGCAAGCTCCTACCTTTGACTCATATCGGACACACCGAGATGGTATTTTCGGTCCCACCGAAAACCCCAACGTTCACTATATTTGAACTTTCGGTCTGACCGAGTTTTCACTTCGGTCTCACCGAGATTGCTCAATTATGTGTGTAACGGTTGGATTTTGTGTGGAGGCTATATATACCCCTCCACCCCCTCTTCATTCAAGGAGAGAGCCATCAGAAAGTCTACCACTCCTACCATACACTTTTTGAGAAGAGAACCACCTACCCTTGTGTTGAGATCAAGTCATTCCATTCCTACCATATGAAACTTGATTTCTAGCCTTCCCAAGTTGCTTTCCACTCAATCCTTTCTTCCACCACAACCATATCAGTGAGGAGAGTTGAGTGTTGGGGAGATTATCATTTGAAGCACAAGAGCAAGGAGTTCATCATCATCAACAACATCTATTACCTTTTGGAGGGTGGTGCCTCCTAGATTGGTTAGGTGTCGCTTGGGAGCCTCCGTCTTTGAGATGTGGAGTTGAACCAAGAAGTTTGTAAGGGCAAGGAGATCGCCTACTTCGTGAAGATCTACCCCGAGTAAGGCTAGTCCTCCGTGGGCGTAGGCCATGATGGAATAGACAAGGTTGCTTCTTCGTGGACCCTTCGTGGGTGGAGCCCTCCGTGGACTCGCGCAGCCGTTACCCTCCGTGGGTTGAAGTCTCCATCATCGTGGATGTACGATAGCACCACCTATCGGAACCACGACAAAAATCACCGTGTCTCCAAACTGCGTTTGATCTTCTCCACCTCTCTTTACTACATGTGCAATTTACTTTCCGCTGCTTATACTCTAGAATTGCATGTGTAGGGTGATACTTGAATTGATCATAATTGTGAAACTGCCTAAAACTGTTCATGATCAAAAGGCAGAATTTTTATATTGTCAAGTAGTCTAATCACCCCCCCTCTAGACATACTTTCGATCCTACAAGTGGTATCAGAGCTTTGGTCTCCATTGTATTGGTTTCCATTGCATTGGACTCCATAAGCTTGGTTTCACAACCTAGGAGAGTATGGCGTCTAGTGAGGGTAATTATCGTAGAGGTCCTTACTTTGATGGTACAAAGTTTGCTAGTTGGAAGCATAAAATGAAAATGCATATTCTTGGTCATAACCCAGCCGCATGGGGCATTATTTGTGTTGGTATGCAAGGTGAATTCTTCGAGGAAGGAAAAGTTCCGGATCGCGAAGCTACACCGGAAGAGTTGCGGATGTTGCAAAACAATGCTCAAGCTTGTGACATTCTCTTCAATGCTTTGTGTCCCGAGGAGTTCAACAAAATCAGCCGTCTTGAGAATGCTAAAGAGATTTGGGATACTTTGGTTGAAATGCACGAAAGTACTGAATCTGTGAAGGAATCAAAGCTAGATATTTTTCAAGGTCAACTTGACAAGTTCAAGATGAAGGATGGTGAAGGAGTCGCTGAAATGTACTCTAGGCTTGCTCTCATCACAAATGAGATTGCCGGCTTAGGAAGCGAAGAAATGACCGACCGATTCATCATCAAGAAGATTCTAAGAGCTTTGGATGGAAAATATGACACCGTGTGCACTTTGATCCAAATGATGCCAAACTACAAGACCCTCAAGCCAACTGAAGTCATTGGAAGAATTGTTGCTCATGAGATGACACTTAAGGATAAGGAAGAGCTTCACAACAAGTCAAGTGGTGCTTACAAAGCTACAAGTGATGCTCCCACTACCTCAAGTGACAAGTTAATTTCCAATGAAGAGATAAGCCTAATGGTTAAGAACTTCAACAAGTTCTACAAGAATAGAGGCAAAGAAAGAAGCTCAAAGTCTAGATCATATGATGAAAAGAGATCTTCTAGTCGTGATTGAAACTGCTACAATTGTGGAAGACCCGGACACTTCTCAAATGAGTGTACGGCTCCCCACAAGAGAAGAGAAGAATCTCCAAGAAGAAGAGCAAGAGATGAGTCACCTCGGAGAGAGAGAAGGAGTAGAGATGATCGTTATGAACGAAGACCCTCTCGGAGAAGCAAGGATTCGGAGAGGAAAGACAAGTCATCAAGGAGCTACACAAGAAGAAGACATCAAGCTCATGTAGGTGAATGGGTCTCCGGCTCCGACTCCGACAATCAATCCGATGGAAGCTATCACTCCGACTCCGACTACAGTCAAGATGAAGGTGTTGCCGGACTTGCACTCGTATCCTCCAACTCCAACTCCTACGACTTATTTGATTCACCAAATGAGGGAATTGGAAGATGCTTCATGGCTAAAGGCCCCAAGGTAACACACCCTGAATTCATTGACTTTGACAGTGATGAGGATGACTTGCTAGGTGAAGATGAGCTCTTGCATGATAAATCTAGTGAGCTTAGTAATGATGAAAATGCTAGTAGTCTTTATAGTCGAGAAGAGTCGAATGACAATGCTATGAAGGAGATTGAGCGTCTAACTAAAGAACTAAACACTCTTAAGTTAGCTCATGAAACAACTCAAGAAGATCATAGAGAGCTCCTAAGATCTCATGAGAAGCTACGCTTCGAGAAGCTCACTCTAGAGCAAGAACATGAGTTTCTAAAAGCGATCAATGACGATCTTCGAAAGAAGAGTTCTTCATATCTTGCCAAACGACTTCTCTTGTCTAATTTCTTGCCACCTATTAAGACTAAGCATGACAAGCATAAGAAAAATTCTTCCTCTAGTAGTAACAATAATGTTAAATCCAATATTGTTACTTCTAGTAGTTCTCTTGATTCCACTAACAATGTTTCAAGCCAAGTTACACTTGAGCAAGAAAATAGCTTATTGAAGGAAATCATAGAGAAAGGTGTCTACAAGAGTCTTGCCGGAAGCAAGAACTTTGAGGAAATTGTTCGCAAACAAGGAAGGCACCGGAAGAATCAAGGGATTGGTTTTGAGCGAAAGTTCAACGCCGAAGGAGTTGAGTGGGAAGAAGGTCAATACCCTACTCCACAGTTTGTTTCACAAAAGGAGAAGTATGATCCTACTTCTTCCAATGTGGAACAAGCTCAAGATGACCTTCCACCACAAGACCACAAGCTAAAGGCCAAGGACAAGCTTCAAGAGGAGATTGATGCATTCATTGAAGCACCTCAAGCCATGGTCAAGTGGGTTCCCAAGGACACATCAAGTTCTACTTCGTCAAGCTCAACTACAACCCCAAGGATTCCCATCAAGATGATGTGGATCCCAATGAAGAAGAACTAGAAGGTTCTTGAGGGTGACTCCGCCAACAAACTTCACTCATATTCATTTTGGCAAGAACTTGTGCAATCAACTTCCACATCATGCACTAGTTCATGGAGTCATAAACCCTCTTGTTGGTAAGTCAAGGGACAAGGTAATCATTGCTTTCATGGACATCATCTTTTGTGAACTTCAATCTATGTCTATGGATATTCTTGTTTGTTCCTTGTGGGACTAACCCATGTAGGTATTGAAAGTGCCCTAATCCAAAGGATAGCTCCCAACTCTTGATGATCTACATCAACATTGAGCATCCACATCTTCAACATCTACATGAAGTCTTCTACGACAACCCAAGGTTAGTTTGACCCTTTAAAAGGGGTTCTCACATCTAGGGGGAGCTTTGCTCTAAAAATTGAGCTAAAGCATCTCCAAATGATGTGAACACATAAATGCTTTATGTAAAAGTGGTAACCCCACTTGTGCTTAAACGATGAGTATGACCTATGATCAAATGTTCTCATTTGACTCCTAAGTCAAAATACTCATATATAGATGACCTAGTCATCGACAAATTGTGTGCTAGTAGCTAGAGTTTTGGTTGTGCATGTTTGACACATATTTCAGTTGCTATCTTATTGTGTGAGCATGTTGAATGCATGATTTCATCCATTCAAGGACATCTATTTGTTGTTTTGATTGTTTTGATCTTTTCTGGCCAAATGGATGGACAAGAATGCCTAAGCACCTTCCCTAGCTATCTATGCTTTCTTGTCTCAAATTCTATTCATGCTCATATCACAACTTTGAACAAGTCATTTTCGGACCCTCCGAGTGAGGAGCACTCGGAGCCACCGATCCGTCTAAGGCTGACTTCCAAAACCTTCTAAGTCCATTTCGGTCTGACCGACTTCTCCATCTCGGTCCAACCGAAACGCTTAGACTGATTAGGTTTCATCTCGGTGAAACTGAGTTTGAAATCTCGGCGTGACCGATATGTGTAACTGCACAGCAGTTAGTCATTTCGGTGTCACCGAGTTTTTCAACTCGGTCCCACCGACAGTATGGGGATATATATACCTGAGGGCTGCGCGCGATTTAATTCTTCAAACCGTTTCGCCCCCAAGTCCCCTGCTGCCGTCGCCCTGGTCTTCGGATCGTCGCCGTCGTCGCCTGTGCGCCCTCGCCGCAGGTCTCCGCCGCCGTCAACGGTAATCTTCTCCGCGCCGTTGCCGCCGTAGAGGGACTCCACCAAGTTAGGGTGAGTCCCGATCCCTCTCGTGCTCCCCATCTGTTTCTTGCACGATTGGTTTGCCATGTATCTATCCACGTTTGAGATATTCCTTAACATCAGATCAGATCCCTTTAGTTTCGAGCGAAATTCTTAAGTTTAGGTTTCCACGGAACACATGTCGGTGAAGCCGATTTTGAAAACTCGGAATGACCGATTTGGCCTCTGGCCATTGCACTGCACCGTTCGGTCTAACCGATTCGTGCAAATCGGTGTGACCGATGTAGAGTCTCAGTGAAACCCTAGTGTTTCGGTAGGACCGAAACCCATTTCGGTCTGACCGAAAGTGGTGTGTAGGTTTCTGTTATACACTTCGGATTCGCCGAAACTGAAAATCGGTTTGACCGAAATGCATTCTGTGAAAACTCAAAACTAAGATTTGAACTCATTTTTTTTTTGCAAAAACCTCTGCAGTTGTGATAACTCTTCTACTCTGCCTATACCCTATCTTTTAACAGGTTGTCAGCCATGTCAGATGTCAGTGACAGCCAGAACAGGTCTGAATCACCGTTTGCAGAGATCCCTGAGGCAGATACTAGTCCTGAGGCTAGTAGTTCCAGTGATGATGGTGAGAGGAGCACCCCTAGTGGTTTGCCTCCTGTAGCCACCAGAACCACAAAGAAGAGAAATTCTGATGATGAGGACTCTGACTTCGTTGCTGAGGAAGTTACCTCCAAGCCCAAGAGGAATGTTGTTGCCAAAGAGCACCAAGGGCAGCAGTCGAGGAAAGGCACCAACAAGGTCAAGCAGTCAGCTGTTGCAAAGAAGCTAAACTTGGAAGAGCCAGCTCCAAGTAAGGTGAAGAAAACTTCCAAGAGGAAGAGGGTAGTATATGCTGAACCTCATGTTGATGCAGCTGCTGAAGAAGAAGAAGAAGATGCACCCCAGCCTCCTCCTCAGAAGGCTAAGTTCATGGGTGATGCTATTAGGGCTCAAGCCACTTCTAAGCCCAAGAAGCCTGCTCAAGCCAAGGCAGCTCCAGCCAAGCCCAAGAGGACAACCCGGAGCATTCCAGCTTCTGAGAAGAACAAAGGTGAGATGCCACCGTCTGAGTCTGAAGAAGAGCATGTGTTGCTTAAGCTCCGTCCTAAGTTGCCGCTCCACAACGATGCTCATCCTCAAGCCGAGGATATGAAGGCAAGGAAGGATAAAGGTCTCAGGCTATGGAGACAGTCTGATCCATATGCCGTGAGGAGAAGGACTGCTGTGGACCCCAGATTCCACACCAGAGAGCAGCAGGACTTCTATGAGACCGTGCTAATGGATAAGAAGCCTATTGTTGCTGACACCAGGTATGTTGACTGGGAGTACATTGACAGTGAAGAGCACCGAGACTTCTTTCCCCATGTGCATGAGAGCTTTACTGCATGTGGAGTTGCTGATTTTGTGGGTCAGGAGCTGACAGCTTGGAATGACGAGATGATCATGCAGTTCTACGCCACAGCCCACTTCTATCCTGA
The DNA here is from genome assembly GCA_902687465.1 of Secale cereale. NCBI lineage: Eukaryota > Viridiplantae > Streptophyta > Magnoliopsida > Poales > Poaceae > Secale > Secale cereale. Next base: position 756,407,027 of record LR738711.1, read on the forward strand.
TGGCAAGATCACCTGGATGACTGAAGGTCAAAGGTTTTCTTCGTCTGTTGAAGAATGGGCAGAACTTCTGAATGCTCCAGTGCAGAGAGAGGACGACATTGATGTCTATGGGATTCCTAAGAAGAGCCATGATTCCATGAAGAACATGTACAAGGAAATCCCCGCTGCTGATTTGGAAGGGTGGAAGCTTGGCTCAGTGTACTATCTCCAGGCAGGTGTGACCACCACAAACACTATTTTGAGGCATACATTGATGCCCAAGTCTGGAGACCACCGCATGATTCGAGGCTATTCTATCAACATGCTGCACATTCTTGATGAGAAGGCACCTTTCAAGGTGATGGATTTAATGGTAGAGACCATTAAGAGGACTGCAGCTGACCAGAAGAGGTCGTGTGGATTTGCCCCGCAGATTCAGATGCTTATCAATGCCAAGTTTGGCACGGGCAAATTCATGTTGGATAGGAAGCACTTGCCACTGCAGCCAGAGCATGAGGACAACGTTGTTGTGATGGATGAGGAGGATCCAACCTCAGTTGAAGGACAAGCCAAAATCGAAGCTGCTAAGAAAGCTAAAGCTGACAAAGAGGCAGCAGCAGCAGCAGCTAAACCAAAGAGCTTCGGAGAGCAGATTCTTGAAGCTACCCAGAGGATTGAACAACGCCTGGCCAGCATTGAACAATCTCAGGAAAGCCTAGAGAGGTTTGTTGAGGACAAGATCCACGCTCTGGACGTGAAGCTGACAGAGATTCAGGTGTCCGTCAACAAGCTTGAGGCAGACATGGAGGAAGCAAGGCAGGAGAGAGCAGAGCTCATACAGGATGATCTAGTTCAGGACTCTCATCGCCAGACTGCTCAGGTTCCCAGAGGATCCCGATCTGCAGCTATCCCAGTGACTGACTCCAGGGCTACCACTTCAGCACCTCCTACAGCTCCAGCAGTTACTCCAGCTCCAGCATCCACTCCTCCAGCGCAGACATCAGCAGAAGTCTTCGCCGATGCCGTCATTTCTACTCCGACATCTACCCAGACGGGAGCCGCCAGCAGAGCCCACAGTGACGCTTAGTTATATGCCTTTTCGAACTTTTTGGTAACTTGTTGCCAAAGGGGGAGAAATTGTATAGATCATAGGGCTTCGAGAGAGAGAGAGTGCTCTTTCGTTATTTTGCCGGTTTCCTTTGAGATACATTTTGTTTCTTTTGGTCTTTCGATACTTTCAGTATGCTTGCTACTACGTTTGATGCTACCTTAATGAGTGCTTGGTCATACTATGCTTTAATGTGTGCTTAATGCTTATCATATGCTATTCCTTCTTGTATGGCTATTTACTCATGTCTTGGTGATTGGGTGCATGTTATTCATTCTTATCATTTTGTGCGCTCCACCAAGATGTATGTGACATGGAAGAGTGACCCATAATCCTAATCGATTGTGCATTTGCATTCAAACGCAAATTTTAAATAATGCACAAATTTAGGGGGAGCTCTTGTTTATCACATACTTCTCAAAGCGACGATATTATTCATTGATTATATCTTTTGTCGAAGCTTTGATCTATATGTTGTCATCAATTACCAAAAAGGGGGAGATTGAAAGTGCAACTAATCCCCGGGTGGTTTTGGTAATTAATAACAACATATATATCATTGAACTAATATTTACTTGAGAATCATTTTAGAGAAGTTCGATGATATGGGTATGGAAATGTCTGAAGAAGTGGACCCCTCAAAATGCTAAGACAAGCATTGGCAAAAGCTCAAGACTCCATTTTTGGTTTAGTGATCAAAGATCACATTGAGTCCATAGGAAAAGCCAATACTATTAAAAGGGGATGAGGTTGTGTTGATGATCTGGTTGCTCAAGTGCTTAGTGATTTAGCTCCTTCAACTATCAGCACCTTTCACTACTTAACACACTCATAAGTAATCTCGGACAAACCGATTCTGCAAACTCAGTCCCACCGAGATGAACCACCTCAGCTATTCTTCCAAACCCTAGATATTTTGGTCCATCCGATTTTGAGTTCGGTCTCACCGAAACTGGACTGCCAACCTTCTGTAACCAATTGACATCATATCGGAATATCCGAGTTGTTAATTTCGGTCCCACCGAGAATGGCAAGCTCCTACCTTTGACTCATATCGGACACACCGAGATGGTATTTTCGGTCCCACCGAAAACCCCAACGTTCACTATATTTGAACTTTCGGTCTGACCGAGTTTTCACTTCGGTCTCACCGAGATTGCTCAATTATGTGTGTAACGGTTGGATTTTGTGTGGAGGCTATATATACCCCTCCACCCCCTCTTCATTCAAGGAGAGAGCCATCAGAAAGTCTACCACTCCTACCATACACTTTCTGAGAAGAGAACCACCTACCCTTGTGTTGAGATCAAGTCATTCCATTCCTACCATATGAAACTTGATTTCTAGCCTTCCCAAGTTGCTTTCCACTCAATCCTTTCTTCCACCACAGCCATATCAGTGAGGAGAGTTGAGTGTTGGGGAGATTATCATTTGAAGCACAAGAGCAAGGAGTTCATCATCATCAACAACATCTATTACCTTTTGGAGGGTGGTGCCTCCTAGATTGGTTAGGTGTCGCTTGGGAGCCTCCGTCTTTGAGATGTGGAGTTGAACCAAGAAGTTTGTAAGGGCAAGGAGATCGCCTACTTCGTGAAGATCTACCCCGAGTAAGGCTAGTCCTCCGTGGGCGTAGGCCATGATGGAATAGACAAGGTTGCTTCTTCGTGGACCCTTCGTGGGTGGAGCCCTCCGTGGACTCGCGCAGCCGTTACCCTCCGTGGGTTGAAGTCTCCATCAACGTGGATGTACGATAGCACCACCTAACGGAACCATGACAAAAATCTCCGTGTCTCCAAACTGCGTTTGATCTTCTCCACCTCTCTTTACTACATGTGCAATTTACTTTCCGCTGCTTATACTCTAGAATTGCATGTGTAGGGTGATACTTGAATTGATCATAATTGTGAAACTGCCTAAAACTGTTCATGATCAAAAGGCAGAATTTTTATATTGTCAAGTAGTCTAATCACCCCCCTCTAGACATACTTTCGATCCTACAGTGGGAGTTCATTAAATTTGTTTAAATGAACTTAATTGTCATGAACATAGTCTAAAATCTTTACAATATGTCTTGTAGATCCAATGGACCACGCTAATGTTGCCCTCAACTTCAACGCGTTCCTAGAGAAAACCAAGTTGAAAGACGATGGTAGCAACTATACGGATTGGGTCCATAACATGAGGATCATCCTCATAGCTACCAAGAAAGCATATGTCCTTGAAGCACCGCTAGGTGATGCACCCGTTTTCCAAGCAACTCAAGACGTTATGAACGCCTGGCAGTCGTGTAGTGATGATTACTCCCTGGTTCAGTGCGGCATGCTTTACAACTTAGAATCGGGGCTCCAAAAGCGTTTTGAGCAGCACAGAGCATATGAGATGTTCCAAGAGCTGAAAATGGTTTTCCAAGCTCATGCCCGAGTCGAGAGATATGAAGTCTCCGACAAGTTCTATAGTTGTAAGATGGAGGAGAATAGTTCTGTCAGCGAACATATACTCAAAATGTCTGGGTTGCACAACTGCTTGTCTCAGCTGGGAATTAATCTCCCAGATGACGCGGTCGTTGACAGAATCCTTCAGTCGCTCCCACCTAGCTACAAGAGCTTTGTGATGAACTTCAATATGCAAGGGATGGAAAAGTCCATTCCCGAGGTGTATTCAATGCTGAAATCAGCGGAGGTGGAGATAAAAAAGGAACATCAAGTGTTGATGGTGAATAAAACCACTAAGTTCAACAAAGGAAAGGGTAAGAAGAACTTCAAGAAGGACGGCAAAGGAGTTGCCTCGCCCGGTAAGCCAGTTGCCGGGAGGAAGCCAAAGAATGGACCCAAGCCTGAGACTGAGTGCTTTTATTGCAAGGGAACGGGTCACTAGAAGCAGAATTGCCCCAAATACTTAGCGGATAAGAAGGCCTGCAACGTCAAAGGAGCTACGGAATAAGCGGAGACTGGCGAAGGACGAGGTGACGATGCGCGTCGGGAATGGTTCCAAGGTTGATGTGATCGCCGTCGGCACGCTACCTCTACATCTACCTTCGGGATTAGTTTTAAACCTCAATAATTGTTATTTAGTACCAGCTTTGAGCATGAAAATTGTATCTAGATCTCGTTTAATGCGAGATGGCTACTCATTTAAATCTGAGAATAATGGTTGTTCTATTTATATGAGAGAAATGTTTTATGGTCATGCCCCGCTGGTCAATGGTTTATTTTTATTGAATCTCGAACATGATGTTACACATATTCTTAGTGTGAATGCCAAAAGATGTAAGGTTGATAATGATAGTCCCATATACTTGTGGCACTGCCGCTGGTGTCAAACATATGAAGAAGCTCCATGCAGATGGACTTTTGGAGTCTCTTGATTATGAATCATTTGACACGTGCGAGCCATGACTCTTGGGCAAGAGGACCAAGACTCCGTTCTCCGGAATAATGGACCGAGCAACCAACTTGTTGGAAATCATACATAGTGATGTGTGCGGTCCAATGATTGTTGAAGCTCGCGGTGGCTCTCGTTATGTTCTCACCCTCACTGATGACATAAGTAGATATGTGTATGTCTACTTAATGAAACACAAGTCTGAGACCTTTAAAAAGTTCAAGGAATTTCAGAATGAGGTTGAGAATCAACGTGACAGAAAAATAAAGTTCTTACGATCCGATCGTGGAGGAGAATATTTAAGTCACAAATTTGGCACACACACCTAAGGAAATGTGTAATTGTTTCACAATTGATGCCGCCTGGAACATCTCAATGTAATGGTGTATCCAAACGTCATAATCGTAGTCTGTTGGACATGGTGCGATCTATGACGTCTCTTACCGACTTACCACTATCATTTTGGTGTTATGCTTTAGAGACTGCTGCATTCACTTTAAATAGGGCACCGTCTAAATCCGTTGAGACGACACCGTATGAACTATGGTTTGGTAAGAAACATAAGTTGTCGTTTCTAAAAGTTTGGGGATGCGATGCTTATGTCAAGAAACTTCAACCTGAAAAGCTCGAACCCAAATTAGAAAAATTCGTCTTCATAGGATACCCTGAAGAAACTATTGGGTATACCTTCTACCTCAGATCTGAAGGCAAGGTCTTTGTTGCCAAGAATGGATCCTTTCTGGAGAAAGAGTTTCTCTCGAAAGAAGTAAGTGGGAGGAAAGTGGAACTTGATGAGGTGATTGTCACCCCTCTCGAACCGGAAAGTAGTGCAGCGCGGGAAGATGTTTCTGTGGTGCCGGCACCGACTAGAGAGGAAGTTAATGATAATGATCATGAAGCTTCGGAACAAGTCACTTCTGAACTTTGTAGGTCCACGAGGACATGTTCCGCACTAGAAATCATGTTGTTGGACAACGGTGAACCTTTGAACTATGAAGAAGCGATGGCGGGCCTGGATTCCAACAAATGGCTTAAAGCCATGAAATCCGAGATAGGATCCATGTATGATAACAAAGTATGGACTTTGGTTAACTTGCCCGATGATCGGCAAGCCATAGAAAATAAATGGATCTTTAAGAAGAAGACTGACACGGATGGAAATGTGACCATCTATAAGGCCTGGCTTGTCGCTAAATGTTATCGACAAGTTCAAGGAATTGACTACGATGATACTTTCTCTCCCGTAGCGATGCTGAAGTCCGTCCGAATCATGTTAGCAATTGCCGCATTCTATGATTATGAGATATGGCAAATGGACGTCAAAACGGCATTCCTTAAGGGCTTCCTTAAGGAAGAACCGTATATGATGCAGCCGAAAGGTTTTGTCGATCCTAAGAATGCTAACAAGGTATGCAAGCTCCTGCGCTCCATCTACGGGCTGGTGCAAGCATCTCGGAGTTGGAATATTCGCTTTGATGGGGTGATCAAAACGTTTTGGTTCATACAGACTTGGGGAGAAGCCTGTATTTACAAGAAAGTGAGTAGGAGCTTTGTAGCATTTCTCTTATTATATGTGGATGACATATTGCTGATGGGAAATGATGTAGAATTCTTGGAAAGCATAAAGGCCTAATTGAATAAATGTTTTTCAATGAAGGACCTTGGAGAAGCTGCTTACATATTAGGCATCAAGATCTATAGAGATAGATCAAGACGCCTCATTGGTCTTTCACAAAGCACATACCTTGACAAGATATTGAAGAAGTTCAATATGGATCAGTCCAAGAAAGGGTTCTTTCCTGTATTGCAAGGTATGAGATTGAGCACAGCTCAATGCCCGACCTCGGCAGAAGATAGAGAAAAGATGAGTGTCATTACCTATGCCTCGGCCATAGGTTCTATTATGTATGCCATGCTGTGTACCAGACCTGATGTGAACCTTGCCATAAGTTGTGGGGAGGTACCAAAGTGATCCCGGAATGGAACACTGGACAGCGGTCAAGAACATCCTGAAGTACCTGAAAAGGACTAAGGATATGTTTCTCGTTTATGGAGGTGATGAAGAGCTCGTCGTAAAGGGTTACGTCGATGCTAGCTTCGACACAGATCTGGATGACTCCAAGTCACAAATCGGATACGTGTATATTTTGAATGGTGGGGCAGTCACCTGGTGCAGTTGCAAGCAAAGCGTCGTGGCAGCATCTACATGTGAAGTGGAGTACATAGCTGCTTCCGAAGCAGCGCATGAAGGAGTCTGGATGAAGGAGTTCATCACCGACCTAGGAGTTATTCCAAGCGCGTCGGACCCGATGACTCTCTTATGTGACAACACTGGAGCTATTGCCATTGCCAAGGAGCCCAGGTTTCACAAGAAGACGAAGCACATTAAACGCCGTTTCGACTCCATCCAAAATAATATTCAAGATGGAGACATAGATATTCGTAAAGTGCATACATATCTGAATGTCGTAGATCCGTTGACTAAACCTCTTCCACGAGCAAAACATGATCAACACCAGAACTCTATGGGTGTTCGATTCATCACAATGTAACTAGATTATTGACTCTAGTGCAAGTGGGAGACTATTGGAAATATGCCCTAGAGGAAATAGTAAAATGGTTATTATTATATATCCTTGTTCATGATAATTGTCTATTGTTCATGCTTTAAATGTATTATCCGGAAGTCGTAATGCATGTGTGAATACATAGACCACAACATGTCCCTAGTGAGCCTCTAGTTGAATAGCTCGTTGATCAATAGATGGTTACAGTTTCCTGACCATGGACATTAGATGTCACTGATGACGGGATCACATCATTAGGGGAATGATGTGATGGACAAGACCCAATCCTAAGCCTAGCACAAGATCGTGTAGTTCGTATGCTAAAGCTTTTCCAATGTCAAGTATCCTTTCCTTAGACCATGAGATTGTGCAACTCCCGGATACCGTAGGAGTACTTGTGCCAAACGTCACAACGTAACTGGGTGGCTATAAAGTTACACTACGGGTATCCCCGAAAGTATCTGTTGGGTTGGCACGAATCGAGACTGGGATTTGTCACTCCGTATGACGGAGAGGTATCTCTGGGCCCACTCGGTAAGACATCATCGTAATGAGCTCAATGTGACTAAGGGGTTGGTCACGGGATGATGTGTTACAGAACGAGTAAAGAGACTTGCCGTAACGAGATTGAACAAGGTATCGGTATACCGACGATCGAATCTCGGGCAAGTACTATACCGGTAGACAAAGGGAATTGTATACGAGATTGATTGAAACCCCGACATCGTGGTTCACTCGATGAGATCATCATGGAACATGTGGGAGCCAATATGGGTATCCTTATCCCTCTATTGGTTATTGGTCGGAGAGGTATCTCGGTCATGTCTGCATGGTTCCCGAACCTGTAGGGTCTACACACTTAAGGTTCGGTGACGCTCGAGTTGTTATGGGAATAGTATGTGGTTACCGAAGGTTGTTCGGAGTCCCGGATGAGATCCCGAACGTGACAAGGAACTCCGTAATGGTCCGGAGGCGAAGATCGATATATTGGACGAAGGGTATTGGAGCCCGGAATTATTCCAGGGGTACCGGGTGACGACCAGCGTGTCTGAAAGTGGTTTCGGAGGCCTCGACAAGCGTTGGGGGGCCTTATGGGCCAAGGGGAGGGGGCACATCAGCCCACTAAGGGGCTGAGCGCCCCTCCCACCCCATCTCATGTTACCTGGAGAGGTGGGGGCGCCTCCCCTAGGGCAGCCGCCCCTCTCGGCTTGGAGGCAAGTTTCCTAGGGGTGGGGGAGCCCATACCCATCTAGGGTTTCCCCTGTGGCCACTGCCCCTCCCCTAGGAAAACCCTAGGGCGCCTCCTCCCCCTTCCCCCTATATATAGTGAGGGAGAGAGAGGGCAGCCGCACCCCTTCCCCGACGCAGCCTTCTTCCCCTCCCAACTCCTCCTCTTCCTCCGTAGAGCTTGGCGAAGCCCTGCCGGAGAACTGCAAACTCCACCACCACGCCGTCGTGCTGCCGGAGCTCTTCCCCATCTTCTCCCCCCCTTGCTGGATCAAGAAGGAGGAGACGTCCGCGGGCTGTACGTGTGTTGAATGCAGAGGCGCTGTTGTTCGGCGCTTAGATCGGAGTCGACCGCAATCTGAATCGCTGCGTGTACGACTCAACCAACCGCGTTCTTGTAACGCTTCCGCATCGCGATCTTCAAAGGTATGAAGATGCACTCCCCTCTCGTTGCTAGTAAACTCCATAGATGGATCTTGGTGATGTGTAGGAATTTTTTTGTTTCTTGCAACGATCCCCAACACTTCTATCACCATCTCTTCGCCGAACTAGTGCACCTACACAATTTACCATTGTATTGGGTGTGTTGGGGACACAAGAGACTCTTTGTTATTTGGTTGAAGGGTTGTTTGAGAAAGACCATCTTCATCCTACGCCTACCATGGATTTATAAACCTTAGGTCATCCGCTTGAGGGAAATTTGCTACTGTCCTAAAACCTCTGCACTTGGAGGCCCAACAACGTCTACAAGAAGAAGGTTGCGTAGTAGACATCAAGCTCTTTTCTGGCGCCGTTGCCGGGGAGGTGAGTGATTGAAGGTATATATTGATCTTGCAATCAAATCTTTTTGTTTCTTGTTTTATCACTAGTTTAGTTTATAAAAGAAAACTACAAAAAATGGAATTGAGGTTGCCTCATATGCTTCATCTTTTTAATATGTTTTGTGAAAATGATGGAAAGGAAAATTGTGTCCAAGTGCTAGAAGAAGAATGCATTAAAATGTTTGGCACTAAATCTTTGAATGATGAGCATGATTGCAATGTTGTTAGTATGAATTCTTTGAATATCTATGATGTTAATGACATGCAAAGCCACAAGCTTGGGGATGCTATGTTTGATGAAGATGATATTTTTTGCCCCCCATGTTTTGATGAGAAAATTTATTATGATAAAAGCATGCCTCCTATTTATGATGATTATTGTGATGACTCGTATGCTATAAAGAATAAAGATAACCATGAAACTTGTCATCATGATTTCAGTTTTCAATTGGATTATGCCTCACATGATAGTTATTTTGTTGAGTTTGCTCCCACTGCTATTGATGAGAATAAATTTGCTTATGTGGAGAGTAGTAAAATTTCTATGCAAGTAGATCATGAAAAGAATGCTTTATGTGCTGGTTATATGGTTGAGTTCATTCAAGATGCTACTAAAAATTATTATGAGAGAGGATCATATGCTTGTAGGAATTGCAATAATATCAAATTTCCTCTCTATGTGCTTAAAGTTTTGAAGTTATGCTTGTTTTTCCTTCCTATGCTAGTTGATTATTGTTCCCATAAGTTGTTTGCTCACAAAATCCCTATGCATAGGATGTGGGTTCGACTTAAATGTGCTAGTCATATTCTTCATGATGCTCTCTTTATGTTTCAATTCTTATCTTTTATGCGAGCATCATTGAAATCAGCATGCCTAGCTAAAAGGCATTAAAGAAAAACGCTTGTTGGGAGACAAACCAATATTTACCCCTACTATTTTTGTGTGTTCACAAGATTAAGCTACTATAGTAATCATGTTTTATAGCTTTTGTTTCAATAAAGTGCTAAGTAGAACCTTTGGGAAGACTTGGGTGAAAGTCTTTGTGATCTTGCTGTAAAAAACAGAAACTTCACGCTCACGAGATTAGCTGCCATTTTTTTATAGAAGAGTGCTTTTAAGTTGATTATTTTTGCAGAAGATTAAGAGACAAATTCCTCATGTCCACAAATTTATTTCAGAATTTTTCGAGTTACAGAAGTACTCTAAAGTTACAGATTGCAACAGACTGTTCTGTTTTTGACAGATTTTGTTTTCTATGTGTTGTTTGCTTAATTTGATGAATCTATGAGTAGTATCGGAGGGTATGAACCATAGAGAAGTTGGAATACAGTAGATATTACACCAATATGAATTTAGAATGAGTTCACAACAGTACCTAAGTGTTGGTTTTATTTTCTTATAGTAATGGAGCTTACGAGTTTTCTGTTGAGTTTTGTGTTGTGAAGTTTTCAAGTTTTGGGTAAAGATTCGATGGAATATGGAATAAGGAGTGGCAAGAGCCTAAGCTTGGGGATGCCCAAGGCACCCCAAGGTAAAATTCAAGGACAACCAAAAGCCTAAGTTTGGGGATGCCCCGGGAAGGCATCCCCTCTTTCGTCTTCGTCTATCGGTAACTTTACTTGAGGCTATATTTTTATTCACCACATGATATGTGTTTTGCTTGGAGCGTCATTTTGTTTTATTTTGTTTTGCTTGCTGTTTGAATAATATCCCAAGATCTGAAATTCTTAAATGTTAGAAAGTCTTCACATAGTTACATAATTATTCAACTACTCATTGATCTTCACTTATATCTTTTGGAGTAGTTTGTTGTTTTCTCTAGTGCTTCACTTATATCTTTTTAGAGCACGACAGTGGTTTTATTTTGAAGAAATAGATGAACTCTCATGCTTCAATTATATTATTTTGAGAGTCTTTTAGAACAGCATGGTAATTTTCTTTGGTTATGAATTTAGTCCTAATATGATAGGCATCCAAGAGGGATATAATAAAAACTTTCATATAAAGTTTATTGAATACTATGAGAAGTTTGATGCTTGATTATCGTTTTGAGATATGAGGATGGTGATATTAGAGTCATGCTAGTAGAGTAGTCATGAATTTGAGAAATACTTGTGTTGAGGTTTGCAAGTCCTGTAGCATGCACGTATGGTAACCGTTGTGTGACAAATTTGAAGCATGAGGTATTTCATTGAGTGTCATCCTTTGTGTGGAGGTCGGGATCGCGCGATGGTTAACTCCTGCCAACCCTTCCCCTAGGAGCATGCATGTAGTACTTTGTTTTCATGACTTGCAGATTTTTGCAATAAGTATGTGAGTTCTTTATGACTAATGTTGAGTTCATGGATTATACGCACTCTCACTCTTCCGCCATTGCTAGCCTCTCTTGTACCACGCAACTTTCGCCGGTACCATACACCCACCATATACCTTCCTCAAAACAGCCACCATACCTACCTATCATGGCATTTCCATAGCCATTCCGAGATATATTGCCATGCAACTTTCCACCGTTCTGTTCATATGACACGCTTCATGATTGTCATATTGACATGCATGATCATGTAGTTGACTTCGTATTTGTGGCTAGGCCACCATGCATAATTTTTCATACATGTCACTCTTGATTCATTGCACATCCCGGTACACCGCTGGAGGCATTCATATATAGTCATACTTTGTTCTAGTATCGAGTTGTAATATCGAGTTGTAAGTAAATAAAAGTGTGATGATCATCATTATTAGAGCATTGTCCCAAAAAAAAAAGAAAAAAAGGAGAAAGGCCAAAGAAAAAAAGGGAAGGCCCAAAAAAAAGAAAAAAAAGAAAAAGAAAAGAAGGGACAATGCTACTATCTTTTACACACTTGTGCTTCAAAGTAGCACCATGATCTTCATGATAGAGAGTCTCTTGTTTTGTCACTTTCATATACTAGTGGGAATTTTCATTATAGAACTTGGCTTGTATATTCCAACGATGGGCTTCCTCAAATGCCCTAGGTCTTCGTGAGCAAGCAAGTTGGATGCACACCCACTTAGTTTCTTTTGTTGAGCTTTCATACATTTATAGCTCTAGTGCATCCGTTGCTTGGCAATCCCTACTCACTCACATTGATATATATTGATGGGCATATCCATAGCCCATTGATACACCTAGTTGATGTGAGAACATCTTCCTCTTTTTGTCTTCTCCACAACCACCATTCTATTCCACCTATAGTGCTATATCCATGGCTCACGCTCATGTATTGCATGAAAGTTGAAAAAGTTTGAAAAAATTAATGTATGAAACAATTGCTTGGCTGAAACCGGGGTTGTGCATGATTTGAATATTTTGTGTGACGAAAATGGAGCATAGCCAAACTATATGATTTTGTAGGGATGAACTTTCTTTTGCCATGTTATTTTGAGAAGACATAATTGTTTTGTTAGTATGCTTGAAGTATTATTATTCTTATGTCAATATTAAACTTTTGTTTTGAATCTTTCGGATCTGAACATTCATGCAACAATAAAGAAAATTGCATTGAGAATTATGTTAGCTAGCATTCCACATCAAAAATTCTGTTTTTATCATTTACCTACTCGAGGACGAGCATGAATTAAGCTTGGAGATGCTTGATACGTCTCCAATGTATCTATAATTTTTGATTGTTCGATGCTGTTATGTTATCCATCTAGGATGTTTTATATGTATTTATATGCTATTTTATATGATTTTTGGGACTAACCTATTAACCCAGAGACCAGTGCCAGTTTCTGTTTTCCCCTTGTTTTTTAGTATCGTAGAAAAGGAATAGCAAACGGAGCCCAATTGACCTGAAACTCAACGGAGGCTATTTTTGGACCAGAAAAAGCCTAGGGAGTACCGGAGGAGGACTAGAAGATTCCCGGGCTGCCCACGAGGGTAGGGGCGCCCCCCTGGGCGTGCCCTGAAGGAAATATGCCCTAGAGGCAATAATAAAGTTATTATTTATTTCCTTATATCATGATAAATGTTTATTATTCATGCTAGAATTGTATTAACCGGAAACTTAGTACATGTGTGAATACATAGACAAAACAAAGTGTCCCTAGTATGCCTCTACTAGACTAGCTCATTGATCAAAGATGGTTATGTTTCCTAACCATAGACATGAGTTGTCATTTGATCAACGGGGTCACATCATTAGGAGAATGATGTGATGGACTAGACCCATAGCTTAGCACTATGATCATTTAGTTTTACTGCTATCGCTTTCTTGATGACTTATACATGTTCCTATGACTATGAGATTATGCAACTCCCGTATACCGGAGGAACACCTTGTGTGCTATCAAATGTCACAACGTAACTGGGTGATTATCAAGATGCTCTACAGGTGTCTCCGAAGGTGTTCGTGGTGTTGACATAGATCAAGAATAGGATTTGTCACTCCGAGTGTTGGAGAGGTATCTCTGGGCCCTCTCGATAATACACATCATAATAAGCCTTGCAAGCATATGACTAATGAGTTAGTCATGAGATGATGCATTATGGAACGAGTAAAGAGACTTGCCGGTAACGAGATTAACTAGGTATGGTGATACCGACGATCGAATCTCGGGAAAGTAACATACCGATGACAAAGGGAACAACGTATGTTGTTATGTGGGTTGACCGATAAAGATCTTCGTAGAATATGTAGGAGCCAATATGAGCATCCAGGTTCCGCTATTGGTTATTGACCGGAGATGAGTCTCGGTCATGTCTACATAGTTCTCGAACCCGTAGGGTCCGCCTGCTTAACGTTTGATGACAATCAGTATTATGAGTTTATGTGTTTTGATGTACCGAAGGTAGTTCGGAGTCTCGGATGAGATCGGGGACATGACGAGGAGTCTTGAAATGGTCGAGACGTAAAGATCGATATATTGGACGACTATATTCGGACATCAGAAAGGTTCCGAGTGATTCGGGTATTTTTCGGAGTACCGGGGAGTTACGGGAATTCGCCGGGGAGTATATGGGCCTTACTGGGCTTTAGGGGAAAGAGAGAAGAGGAAGGCTACGCCCCCCAAGGCCTAGTCTGAATTGGACTAAGGGGAGGGGATGCGCCCCCTCCTTCCTTCTCTTCTCTTTTCCCTTTCCTTCTCTCCTACTCCTACTACATGGAAGGGCTCCTAGTTCTACTAGGAAAGGGGGAATCCTACTCCCGGTGGGAGTAGGACTTCCCTAGGGCGCGCCATAGAGAGGGCCGGCCCTCCACCTCCTCCACTCCTTTATATACGGGGGTAGAGGCACCCCATAGACACACAAGTTGATCGGTTGATCTCTCCCAACCGTGTGCGGTGCCCCTCTCCACAGAAACACACCTCGATCATATCGTTGCAGTGCTTAGGCAAAACCCTGCGCCGGTAGCTTCATCATCTCAGTTTCCATGCCGTCGTGCTGACAAAACTCTCCCATGAGACTCTACTTGATCAAGAGCTCGTGGGACGTCATCAAGCTGAACGTGTGCTGAACGCGGAGGCTCCGTAAGTTCGGTGCTTGATCGATTGGATCGCGAAGAAGTTCGACTACATCAACCGCGTCACTAGACGCTTCCGCTCCCGGTCTACGAGGGTACGTAGACACACTCCCCACTCTTGTTGCTATGCATCTAGTAGATAGATCTCGCGTGTGTTGGGAAACATAGTATTTTAAAATTTTCCTACGATCACGCAATATCTATCTACCAAATGCATAGCAACGAGAGGGGAGAGTGTGTCTACGTACCCTCGTAGACCGAAAGTGGAAGCGTTTATCAAAGCGGTTGATGTAGTCGTACACCTTCACGATCCGTCCCGATATAGTACCGAACGTACGGCACCTCCGCGTTCAACACACGTTCAGCTCGATGACGTCCTCGCCTTCTTGATCCAGCAAGACAGGCGAAGTAGTAGATGAGTTCCGGCAGCACGACGGCGTGGTGACGGTTGTTGATGAAGAACAATCTCTGCAGGGCTTCGCCAAGCACTACAGAAACTAGACGGAGGATAAACTAGAGGGTCGGGGTTGCCGGCACACGGCTTGGTGTATCTTGATGTGTCTTGGGTGCTAGCCCTACCCCTCTATTTTTATGTTGAGCCTTGGGGTCGAAATTTGGAGTAAAAGCCTTCACAAAGTCGGTTTCACCCGAAAGGCAAGAGTCCTTCTCGGACTCCAGGGCCAGACGCCAAGGTTCCCGGCGTCTGGACCCAGATGCCAGGTACCCTGGCGTCTGGCCCCTGGACTTCGCAAAACTTCCTTTGCGCCTTCCAAAAACCTTGTGTGCTTTCCCTTTTGGCCCAAATAAAGTGTTCTGGTACCCAAACATTTCGGGAAGCATCCAGAACCCCTTCCGGTGAACTCTGGAACCCTTCTGGAGGTCAAACACTATTATCCCATATATTAATCTTTATCTCCGGACCATTCCAGAGTTCCTCGTCATGTCCGTGATCACATCCGGGACACCGAATAACATTCGGTCACCAACATACATAACTCATTAAATACTATATCGTCAATGAACGTTTAAGCGTGAGGACCCTACGGGTTCGAGAACTATGTAGACATGACCGAGACATCTCTCCGGTCAATAACCAATAGCGGAACCTGGATGCCCATATTGGCTCCTACATATTCTACGAAAATCTTTATTGGTAGAACCGCATAACAACATACGTTGTTCCCTTTGTCATCGGTATGTTACTTGCCCGAGATTCGATCGTCGGTATCTCAATACCTAGTTCAATCTCGTTACAGGCAAGTCTCTTTACTCGTTCTGTAATACATCATCTCGTTACTAACTCATTAGTCATTTGCTTGCAAGGCATATTATGATGTGCATTACCGAGAGGGCCCAGAGATACCTCTCCGACACTCGGAGTGACAAATCCTATTCTTGATCTATGCCAACACCACGAACACCTTCGGAGACACCTGTAGAGCATCTTTATAATCACCCAGTTACGTTGTGACGTTTGATAGCACACAAGGTGTTCCTCCGTTATTCGGGAGTTGCACAATCTCATAGTCATAGGAACATGTATAAGTCATGAAGAAAGCAATAACAGTAAAACTAAATGATCATAGTGCTAAGCTAACGGATGGTTCTTGTCCATCACATCATTCTCCTAATGATGTGACCCCGTTGATCAAATGACAACTCATGTCTGTGGCTAGGAAACATAACCATCTTTGATCAATGAGCTAGTCTAGTAGAGGTATACTAGGGACACTCTGTTTTGTCTATGTATTCACACATGTACTAAGTTTCCAGTTAATACAATTCTAGCATGAATAATAAACATTTATCATGATATAAGGAAATAAATGATAACTTTATTATTGCCTCTAGGGCATATTTCCTTCATCGTGATAAAATTTTGAAATACTACGTTCCCCAACAGTGGCATCATGAGCCAGGTCTATGCGTAGATGATATGCACGAGTAGAACACAAGTGAGTTGTGGACGATACTAGTCATACTGCTTACCAGCATGTCATACTTTGATTCGACGGTATTGTTGGATGAAGCGGCCCGGACCGACATTACGCATACGCTTACGCGAGACTGGTTCTACCGACGTGCTGCGCACACAGGTGGCTGGCGGGTGTCAGTTTCTCCAACTTTAGTTGAATCAAGTGTGGCTACGCCCGATCCTTGTGAAGGTTAGAACAACATATACTTGACAAAATATCGTTGTGGTTTTGTATGCGTAGGTAAGAACAGTTCTTGCTAAGCCCATAGCAGCCACATAAAACTTGCAACAACAAAGTAGAGGACGTCTAACTTGTTTTTGCAGGGCATGTTGTGATGTGATATGGTCAAGACGTGATGAGTTATACGTTATTGTATGAGATGATCATGTTATGTAAAGTTATCGGCAACTGGCAGGAGCCATATGGTTGTCGCTTTATTGTATGAAATGCAATCGCCATGTAATTGCTTTACTTTATCACTAAGCGGTAGCGATAGTCGTGGAAGCAATAGTTGGCGAGACAACAACAATGCTACGATGGAGATCAAGGTGTCGCGCCGGTGACGATGGTGATCATGACGGTGCCTTGGAGATGGATATCAAAGGCACAAGATGATGATGGCCATATCATATGACTTATATTGATTGCATGTGATGTTTATCTTTTATGCATCTTATTTTGCTTAGATCGACGGTAGCATTATAAGATGATCTCTCACTAAATTTCAAGGTATAAGTGTTCTCCCTGAGTATGCACCGTTGCGAAAGTTCGTCGTGCCGAGACACCACGTGATGATCGGGTGTGATAAGCTCTACCTTCAAATACAACGGGTGTAAGCCAGTTTTGCACATGCAGAATACTCGGGTTAAACTTGACGAGCCTAGCATATGCAGATATGGCCTCGGAACACTGGAGACCGAAAGGTCGAGCGTGAATCATATAGTAGATATGATCAACATAAGATGTTCACCATTGAAAACTACTCCATCTCACGTGATGATCAGACATGGTCTAGTTGATTTGCATCACGTGATCATTTAGATGACTTGAGGGAAGTCTATCTAAGTGTGAGTTCTTTAGTAATATGATTAAATTGAACTTTAATTTATCATGAACTTAGTCCTGATAGTATTTGCAAATTATGTTGTAGATCAATTGCTCGCGTTATAGCTCCCCTATGTTTTTGATATGTTCCTAGAGAAAACTAAGTTGAAAGATGTTAGTAGCAATGATGCGGACTTGTTCCGTGATTTGAGGATTTTCCTCATTACTGCACAGAAGTATTATGTCCTTGATGCACCGCTAGGTGACATATCTATTGCAGGAGCAGATGTAGACGTTATGAACGTTTGACAAGCTCGATATGATGACTACTTGATAGTTTAGTGCGTCATACTTTACAGCTTATAACCGGGACTTCAAAAACGTTTTGAACGCCACGGAGCATATGAGATGTTCCAAGAGTTGAAATTAGTATTTCATACTCATGCCCGTGTCGAGAGGTATAAGACCTCTGAGGCTCTGACAGTACATTGCCTACAAGATGGAGGAGAATAGCTCAACCAGTGAGCATGTGCTCAAATTGTCTGGGTACTACAATTGCTTGAATCAAGTGGGAGTTAATCTTCCAGATAAGATAGTAATTGACAAAGTTCTCTAGTCACTATCACCAAGTTAGTAGAACTTCGTGATGAACTATAATATGCAAGGGATGACGAAAGTAATTTCCGAGCTCTTCGCGATGCTTAAATCGGCGAAGGTAGAAATCAAGAAAGAGCATCAAGTGTTGACGGTTAACAAGACCACTTGTTTCAAGTAAAGGGCAAAAGGATAGAAAGGGAACTTGAAAAAGAATGACAAGCAAGTTGTCACTCCCGTGAAGAAACCCAAAGCTAAACTCAAGCCTGAAACTAAGTGCTTCTACTGCAAAGGAAATGGTCACTGGAAGTGGAACTGCCCTAGATACTTGGCGGATAAGAAGGATGGCAAAGTGAATAAAGGTATATTTGATAAACAGATTATTGATATGTACTTTACTAGTGTTCATAGCAACCCCTGCGTATTTGATATCGGTTCAGTTGCTAAAATTAGTAACTCGAAACGAGAGTTGCAGAATGAACAGAGACTAGTTAAAGGTGAAGTGACGATGTTGGAAGTGGTTCCAAGATTGATATGATCATCATCGCACACTCCCTATACTTTCGGGATTAGTGTAGAACCTAAATAAATGTTATTTGGCATTTGCGTTGAGCATGAATATGATTTGATCATGTTTGTTGGAATACAGTTATTCATTTAAAGTCATAGACTAATTGTTATTCTGTTTACATGAATAAAGCCTTCGATGGTCATACACCCAATGAAAATAGTTTATTGGATCTCGATCATAGTGATACACATATTCATAATATTGAAGCCAGAAGATGCAAAGTTAATAATAATAGCGCAACTTATTTTTGGCACTACCGTTTAGGTCATATTGGTGTAAAGCGCATGAAGAAACTCCATATTGATGGAATTTTGGAATCACTTGATTATGAATCACTTGGTGCTTGCGAACCATGCCTCATGGGCAAGATGACTAAAACTCCGTTCTCCGGAACAATGGAGCGAGCAACTGATTTATTGGAAATCATACATACTGATGTATGTGGACCGATGAGTGTTAAGGCTCGCGGCGAGTATCGTTATTTTCTAACCTTCACTTATGATTTGAGCAGATATGGATATATCTACTTAATGAAACACAAGTCTGAAACATTTGAAAAGTTCAAATAATTTCAGAGTGAAGAAGAGAATCATCGTAACAAGAAAATAAAGTTCCTACGATCTGATCATGGAGGTGAATATTTGAGTTACGAGTTTGTCTTCATTTGAAACAATGTGGAATAGTTTCACAACTCACGCCACCCGGAACACCACAACGTAATGGTGTGTCCGAACGTTGTAACCGTGCTTTATTAGATGTGGTGCGATCTATGATGTCTCTTACCGATTTACCACTATCATCTAGGGTTGTGCATTAGAGACAGCTGCATTCATGTTTAATAAGGGCACCATCTAAAAATCCGTTGAGACGACGCCTTATGAACTGTGGTTTGGCAAGAAACCAAAGTTGTCATATCTTAAAGTTTGGGGCTGCGATGCTTATTTGAAAAAGCTTCAACCTGATAAGCTCGAACCCAAGTCGGAGAAATGTGTCTTCATAGGATACCCAAAAGAGACTGTTGGGTACACCTTCTATCACAGATCCGAAGGCATGATATTCGTTGCTAAGAATGGATCCTTTCTAGAGAAGGAGTTTCTGGGAAGTGGAACTTGATGAGGTAATTGTACCTTCTCCCGAATTGGAAAGTAGTACATCATAGAAACTAGTTCCAGTGATTCCTACACCAATTAGTGAGGAAGCTAATGCTGATGATCATGAAACTTCGGATCAAGTTGCTACTGAACTTCGTAGATCAACCAGAGTACGTTCCGTGTGAGAGTGGTACGGCAACCCGGTTCTAATAATCATGTTACTAGACCATGATGAACCTACGAACTATGAGGAAGCGATGATGAGCCCAGATTCCGCAAAATGGCTTGAGGCCATGAAATCTGAGATGGGAGCCATGTATGAGAACAAAGTGTGGACTTTGGTTGACTTGCCCGATGATCGGCAAGCCATCGAAAATAAATGTATCTTCAAGAGGAAGACCGACGCTGACGGTAATGTTACTGTTTACAATGCTCGACTTGTTGCGAAAGGTTTTCGACAAGTTCAAGGAGTTGACTACGATGATACTTTCTCACCCGTAGCGATGCTTAAGAATTTCCGAATCATGTTAGCAATTGCCGCATTTTATGATTATGAAATCTGGCAAATGGATGTCAAAACTGCATTCCTGAATGGATATCTTAAAGAAGAGTTGTATATGATGCAACCAGAAGGTTTTGTCGATCCTAAAGGTGCTAACAAAGTGTGCAAGCTCCAGTGATCCATCTATGGACTGGTGCAAGCATCTCAGAGTTGGAATATATGCTTTGATAAGTTGATCAAAGCATATAAATTTATACAGACTTGCGGTGAAGCCTGTATTTACAAGAAAGTGAGTGGGAGCACTACAGCCTTTCTGATAAGTATATGTGAATGACATATTGTCGATCAGAAATGATGTAGAATTTTCTGGAAAGTATAAAGGAGTGTTTGAAAGGAGTTTTTTTTCAAAGAAAAACCTCGGTAAAGCTGCTTACATATTGAGCCTCAAGATCTATAGAGATAGATCGAGACGCTTGATAAGTTTTTTCAATGGGTACATACCTTGACAAGTTTTTGAAGTAGTTCAAAATGGATCAGTCAGAGAAGGAGTTCTTGCCTGAGTTGTAAGGTATGAAGTTGAGTAAGACTCAAAGCCCGACATCGACGGAAGATAGAGAAAGAATGAAAGTCATTCCCTATGCCTCAGCCATAGGTTCTATAAAGTATGCCATGCTGTGTACCAAACCTGTTGTGTACCTTACCATGAGTTTGGCAAGGAGGTACAAAAGTGATCCATGAGTAGATCACTGGACAATAGTCAAAATTATCCTTACTTACTGGATGACTAAGGAAATGTTTCTCGATTATGGAGATGATAAAGAGTTCGTCGTAAAGAGTTACACCGATGCAAGCTTTATACTAATCCAGATGACTCGAAGTATCAATCTGGATGCATATTGGAAGTGAGAGCAATTAGCTAGAGTAGCTCCATGCAGAGCATTGTAGACATAGAAATTTGCGAAATACATACGGATCTGAATGTGTCAGACCCGTTGACTAAACTTCTCTCACAAGAAAAATATGATCACACCTTAATACTCTTGGGTGTTAATCACATAGCGATGTGAACTAGATTATTGACTCTAGTAAACCCTTTGGGTATTGGTCACATGGCGATGTGAACTATGGGTGTTATTCACATAACGATGTGAACTATCGGTATTAAATCACATGGAGATGTGAACTAGATTATTGACTCTAGTGCAAGTGAGAGACTGAAGGAAATATGCCCTAGAGGCAATAATAAAGTTATTATTTATTTCCTTATATCATGATAAATGTTTATTATTCATGTTAGAATTGTATTAACCAGAAACTTAGTACATGTGTGAATACATAGACAAAACAAAGTGTCCCTAGTATGCCTCTACTAGACTAGCTCATTGATCAAAGATGATTATGTTTCCTAACCATAGACATGAGTTGTCATTTGATCAACGGGGTCACATCAATAGGAGAATGATGTGATGGACTAGACCCATAGCTTAGCACTATGATCATTTAGTTTACTGCTATTGCTTTCTTCATGACTTATACATGTTCCTATGACTATGAGATTATGCAACTCCCGTATACCGGAGGAACACCTTGTGTGCTATGAAACGTCACAATGTAACTGGGTGGTTATAAAGATGCTCTACAGGTGTCTCCGAAGGTGTTCGTGGTGTTGGTATAGATCAATAATAGGATTTGTCACTCCGAGTGTCGGAGAGGTATCTCTAGGCCCTCTCGGTAATACACATCATAATAAGCCTTGCAAGCAAATGAATAATGAGTTATTCACAAGATGATGCATTACGGAACGAGTAAAGAGACTTGCCGGTAACGAGATTAACTAGGTATGGTGATACCGACGATCAAATCTCGTGAAAGTAACATACCGATGACAAAGGGAACAACATATGTTGTTATGCGGTTTGACCGATAAAGATCTTCGTAGAATATGTAGGAGCCAATATGAGCATCCAGGTTCCGCTATTGGTTATTGACCAGAGATGAGCCTCGGTCATGTCTACATAGTTCTCGAACGCATAGGGTCCGCACGCTTAACGTTTGATGACGATCGGTATTATGAGTTTATGTGTTTTGATGTACCGTAGGTAGTTCGGAGTCCCGGATGAGATCGGGGACATGACGAGGAGTCTCGAAATGGTTGAGACGTAAAGATCGATATATTGGATGACTATATTCGGACATCAGAAAGTTTCCGAGTGATTCGGGTATTTTTCGGAGTACCGGGGAGTTACGGGAATTTGCCGGGGAGTATATGGGCCTTATTGGGCTTTAGGGGAAAGAGAGAAGAGGAAGGCTGCGCCCCCCAAGGCCTAGTCCGAATTGGACTAAGGGGAGGGGCTGCGCCCCTCCTACCTTCTCTTCTCTTTTCCCTTTCCTTCTCTCCTACTCCTACTACTTGGAAGGGCTCCTAGTTCTACTAGGAAAGGGGGAATCCTACTCCCGGTGGGAGTAGGACTCCCCTAGGGCGCGCCATAGAGAGGGCTGGCCCTCCACCTCCTCCACTCCTTTATATATGGGGGTAGAGGCACCCCATAGACACACAAGTTGATCAGTTGATCTCTCCCAACCGTGTGCGGTGCCCCTCTCCACAGAAACACACCTCGATCATACCGTTGCAGTGCTTAGGCAAAGCCCTGCGCCGGTAGCTTCATCATCTCCGTCACCACGCCGTCGTGCTGACGAAACTCTCTCGTGAGACTCTACTGGATCAAGAGCTCGTGGGACGTCATCAAGCTGAACGTGTGCTGAACGCGGAGGCGCCGTACGTTCGGTGCTTGATCGGTTGGATCGCGAAGAAGTTCGACTACATCAACCGCGTCACTAGACGCTTCCGCTCCCGGTCTACGAGGGAGCGTAGACACACGCTCCCCTCTTGTTGCTATGCATCTAGTAGATAGATCTTGCGTGATCGTAGGAAAATTTTGAAATACTACGTTCCCCAACATGCCCCCTACCTCGTGGACAGCCCGGAGATCCCCTTTACTTGTTCCCGACTCTAACACCCCCTATATATACAGAACCTCCAGAAAATAACCTAGATCAGGAGTTCTGCCGCCGTAAGTCTCTGTTGCCATCGAAAACCAATCTAGACCATTTTTGGCACCCTATCGGAGGGGGAAATCCCTCTCTAGTGGCCATCTTCATCATCCCGGCGCTCTCCATGACGAGGGGGAGTAGTTCACCCTCGGGGCTGAGAGTATGTATCAGTAGCTATGTGTTTGATCTCTCTCTCTCTCTCTCTCTCTCTCTCTCTCTCTCTCTCTCTCTCTCGTGTTCTTGAGATGGCAGGATCTTGATGTATCGCGAGCTTTGCTATTATTGTTGGATCTTATGATGTTTCTCCCCCTCTACCTTCTTGTAATGGATTGAGTTTTCCCTTTGAAGTTATCTTATCGGATTGAGTCTTTAAGGATTTGAGAACACTTGATGTATGTCTTGTGTGGGATACCCGTGGTGACAATGGGGTATTCTATTGATTCACTTGATGTATGTTTTGGTGATCAACTTGCGGGTTCCGTGGCCTTGGGAATATATGCATAGGGGTTGGCACACGTTTTTGTCTTGACTCTCCGGTAGAAACTTTGGGGCACTCTTTGAAGTACTTGTTGGTTGAATAGATGAATTTGATATTGTGTGATGCATATCGTATAATCGTGCCCACGGATACTTGAGGTGACATTAAGGTTTTGGTTGATTTGTATCTTAAGGTGTTATTCTAGTACGAACTCTAAGATAGATCAAACGGAAAGAATAGCTTCGTGCTATTTTACTACGGACTCTTGAATAGATCGATCAGAAAGAATAACTTTGAGGTGGTTTCGTACCCTACAATAATCTCTTCATTTGTTCTCCATCGTTAGTGACTTTGGAGTGACTCTTTGTTGCATGTTGAGGGATAGTTATATGATCCAATTATGTTATTGTTGTTGAGAGAACTTGTACTAGTGAAAGTATGAACCCTGGGCCTTGTTTCCTAGCATCGCAATACCGTTTACGTTCACTTTTATCATTAGTTACCATGCTGCTTTTATATTTTCATATTACAAAAACATATATCTACCATCCATATTGCACTTGTATCACCATCTCTTCGCCGAACTAGTGCACCTATACAATTTACCATTGTATTGGGTGTGTTGGGGACACAAGAGACTCTTTGTTATTTGGTTGCATGGTTGTTTGAGAGAGACCATCTTCATCCTACGCCTCCCACGAATTGATAAACCTTAGGTCATCCACTTCAGGGAAATTTGCTACTGTCCTACAAACCTCTGCACTTGGAGGCCCAACAACGTCTACAAGAAGAAGGTTGCATAGTAGACATCAGCTACCCGAGCTGTGTCTCCACGGGCTCCGGCTTGATGGGGAGGAACGCCAGCGAGCCGGAGGAGCGGGAGCAGGAGACAGACGAGGAAGAGCTCGCCGTCTCTATGTGCCTCGGCATCCAATAACTGCCACAGCGGTGGAAAAAGGAGGGGGCGTCGGGTACTCCAACCGCGGCGAGTTGCCGCCCTGGATGTACTCGAGGACGGCCTCCAGCGTGCGCCCCGGGACGCCCCATCCTTGTCACTGCCCCTCGAAGTTGTGGCGACTGTGGGGTGTGGTCCCGTTGGTGGCTTCAAGCTGCCCGGCGTGGCGATGCTCGAAGTACGCCACCCATAGCATGTTGCTATTGGAGGCGCACCTCGGCTGGTCCCTCGCGTTCGCCGGCAGTGAGGACCGGATGCGCGCGATCCCAACGCGACGGTCAGCTCTGGTGGGTGGCAGTGGCACCGGGACGTCACTGACTCTCAGCCTTCACGAACCCGACACACGCATATCCGGTGGCGCAGGGTAGTCCACCTTGTAGAGGAGCCGGACCTCGTCCTCGTGCAGGTGGCGGAGGCCGAAGCCATTGGCAGCCGCTCCGTCGCCGGGGTATGTCTCGGCCATGTCACCGGCGGGGGAGCGAGAGAGAGAGAGAGATGAGGGGTGGTCGAGAGGGGCGACGTGTTGGGGAACATTGCATGGGAAACAAAAAAAATCTACGCACACGCGACATCTATCCATGGAGATGCATAGCAATGAGAGGGGAGAGTGTGTCTATGTACCCTCATAGACCGGAAGCAAAAGCGTTTATTAGTGCGGTTGATGTAGTCGAACTTCTTCGTGATACAACCGATCAAGTACCGAACGTACGACACCTTCACGTTCAGCACACGTTCAGCTCGGTTATGTCCTCTCCTTCTTGATCCCGCAAGACGAGCAAAGTAGTATATGAGTTTCGGCAGCACGACGGCGTGGTGACAGTGATGGTGATGCTATCTCCGTAGGGCTTCGCTTAAGCACTACAAAAATATGACCGAGGGGCAAAACTGTGGAGAGGGGTGCCGCACACGGCTAAGATAATATTCTCTCTCATATATATATATATATATATATATATATATATATATATATATATATATATATATATATATATATATATATATATATATATATATATATATATATATATATATATATAGGTGGGGGAGGGGGGAGGCACAGGCGCAACAAATAGGTGGCTCGCCGACCCTAGAGCTCCTGCCTTGGTCGCGCCCCCTGCCATGTTTTCCCAAAGGGGGAAGGAGGAAGGCAGGGGGAGGCTGACTCCTCCCTTTCCTTCCCTCCCCTAGGGCCGGCCACCATAGAGGGGCGCACTAGCCCCTTGTGGGCTGGTGTGTTCCCTCACTTGGCCCATAAGGCCCATATACTTCCCGGGGCTTACCGGGACCCCTTCCGGTGACCCGATGACTACCCGGTATGCCCCAAAACTCTTCCAGTGTCCAAATAGTATCATCCTATATATCAATCTTTACCTCCGGACCATTCTGGAGCTCCTCGTCATTTCCGTGATCTCATCTGGGACTCCGAACAATATTCGGTCACCAAATCACATAACTCATATAACACTATATGGTCAACGAATGTTAAGCGTGCGGACCCTACGAGTTCGAGAACTATGTAGACATGACCGAGACGCTTCTTCGGTCAATAACTAATAGCGGAACCTGGATGCCCATATTGGTTCCTACATATTCTACGAAGATCTTTATCGGTCGAACCGTTATGACAACATACGTAATTCCTTTTGTCCGTCGGTTGTTACTTGCCCGAGATTTGATCGTCGGTATCTCCATACCTAGTTCAATCTCGTTAACAGCAAGTCTCCTTAGTCGTTCCATAATACATCATCTCATAACTAACTCCTTAGTCATTTTTCTTGCAAGCTTCTTGTGATGTGTACTACTAAGAGGGCCCAGAGATACCTATCCAATACACGGAGTGACAAATCCTAATCTCGATCCATGCCAACTCAACAGACACCTTCGGAGATACCTGTAGAGCATATTTATGATCACCCATTTATGTTGTGATGTTTGATAGCACACAAGATATTCTTTCGGTATCCGAGAGTTGCATGATCTCATAGTCGAAGGAATATGTATTTTACATTAAGAAAGCAATAGCAATAAACTGAACGATCATATGATAAGTTAACAGACGGGTCTTGTCCATCACATCATTCTGTCAATGATGTGACCCCGTTATCAAATGACAACTCATGTCTATGGTTAGGAAACCTTAACCATCTTCGATGAACGAGCTAGTCTAGTAGAGGCTTACTAGGGACACGATATTTGTTTATGTATTCACACATGTATTTAAGTTTCTGGTCAATACAATTCTAGCATGAATAATAAACCTTTATCATGAATAAGGAAATATAAAATAATAAAAACTTTATTATTGCCTCTAGGGCATATTTCCATCAACCTCCCACTTGCACTAGAGTCAATTATCTATATTACATTGTAATGAATCTAACACCCACGGAGTCTTGGTGTTGATCATGTTTTGCCCGTGGAAGAGGCTTAGTCAACGGGTCTACCACATTCAGATCCGTATGTACTTTGCAAATTTCTATGTTTCCATCCTTGACCTTTGCATGGATGGAGTTGAAGCGTCTCTTGATGTGTTATGTTCTCTCATGAAACCTGGATTCCTTCGCCATGGCAATTGCTCCAGTGTTGTCACAAAAGATTGTCATTGGACCCGATGCACTTGGTATTACACCCAGATCGGATATGAACTACTCCTTCATGTGCTGCTTCCGAAGTAGCTACGTACTCTGCTTCACACGTAGATCCCGCCATGACGCTTTGCTTGGAACTGCACCAACTGACAGCTCCACCATTCAATATAAATACGTATCCGGTGTGAGACTTAGAGTCATCCGGATCCGTGTCGAAGCTAGCATCGACTTAACCCTTTAGGACGAGCTCTTCATCACCTCCATAAACAAGAAACATATCATTTGTCCTTTTCAGGTACTTCAGGATGTTCTTGACCGCTGTCTAGTGATCCACTCCTGGATTACTTTGGTACCTCCCAGCCAAACTTATGGCAAGGCACACATAAGGTCTAGTACACACCACATCATACATGATAGAACCTATGGCTAAGGCATATGGAATGCCTTTCATTTTCTCTCTATCGTCTAAAGTGGTCGAGATTTGAGTCTGACTCAATTTCACACCTTGTAACACAGGCAAGAACCCTTTCTTTGACTGACCCATTTTGAACTTCTTCAAAACTTTGTCAAGGTATGTGCTTTGTGAAAGTCCAATTAAGCGTCTTGATCTATCCATATAGATCTTGATGCCCAATATATAAGCAGCTTCACCAAGGTCTTTCATTGAAAAATTCCTATTCAAGTATCCTTTTATGCTATCCCAAAATTCTATATCATTTCCAATCAACAATATGCCATCCACATATAATATTAGAAATGCTACATAGCTCCCATTCACTTTCTTGTAAATACAGGCTTCACCGTAAGTTTGTATAAAACCATATGCTTTGATCACCTCATAAAAGCGTATATTCCAACTCTGAGATGCTTGCACCAGTCCATAGATGGATCACTGGAGCTTGCACACTTTGTTAGCACCTTTAGGATCGACAAAACCTTCTAGTTGTATCATATACAACTCTTCTTTTAGAAATCCATTAAGAATGCAGTTTTGACATCCATTTGCCAGATTTGATAATCATAAAATGCTGCAATTGCTAACATGATTTGGACAGACTTAAGCATCGCTACGGGTGAGAAAGTCTCATCGTAGTCAACTCAAACTTGTGAAAAACCTTTTGTGACAAGTTGAGCTTTGTAGACTTTAACATTACCATCATTGTCAGTCTTCTTCTTAAAGATCCATTTATATTCTATGGCTTGCCGATCAGCAGGCAATTCCACCAAAGTCCACACTTTATTCTCATACATGGATCCTATCTCAAATTTCATGGCCTCAAGCCATTTTTCGAATCTGGGTTCATCATAGCTTCTTCATAGTTCGAAGGTTCCTCGTTGCTAACAACATGACTTTCAGGATAGGATTACCATACCACTCTAGTGCGGTAAGTGTTCTGGTCGGCCTTCAAGGTTCAGTAGTAACTTGATCTGAAGTTTCATGATCATCGTCATTTGCTTCTTCTCTAGTTGGTGTAAGCATCACATGAACCGTTTTCTTTGATGAGCTACTTTCCAATTCGAGAGAACGTACAATTACCTCATCGAGGTCTACTTTCCTCCCACTCACTTCTTTCGAGAGAAACTCCTTAGAAAGTATCAATTCTTAGCAACAAAGATCTTGCCTTTGGATCTGTGGTAGAAGATGTACTGTGACACCCCGAGTCCTATATGCCAGGTGTCTTCCCGTTATTCGCCATCGTTGCCATGTCATTTGCTTGCGTGCTGCCCTTTGCCTTATCATCATGTGCATTTCATCAGCATGTTTTCAAAACAGGCATCCGTCCATAGTTGCCAGGTCTCTCCATTGTCCGTTCTGAGCCCAGACACACTCGCACGCGCCCGTGGCACCTCTGAATAATATTTTTATAAGTGACTCGAAAATGTCCTCGGAATGGGTTGAAACTTGGCGTACGGTCTTATTATAGCATAGGTAGATCACCTGCCAAATTTCGTCGCAATCAGAGCTCATTTGATAGTCCAACCGTTAAACCTATAGAGGCAATATAGGCGGACAAATGTCAGACGTTTCGGTCTCTGAAACGCTGTGCCGGTCCTCTCTCCTCTCATATCATCTCAGCCCACACCCATCCTACACAGCCTACCGCAGCCCACCTAGGCCTGCCTAACCCCCTCGCGATCAGATCCGTCGGGTCGCGATCGGAGGGCTCCGAACCCCCCTAAAACCCCCAACCTAATCCCTACCCTATATAACAGCCCCCTTGCCAAATTTGGCCTCCACTACCTCTTCCCCTACCTCCTAGCCCCCTCCTCCTCGAAAACCACACCACCAGCCAC
>LR738711.1:756436770-756463914 GCA_902687465.1 Secale cereale
CCTCCTCCTCGTTCTCCGGTGAAGTACAGCCGCCGGCTGCCATGTGGCGCCGCCCCATAGGCCCACCTCACCCCCAACCGCCTCCTCACCAAACCCAGGCACGCCACGTGTCTCCTCTCGAGCTCCCCGCCGCCTCAGGCCCGCATGGCCCGTCCACGGCCTTTCCCGGGCCGAAGCGGGCCTGAGCCATCACTCGCGCGGACTCCCGAGCCGCCCCGCTCCTCCCAACGCGCCCGAGCCCCTTGTCCCGGCCGCCTTCGTTGAGCCTCGCCACAGGCGCCCTCAGTCCGCGCCCCGCCGGACTCCGTTGCCCACTCCGTCGCCCTGCCCCGTCTCCACCAACCCCCACCGTCATGCGCAGGCCCGCTGTGCTCGTCCGCCGCCTCCGCCCTCGACCTTCTTCTTCGCCGCCGCCATGGATCTCCGGCAAGCTCACTGTCCCGTCGCCACACGACCTTGCCATCACCGGAAATGGGTCCGACCTGACCAGATCCGCCCGGATCGGGCCAGACCTCGTCCCTTCGGCCTCCACTGGATGCCCTAGCTCGCGCCGCCGCTATGGCCTCCTGCCCGTGAGGAGCACGGGAGGAGGATGACGCACGCAGCCCATCACACCCCCGCATGGGCCCTGGCCTCGCCTGCCGGCCCAGCTGCACAGGCCCCAGCCAGCCAATCCTCCTCTCTTTCCTGGGCCGTAGCCAACAAGGTAAGCCCCACCTAGCCCGCTATCTCGCGGCCGAGCGTCGTTTAGTAAAATGGCGCTCACTCTGGTTTTTTCCCTAAGTTAAAAAAAAACTGCTAAGTCCTCAGTAACTCGTAATATGTATGCATGTTTCAAGTGCCATATCTTTGTGCATGATTGTCCAAATTGAGTGAATAATATGTCAAAATGTTCATATCTCTGTACTCTACATGATGGCTGCATTTTCATGCATGTTAGGGTTCATCTTGATGCCATTATCTCTGTTGCAAAAGTTCATGTTGCTGTAAACTGCTGATAACTAATATAACTTGCTCATTTGTCTTTTTCATATCTTTTTGTGTGATTTTATTTTGAGCATCATGTGCACATGTTTTAGGAGCACAATCAAGTCATCTTTGCAATGGTGTAATTGGTTTGTCATGATATGCCATGTGTTGAGTGGAACAAGCTTGCAAATTGACCTACTCGTTGTTTGCTATTTTCTGAGACTTGTTGAAAACTGGTAAGTCTGAAACTGTTATATTATGATGCCATGTTTGTTTGATGCTACACTCAAATCCATGCAAGTTTTCGAATGTCGAGTGACCATGTATTGAAGTCCATGTTATGCTCCATCCACCCATGCCCATGTTTGCAATTATAAGTTGTTGTAGCATGTCTCTTTCTTGCTCTCAAGTTGTCATCATGATAAATCTGTCAGCCTGTTAACAACATGTTCAATTTGGCAAAGCTCATTATTGTTAATATATGCATGCTATGGAGTTATGCCAATGGAGTTATTTGAAGTATGCCATGCCTACTACATGTTATTTGCATTCGCATGCTTATTATAATTGATATGTTTGCTGTTATGTTCCTCCAAAGTCAGCCTCATCATGTTGTTGTTTGCATTCCCAGATTTTCACTAAGTCCAAGAATCTGCTATAACATGTTTGCATCTTGTTTTGATAAATGCCATGAACATGTTGCTCCCATATATATGCCATGTTGTGTTCCTTGAGCTCCATGTTATGTCCTAGCATGCCATGCTTTTTGTCAGGGATATTACTAGCAGGTATGAACCGGCTAGTGTAAACCGGTTTATTATAATATGTTTGTATGGTTGTAATATTTAGTAAAGGCTACGGCCCAGGAGGTTTTAGGGCCCATGTATAGGGTTATGGTTTGTAAACCGTCCGATGGTGTAACTTGAGAGATAAGGAAGAAAGAGCAGAGACCGAGGCGGACACGAGTATGAGCCGGCCTCGGGACTCTGTAAACCGGACCAGGCGTCACCTCTATATAAAGGGATGACCCGGCGACGGTTCAGGGACAAGCAAGAAACAACCCGTCGAGACAGGCAAGCAAATCAGTCCCTGTTCATCGACGCCCAAGCAATACCAAACCAAACTAGACGTAGGCTTTTACCTTCATCGAAGGGGCCGAACTAGTATAAAACCATCTGTGTCCTTTGTGTGCTTTTAACCCCTTCAAGCTAACCTGTGCGATGGTTCCATCATCAAGTCCGCTAAACCGGACATCGGCCATGCTAATTCCACGACAGTTGGCGCCCACCGTGGGGCCTCCGCACGATGGTTTCGAGTTCTTGAAGGGCAGCTTTGAAGGGCTCAAGGGCTACGTTGCCGGCCGGATGACCAAGAGTCGCCGCGGCCGGATCTACGTCGATGACGCGGGTTGGGGACCGGAGGCCGATTCAATCGAATACGGGTACCGGGTGCCCTTCGGTGGCATCCATGTCTTCATTGGCAAGATCGGCGAACCGGGACCTGAGCCGGACACCTTCTCCAACATCATCGAGCCGGCTCAGCGTGCGAGATCGGCCCGGATTCAGCCCGCCATGAAGCACGTTTTCGTTGGAGCAGTTCACGGGGTCCAAACCGAGGACGGATCGGAATCCGGCGGTGAAACAGTTGTCTACTCCGACGACGGATCCTCATCCGGAGAAACTGAGTCTCTATATCAGTTGCAGGACGGCCGGTCTGAGGGTGAGTCCGACGGGAACAGTATTCCGGACCCCTTTGACCCGCCAAACCGGGTGGCTGTCTTTATGGCCGGTTCACAGCCCACGGTGAACGGGGCGACAGCAGAAGCTGGTGTAGGGGGGAGTGGCCTGGCCCTCTCACCTACCGACGTTCTATCCACCTTAGTCGAGGAGTTTACGGCCAAAGCTGTGGCAGAGGTAGCTCCAACAGACAAGGCGCAGCATGATGCAGAGCTCCTTCAGCTAAAGGGCCGGATTGATCAAGCAAGGGATGATTTGAAGGCAGAGAAGGCTATGATAGCGATAAGGCAAGCAGAATTGAATGATCAGGCTTTTCACCTAAGGATGGAACATGCCTTTACACAGGGAGTAAGAAGTCGGAAGTACCAATCCCGTATACCGCCGATTTATGAAGCGACAGATCTGTTTAGGACGCCAGGGGCAGGAACTAGCAATGATCCGGCTTTAAACCGGAGGGCCCCCCCCAGCGAGGGACGAGCCGGTTTAGCAGCCTACTGCAGAGCAAGATTGACGGATCACATCTACCCCTCACGTTCCTACCCCTCCGGGTCATTACTCGAATCCTTTGGACAATATCGTTGCAGCTGCTTCACGCTTGGCCGCTTT
Organism: Secale cereale; assembly: GCA_902687465.1. Taxonomy (NCBI): domain Eukaryota; kingdom Viridiplantae; phylum Streptophyta; class Magnoliopsida; order Poales; family Poaceae; genus Secale; species Secale cereale. The sequence goes on from LR738711.1 coordinate 756,440,082, forward strand.
ACCCATTGAGGGGACGTCTCCGGTGGCATTGGAGGCACGCAGGGTCAAGGATCTACTCAACACGGCGTTGATACAACAGCAAGCATATTCTCATAGCAGGGAGAGGATACATTCAACACCACGTCACAGCCGGAGTTACACTAGGCATTGGGAGGAACCAGAAGTGTCTAGTAGTGAACGCAGGCGGCATCGGCACAGACAGGATAATCCGGCAGGCGCAGCTGCACAAGCTCAGGATGTAAACCGGGTTAGGTCGGTAGCCCAGGAGGAAATCCGTCAGACGACGCCGGTTCACACGACCACGGCGGAGACAGGAGTCACAACGAGTTCTTTTGGGGTACAGTGTCTTATCCCCGCTTTACGGAGCGTGAAGCTGCCCAAGGATTTCAAAGGACCACGTAAGGTGCCTAATTACATTACAAGATGGCCATGGAGATGCTGGATGTAGATGAAGCGGCTTGTGCAAAATACTTTACTATGATGCTTGAAGGTACAGCCCGGACCTGGCTAAAGGGATTACCCCCAAATTCCATCGGATCATGGGGAGAACTACGTCGCCAGTTTATCAAAAATTTTAAGGATACATGCAAGCAGCCGATGTCAGTGGTGGATCTAGCAGCATGTGTGCAAGGAGAGCAGGAATCTACAAGTGCATGGGTGCGGCGAGTATCGGAGATCTTGCATTCTTCAAATAGTATCAATCCCAGTACGGCAATAGTGACTTTAGAGAACAACTGCCGGTTTGAGTCTCTAAAGCTAAAACTGGGACGGCTTAAACGTGATTGTAACGATATGGGAACTCTCATGAGTGCTCTGGTGAAGTACGGGGACTCTGACAATACTAAGTATCCAGAAGCTGAGGGAGACAAAGCAGGAAAGGTTAAACAACCTGGTAAACCGGCGCAGGGTAATCCGTCTACTGCAAGCTTCTTGGGCAAGCGAAAGGCGGAATGTGGCTCTGATTTCGTAGCCAATACCCAAGTGCAAGGGGGTTTCCAGCACAACAGGGGAAGACCACCTCCACAAACCGGCGGAGGGGGCATCAATTGGGATCAAGAATTAAATCAGCCTTGTCCAAAGCATAGCTTGAGAGGACGACCGGCGAAACAAACTATAGGAGAATGCAGGCCCTTGATGGAAGCAATAGCGGGCCGCTTCAATTCTAACGACAGGCCTCCAAATGGCAGTTCAGGCCCGGGGTTCCATGGTCCGGGTCATCAAGGGAGCAGCTCCGGATCAGGATATCGAGGCAATAGCGGTAGTTATCAAGGCAGGGACAATAATCAATATGGTCAAGGTGGTTATAATAACTAGGGTAATCCGCCGCATGGTCAAGGTGGTTACAATAACCAAGGCAGCCAACAGCAGGGCCAAGGTAATCACAATAACCAGGGTAATCAGCAGCGTCAACAACAGCAGCCACAATCCGGATATCAGAGTAATCCGAATGAGTTGAGCAGTGGGCAATATCATGTGTTCACCACAAGTCTGTGTAAACGAGATCAGAAGGTTTTAAAGCGGGCAGTCCACGCGGTTGAACCGGCGACACCGCAATTCCTGCGCTGGTCAGAGCAGCCCATTGTATGGAGCAGAGAGGATCACCCGATGCGGGTGGATAATCTGGGCCACTTGGCCTTGGTGGTAGCACCACAAGTGGGAGGTTATAGATTCACTAAGGTTCTTATGGACGGTGGCAACAGCATCAATATCTTGTATTATGAGACTTTCCGTCGGATGGGCTTGATGGATAAGAAGCTGAGGCAGTCAAACACGGTGTTCCATGGGGTGGTTCCAGGTAAATCAGCTTATCCAGTTGGGAAAATTGACTTGGAAGTTACCTTTGGAGATGAGCATGATTCCAGGTCAGAGATGATAACTTTCGAAGTGGTCAAGAACCAGAGCCCTTATCACGCGCTGTTTGGGAGGACGGTTTATGCCAGGTTTATGGCTAGGCCATGTTATGTTTATCTGCAGCTCAAAATGCCGGGTCACAAAGGCACGATCACGGTTCACGGAAGTCGCAAGATAGCAATAGAATGTGAAGAGGGAGACGCTGCTTACGCGGAAGCAGTATATGCCACTGAAGAGTTGAAGTTCTACAAAGATAATGTTGATCCGGCAGATATGACCCCGTTGAAGAAGCCAACTACAGAGCATGACCCGATGTTGAAATTTAAATCGGCAGAGGAGACCAAACAAGTTGATTTCGTGCCAGGCGATTCATCTAAACAGTTCACGATCAGCGCGAACCTTGATCCCAAATAGGAAAGCGCGCTCATCGAGTTCATCCGTGAGAACCGGGATATCTTTGCATGGAAACCTTCTGACATGCCAGGTATATCGAGGGAACTCGCTGAGCACAGTCTTAATATTGATCCGAAGTTTAAACCGGTCAAACAGTACCTACACCGCTTCAACGAAGAGAGGCGCAAGGCCATAGGAGAGGAAGTGGCCAGACTTTTGGCTGCAGGGTTCATAGTGGACGTTTTTCACCCAGAGTGCTTGGCTAATCCGGTGCTGGTGCTAAAGAAGAATGGAAAGTGGAGAATGTGTGTGGACTACACAGACCTCAACAAAGCTTGTCCAACCGATCCTTTGGCTCTCCCTCGCATTGATCAGATTATCGATGCTATAGCAGGATGTGAGCGGCTAAGTTTTTTGGATGCATACTCAGGATATCACCAGATCAAGATGGCAGTTAAAGACCAGGAGAAGACAGCTTTCATAACCCCTTTTGGTGCTTTTTGCTATGTATCTATGCCTTTTGGGCTCAAGAGTGCCCAAGCAACTTATCAGCGTTGCGTTCAAAACTGTCTTAAGGGGCAGATAGGAAGAAATGTTCATGCCTATGTGGATGATATTGTGGTGAAGTCAAGGAAGGAAGAGACACTGATGGAAGACCTCAAGGAGACCTTCGACAATCTTCGGGCCTATAAGATGATGCTTAATCCAGAGAAGTGTGCTTTTGGTGTTCCGGCGGGCAAGCTCCTTGGATTTTTGGTGTCAAACAGAGGAATTGAAGCTAATCCTGAGAAAATCAAGGCAATCACATCTTTAACAAAGCCGGTTTGCATTAATGATGTACAACATATCGCTGGCCGGATCACAGCATTGAGCCGGTTTATTAGCCGTTTGGGGGAGAAGGCGATTCCGCTTTATCAGATGCTGAGAAAGACGGATCGGTTTATATGGAGTGATGAGGCAAATACTGCGTTTGAGGATTTGAAGCGACAGCTGGCGAGGCCCCCCAGTCCTAGCTGCCCCTGTTGATAATGAGCCTTTGTTGTTATATGTTGCCGTCAACGCATGGGCAGTTAGTGTGTCAATTGTGGTTGAACGCAAGGAAGCAGGAAAGGAATACCCGGTTCAGCGTCCAGTTTATTACGTGAGTGAAGTACTCATTGAATCCAAGCAGAGGTACCCACATTGGCAGAAGCTGGTATATGGTGTGTTTATGGCAAACCGGAAATTGAAGCACTATTTCCAGGGTCATCCAATAACTGTGGTTAGCTCAGCACCATTGGGGGATATCATCTAGAACAGAGAAGCAACAGGTAGAGTGGCGAAGTGGGCCATTGAGCTCAGCCCACATGAGTTGAAATATGTGCCACGCACCGCTATAAAGTCTCAGGCATTGGTGGATTTCATCAATAATTGGACAGAGGTACAAACACCTGAGGAAAAACCAGATCTTACATACTGGACGATTCACTTCGACGGTTCAAGGCAGTTAGAAGGCTCGGGGGCTGGAGTTGTTTTGACTTCCCCGCGAGGTGATAAGTTTTGTTACGTCCTCCGTTTATTGTTTCCCTGTACTAATAATGCAGCAGAGTATGAAGCATGACTTCATGGTTTGCGGATGGCAAAGGAGATGAACTTAAGCCGGGTTAAATGCTTCGGCGATTCAGATTTGGTGGCACAACAAGTTTCAGACAAGTGGGATTCGAGAGATCCCCTCATGGCGGCCTACAGAAGAGAAGTGGAAACAGTTGCTGGATATTTCAAAGGGTATCAAGTGGACCACATAGACCGGCGAAGGAACGAAGCGGCTGATGCTTTAAGCCGGTTGGGTTCTCAACGTAAACCGGTGCCACCAAATACTTTTCTGGATGAGCTGCACAGTCCATCAGTGCAAGTACCATCGGAGGAAGACTTAGCTGTTCCTGATCCGGAGGCACAGTTGGTTGCAGCACTTCATGTTATTCCGGATTGGACGCTGCCTTATTTGGCATATCTAGGCCGAGGAGAGCTACCGGACGATGAAATAGAAGCACGGCAGATAATCCGGCATTCTAAGTCCATGACAATTGCAAACGGGGAACTTCATCATCGCAGCGTTTCTGGAGCGTTTCAGCGGTGTGTGTCAGCTGAGGAAGGTTGCGAGATTCTTCGCGAGATCCATGAAGGGGATTGTGGTCATCATGCCGGTTCAAAATCATTGGTGGCTAAAGCCTTTCGACATGGTTTCTATTGGTTAACAGCTCATGCTGATGCGGCGGATCTAGTCCGGAAGTGTGATGCTTGTCAGAAATTTTCACGACGTGCTCTTGTTCCGGCACAAGAGCTCCGGATGATACCAATAACCTGGCCGTTTGCGACTTCGGGGCTTGATATGGTTGGACCCTTTAAGCGATCCCAAGATCAGAAAACTCATCTGCTTGTGGCGGTGGATAAGTTTACAAAGTGGATTGAGGCAGAGCCTGTGAGCAAGTGTGATGCAGCCACATCGGTCAAATTCATCAAAAAGGTAATTTTCCGGTTAGGTTCTCCACACAGCATCATCACAGACAACGGCACCAATTTATCTAAGGGTGAGATGGAAGAATTTTGTCAACGAGAGCATATTCGCCTAGATGTATCTTCTGTGGCCCACCCTCAAACCAATGGTCAAGCGGAAAGAGCAAACCAGGAGATTCTGTGAGGTATCAAGCCCCGGCTTATGACTCCCTTGCAAAGAACCCCGGGCTGTTGGGTTGAGGAGTTACCATCTGTCCTTTGGAGTATCGACACTACGCCAAACCGGTCCATAGGTTATACGCCTTTCTTTATTGTTTATGGTGCTGAAGCGGTCCTTCCAAGTGATATCCGTCATGATTCACCAAGGGTGACAGCATATGTTGAAGCGGCTAACGAACAGGCAAGACAAGACAGTTTGGACCGGCTGGATGAAGAACGTGATATAGCAGCCGCACGGTCTGCGATTTATCAGCAAGACTTGCGCAGATATCACAGTCGCCGGATTAAGAGTATAACATTTCAGGAGGGAGACTTAGTACTTCGGCTCATCCAGGACCAAACAGATATGCACAAACTATCCCCACCTTGGAAAGGGCCCTTTGTGGTCAGCAAAAATCTGCACAACGGTTCATACTACCTGGTGGACGTTCGAGAACACAAGGATTCACGGACATCGGAAGAGGAGACAAAGAGGCCGTGGAACATCGCCCTCTTACGGCCCTACTATACCTGAGCCATGAGCTCCACTGTATCCTATGTATATATTATGATTAATGAATAAACCGGCACCCTTGGTAAACCGGGGGCTCAGCCTTTTTTTTCCAACACATGTATTTTATGTGGACAACCATATGTATACTATCATCTGTCATATTTCAAACATATCGATCGGTTTAAAGGTGATTTTGCAGAGTATATATTTAGAAGCAATAAAACTCCCTGAAGAGCGTAAGGTCACATCCGGCTCAAAGAGGACGCTTCATGAAAACCCTCTGGATGGTAATCCATCCAGTGATTGGTTCAAAATTCACCCATGGCTTCATGGAGCCATGGAGGCCCTCTGGAAAGGCTACGGGCATCCAGTGATTGGCTTATATTTACCCATGGTTTCATGGAACCATGGAGGCCCTCTGGAAAGGCTACGGGCATCCAGTGATTGGCTTATATTTACCCATGGTTTCATGGAACCATGGAGGCCCTCTGGAAAGGCTACGGGCATCCAGTGATTGGCTAAAAGTTTTTCTTATGGTTCCTATGGATGGTACCCGCATCCATTGACCAGCCCTCTGGAGAGACGACACTACCCGCATCCAGTGATTGGCTGAACCTTGCTTTGAGCCTGGCAGCTCATAAAAAGCCTTGACTACATGGTTTTATTTGCAAATTTGCATTTTTCTGGTGATTATGTGTTTTGATTCTTTAATCCGGAGTGGGACAATTCAAGAAATTGACCACACATCTACAAAGTTGAAAAATCTGGGTCATGAGCACCAGCATGAGTAAAAAGTTTGGGTCAATCCGGTGTTTATCATAACCCGGAACAATCATCCCGCAGAAACAAAATAAGAAGCCAAGCATGCTTTAAACCGGCAGTTCATATAAAGACCAGGGATTATTGTTGAGTCTATTAAAAGACTCCTTTCAAAAAGGCAATATTCGCCGGATTAAGAGTATCAAGCATACATGGTCTCAGGTATAAAGTTATTTTCTGATATAAGTATACATTTGTTTGATATATTATGAGAACAATTTAATATGTCCGGCGGTAAACCGCTAGGACATATTTTCAGTATTATCTATGCAGGGATAGGACATATGCAAGATAAGCGACATCAGACAAATTTTAAATCGGCAAACATTAAAACAAGAAGTCAGAATATCCGGATCAAAACGGACAATGTGTTCAGCTATCCTATTACAAGGCATAGCAAGCCTGACAGATTAAAAATTGTTCGGTAAAACGGGACTGCAACTACAGCAATAAGCTATGAGCTATGCTCCTTCCTGCTGAGACGGCTGAGCATCAACTTGAGCCGGAGTCTCCTCTTCCTCTTGAAGCGGCTGGAAGTCCGGGGCGCACCGGTCGATTTTCGTTAAAGTACGGAAATACATCTCTTCATTGATGAGCTCCGACGGATCGATATCTGGAGCGAAGGTATGAGGACGCACTGGTGGAATTAGATTGACGGTTTCATAAACCGGCCGCTCCACCCGCTCGTTTTGCAAGTCGTACCCCGGATGATACCTGGATAAATCTGCTTCGGCTGCAAGTTTGCTAGCGAGAGGATGCATCTCCTTTGTCAAGACATAGAGATCCTTCGCAGTAAACGATGATCCGTCTTCCTTGGTATTTGGACACCCATTTAAAGCCTCTTCCGGATCAAAGTCCGGAACCCATGCCTTCGCTCTGGTAAGCGCCACGAGGGCACCGGCTCGAGCAGCAGATTTCTTAACTTCTTCTAAGCGCACTGGCAGAACAGACAGCTTTTCCAACGTGCCTTGGATGGTAGTGGGAGCCGGTTTACTGAATGATGTTGCACTTATGATCCTTTGAGCGCCGGAATACAGCTGCTCGACTAAAGTGTAACATGCCTTAAGTTTCTTCCGTAAGTCATCCCCAAGATGGGTGACACGGCGCCCTGCATATGAATATGGGTGATAAACCGGCACAGGTAGAAGATTACAAGGATGAGAGCAGAAATACAGATTAAATACTTACCGAAGATTGCAGAAGTCATCAACTCTATTTGCCGCTTTAAACCGGATAACTCTTCAGTCATCGGATTAAGAGCTTCTTCAGCGTCCTTAGCCCTTTTTTCCAGATCTTTCTTTTGAACCTCAAAGGCGGTCCGCTCTTCTTCAAAGAATTTCTTCAGCTGTTCAGAAGTCTTTAAACTCAGCTTCAAATCTTTCTTGGCCTTAGAAGCAGCAGCCTCCGTTTCAGCAAGTCTGCTCCAAAGTTCACTGATTTCTTCGTCCCTCCGGTTTAAATCAGCCTACAAGGAAGATCAAGTGGTAAGTGGAAGTAATTTAAAGACAAAAAGTCTCAAGCACACAAACAAGTTGTCTACTTGACACTTGGGGGCTAATGGGCAGTTGAAGTAAAAGCAGAAGTAATTCAAAGACTAAGTCTCAAGCAGACAAAACAAGTTGTCTACTTGACACTTGGGGACTAATGTAAGATCATTCGATTCATCAGGAAGTACCGGTTCACCTTTTAAATACAGCTAAACCGGAACTTGGGGGCTGATACGATATGGACAGAAGTACATTGAAAGTTAAAAGAAGATGTAAGGGATTACCTCATACTTGTCCTTCATCATGTTAATCAGGCCCGCTTCATAATCTCGACCAGTGTGGAGCCGGTTTAAGTACCCGGAATAGAGCTCCTGGGCACTCATGTCAGCAAAGCCGGACAGTTCGGTACTCCACTTACCCTTTTCTTTATACACCTTCTCCGCTTTAGCCGTATGTTTGGCTAAAACAGTGGGTTCAGCGGGAGCGGTATAAGCCGTATGAGTTATCTCCACATCCGGAGAAGCAGTAGTTGGTGGTGGGGTTGCAGTGCGAACCGGACTGGGTGGAGCCGGATTGTTCTGAGGAGGATTGGCCCGGGCAGGACTTGCCGGTTCACGAACATCTTCAACATTGGGGTTCTCAGGCATAGTGTGATGGTCAGCAGGAGCAGGATCCTCAAGTGGAATTGTAGGTTCGCCTTCTGGAGGGATAGCTGAGTCCGGATCAGCTGCCGGATTATCAACGGCGGTCTCAGCAGTTGGTTGGTTGATTTTTGCCTTTTTGCTAGGCTTTGGCTTGCTGAAAGAAGTTGGAAAACAAATTAGAATTATAAGACAAAGTGCAATCATAAACCGGATAAGTTTAAAGACTTACCCTGGGACGATTTTAGGGGTGGAAGCTGTGTGGCAGTTGATTCACCGGAGGAAGATAACGGAGTCTCCTGATAATCAGGGTCAGACGGTTTAAGAGGTTTGCGTATGAGACCGGCCTTGGGATGAAGAAGGGTTGGAGAGAGTATAACCTCAGAGCGGCGCTTCCGGGCTGGAGTAAGAGATATTCCGGATGATTCCACAGCAAGGCCGTTGTGGCGAGTGGTTCGGCGAAGAGCTTCATGTTGTTGTTTCTTCAAAAGAAAATTAGGATCCAATTGAGCATATGGGTGAGAAAACTGATATTTCCGGACTGTCCGACGACTTTTCTGTGGAAGAGGTTCTGAATCGAAAGAAAGGATAGTTACCTCAACTTCGGCCGGTTTATCTCCTTCCGCCAACTCGTGTGAAAAGTTATCATTAGACACAAATATGAGTAAAAGCAAGCAAGTTAAGGCCGGATTAATTCATACCTCAGAGTCCGGATCGTCATCTTCAGCGTGAGAACTGGAGCCACCAGCCGCTTTTCTCTTCTTGCTAGCAAAGGTTTTCCGGCATGCCTGTTTTCCGGTTTTCTCCTGAGGTTTCCTCTTCCAAAAGGGATCCTCAGCCTGTTCAAAAGAAGAAGGATAATTGCAAGAACGGTTTAAAGGAACAGATTACAGATACATGACAGAGAATAAGACTTACTGCAGGCAGTCTGTTTTTCTTGTAATACGGAGCCAACCCGGTTTGGCTGAATTCGTCTATAGGGACATTGAGCATTTTCTTGGCTGCTTCGATAACTTCCGACTCGGAAATTTTTCCTTGGTAAACCGTTGAGGGTCATCCGGTTTACCGGAATACTTACACATCAAGCTTGGACGCCGGCTCAAAGGAAGGATCCTCCAAGAAAGCCAGCATCTTGTAAAATCTACTCCGGTTAAACCGTTGGCCATAAAAGCTTTTAACCTGGCAAGTTGCGAGGCAAACCGGGGTCGCTCCGCGGAAGTAAGGCGCTGTGGCAATGGATGATCTTCCGGAAGACGGTGCTCGCGGTAACCCGGCAATGGGTTTTCCCCTTCAGGTGAAGTGTCGATACAATAAAACCAAGATTTATTCCAGTCTTTGGGGTGTGTGTGGAGAGCGGCATGAGGAAAGACTGCATCTTTTCTCTTCTGAATACTGACCCCTCCTAACTCTTGATGAGGTCCACTAGTGAACTCAGTCCGCCGGTACAGGTGGAAAAAGTCCCGGAATAAGTCGACTGACGGTTCTTCCTGCAAATACACTTCAGAGAACACTTGGAAATCACAGACGTTGGAAATAGAGTTGGGACCTATGTCCTGAGGATGGAGTTGGAAGGCAGCAAGTACATCCCGGAAAAACTTTGAACCGGGAGGAGTGAAGCCTCGAGCGATGTGGTCAAAGAAGACAATAATTTCCCCCTCTTTGGGAGTAGGAGGGCATTCTTCTCCTGGAGCCCTCCATTTTAAAACGGCCCGAGGGCCTAAGATGCCGTTTTCAACAGCATTAGCTAAAACTTCTTCTGTTACAGTGGAGGGAACCCAGTTGCAGGAGACAAATTGTTTTGCCATAGCAACAAACGAAACAAGTGCTGAAAAGATAAAGTGTAAAACCGGATTATTCGAGTACAGCGATATAAACTGGAAGATATATGCAAGGACTACGCAACGGTTTAGGCAAGGGACTAATGATACGGATAACCCGGCAATAACAGGGAGCCATGTTACTACCGGTTCATGACAGCAATAGAAAAAGAGCTAAACCGTCGCGTATATCTAGAAAATTTCTACAGAGTTTGTGCATGACAGTTTAAACCGGAGCATACTTAACAGATCTACAAAGGAGAAGAAACAGGTTTTTCAAAGACAGCTAAGGCGGAACAGATCTTAAAATGCAAGAAAAAGAAAAATAAATGCAAGGATATACGGGAAGAACTACAAGAGTGATATACGGAGCGGATGAATCTACATGTTGTGTATAAATAACGAGATTTAAAGTATATAACAGCGGAGTAAAGGCAAGATCTAAGGACAAGATGTAATGGTCAAAACTTCGGTGGAACTTGGCATCTACGATGAACGGATGAAACTATCGCTGAAACTTAATGGCGGAGGTAAGAAGAAGATCCCTAGAGGTTACAAATCTACAATGAGGAAGAAGATAAAAACCTGAGAAGATGCGGCGGAGTCTTTTCTGGTCAAGCTCAGGGCGATGCAGCAGCCGGCGAAGACGTAGTTTCAACGGTCAGCGGCGGCGGCTTGAGCTCGGGCGGCAATGGAGCTGTGAGTTCGGGCGACGGAGGAGGAAGAAAGAGTGGAAGAAGATAATGAATTGGGACATCGGTATTTATAGAAGAAAAGCAGATCTGAAGCGACAGGCGCGGGATTCGAGGAGGCAAAGGATTGGATAAAGATCCTCCGTCGCCTCGATTTTCGAAACAACCCTTAAACAAAGCCGATGGACAAATCACATCGTTAAATGCGGAAGTGACGTCACGGTCAGATTCAGTGATTCTCGAGGATGACGTCAGGGCCGGTTTACAAAAAATGAGAAGACACAAGGAAGATAATTATGCAAGACTGAGAAGATTGATGTGAACAAGTTCAAATCATTCTGGGGCCTAATGTGAGGGATATTACTAGCAGGTATGAACCGGCTAGTGTAAACCAGTTTATTATAATATGTTTATCTGGTTGTAATATTTAGTAAAGGCTACGGCCCAGGAGGTTTTAGGGCCATGTATAGGGTTATGGTTTGTAAACCGTCCGATGGTGTAACTTGAGAGATAAGGAAGAAAGAGCAGAGACCGAGGTGGACACGAGTATGAGCCGGCCTCGGGACTCTGTAAACCGGACCAGGCGTCACCTCTATATAAAGGGACGACCCGGTGACGGTTTAGGGACAAGCAAGAAACAACCCGTCGAGACAGGCAAGCAAATCGCTCCCTGTTCATCGACGCCCAAGCAATACCAAACCAAACTAGACGTAGGCTTTTACCTTCATCGAAGGGGCCGAACTAGTATAAAACCCTCTGTGTCCTTTGTGTGCTTTTAACCCCTTCAAGCTAACCTGTGTGATGGTTCCATCATCAAGTCCGCTAAACCGGACATCTGCCGTGCTAATTCCACGACACTTTTGCTTGCCATGTTCTTGTGTTGTAGCTTAATTATATCTTGCCTCCAACATGCCAACATATTAACTCTACTCATGTATATGCTCTGTTTTTCACTAAGTCATAATCTGTGATATAAAGTTTGCTTGTTGCCTTGATCATGTTGGTTAACTCTTTATGCCTATGAACCTGATCCTTTATAATATTTGAAGCATGCTATCTGTAATTTGAGTTCATGCAATGCTTGTGCCTATCTTGTACTTGTAGCATGTTGTTTTGATGCTTGTAAGATGCCTAGTTGCTGTTGTGGACAGCTTGTCCTTTAATCTTGTTTCGTGTGTATGTGTTGAACCGTGGCTTCGTTTGGCGCATGCTCTATATGAAAATTTCTTGATTTTGCATGTAGATGCATCATGCCATGTTGCATACATGTTTTGAAAGTGTTTGCATGATGTTTGAATGCATTTTGCATCAATGCCATGTGTAACTTATTTTGCTCATATCATCTAGGCCGTAGCTCTGAATTAAATGATATATGTAACTTGACTAAAATTTCGTGTAGATCATCATGGTGCATGTTAACTTGCTGTTTAACAACTTTAACATAAGGCTTGGTAAGATCTAGACCAATTTCGAAATTTGCATATGAGGACTTACCGGAATTTCTACATGTTGTTTCCCGCCTCATTTAAGCTTGCTTGGTTGTGTTGGTCTTGTATGCATCATTTCTTGCTATGAGTAGTATCATGTATCCTTGTAATGCATCATACTTGGTTGAGCATCATGTCTTGTTTATGTGTTGTGTGTTTACCATGTTGTTTGCTTCTTCTCGGTAGTTCCTGTTTCATTGCGATCGTGAGGATTCGTTCGACTACGCTTCGTTCGTCTACGTGGTTTCGTCTTCTTCATCCACTTGTTCTTCTTCATCCACTTGTTCTTCTTCCTAGCGGGATCTCAGGCAAGATGACCATCACCTTGGATACCTTTACCATAAGTGCTATGCTAGTTGTCTCGATGCTATCGCTATATGTCGCGCTACCCACCACTTGTTTATCAAGCCTCCCATTATGCCATGATACACCCTCTAACCTTTGGCACCATCCTAGCAAACCGTTGTTTGGCTATGTTTCGGCTTGCTCAACCCCTCTTATAGTGTTGTTAGTTGCAGGCGAAGATGAAGATTGCTCCATGTCAGATCTTGGATATTTGGGGAATATCACAATACCTTACTTAATTTAATGCACCTTTATACTTGGCAATGGGTGGAAGGCTTGGCTTTTTGCTCGGTGTTTTGTTCCGCTCATGTCGCCTTAAGAACCGATTAACAGGTGTTATGTTCCTTGAGTTTGCGTTCCTAACATGGTTGGGGTTTATGGGCCCCCCTCGACAGTTCGCTTTGAATAAAACTCCTCCAGCAATGCCCAACATTGGTTTTACCACTTGCCTAATAACTAAAACTTGCATAGGGAGTTAGCGCTACCCGCGGACTTCATTTACAACCCGGGCCAGTGCTCCTCATGAGTGTTGGTCCAAACTAGAGAACTTTGTGGGCCCGCCCCTTGGCAACTTAGGGTATCTGGCCCCTGTACGCGTCGCTCATTCAGATGTGGTCTGAGATGAGATACGCGCGGCTACTATCTGGGTGTCGGCACGCCGGGAGGTCTTGCTGGACTTGTTTTACCATTGTCGAAAGGTCTTGTGCACCGGGATTCCGAGTCTGATCTGGTTGTCCCTAAGATAAGAGATTTTACCTCTGCTGATCGTGAGAGCTTGTGATGGGCTAAGTTGGGACACCCCTGCAGGGTTATGATCTTTCGAAAGCCGTGCCCGCGGTTATGTGACAGATTGGAATTTGTTAATACTGGGTTGTAGAAAACTTAACAGAGGATCCGAAATAAAATACACCAACCACGTGAGTAACCGTGACCGTCTCTTTTCAATTTGAGAAGAGAACACGGTTATGCTTGACTCGTAGGTAGTTGAGGATCACTTAGTGATCATGACTAGTTGTGACCGTTGACGTAGATGCTCATTTTGTTCTTGTAATCGTAAGTTAGCCACCATACATATGCTTAGCCGCTGCTGCAACCTCACCACTTATCCTTTCCAAACCCATTAAGCTTTGCTAGTCTTGATACCCATGGTTATGGGATGGTAGAGTCCTCGTGGCTCACAGATACTACAATAACAGTTGTAGGTGCATGTTTCCGATGACTTGACGCGAGAGCGATGTTTACTTGTGTTTGAGTTCTTTATTCTTCTTCTTCGGCAGTCTTGGAATAGGTTCCTGGTCGGTAGCCTGGGATAGCAGGATGGATGTCGTTATGCTTTTCATGTTTTTCATCCGTAGTCGGATGTCTTGTGTATGAAGTGTTGTATTCATGTGGCAATTGTGTGACCTGTATGTATTCCCATCTATTTATGTAATGGTATGATGTAATGATATCCGTCTTGCTAAGCACCCGAAATGCGGTTGTGCTCCAATCACAAGTTCATCACATGATCGGGATAGAATCGCATCTTGGGCGTGATAAGTTGGTATCAGAGCCTCGATCGACCATAGGAGCCCCCTTGATTGATCGTTGTTTGGCCGTTGTCGAGTCTAGAAGAGAACTATTTTGGAGTCTAGTTATATCAAAGAGTAGGAATTCTTTTTACTCCTCAGCCACTTCGTCCCTCTGGTGAGGAATCTTGACGTAGGTGTTTTGCATTACTCCTCTTCCCCTTCAAATTTTTTTAGGATCACGCGGTTAGTTTTTGTTCGTTGCGATGTCGGCCTTTTCCATCCGGTGCAATTCTCGTCAAGTTGATTCATTCCTCTTCATCTTTTACAAGATCAACCTTAGTTCTCTCCAACCGACGTTGTTTCCACGTTCGAAGTGGTCTTTCTTTTTCCCATCCGCCCACCCTTTTCTTCTCGGAGCCGGAGTCCAGAATCGTGTATTCATTTTATCTTTGCGAAGCCTTTGCTTTCTTTCCTCAATTATTCAACTGGTGGACTCTCATCTAGTACGACTTTCTTCATCTCTTTTCTTCTCCGGTGGATTCAATTCAATTATTCGGTGTTCATCTTATTCTTTTCCTTTGCTCAGATGTTTCCCCTTGCTCGTTTACCTCTCAGCATTTAATTGTTTCGAAGTTCCAAAAAATCTCAGGAGATTCGTCTGTGTTCTAATTTATTCGAGGTCGTCACCTCATTCAAGTCTTTCAATCGTTCCGACGCATAATCTCCTTTTCAATGCTTTCCAACGCTATTTTATTCTCGGTGGGCTCATAACCCCACAAGTCTTTTCCCAGGATCTTACCTGACTCTTCTAATTTCCCGGAGTATTCCCAAATCCTATTCGAAATGTGACATAATTATGGATTCCATCAGTCATATACCTTCTCCAAGATTGCTGTCAAATTCTTTTCATCGTTGGTTCCACCTTTCCTCTTTTCATTCATCCGGAGTATCTCAACAATTTTGGTAGTATTCCTCGTCGTCATTCTCAACATTTGAAGACTGACGAAGATTTTTCCACCGAATCTTGTCCGTTCTCTCGACTATTCGTTGTTCAAGCTTAAATGTTATCCCCTCAAATTGTTTCCAATCGTGGAAATCTTTTCTTGCCCATCTGAAGCTTTTCATGAATTCTTTCCAATGTGATCCACCGATGGCCATCATTTTAGAAGATTTCTTTGTTCTTAGTTTTCAACTTCGACCTCCAACTATTCTTAATTGATGCCTCTTCGTTCGTATCCAGAATTCTTCTGGCGCATTGTTGAAAGATCGTGGATGTCGCCTAGAGGGGGGGGGGGTGAATAGGCACATTAAAATAATTACGGTTTAGGCTTAAACAAATGCGGAATAAACCTAGCGGTTAATTTTTCAAGCACAAAACCTACAACAACTAGGCTCACCTATGTGCACCAACAACTTATGCTAAGCAAGATAAATAAACTAGGTGATAGCCAGATATATGAGAGAAACAATATGGCTATCACAAAGTTAAGTGCATAAGTAAAGGGCTCGGGTAAGAGATAACCGAGGCACGCGGAGATGACGATGTATCCCGAAGTTCACACCCTTGCGGATGCTAATCTCTGTTTGGAGCGGTGTGGAGGCACAATGCTCCCCAAGAAGCCACTAGGGCCACCGTAATCTCCTCACGCCCTCGCACAATGCAAGATGCCGTGATTCCACTAAGGGGACCTTGAGGGCGGTCACTGAACCCATACAAATGGCAACCCTTGGGGGCGGTCACCGAACCTGTCAGGGATATTATTAGCAGGTGTAAACCGGCTAGAGTAAACCGGATTGTGATGATATAGTTGTATAATTGTAAAGCTCGGTAGAGGTTACGGCCCATGAAGGCTTAGGGCCCATGTGTAGAGTTACGGTTTGTAAACCGTCTTATCATGTAACTTGAGAGACAAGGAAGAAAGAGCAGAGACCGAGGCGGACACAAATATGAGCCGGCCTCGGGAATCTGTAAACCGGATCGGGCGTCGCCTCTATATAAAGGGACGACCCGGCGACGGTTCAAGGACAGGAAACAACCCGTCGAGACACAGGCAAGCGATCCGCTCTCTGTTCATTGACGCCCAAGCAATACCAAACCAAACTAGACGTAGGCTTTTACCTTCATCGAAGGGGCCGAACTAGTATAAACCCTTTGTGTCCTTTGTGTGCTTTTAACCCCTTCAAGCTAACCCGTGCGATGGTTCCATCACTAAGTCCGTTAAACCGGACATCTGCCATGCTAATTCCATGACAGTTGGCGCCCACTGTGGGGCCTCCGCACGACGGTTTCGAGTTCTTGAAGGACAACTTCGAAGGACTCAAGGGCTACGCGGTCGGCCGGATGACCAAGAGTCACCGCGGCCGGATCTACATCGACGATGCTGGCTAGGGCCCGGAGGCCGATTCAATCGAATACAGGTACCGGGTTCCTTTTGGTGGCATCCACGTCTTCATCGGCAAGATTGGCGAACCGGGACCTGAGCCGGACATCTTCTCCGACATCATCGAGCCGGCCCAGCGTGCGAGATCGGCCCGGATTCAGCCTGCCATGAAGCGCGCTTTCGTTGGAGCAATACATGGAGTCCAAGCCAAGGACGGATCGGATTCTGGTGGCGAGACAGTTGTTTATTCCGATGATGGATCCTCATCCGGAGAAACTGAGTCCTTGTATCTGTTGTGGGATGGCCGATCTGAGGGTGTGTCCGATGGAGATAGTATTCCGGACCCCTTTGATCTGCCAAACCGGGTGGCTGTCTTTATGGCCGGATCACAACCTACGCCACAGTCCATGGTGAACGGGGCGATCACAGCAGAAGCTGGTGCAGGGGGGAGCGGCCAGGCCCTCTCGCCCTCTGACGCTCTATCCGCCTTAGTAGAGGAGTTTACAACCCGGGCAGTAGCAGAGGTGGCTCCAGCAGATAAGGCGCGACACGATGCAGAACTCCTTCAGCTGAGGGGCCGGATCGAGCAAGCAAGAGAGGATCTGAAGGCAGAGAAAGCTATGATAGCAATGAGACAGGCAGAGCTGGATTCTCAGGCTTTCCAGCTAAGGATGGAACAGGCCTCCACACAGGGAGTAAGGAATAGGAGGTACCAGTCTCGTCTACCGCCGGTCTATGAGGCAATGAATCTCTTTGGGACGCCAGGAGCGGGAGATAGCAATGATCCGGAGGTAAACCGGAGGGAAGCCCCAGTGAGAGGTGAGCCGGTTCAACAGCCCACTGCGGAACAAGATCGACGGATTATGTCCACGCCTCACATTCCCACTCCTCCGGGTCATTACTCAAACCATTTGGATAACATTGTTGCTGCCGCTTCACGCCTGGCCGCCTTACCCATTGAGGGGACATCCCCCGTGGCAATGGAGGCACGCAGGGTCAAGGATCTGCTTAACACGGCGTTGACACAACAGCAATCGTATTCCTATAGCAGGGAGAGGCTTCATTCAACACCCCGCCACAGCCGGAGTTATACTAGGCACTGGGAGGAACCGGAGGTGTCCAGTAGTGAACGGAGGTGACACCGTCACAGACAGGATAATCCGGCGGGCGCAGAGGCGAAAGCTCAGGAGGCAGCAAACCGGGTTAGATCTGCGGCCCGCGAGGAGATCCGCCAAACGACGCCGGTTCACACAACCACAGCAGAGACAGGAGTCACGACGAGTTCCTTTGGGGTGCAGTGTCTTGTCCCCGCTTTACGAAGCATAAAGTTACCCAAAGATTTCAAGGGTCCGCGTAAAGTACCTAACTACACAACAGATTTGGCTCCAGAAGCTTGGATCGAGAGCTACGAGATGGCTATGGAGATGCTGGACGTGGATGAAGCGGCTTGCGCGAAGTACTTTACCATGATGCTTGAGGGTACAGCCCGGACCTGGTTAAAGGGGTTGCCACCTAACTCCATCGAATCATGGGGTGAGTTACGCCGCCAATTTATCAAAAATTTCAAGGATACGTGCAAGAAGCCAATGTTAGTGGTGGATCTAGCAGCATGCATACAAGGAGAGCAGGAGCCTACAAGTGCATGGGTGCGGCGAGTATCAGAAATCCTACACTCTTCAAACGGTTTCAGCCCCAGTATGGCGATAGTAACACTGGAAAACAATTGCCGGTTTGAGTCTCTGAAGTTAAAGTTGGGACGGCTCAAACGGGATTGTAATGACATGGGAACTCTCATGAGCGCTCTGGTGAAGTACGGGGACTTCGACAACACTAAGTATCCAGAAGCGGATGGAGATAAATCTGGAAAGGCAAATAAGTCTGGTAAACCGGCGCAGGCTAATTCGGTCGGAACAAGCTTCTTAGGCAAACGAAAGGCAGAGGGTGGCTCTGATTTCGTGGCCAATACCCAAGTTCAAGGAGGCTTTCAGCGCAACAAGGGTAAACCGCCCCCACAAACCGGTGGGGGATTCGTTACTTGGGAGCAAGAATTGAATGAGCCTTGCCCGAAACACGGATCAAAGGAACATCCAGCTAAACACACCTGGGGAGAATGCAAGGCCATGATGGAGGCCCTGAACCGGGTCAGATCTAACAACAGACCACCAGGCGGCGGATCTGGCCCCGGGTTTTATGGTCCGGGTCATCAGGGGAACGGCTCCGGATCAGGATATCGTGGCAACAACAATGGTTACAATAACCAAGGCAACCATTAGTATGGTCAGGGCGGTTACAATAACCAAGGCAACCATCAGTATGGACAGGGCGGTTACAATAACCAAAACAACCAACAGCAAGGCCAGGGTAATAGCAACAATCAAGGCAATCAGCAGCGTCAACAGCAGCAGCAATCCGGATATCAGAGTAATCCGAAGGAGCTGAGCAGTGCACAATATCATGTGTTCACTATGAGTTTGTGCAAACGGGATCAAAAAGTCTTAAAGCGGGCGGTCCACGCGGTTGAACCGGCAACTCCACAGTTCCTGCGCTGGTTGGAGCAACCTATCGTGTGGAGCAGAGAGGATCACCCACCGCGAGTTGATAATCCGGGCCAATTGGCCTTAGTGGTAGCACCACAGGTGGGTGGCTACAAATTCACCAAGGTTCTTATGGACGGCGGCAACAGCATCAATATATTGTACTATGAGACCTTCCGTCGCATGGGGCTGACAGATAAGAAGCTAAGACAGTCAAACACGGTGTTTCATGGAGTAGTGCCAGGTAAATCAGCTTACCCAGTTGGGAAAATTGACCTAGAAGTTACCTTTGGAGATGAACAGGATTCCAGGTCGGAGATGATAACCTTTGAAGTTGTCAAGATCCGGAGCCCATATCATGCTCTGTTTGGAAGACCGGTTTACGCCAAGTTTATGGCTAGGCCGTGCTATGTTTATCTACAGCTCAAGATGCCGGGTCACAAAGGAACCATCACAGTTCATGGAATTCGCAAGATTGCATTGGAGTGTGAAGAAGGAGACGCTGCTTATGCGGAGGCAGTATGTGCTACGGAGGAGTTGAAGTTTTACAAGGACAATGTTGATCCGGCAGCTATGTCCCCGTTGAAGAAGCCAACTACAGAGCATGATCCGGCATTGAAGTTCAAGTCTGCGGAGGAGACCAAGCAAGTTGACTTTGTGCCAGGCGATTCATCCAAGCAGTTCACTATCAGCGCTAACCTTGATCCTAAATAGGAAAGCGCGCTCATCGAGTTCATCCGTGAGAACCGGGATATCTTTGCATGGAAACCTTCTGACATGCCAGGTATACCGAGGGAACTCGCTGAGCACAGTCTTAACATTGATCCGAAGTTTAAACCGGTCAAGCAGTATCTGCGCTGCTTCAACGAAGAAAGGCGCAAGGCTATAGGAGAAGAAGTGGCCAGGCTTTTGGCCGCAGGGTTCATAGTTGAAGTTTTTCACCCGGAGTGGTTGGCTAATCCGGTGCTAGTATTAAAGAAAAATGGAAAGTGGAGAATGTGTGTGGATTACACAGACCTAAATAAAGCTTGTCCAACCGATCCTTTTGCTCTCCCTCGTATTGATCAGATCATTGATGCTACAGTGGGATGTGAGCGGCTAAGTTTTTTGGATGCATATTCAGGGTATCACCAGATCAAGATGGCAGTTAAAGATCAAGAGAAGACGGCCTTCATAACCCCTTTCGGTGCTTTTTGCTATGTGTCTATGCCTTTTGGGCTCAAGAGTGCCCAAGCAACTTACCAGCGTTGCGTATAGAATAGTCTTAAGGGGCAGATAGGGAGGAATGTTCATGCTTAGGTGGATGATATTGTGGTGAAATCAAGGAAGGAGGAGACGCTGATAGAGGACCTCAAGGAGACCTTTGACAATCTTCGAGCCTATAAAATGATGCTTAATCCGGAGAGGTGTGCTTTCGGTGTTCCGGCGGGCAAGCTCCTTGGATTCTTGGTGTCAAACAGAGGAATAGATGCCAACCCGGAGAAGATCAAGGCAATCACATCTTTGACTAAACCGGCTTGCATCAATGATGTTCAGCGTATCGCTGGCCGGATCACAGCATTGAGCTGGTTCATCAGCCGTCTGGGAGAGAAGGCAATTCCGCTTTATCAGATGCTGAAAAAGACAGACCGGTTTATATGGAGTGAGGAGGCAAACACTGCGTTTGAGGATTTGAAGCGGCAACTGGCAGAACCGCCGGTCCTTGCTGCCCCTGTTGATAATGAGCCATTGCTGTTATACGTTGCCGCCAACGCACGGGCAGTCAGCGTGGCAATCGTGGTCGAGCGCAAGGAAGCAGGAAAGGAATATCCGGTTCAACGTCGAGTCTATTATGTCAGTGAAGTTCTCATTGAATCCAAACAAAGGTACCCTCATTGGCAGAAGCTGGTATATGGTGTGTTCATGGCAAACCGGAAATTGAAGCATTATTTCCAAGGCCACCCAATAACCGTTGTCAGTTCAGCTCCGTTGGGGGATATAATGCAGAACAGGGAAGCTACTGGCAGAGTGGCGAAGTGGGCCATTGAGCTTAGCCCACACGGATTGAAGTATGTGCCACGCACCGCTATCAAATCCCAAGCATTGGTGGATTTCATCAATGATTGGACAGAACTGCAAGCACCAGAGGAGAAGCCGGATCTTACATACTGGACGATTCATTTTGACGGTTCAAGGCAGTTAGAAGGCTCGGGGGCTGGAGTTGTGTTAACTTCCCCGCGAGGTGACAAGTTCTGTTATGTCCTCCGTCTAATGTTTCCTTGTACTAACAATGCAGCAGAATATGAGGCATTGCTTCATGGCCTACGGATGGCTAAGGAGATGAACTTGAGCCGGGTCAAGTGTTTTGGTGATTCAGATTTAGTGGCACAACAAGTATCCGGCAAGTGGGATTCAAAAGACCCTCTCATGGCAGCTTACAGACGAGAAGTTGAAGCAGTCGTAGGATATTTCAAAGGGTATCAGGTGGATCACATAGACCGGCGAAGGAATGAAGCGGTTGATGCCCTGAGCCGGTTGGGTTCGCAACGTAAACCGGTACCACCGAATACTTTTTTGGATGAGCTGCACAGTCCATCAGTTCAGGTACCATCGGAGGAAGATCTGGCCGTTCCTGATCCGGAGGCGCAGCTAGTTACAGCACTTCATGTTATTCCGGACTGGACGCTCCCGTACTTGGCGTATCTAAGCCGAGGGGAGTTGCCGGACGACGAGATCGAAGCGAGACAGATAATCTGGCGCTCCAAGTCCATGACAATTGCAAATGGAGAACTTCACCATCGCAGTATTTCGGGAGCGTTTCAGCGGTGTGTGTCATCTGAGGAAGGTTGTGATATCCTTCGTGAGATCCATGAAGGGGATTGTGGTCATCATGCCGGTTCAAAATCCTTGGTGGCTAAAGCTTTTCGACATGGGTTCTATTGGCTGACAGCCCATGCTGATGCAGCGGATCTAGTCCGGAGGTGCGATGCTTGTCAGAAATTTTCACGACGTGCTCTTGTTCCGGCACAGGAGCTCCGGATGATACCGATTACTTGGCCGTTTGCGACTTGGGGGCTTGATATGGTTGGGCCCTTCAAACAATCCCAAGATCAGAAAACTCATCTGCTGGTGGCTGTGGATAAATTTACAAAATGGATTGAGGCAGAGCCTGTGAGCAAGTGTGATGCGGCAACAGTGGTTAAATTCATCAAAAAGGTAATTTTCCGGTTTGGTTTTCCACACAGCATCATCACAGACAACGGCACCAATTTATCTAAAGGAGAGGTGGAAGAGTTTTGTCAACGGGAGCATATTCGCCTAGATGTGTCTTCTGTAGCTCACCCTCAATCCAATGGTCAAGCTGAAAGGACTAATCAGGAGATTTTGCGAGGTATCAAGCCCCGGCTTATGACTCCCTTGCAAAGAAAACCAGGGTGCTGGGTTGAGGAGTTACCTTCTGTCCTCTGGAGCATCAATACTACGCCGAACCGGTCCACAGGTTATACACCTTTCTTCATGGTGTATGGTGCTGAAGCGGTCCTTCCAAGCGATATCCGTCATGATTCGCCACGGGTAACGGCTTATGTGGAAGCGGCCAATGAGCAGGCAAGACAGGACAGTTTGGACTGGCTGGATGAAGCGCGTGACATAGCAGCAACACGGTCCGCGATCAAAACCAGGACGTTCTAGGAGGGAGATTTGGTACTCCGGCTCATCCAAGACCAAACAGACATGCACAAACTATCCCCGCCTTGGGAAGGGCCCTTTGTGGTCAGCAAGAATCTACACAACGGTTCATATTACCTGGTGGACGTTCGAGAGCACAAGGACTCACGAACATCAGAAGAAGAGACAAAGAGGCCGTGGAACATCGCTCTCCTGCGGCCTTACTATACTTGAGCCATGAGCTCTGCTGTATCCTATGTATATATTATGATTAATGAATAAACCGGCGCCCTCGATAAACCGGGGGGTCAGCTCTTTTTTCCAATATAACTATCTTATGGTGATATCCATCTACAGTATTATTTCTCTTGTTATATATCATTTTCATTAAGGAAATAAGATGCTTTGATCAGCCTATCTGGCTATGCAGGACAATTCTATAAGGGACCAAAGAGGGCTTTTCCGCAAGGCGCGATTCCCATATAGGCGCTCTACTTCTAAACTGACTAAAGGCTTCCTGTTCAAACATATGTCGTATTCGAACCAAAGAGAACATAGCCATTCCTGTTCAAACATGGTCGTATTCGAACCATGGGCCCTTTGGATCGTATTCGAATCCATTGCTTGGCTAAAATTTCACGATCCCAAGGGGGCTACGGATCGTATCCGAATCCTAGCTTAGCCCCTTGCGGTCCGGTTTACATGGTCGTATTTGAACCATGGGCACTTTGGATCGTATTCGAATCCATTGCTTGGCTAAAATTTCACGATCCCAAGGGGGCTACGGATCGTATCTGAATCCTAGCTTAGCCCCTTGCGGTCTGGTTTATATGATCGTATTCGAATCATAAGCTCCTTGGATCGTATTCGAATCCATTGCTTGGCTAAAATTTCACGATCCCAAGGGGGCTACGGATCGTATCCGAATCCTAGCTTAGCCCCTTGCGGTCCGGTTTATATGATCGTATTCGAATCATAAGCTCGATTTGGAGCCTGGCAGCTCGCAAAAAGCCTCGACTACATGA
>LR738711.1:756463924-756571707 GCA_902687465.1 Secale cereale
GGTCCGGTTTATATGATCGTATTCGAATCATAAGCTCCTTGGATCGTATTCGAATCCATTGCTTGGCAAAAATTTCACGATCCCAAGGGGGCTACAGATCGTATTCGAATCCTAGCTTAGCCCCTTGCGGTCCGGTTTATATGATCGTATTCGAATCATAAGCTCGATTTGGAGCCTGGCAGCTCGCAAAAAGCCTCGACTACATGATTTTATTTGCAAACCTGTGTTTTTGTATTTCTGTTCCCATGTGTTTCTATGGTTCTTTGATCCGGAGTGGGACAGTTTCAAGGTTGACCACATATCTTCAAAAGTCTGGACACAGAGCTCCAGCATTGTTTAAACCGGTAGTTCTTGTAAACCCGGAATAATTGGGTACGCCCCAACGGAGCCAAGAGCTTCCTCAGAAATAACAATGTTCGCCGGATTAAGAATATCAAGCATACTTAATCACAGGTATGAAGTTATTTTTGGTATAAGCAGACACTTGTTTGATATATTTTGTGAGCAATTTAATCGGTCCGGCGATAAACCGCTAGGACATCTTTTAAGTGTTATCTATGCAGAAACAGATAGTACGCAAGATAAACCATATCAGACAAGATTCAATTTGGCAAACGTCAAAGCAAAGTTGGGACATCCAGATCAAGACGGACAATATTTTAAACTATCCTATTACAAGGCACAGCAGGCCTGAACGGATTAAAGTTTTTCGGCAAAATAATACTGCAGCTACAAAGATAATCTGTGTGGCCTATGCTTCTTCATGCTGCGACGGCTGAGGATCGACCTGTTCCGGAGCTTCTTCGTCTTCTTGAAGCGGCTGAAAGTCAGGGATTCACCAATCGATTTTTGTTAAAGCACGGAAGTACATCTCTTCCGTAATAAGATCAGACGGATCAACATCTGGGGCGAAAGTGTGGGGGCGCACTGGTGGGATTAGATTTATGGTATCATAAACCGGTCGATCCACCCGCTCATTCTGTAAATCGTACGCTGGATGATACTGTGGGGACCCCGACTTAGAAGTCGAGATCACCGAATGCACGTGTACAGTGATCCCACAGATCAATGCTCACTGAACACACAGAAGCTGAAATAACAAGAGTCTTACATCCATACAAATAGTCTTACACAAATTAAGGCCATTAAGACCAAGTCTTACATAGATAGAGCCTCACGGGCTGAATAGCAAATAACTCAAATAGCGGAAGTCTTCGATAACGGGTAGAACCCATACCATCTGCCTTAACCCTACAGGCATTCTGACTGGGATAGCGACCTAGTTCGCATGTTCGTCTCCAAAGAACTCTTCCTCATATCCCTGTTCTTCCATGCCTGGCCAATTAAATAACCAGTGGCAAGCCAATGAGTACTTTGAATGTACTCGCAAGCAACCCATGATGTGGTTCAAAGTAACAGTGCATTTTAATAATAATGATCAATCTAGCAAGGCTAGAACAAACATTCTACTACCAAGTTTATGCATCAATAACCTCGCGTAACCTCGGAGACAGGTTACCGATATCAACATGAATAAGATTCAACTCATCGAGTCAAGTCACCACCTTGACTCATACACACACACATGGTTTCACAAACATTGGACGTAGCCCAAGAGCGGTTACCCAACTGTCCATGACCGTGGACACGGCTATTCGAATAGTTTAACACTCTGCAGAGGTTGTACACTTTACCCACAAGATCCGGGGAACTTCCGTGTCATCCACGACCCGCGGTACCTCAAGTACCCGGGGTAAGCACCCGGTCATTATCTTTCCTTAGACGACACTAACATAGAGTCCACTCGTTGATACACGGCCCTCGGGTACAAACAATAGATCACGGGACTTGCCCTAATTTCAATGTCACGCGTACCCGAAGGGACCAACGGTGTGTCCGGTGCCCTGTGAAAACAGTCATGGTCGTCTATCCAAGCACGACCCCGTCCCGGGAAAGACCTCAAGTCCTCCCGTCACTAGTAATGCGGGCACCATGCTAGTATCGACCTAAGTAATCAATAAAGCCCCGTCCCATAAGGGGTAGTGTGGTTGCACATGTATGGTTGGAATAACAGTCGCAACTTAAACCAATCCGTTTGAAAAACACACACACTTGCCTCGGTACACCACTTCGTCATCAAGTGGTCACCCAATTCATCATCATCTCCCTCGGGCATGAATGGCACCCGACGGGGTTTTATGTAAAGACTTCAACCACGATGGTTCATGTCACACATGCATCACTTATTCACTACTACTACCCATATGCATGCTATCTAGCACATAGCAAGATCAAGATCATGGCATGCATCATATGGTGGAATCAACTAGGTCACTATCGTAACCCTAACATCATGCATCGGAAACATACGGGTTCCGAAGAACAAGTGTATCATGGTCAAAGGGCTTCTTGCCTGGATTGGCTTGGTCTTCAAAGTCTTCAAATCCTTCTCCTTCTTCTTCCACAGCAACTTCGTCAAATACGGAATCTATACGTCGCATAATAACCACGGGAAAATAAGAATACAAACAAAACAGAAAAATCGAAGTGCTCAGAAAAATGTCAACTTATTTTTGTTAAATACTAGAGGAATTTCTAAGATGGGGAAAATTCATAGTTGGAGTTTTGTAGTAACAGAATGGAATCTATTGATTTTTGAACATGAGTTTTACTGCTCAAATTTGAATTTAAATTTGAACAGAACAGAAAAGTTTCATGGATTTGAGTGAAAGTGGTACCATTAAATAGGTTGGAATATTACAAGATTTTAGGAGTTGGAATTATTTTATTTGGACCATTATTCTTTTCTGTAGAAATGTTTAAAACAAATACAGAAAAGAAAAAGATAAAAAGACCTGTGCAACTGGGCCAGAGAGGCCACAGTGCACGGCCCAGGGCGGTCCAGCCCAGCCGCACGGGAGCCTGCGCGCGCACGTCAGGCTTTTGAACCTGACGGGCGGGGCCCGTGGGTCAGTGGCAGAGAGGAGGGGGAGAGAGGTGTGGGGATGACAGGCGGGGCCCGCTTGTCATCTCCAACCTTGCGGCCACGGCGACGGCAAGCTCACCGGCGAGTTTTCCGGCCACGGCGATGGCAACGGAGGGCAGGAACGTGACCAGCGTCGTGTCGCGGATGTAGGGATGGTGGTGCGGCACGCCGGGGAGGTCCGGTTCACCGGCGGCGAGGTGGGACGGCGGAGGAGCTGCGGGAGGTCGTCGCTCCGGCCGTTTCCAGCTGCCACAGAGAGGGGAAACAGGGGGGAAAGAGTCAGTGTGGTGTGGGGGTTCTGAATCAAGCGAAGGGAAGGGCAGGGGAGGCCCGTACCGCGAGATCACCGGCGGCCCGACGCGGCGGTGCTCCGGTCGATCCCGAGTACTGGAGCTCTCTGGGGAAGTATGGATGGTGCTGGGGGTCTCAGTGGAGTGAGGAGAGGTCACTGATGCTGCTGGAGAGGCTCGGGAGGGGCTTATATAGCCGCGCCCACGGTCCACCGTGGACCCGTGCACCGGCGAGGTTGCAGGCGAGGCTAGGAGGGGTTCTGGAGCCTGGGATCAAGCCGGGGAGGACCGTGGACTTGCTCCACGCCCAGCTGAGGGGAAAAGAGGAGCGGGGGAGCGTCTGGAGCGTGCGTGCGTGTGAAGCAGCAGAGTGGCCGCCGCGGGCGGCCAGCGCGCGTGCGACGACGACCACTGGAGGGCGTAGGAGGAGGGGGGACAGCGTCGGGGAGGTTGCGGACGTCGAGATGCCTCGACTGGCGCAAAGGGGAGGCCCGAGGCTGTCGGGAGAGGCTGATTGGCTGGAGCTACAGTGCGTGTCTGCACTGTTGCGTGCTCCAGAGCACGCGTTTGGCTGGCATCATCGCGTTCTCGCCGCTCCGGACAAAACCAGCGTGTCCAGGAGTGTCTAGAAGGTCGGGGGGAAGTAAAGAATTGGCCTGAGGCCTTGGATGCCCTGGAGATGCTGAGAGAGAGTGAGGGTGCTGGTGACTTGGTGAAAACCTGCTGTCCAGCAAGGTAAAACAGGGTTCCTACCCCTCAATCATGGAGCTGGGGTGCTGGGGAAGTTACTGGAGGTAGCTGGTAACTCAATGATCATGTGGTAAAAAGTAGAGGCCATGGAGAAGAGTAAAAGTGATCAAGTTGGAGGTTTTTAGTAAAAAGCCAGAAGGTGTTTGATCAGTGTTTGGTCAAGTAAATGACCTCCACTTGATATGGCACTTAACAGGGTTGAAAGACATGTGAAAATAGGGTGCTTCACCAAATTTGGGCTCATTTGAAGAAACTAGCCAATGTAACTTTGGTGAACCCTAGAAATCAACAGAAACAGCTTCATCTTGTTTGAGTCAAGCTAATCATCTCCCCTTGATGCACCACTTGGTGTAGCATCATCATTTGGGGTATTGATCATGCCCACAAAGTTTGAAGCTCTAGATAAAAAGTTGGTAGTGTAAAGTTGTTCAAATTTGCATTTGAACAGAAGGGGTTTTGAGGTGATCTGATCAAGTTGCTCTATTCCAAATCTTGTGCCATTTGGTCTAGATGCCTTATTAGGCCATTCTAGCATGTGCACCAAATTTGAGAGCTTTTGGACAAGTTTGGCAATGTAGAGTTGCTCAAACTTCAAATATGGACAGAATGGTTTTGAGGGGATTAGAGGATGTTTTCTTGCTTCCCAAGGCATGGGACTTTGGCAAGATCATCACATATGTCATATATGACATGATAGAATTTCCCTGGAATTTTTGGAGAATATGTCCTTTGTAAATATTTCAAAAGCTTGAAATATCCAGAAAGGGTTTTAGAGGGATTAGCCCATTATTTTGAACATGACCAAGTGTTGAAACTCTTATATATGGACAATATATGTCCTCTGAGTCTCTCTGAATTTTGGCAAATATTTTTGAAATAGTTAAATAATTTTTCCCTATTAAAGACCATTTCTGGCCTTAAGAAAAAGCTTTTAAATAAAATAGGAAAATAACTTTTAAAATTATACCTTTGTGGTTTCTGGGAGTCCTATGACTACTAGGTCTCAAATAAACCTTTTGAAATAATTTCTCACCCTAAATCAAGTACTTGCAGTGCAAATCTCAATTCAGGGGTTTTTGGAAAACTAAATTTATAAAATACTTTTTGGCCAAATTAATTTTGTAGGAAAATACTATACTGTTATATAACACTTGGCATGATCATTGGGCAGAAGTTTTGGGTATGGAGATGAATTCTATAAGAGGTCATAGTTGACTTTAATGAGCACAAGAAAAGCACATGAAGAAAACTCAATTCCAAATAAAAGCCAAATGATGCTAAAAAAATTTGCTGGTCCAAATTTTCATGCGTCAAAGATACAAATAACATGTTACAAAATGCAGGGTGTGACAGACCTACCCCCCTTACAAGAATCTCGTCCCCGAGATTCCTAAACTAGGTCTTAAAAGAGATCGGGAAACTCGGATCTAAGATAGTCTTCTCGTTCCCAGGTTGCTTTTGCTTCGGTGTGGTTGCTCCACTGGACCTTGAAATACTTGATGGTACGGCTTCGCGTACGTCGTTCTGCTTCGTCCAGAATACGAACGGGCTTCTCGCGGTAGGTCAAATCAGGCTGCAGATCAATGGCTTGGTGATCCACATCATTGTAGAGATTGGGCTTGTCTGGAACTTGGAGACATTTCCGGAGTTGTGACACATGGAATACATTGTGCACATCAGATAGCTCAGGTGGTAGTTCCAACTGGTAAGCCACTTCTCCTCGTCGGTCGGTGATCTTGAAAGGGCCAATGAACCTTGGCGCAAGCTTCCCCTTGACGAGGAAACGCTTGGTTCCCTTCAGAGGAGTTACCCGCAGGTACACATGATCTCCGACACGGAAACTCATGTCCCGACGTCGAGTGTCAGCATAACTCTTTTGCCTTGACTTGGCTGCCTTTAATCGCTCTCTGACTAGTTGGACTTGCTCTTCTGCTGCGCGGAGAGTATCCGGTCCAAAGACTAGTCCTTCTCCAGTCTCTGACCAATTGAGGGGTGTACGACATCTGCGTCCGTACAACACCTCAAATGGTGCCATCTGAAGGCTTGACTGATAACTGTTGTTATAGGAGAACTCGGCAAAAGGGAGACAATATTCCCACTTGGCTCCATATGCCAGGACACAGGCTCGGAGCATGTCTTCGAGAATCTGATTGACTCGCTCTGTTTGTCCTCCGGTCTGTGGGTGGAAAGCTGTGCTGAAAGACAACTTGGTTCCCAAGGCTTCTTGGAATCTCTTCCAGAACCTTGAAGTGAACTGGGTTCCTCGATCTGACACAATCTCCTTGGGAACACCGTGAAGACTTACGATTCGGTTGATATAGAGAGTTGCCAGCTGGTTGCCCGAGTAGGTGGTCTTGACAGGAATGAAATGGGCCACCTTGGTCAAATGATCGACTATGACCCAGATAGAGTCATGTCCTTTACTCGACCTTGGTAACCCAGTGATGAAGTCCATTCCGACTTTATCCCACTTCCACTCAGGAACCTTGAGTGGTTGAAGCAACCCAGCAGGTCGCTGATGTTCAGCCTTGACCCTTTGGCACACATCACACTTTGCAACATAGGTTGCAATCTCTCTCTTCATACCGTGCCACCAGAATCGTGCCTTCAAGTCTTGGTACATCTTGGTTCCTCCGGGGTGGATGGAATACAGAGTGTTGTGGGCTTCTTGCAGTATCAGCGTCTTCAGCTCGGTGTTGTTTGGTACGCAGATGCGACCTTTGTACCAAACTATCCCGTGCTAGTCTTTGGAGAATCCTGGGGCCTTGCCCAGCTTCATCTTCTTCTTGATGCCTTCAATGCTTGTATGTCCATCTTGCGCCTTCTTGACTTCGTCCATCAGGGTTGGTCTGACTTCCAAATGATCCAGAAATCCAGGGGTGACCAATTCCAGACTGAATTGTTCGAGTTCCTTAAACAAGGCTGACTGCCTTTCTTGAATAATAGAATTCAAAGAGCAAGCCTTCCTGCTTAAGGCATCGGCCACCACGTTAGCCTTCCCAGGGTGATACTGAACACTGAGGTCATAGTCTTTGATGAGTTCCAACCATCTCCGCTGCCTCATGTTCAATTCCTTTTGGGTGAAAATGTACTTCAGACTTTTGTGGTCTGTGTAGATCTCACACCGTTTCCCTAGGAGGTAGTGCCACCATGTCTTCAAGGCGTGAACTACTGCCGCTAGCTCAAGATCGTGAGTAGTGTAGTTCTCCTCATGGGGTCGTAGCTGCCTGGAGAGGTATGCTATGATGCGGCCTTCTTGCATCAGAACGCTTCCCAATCCGGTTCGAGAGGCATCACAATATATCACGAACTCCTTATGAATATCGGGTGTTGCCAGAACTGGGGCGGTGGTCAATCTCTTCTTGAGCTCTTGGAAGCTCTCTTCGCATTTTGGCGTCCACTCGAACTTCTTGTCCTTCTTGAGGAGCTGAGTCATTGGTCGTGCAATGCTAGATAATCCTTCCACGAACTTGCGGTAATAGCCTGCTAGTCCAAGGAAGCTTCTGACTTCCTTGACGGTCGTTGGAGATTGCCATTGGGTCACAGCTTCGATTTTTGCGGGATCAACAGATAATCCTTCCTCGGTCAAGACATGACCTAAGAATCCAACTTTATGCAGCCAGAACTCGCACTTGCTGAATTTGGCATACAGTTGGTGCTCACGAAGCTTGTCTAGGACCATCCTCAGGTGCTGCTCATGCTCTTCCTCCGACTTCGAGAACACAAGAATGTCATCAATGAAGACAACAACAAACTTGTCCAAATATTCCATGAAGACTTTATTCATGAGATACATGAAGTAAGCTGGGGCATTGGTTAACCCAAAAGACATGACCGTGCACTCGTACAGGCCATATCTGGTTACGAATGCCGTCTTCAGAATATCTTGGGGTCTGATCTTCAGCTGGTAGTACCCAGATCTAAGGTCGATCTTGGAGAATACCTTGGCTCCGCTGAGCTGATCAAACAGATCTTCGATCTTGGGAAGTGGATACTTGTTCTTGATTGTAACTTCATTGAGGGAAGGATAGTCAATGCATAAGCGGATGGTACCGTCCCTCTTTGCCACAAACAGAACAGGGGATCCCCAAGGGGAGGCACTTGGGTGGATAAATCCCTTCCTTAGCTGCTCTTCCAGCTGCTTCTTCAACTCGGCTAATTCTTCCGTCCCCATTCTATAAGGCTTCTTATAGATGGGTCCTGCTCCGGGCACGAGCTCGATGATGAACTCAATGTCACGGTCAGGGGGCATTCCCGGTAGTTCATCCGGAAAGACATCAGGATACTCACATACCACCGGTACTTGATCTAGCCCAACTTTAGACAGACAGTTGACTTTAGCGGCTTGAGCGGAAGAGGAGTTGGAAGCAAACTTGACTTCGACTCCTTGGTCATTGGTCACAGTGACTGTCCGATTGGCACAGTCTAACAAGCCTTGGTGCTTACTGAGCCAATCCATCCCTAAGATCACATCCAAGCCTTGCGATCTCAGGATGATAAGATCTGCTAGGAAATCTACACCGTTAATGGTAATACCGACTCCTTTACAGCCTATCTTGGCTCTCATCTCGGCTCCGGGGGTTTGTACCACCATAGGGTTATTCAGGGGTGTAGGGGTCATGACACTTTTTAATGCAAATCTTTGAGTGACAAATGAATGCGTTGCTCCAGAATCAAACAAGATAGTTGCAGGTGCTGAGTTGACAATGAACGTACCCAGCACGACGTCCGGGTCTTCCTGGGCTTCTTCAGCAGTGACGTGATTCACACACCCCTTCCCTTGGTTCGGTGGATTGCGAGGAGCTGGGTTCCTTGGTGGCATTCCATGGCCTTGTCCCTGGTTCTGCGCATTGGGGCGCGGGGCATCAGGCTTCTTGTTGGGGCACACCCTTGAGATGTGTCAGGACTGACCACACCCAAAGCAAGTGACTTGGTTTGGAGTGTTGATCTTGTTGCCACCACTGGTATTGGGGTTGAAAGCTGGCCTGGGGTTGGCATACTGCTGAGGCTGAGGGTTGGCACGAGGTGCAGGAGCTCTTGGTTGCTGATAGGTTGGCTTGGCCGGGGCTGACTGCCACGGACGAGGCTTCTGGTTGCTGGAACTTCCCTTACTGACCAACTTGCGCTTGCGCGTGTCTTCCAAAGCACGCCGCTTGTCTTCGAGCATAAGTGCCTTGTTCACCAGGTCAGGGAAGGACGGACAGTCGCACACGACAAGCGAGTATTGCAGAGTCTGATTGAGGCCTTCCATGAAGCGCTCCCTTTTGGCAGCATCAGTGCTGACATCTTCAGGGGCATACCTTGACAGAACACTAAACTTCTGCATGTACTCCTTGACAGTGCCACTTCCTTGCTTCAGGGATCGGAACTCGCGCTTTTTGATAGCCATGATTCCGGAAGGAATGTGGGCCTTGCGGAATTCCGTCTTGAAGTTAACCCAAGTGATGTCTTGTTCAGCATGCATGACCTTGAATCCATCCCACCAAGCTCTAGCAGTCCCCTCGAGGCAGTGGGCTGCATAAGCCACCTTCTCGCGATCTTCGGTGCATCCGACTAGTTCCAGTATCTCCTCAATGGAACAGACCCAGTCGTCTGCATCCAGGGGTTCAGCAGTCTCGATGAAGGTTGGCGGTGCATGCTTCTTGAACTATGCCAACGTTGAACGTCCATTGCCATTCCCCGTCGGCTGGCGGTTGTTGGTGACAGCTTGAGCAATCAGCTGGAGAGCTGCAGTGTTGGCTTGGCGTTCCTCTCAGAAAGCTTGGAGAAGCTGAGCCATGTCCATGCTTGGAGGAGGTGGTGGTGGTGGAGCTTGGTCGTTGGTTTGGTCGTGGCCTGCCTCTGGCTGAGAGGATGCTCCGGCTTCGGGCTGCTGGGTAGAGGTACCAGTACGAGTTACAACCGGCATCCTGTTGGAGCGGTAAAAGGTCTCATGACTCGGGAGAGGGAAAGCAAGATAGATGGGTGCCTAGTAAGGGGGTGGGTGTGACACTAAATTAAATCATGCAAGGGCCGAAAGGCCAAAACACATCCATAAAAATCCAAATGGGTGATGTAGTCGCTTACACATTCCTGAAGAAAGAATACGACATACATCCAGACACAACAAAAGCAAACACTAGATGGTTTCATATGAACCATACAAGGACTCGACTGCGCATAGGGGTTACACGACCTATCCTACCGTAGAGGTTACAACTGGCATATCCGAGTAGCGAATAATGCCTAAGCGGCGGAATGCTCGGTCGCGCATTCTGGCTCTTCTGGGTCTTCCTCCTTGTCTTCATCTGTCTAGGCCCCCTTGTCACTTGAGGGTGTGGGTGAGTGGAGGAGTTGGATACGACGATGCTTCGTCGGTGGTGCAGGGAAAAGCTTGCGATATTCCCTTGCCGTCATCCGGCGTCGCCGAGGTGGTTCTTCACCCTTGGAAGATACATCCTCGGAGGGCTTTCCGCCTCGGTATGCGATAGCGGATTGTCCAGAAGGTGCTCCTTCCTTCTTGATCCTATTTGCCTTCTCTTGAGCTCGACGAAGAAGTGCCTTGGTCTTGTGAAGTTCTTCTCGAAGCTTCATTGATTCCGAGGCCAAGTCTTGTGCCAAGCTGTCGGCACATAGACTGAAGTAGGTTTGGAACCGAAGCGAGAGTCCTTCCTTCAGTGGAGGGGCTAGCGCGCTGCTTTCCTCTTCACCTTCCTTCCGGTAAGGTAAGAAGCAAGTTGTCATCTTGGCTGCCATCTCCGGAAGAAGCTCGAGGAGACGGGTTAATGCCTTGAGTGCAGCAGCCTCGACAGCGAGTGGTAGTGTTGCCATCTGGGGTCCCTCGAAGAACCAACTTGTGGGAGGATCGTTTGCCTTCATGATCACTTCCACATGGTACTCCACCTCAGTATCGCTCACCCAATGCTCAAGGTAGGTGAGGATGGGTGCTCGGTGGAACTGACACTCCTGGAGGCTATCCTCGAGAAGTAAGGGAAACCCAGTGGTCAGGTGCTCTTCGGGTACAGCGGCCATCTACAAAGGTGGAATATGAGGGGTTAATAAGCTGATGAAATCTCAGGTTTAGAAAAGAAGAGAGGTTCAGAAGATTTTTGAAAGAGGGGTCTCATCTAACTAACGCCCATGCTAACTGAGGCTTCCTACAGTCAGGATGGCTCTGATACCAGCTCTGTGGGGACCCCGACTTAGAAGTCGAGCTCACCGAATGCACGTGTACAGTGATCCCAGAGATCAATGCTCACTGAACACACAGAAGTTGAAATAACAAGAGTCTTACATCCATACAAATAGTCTTACACGAATTAAGGCCATTATGACCAAGTCTTACATAGATAGAGCCTCACGGGCTGAATAGCAAAAAACTCAAATAGCGGAAGTCTTCGATAACGGGTAGAACCCATGCCATCTGCCTTAACCCTACAGGCATTCTGACTGGGATAGCGACCTAGTTCGCATGTTCGTCTCCAAAGAACTCTTCCACATATTCCTGTTCTTCCATGCCTGGCCAATTAAATAACCAGTGGCAAGCCAATGAGTACTTTGAATGTACTCGCAAGCAACCCATGATGTGGTTCAAAGTAACAGTGCATTTGAATAATAATGATCAATCTAGCAAGGCTAGAACAAACATTCTACTACCAAGTTTATGCATCAATAACCTCGCGTAACCTCGAAGACAGGTTACCGATATCAACATGAATAAGATTCAACTCATCGAGTCAAGTCACCACCTTGACTCATACACACACACATGGTTTCACAAACATTGGACGTAGCCCAAGAGCGGTTACCCAACTGTCCATGACCGTGGACACGGCTATTCGAATAGTTTAACACTCTGCAGAGGTTGTACACTTTACCCACAAGATCCGGGGAACTTCCGTGTCATCCACGACCCGCGGTACCTCAAGTACCCGGGGTAAGCACCCGGTCATTATCTTTCCTTAGACGACACTAACATAGAGTCCACTCGTTGATACACGGCCCTCGGGTACAAACAATAGATCACGGGACTTGCCCTAATTTCAATGTCACGCGTACCCGAAGGGACCAACGGTGTGTCCGGTGCCCTGTGAAAACAATCATGGTCGTCTATCCAAGCACGACCCCGTCCCGGGAAAGACCTCAAGTCCTCCCGTCACTAGTAATGCGAGCACCATGCTAGTATCCACCTAAGTAATCAATAAAGCCCCGTCCCATAAGGGGTAGTGTGGTTGCACATGTATGGTTGGAATAACGGTCGCAACTTAAACCAATCCGTTTGAAAAGCACACACACTTGCCTCAGTACACCACTTCGTCATCAAGTGGTCACCCAATTCATCATCATCTCCCTCGGGCATGAATGGCACCCGACGGGGTTTTATGTAAAGACTTCAACCACGATGGTTCATGTCACACATGCATCACTTATTCACTACTACTACCCATATGCATGCTATCTAGCACATAGCAAGATCAAGATCATGGCATGCATCATATGGTGGAATCAACTAGGTCACTATCGTAACCCTAACATCATGCATCGGAAACATACGGGTTCCGAAGAACAAGTGTATCATGGTCAAAGGGCTGCTTTCCTGGATTGGCTTGGTCTTCAAAGTCTTCAAATCCTTCTCCTTCTTCTTCCACAGCAACTTCGTCAAATACGGAATCTATACGTCGCATAATAACCACGGGAAAATAAGAATACAAACAAAACAGAAAAATCAAAGTGCTCAGAAAAATGTCAACTTATTTTTGTTAAATACTAGAGGAATTTCTAAGATGGGGAAAATTCATAGTTGGAGTTTTGGAGTAACAGAATGGAATCTATTGATTTTTGAACATGAGTTTTACTGCTCAAATTTGAATTTAAATTTGAACAAAACAGAAAAGTTTCATGGATTTGAGTGAAAGTGGTACCATTAAATAGGTTGGAATATTACAAGATTTTAGGAGTTGGAATTATTTTATTTGGACCATTATTCTTTTCTGTAGAAATGTTTAAAACAAATACAGAAAAGAAAAAGATAAAAAGACCTGTGCAACTGGGCCAGAGAGGCCACAGTGCACGGCCCAGGGCGGTCCAGCCCAGCCGCACGGGAGCCTGCGCGCGCACGTCAGGCTTTTGAACCTGACGTGCGGGGCCCGTGGGTCAGTGGCAGAGAGGAGGGGGAGAGAGGTGTGGGGATGACAGGCGGGGCCTACCTGTCATCTCCAACCTTGCGGCCACGGCGACGGCGAGCTCACCGGCGAGTTTTCCGGCCACGGCGACGGCAACGGAGGGCAGGAACGTGACCAGCGTCGTGTCGCGGATGTAGGGATGGTGGTGCGGCACGCCGGGGAGGTCCGGTTCACCGGCAGCGAGGTGGGACGGCGGAGGAGCTGCGGGAGGTCGTCGCTCCGGCCGTTTCCAGCTGCCACAGAGAGGGGAAACATGGGGAAAGAGTCAGTGTGGTGTGGGGGTTCTGAATCAGGCGAAGGGAAGGGCAGGGGAGGCCCGTACCGCGAGATCACCGGCGGCCCGACGCGGCGGTGCTCCGGTCGATCCCGAGTACTGGAGCTCTCTGGGGAAGTATGGATGGTGCTGGGGGTCTCAGTGGAGTGAGGAGAGGTCGCTGATGCTGCTGGAGAGGCTCGGGAGGGGCTTATATAGCCGCGCCCACGGTCCACCGTGGACCCGTGCGCCGGCGAGGTTGCAGGCGAGGCTAGGAGGGGTTCTGGAGCCTGAGATCAAGCCGGGGAGAACCGTGGACTTGCTCCACGCCCAGCTGAGGGGAAAAGAGGAGCGGGGGAGCGTCTGGAGCGTGCGCGCGTGTGAAGCAGCAGAGTGGCCGCCGCGGGCGGCCAGCGCGCGTGCGACGACGACCACTGGAGGGCGCAGGAGGAGGGGGGACAGCGCCGGGGAGGTTGCGGACGTCGAGATGCCTCGACTGGCGCGAAGGGGAGGCCCGAGGCTGTCGGGAGAGGCTGATTGGCTGGAGCTACAGTGCGTGTCTGCACTGTTGCGTGCTCCAGAGCGCGTGTTTGGCTGGCATCATCGCGTTCTCGCCGCTCCAGTCAAAACCAGCGTGTCCAAGAGCGTCTAGAAGGTCAGGGGGAAGTAAAGAATTGGCCTGAGGCCTTGGATGCCCTGGAGATGCTGAGAGAGAGTGAGGGTGCTGGTGACTTGGTGAAAACCTGCTGTCCAGCAAGGTAAAACAGGGTTCTTACCCCTCAATCATGGAGCTGGGGTGCTGGGGAAGTTACTGGAGGTAGCTGGTAACTCAATGATCATGTGGTAAAAAGTAGAGGCCATGGAGAAGAGTAAAAGTGATCAAGTTGGAGGTTTTTAGTAAAAAGCCAGAAGGTGTTTGATCAGTGTTTGGTCAAGTAAATGACCTCCACTTGATATGGCACTTAACAGGGTTGAAAGACATGTGAAAATAGGGTGCTTCACCAAATTTGGGCTCATTTGAAGAAACTAGCCAATGTAACTTTGGTGAACCCTAGAAATCAACAGAAACAGCTTCATCTTGTTTGAGTCAAGCTAATCATCTCCCCTTGATGCACCACTTGGTGTAGAATCATCATTTGGGGTATTGATCATGCCCACAAAGTTTGAAGCTCCAGATAAAAAGTTGGTAGTGTAAAGTTGTTCAAATTTGCATTTGAACAGAAGGGGTTTTGAGGTGATCTGATCAAGTTGCTCTATTCCAAATCTTGTGCCATTTGGTCTAGATGCCTTATTAGGCCATTCTAGCATGTGCACCAAATTTGAGAGCATTTGGACAAGTTTGGCAATGTAGAGTTGCTCAAACTTCAAATATAGACAGAATGGTTTTGAGGGGATTAGAGGATGTTTTCTTGCTTCCCAAGACATGGGACTTTGGCAAGATCATCACATATGTCATATATGACATGATAGAATTTCCTTGGAATTTTTGGAGAATACGTCCTTTGTAAATATTTCAAAAGCTTGAAATATCCAGAAAGGGTTTTAGAGGGATTAGCCCATTATTTTGAACATGACGAAGTGTTGAAACTCTTATATATGGACAATATATGTCCTCTGAGTCTCTCTGAATTTTGGCAAATATTTTTGAAATAATTAAATAATTTTTCCCTATTAAAGACCATTTCTGGCCTTAAGAAAAAGCTTTTAAATAAAATAGGAAAATAACTTTTAAAATTATACCTTTGTGGTTTCTGGGAGTCCTATGACTACTAGGTCTCAAATAAACCTT
Source organism: Secale cereale (assembly GCA_902687465.1). Lineage (NCBI taxonomy): Eukaryota > Viridiplantae > Streptophyta > Magnoliopsida > Poales > Poaceae > Secale > Secale cereale. Next base: position 756,479,154 of record LR738711.1, read on the forward strand.
TTGAAATAATTTTCTCACCCTAAATCAAGTACTTGCAGTGCAAATCTCAATTCAGGGGTTTTTGGAAAACTAAATTTATAAAATACTTTTTGGCCAAATTAATTTTGTAGGAAAATACTATACTGTTATATAACACTTGGCATGATCATTGGGCAGAAGTTTTGGGTACGGAGATGAATTCTATAAGAGGTCATAGTTGACTTTAATGAGCACAAGAAAAGCACATGAAGAAAACTCAATTCCAAATAAAAGTCAAATGATGCTAAAAAATTTTGCTGGTCCAAATTTTCATGCTTCAAAGATACAAATAACATGTTACAAAATGCAGGGTGTGACAGATACCTGGTCAAGTCTGATTCAACAGCAAGTTTGCTGGCAAGAGGACGCATCTCCTTCGTTAAAGCATGAAGGTCTTTACTAGTGAAGGCCGATCCATCTTCCTTGGTGTTGGGATACCCGTTCAGAGCTTCTTCCGGATCGAAGTCTGGAACCCACGCTTTGGCTCTGGTGAGCGCTACAAGAGAACCGGCTCGGGCAGCAGACTTCTTCACTTCCTCCAAGCGTGCTGGCAAGATAGAAAGCTTCTCCAGAGTGCCTTGGATGGTGGTGGGGGCCGGTTTATTGAAAGACATTGCACTTATAATCCTCTGAGCGCCAGAATACAGTTGCTCAACCAGAGTATAAGAGGCCTTGAATTTCTTCAGAGATCATCCCCAAGATGGGTGACGCGCCGTCCTGCATATGGTTATCACAATTAAACCGGAACGTATTAAAGGTTGCAGAAATGAAAGCATGGGCAGGTTAAGTATTTACCGAAGACGGCAGAAGTCATAAGTTCTATTTGCCGCTTTAAACCGGTCAACTCTTCTGTCACCGGATTAAGAGCTTCCTCAGCGTCCTTTGCTCTCTTTTCAAGAGCATTTTTCTGCACTTCCCAGGTTACCCGTTCCGATTGAAAATATTTCTTCAATTGTTCAGCAGTAGTCAAGCTCGGCGCCAGATCTTTTTTGGCCTTGGCAGCAGTAGATTCAGTTTCAGCAAGTCTATTCCGGACCTCAGTTATCTCTTCAGCCCTCCGGGTCAAATCAGCCTGCAAAGGAAATCAAGTGGAATAAATGACAAGTTCAGACAAGTCTCAAGCACATAACCAAGTTATCCACTTGACACTTGGGGGCTAATGAGCAATTGAAGTATCAAAAAGTGACAATTAAAGACAAGTCTCAAGCACACAAACAAGTTGTCTCCTTGACACTTGGGGGCTAATGGGCAGTTGAAACTTCGAAAGAAAGATTCAGACAAGTCCCAGGCACATAAACCGAGTTATGCCCCTGGCACTTGGGGGCTAATGTAAGATCATTTGCTCACAGTTGGAAGTACCGGTTCACCTTCTAACATAGCTAAACTGGAACTTGGGGGCTACCATGATATAGACAGAAATGCAAAGAAGACAAAAGCAAAGGACAAGAAAGATACCTCGTATTTGTCCTTCATCATATTGACCAAGCCCGCTTCATAGTACCGACTGGTATGCAGCCGGTTCAAATACCCGGAATAAAGCTCCTGGGCACTTAGCTCGGCGAAACTAGACAAGTCTGTACTCCATTTGCCCTTCTCTCGCTGGAGTTTCTCCGCTTTAGCAGTATGCTTAGCTAAAACAACGGGCTCAGCAGGAGCGGTATAACCTGTACCGGTTATTTGAATTTCCGGAGAAGAAGCAGCGGCAGGTTGTGGAGTGGCAGTATGAACCGGACTAGCGGGAGTCGGGCTAGTCCGAGGAGGGTTGGCCCGGGCAGGACTCGCCGGTTCATGGACATCTTCAGTGTTGGGATTCTCAGGAGCAGTGGCATAATTATGATCCATGGGAGCAGGATTTTCAAGCTGAACTGTAGGCTCATTTTCCAGAGGGATGACTGTATCCGGATCAGCCGCCGGATCATCAGCGACAGTCTCAGCAGCCGTTTTGCTGGCCTTTGCCCTTTTGCTAGGCTTAGGCTTGCTGAAAGGAATTAGAAAAGAAATCAGAGTCACGAAAGCAAATACAAAGGTAAACCAGATGAAATAAAGGTCTTACCCAGGGACAGTCTTCAGAGTTGGGACTTGTGTGGCAGTGGATTCGCCAGAAGAAGATAAAGGAGTCTCCTAATAATTAGGGTCAGACGGTTTAAGTGGTTTGCGTATAAGTCCAGCCTTGGGATGAAGAAGAGTTGGGGAAAGTAAAACCTCAGAGCGGCGCCTCCGGGCCGGAGTAAGAGATATTCCGGAAGACTCGACTACAAGGCCGCTATGGCGTGTAGCCCGACGAGCTTCATGTTGCTTCTTCTTCAAAAGAAAATTGGGGTTCAGTTGAGCGTAAGGATGAGAAAACTGATATTTCCGGACTACCCGACGAATTTTTGGTGGAGGAGGTTCTGAATCTGAAGAAAGAGTGATTACCTCAGTTTCTGCCGCTTTATCCCCTTCAGCCAAATCCTATGAAAAGACATTGTTAACATAAATTGGGATAAAAGAGAATAAAACATATCAGGATTAACTCATACCTCAGAGTCCGGATCATCTTCTTCAGCATGTGAACCAGAGCCAGCAGCCACCTTTCTCTTCTTAACAGCATAGGTTTTCCGGCGTGGCAGTTTGCCTGACTTGTCCTGAGGTTTCCTCTTCCAAAAAGGATCATCGGCCTGTATACAAGAAGAAAGATAAATAGAAGATAATTTAAATGGACGGGTTAAAAGCAAGCAGAAGAGATTGAAAGCTTACAGCTGGCAGTTTATTCTTCTTATAATATGGAGCCAGTCCGGTTTGGCTACATTCCTCCGAAGGGACGTTGAGCATCTTCTTAGCAGATTCAGTAACTTCCTTCTCAGGAAGCATGATGTCGGTATGGCGTTGAGGATCGTCCGGCTTACCGGTATATTGACACATCAAACGGGAGCGCCGGCTCAGAGGAAGGATACTCCAAGCGAGCCAACAACGAATTAAGTCAACTCCAGTCAATCCGTTTGCCATAAAAGCTTTGAGTTTTGCAAGCTGAGGGGCAAACTGGGGCCGGTCTGAGGAGCTAAGGCGCTGTGGCAGCGGATGATCTTCGGGAAGGCGATGTTCGCGACCACCCGGCAGTGGGTTCTCCCCTTCAGGCGAAGTATCTTGGCAATAGAACCAAGATTTGTTCCAATCCTTGGGGTGAGTATGGAGAGCAGCGTGAGGAAAGACTGCGTCTCTTCTCTTTTGAATGCTAACCCCACCTAGTTCTTGATGAGGTCCGCCAGTAAACTCAGTTCGCCGGTTCAAATGAAAGAAATCCCGGAACAAGTCGACTGATGGCTCCTCTTGAAGATACACCTCGGAGAAAACTTGGAAATCGCAGATGTTTGATATCGAATTTGGACCTATGTCCTGAGGATGAAGTTGAAAAGCGGCAAGCACGTCCCGGAAGAACTTTGAACCGGGAGGGCTAAAGCCCCAGGTCATATGATCAAAGAAAACAATAACTTCTCCCTCTTTGGGAGTAGGGGGGCATTCATTTCCGGGGGCCCGCCATTTCAGAACTGCTCGAGGACCCAGAATGCCAATTGAAGCAGCTTTAACTAAATCCTCTTCCGTGATGATGGAAGGAACCTAGTCGCAAGAAACGAACTGCTTGGCAGACATATTAGCAGAAGGAAAGTGCTGAAAAGGTAAAGTATAAAATCCGGATTATTTAAGTACAGAGGCATAAACCGGATCATATATGCAAGATCACATCGACGGTTTAGACAAGGGACTAATGGCATTACTAACCCGGAAGTAAGCAGGAAACGAGCTACTACCGGTTTATGACAACAAAAGAAAGAAGCTAAACCGTCATGTTCATGGTTGAAGCGTGGCAGAAGCAATGTATGACCGACTAAACCGGCGAGTATCTTACAGATCTATAAGGACGAAGAAACAGGTTTCTACAGAAAGCTAAGGTAAAAAAGATCTACGCGGTAAGGAAAAGAGGAAGTTTATGCAGGTCTATTACAGAAGAACTGCGGGAGTCTTATACAGAGAAAATGGATCTAAGGGTGAACTGAGAAGTATAGATCTAAGCATAAAGTTACGAAACAGGAGCAAGTTTCGAAGATAAATCTAAAGGTTAAAACTACTACGAGCATGGCGTATAGGATGAACATCCAAAGCTTTTTAAGGACTAATGGCGGAGGCATGGAAGAACCCTAAGCTACAGATCTACAGCGAGGGAAAAAGAGATACCTGAGGCAGAAGGAAACGTCAGGCGGCGAGTTATCTGGTCGCGTTCAGGTTGATGCAGCGGCCGGACTTGCGGGCAATGGCGAGCTCGACGGACGGTGGCGGAAGCTCGGGTACGGAGACGGAGGAAGAAGAAGCGGAAGGGAAAAGAGATGAGCCTCAGCAGTATTTATAGGCCGAGGAGAGATGAAACGGTAAGCGCGGGATTTGAGGAAGAAATAGATTGGATAAAGATTCCCTGTCGCCTCGATTTTCGGGATAGCCTTTAAAGCAAAGATAATAAACAGCCGTGTGCGATAAATGTGGAAGTGATGTCACGGTCGAATCAAACGATTGTCAAGGATGACGTCACAGCCGGTTTACAAAAATTGAGAAGATACAAGAAAGAGAATTATGCAAGACTGAGAAGACTGATATGAACAAGTTCAAATCATTCTGGGGCCTAATGTCAGGGATATTATTAGCAGGTGTAAACCGGCTAGAGTAAACCGGATTGTGATGATATAGTTGTATAATTGTAAAGCTCGGTAGAGGTTACGGCCCATGAAGGCTTAGGGCCCATGTGTAGAGTTACGGTTTGTAAACCGTCTTATCATGTAACTTGAGAGACAAGGAAGAAAGAGCAGAGACCGAGGCAGACACAAATATGAGCCGGCCTCGGGACTCTGTAAACCGGATCGGGCGTCGCCTCTATATAAAGGGACGACCCGGCGACGGTTCAAGGACATGAAACAACCCGTCGAGACACAGGCAAGCGATCCGCTCCCTGTTCATTGACGCCCAAGCAATACCAAACCAAACTAGACGTAGGCTTTTACCTTCATCGAAGGGGCCGAGTTAGTATAAACCCTCTGTGTCCTTTGTGTGCTTTTAACCCCTTCAAGCTAACCCGTGCGATGGTTCCATCACTAAGTCCGTTAAACCGGACATCTGCCGTGCTAATTCCATGACCGAACCCTTACAAATTGCTCGGGGCAATCTCCACAACCTAATTGGAGACCCCGACGCTTGCCCGGAGCTTTACACCACAATGATTGAGCTCCGAACACCACAAGGTTGGGGCTTTCTCCCCAACGACACCACGAAGCTTCACCACAATGGAATATGGCCCTGAGGTGAACTCAACCGTCTAGGGCACCCAAGCACCCAAGAGGAACACGCTCAAGGGTACCAAGCACCCAAGAGTAATAAGCTTCTCAACTTGTAACTTTCACGTATCACCGTGAAGAACTCAAACCGATGCACCAAATACAATGGCAAGGGCACACGGAGTACCCAAGTCCTTCTCTCCCAAATCCCACCAAAGCAACGAATGCTAGGGAGGAAATGAGAGGAAGAACAAGAAGGAGAACACCAAGAACTCCAAGATGTAGATCCAAGGGGTTCCCCTCACCTAGAGGAGAAAGTGATTGGTGGAAATGTGGATCTAGATCTCCTCTTTCTTTGCCCCCCAAAACTAGAAAGAATCCATGGAGGGATTGAGAGATAACAAGCTCAAAGAAGGTCAACAATGGGGGAAGAACACGAGCTCTAGAGATAAGGTTCATTGGGGAAGAAGACCCCCTTTTATAGGCGGGGGAAAATCCAACCATTATGCTCACAGCCCGCACTGAGCGGTACTACCGCTCCAAGGAGCGGTACTACCGCTCCAAGGAGCGGTACTACCGCTAGGGCGGCAGTAGCCCTTTGAAACACAACATCGAGGAGGCAGAAAGCCCAGAAGAACCCTCGGAGCGGTAGTACCGCTTGACCTCATGGTACTACCGCTAGGGGTAGCGGTACTACTGCTTGCGAGCGGTACTAAAAAATTACATCCGTGCCTACTACCGCTGGACTTGTGACGAATTTTTTGTCCGGAGCGGAAGTAGCCACGGAAGTAAAAAATTACATCCCCTCCAAGCGGTAGTACCGCTCCAATTTGCGGTAGTACCGCTGCAGCCCTTCTGGGGACACCAAAACTAACATAACTTTTGCAAACGGACTCTTAATTTAACGAAACCAAGTTTGTTGGAAAGCTAGCGACATGGCCTAACACAATCTTGATAGAAATAACAATAAGAAGCAAATGAGAAAAGGCCCATAAGAAAATTGTGAGAAGCCTTCCTCGAAATAGACCGGTAAAACCTCCAACACCGAAAATGCAATAGAAGGAGCATGTGAACTCCGTTTTCGATGAACTCAAGCTTGTCATGAAAATAACCATAAGCTCCAAATCTCACAAGAAGAAAACCAAACAAGAACCAATAAATATGATGCAAGCATGCAATGGTTTGAGCTCTCTACGAATGATATGATCAAGCTACTCACTTGAGAGCCCCCCCCTTGATAGTACGGCGATCGATCTTATAACCCGGTCTCCAAACTACCACCATGAGACCGGTAAAATAGAGAACCTATCAAGGGCAATCCTTTGCCTTGCACAAAGTCCAATTGAGCTAGATGTAGATGATCTTAACTTCCTCAAGTTGGACCACCTTTCTTGATTGCGTTGGCTCGGTGAAGACTTGTAGATTGCTCCCCATACTCCACTATGGGTGAGCCACTCTTCAGCATATCTTCACAAGTCCATTGTCACCACAATGGACGGAAAGCTTCAAGCACTTGATCTCCTCGTGATGCATCACTTGAACTTTCACACCACAACCTTGATTTGATGTCATCCTCCATGGGTTGTATGTGATCTTCCTCTTAACGCAAGCCAATGGAAGATAACCTAACCCCACATAGAACTCTCATAAAGACCATGGGTTAGTACACAAAGCGTAATTGACAATGCTTACCATACCATGGGATCACTTAATCCCTCTCTGTACATATGCTACGCTTTGTGTATTGATCAACTTGATCCAATCTTTCACTTAGTCTTGATCAACCTTGAATTTTTCCAACTCTCTTCATTTGGATGATGTCTTGAAGGTAAACATGAATGTTAACACACTCTTCTTCTTCAAGACATGCTTGTAATAAGCTCAACACTCGCAAGACCAATCTTTGGATAATTACTTAATAGCACCTTGGTCATCACAAAATCTCCTTGAAACCTACAAATGGACTCCAAGAAAAGCCTATGGACAAACCCTTCAAATATAAACCAAGGAAACCATTAGTCCATAGAGATTGTCATCAATAACCAAAACCAAACATGGGGGCACCGCATGTTCTTTCAATCTCCCCCATTTTGGTAATTGATGACAATCACTTTCAAGAGAGTTTATATAAGGAATTATGCATCACCATACCATGCAACAATAATGTATGTGCATGAGATGCAAAAGCTTAGGAACAAAACCAAATCAAGAAGAGATGACTCTCTAAACTTCTCCACAAAACTCTCTGAAACTTCTCCCCCATTGGCATCGATTGCCAAAATGGGCGAAAGGCTTAAAAGGCCAATATAACATGTGTTCCTCAGTAAATTGTGTATTTCTCAACAAGAGAGTGGAATGCAATACACATATCCAACGGTAAATACTTGGAGGAAGACAAACTATATTGAGGCCCAAAGATTGCAAAAGAATGATATGCCACAAAGACATAACAAATAGAGAAACAAGCAATCAAGCACTCAAAGATACCAATTGAAGCAAGCTATCAAAAGATACGAATTGAACCAACTAGACGAATGATCCTACATGCCACATGAATAAAAGATATAAAAATATGATCAAGGAGTGTTCTAGAGAAACTAGAGAAGCTCCCCATGATTTGTGCATAGTTTTATTTTGTATTTGGATACAACGAGCACAACATAGGATCGTCTCTCCCCCAAGATCAATAGAACCTCACGACATAACAACCGAGTTTTCTAAAGACACTGGTGAAGCTCCCCATAATTTGTGCACTCCTTAGAATATTTTCATTAGGATACCAAGTGCACAAAATAGGATCATCACTCCCCCAAAATCAATAGAAACTCACACCAAGTGCAAGTGAGCATGAAGGTAACAAAGCCTAGAACTTGCAACAAACAAATGGTTGAGCAACATATAAAAGAGACAACTTAAGAGTAGGCTCAACCAAAATGATGTGTGTGAGTCATGGCAAAGCACTTGAGAAGACTAATGTATGGATGAACATTAAGCATCAATATAGTCTTGAATGAAAGAGATACACGGTGCAAGGCCTATCATTCCCACACACAATTAGCAAATGGGTTCACAAGCTCACTAATAAGCATATAAAGAACCTATGCTTGTGACAACCCATGGTGAAGATATAAAAAGAGAGCGTTATCAAGATGAGGGATACCAATTAATTGGCAAAAGCCTTGTCAAGACAAGCAGAGACAAAAATATCTTCACCACACAAGAGTGCATCTAGATGCAACAAGATAAGATCCGCACTCAAGGCAAAGGCTTTCACGGAGCCACCAAAGAAATGATACTAGAAAGACAAGGTGGTCGTGAAAGAAAGGATATCTTCTAGATATGTAATTTCTCTCAAGTGTATAAGATTCTAGGTAGATGAAAATCATGATGATATAAATCCACAAAGAAGAATGTACACTCGAAATAGTTACAAAAAGGAAGTAGTAAGATATCCACAAGGAAGTCATAATTATACCAATAAGATATTTTGCTTGAACGCATAGCACATGGCTAGATAAGGTCTTATTGAATATACATGAATTCCAACCAAGCGAACATCAAAGACATCACAACTAGCAACAATACATCATTGTTGGGATGCTTTGAGAAAGTAAACAAGTATCACAAGAAAGAATGAATTACATGCCATGATACAACCTACACAAGGTTGATGCAAGAAATTTGTGCATGAAGTAGATGATGATACTTGTTACCGAGATACCATTGGAAGGATGTAGTAGATACCAATTGAAGGTAGATAGTAGTTCATTGATCATCCTAGCTTGACTCCAATAAGCATATGGTGACACCACCATTCTTTTGAATGAGCCGAGCATCCAATGCATCTCCAATTGTTCCTGGAACAACAACACAAACAAAATGGTACCCAAACTCATTGGGACCAAAGAGTTAGAAATACCAATTCATAGGACAAACTCCACAAACATATGTGCATTTATATATGAAAATGAATTTCATGCACATCTCATCCAAATTGAGACTAGGTGGAGTTTCCCCTATATATTGGGTTAAAGAGAGGAAGCATGCCAAAGAAAATACATGTAGTAAATATGCAAGATCAAGACTTTCAAGAAACGAAACGAAATGAAAAAGAAATACCAAGTGAAAAAACGATACCGAATGGAGAAATCATCACTTGGAAGATATCTATTTAGAAGATACATCAAGGAATGAGATATCCATTGATACACGCAAAAGGAAAGATATCGCACTCCTAAAAGAGAGGATGGTTCCAAACAAACCAACCCATCTACAAAGTTTCATGATGGCATAAAGTACCCAAAAAAACGGCTTGCCTTCCATCAACACACACTTGATATGGATCACAAGATGAGTGTTCTATCGAAAATAGGATAGCCCCCCAAGAATTGTGCATTAAAGAGAATTTGCAATTGAATACAAAATGCACAAGGTGGGATCACCACTTTCACTATATCTAGAGAACACTTGACAAAATCAATAAAATAACAAGATCCACAAGTGGCACGGAAGGCAATGGGAGTTGACACACTTGGTAGGAGATAAGACAAATAAAACCAAAAGACAATGTAAAGATGATCAATAATTTCCACCCATAAAAGATAACCAATTGTCAAAGACAAGAGGTATTTGGAAATAATTCCGGGTGATAGATAGCAATGATATCCAACATCATCTTCACACCAAACACAAGCAAAATGCAACTTGTAGAGCTAACATGTCACCTAGGAACAAGATAATTTACAATATCAACTCTAGGTGACAATATCTCAAATGTACACATTTTCTAGGCTAGTAATATGCACATAGCACATTACTCCCCCATAATGTGATACCAATGAAAAGCTTACCAAGATGCAAAAGAGAACCAATAAGAGATAATTAATGGAACATTTAGAATTTGAATTTCTCATGAGAAGACATACCACATAGAGACTAGATAATCTTGTAATATCAATACTAGATGGTATTCCTCCTGTACACACATTTATAGGATTGTGAGGTGCACAAAGCACATCACCCCCAAAATGGGATGTTCCATTAATCTCTCACACGAGCCAACTAAGATAAAAGCAAGATGTACAAAGGCTCAACGGACGACACACACATACATCATGTGCGAACCAATATACACATACTTGATTTCTCAAGATATGCAAATTGGATACACAACATATACAAACACATGCAAGGAACAAAACCAAAACATGCAAAGGGGCAAGTAACTTTCAATGTAAACAATTTAAGCATGAGTTACCGCAAGGAGGAACTTGGATATAAGATAGAAACTTGATAAGCCGAATGACTTGGCTTGAGACAATATGAATGATGAAGACCCCTTAATTCTTCATAATGTAGCCAAGTCTCCAATGCCCTCCAACAATGCCTATTGACCAAGTTTTAGCTTGTTGGTCCCTAACCAAGTTGGGTCCTAAGAGGTTAGTCACAATAGGCTTGGCCACCCAAATGGTTCTTTTCTTGACACCACTTTGAGTACCAAAAAACTTGGCAAACACATTGCCAACATTATCCTTCCCAAGAAAATAAACATCATCAATAATAATTGGGTTGGATAAGTTACCACTAGTGCATGAAGAAGCAAGGTGACCCTTCTCACGGCATAGGTACAAACATCTACTCTTCACTTTCTTCTCATTTGATTTCTCAAAATGAGAAGCATTACCATGAGTCTTCTTGGGAAGCGGCCTTTCTCCAACTTGCGGTTGAGCACGAGATTGAACTTGTGGCCTCTTCCCTTGTTGCTTGTCACTAATGGCCTTCTTCTTCAATGGGCAAGAGCTAACATGATGCCCTTCAATTTTGCACTTGAAGCAAATAATCTTGGCCGAATTCTTGAGTTGTTCTTGGCCCTTCTTCTTGTTGCTCTTGGACTTCTTCTTCTTGTTGGAGTTGAATCCAAGTCCACCTTTGTCATTGGGGGATTTTTGCACACTCAAGATATTGTTGAGTGTGGACTTCCCTTCATGACACTTTTCCAAGTCTTTCTTCAAGGAAGAAACTTGGGCCTTGAGCTATTTGATTTCCTCTACATGGTTAGTATCAAGAAAAGTACTAGAGGAAGTATAGGCTTCATTGTTAGAGCAACAAGGCAAGGAAAGAAATTCATCACAAGAAGTACCAATGTTATGCATAGATGAATTACGAGGGCTAGCACATGGCAATATAGCATTTTGACTAGAAGTAGTGCTAGCGACCACATGAGACTCACTAGATGTTACCTTGATAATCATAGCCTCATGAGCTATCTTTAGCACATTATGGGATACTAGAAGATCATCATGAGAGCTTGTGAGCTTTACATGACTTTCTTCCAATCTCCCATAATTGCTAGATAGCAACTCTAGTTGAGCCCTTAGCTCAACATTCTCCTTCAAAATGGATGCTTCACTAGAAATAGAGTTAGTAGCACAAGCATCATCAATAATAGCAAGAGGAGAAGGCAACTTGGCAAGCTCTTTAGAATATGAAGCTTTGAGTTGAGCATGAGACTCGGTGAGTTTGATGAGCTCACTCTTAATGACCCTTGAGCCATTTTTGAGGTGCTCAAAATCCTCAAGGAGTTTAGCATGTGCAACTTCAAGCTTCTCATTTTTAGTTTCAAAATCATTAACCACCTCGAGAGCTCTATCACGGGATTCCTTTATTCTAGATAGTTCTAGAGCAAAAGTCTCATCAAGAGATTCCTTGGTGGTTTGTTCAAGTTCAAGAGCTTGCGAGAGGTCGGCGATCTCATTAGCGTAATCACGCTCATGACCTTCCATTTTCTCAATGGTGACCTCATGCTCCTCTAGATGAGATTCCAACTCCTCTATATATTTCTTGCCCTCAATGGCAATATACACGATTTCCATGAAGTTGGAACGAGCAATTTTATTCTTATGAAGAGCTTTAAAAATCATTTCCCCCTTAATTTTTAAGGAGGCAACATTATCATTCCTTTCATCATTTTCAACATCATCATCATTGTCGTCATCACTATCATGACAAAATATATTGGGATTCAAAGTGGGAGATACCTTTGAAGCCTTATCCATAAGGCAAAATGCAATAGATGATGATGTAGGATCCCTTGAAGCACCATTCAAGACTACATCTTGTTCCATGGGGTGCTGGGTTTCCTCTACATTGTTAGCACAACAATTCGAGGAAATAGATGCATTTTTATGATGGCAACAAGACATAGCAAGCATATCATCATGAGTTTTAGTCAAGCAATTTCTACAAGATATGCAAGGACTATCAACACAAGCATGTGAAACATGTAGGGTGCTCGAAGTGTTAAAGTCCAAAGAAGATGCATTGCAATAAGATAGCGATGAAGGATCATCCACAATAAGCATACTATCATCATTGCAATGACCAACACTACTCACCATATCATTACCTTGTGGCAAACCACATGTAGGTGAAGTAGAAGAAGTTGAGAAGACAACACGGCCAGAGGTGGAGGGAGAACAATCATTCCTACAATTCTTGGACACACCATATTTATCTTGAAGCTTTGTCCACAACTCATGAGCATCCCGGAACGGCATGAGTTGAAATATAACTACATTGCTCAAAGCATCAAAAAACACATTAGAAGCTTGAGCATTGAGATAAGAGTTTTTCTCATCCTCTAAAGATAATCTTTGTGGATCATTTGGAGGAGAAAAACCCATATCTACAATTCGCTCTAAATTTGGGTCCATGACCCTAAAGAGATTAAGCATGCGAATTACCCAAACATCAAAATTTGTGCCATTGAAACTAAGATTTCCAGAGAACCCGAAACCCCTAGTCGACATCCTTACTCTCTAGGCGGTTAAGCCCTATAAAGAGAGACGAGGCTCTGATACCAATTGAAAAATCGTGGATGTCGCCTAGAGGGGGGGTGAATAGGCGCATTAAAATAATTATGGTTTAGGCTTGAACAAATGCGGAATAAACCTAGCAGTTAATTTGTCAAGCACAAAATCTACAACCACTAGGCTCACCTATGTGCACCAACAACTTATGCTAAGCAAGATAAACAACTAGGTGATAGCCAGATATATGAGAGAAACAATATGGGTATCACAAAGTAAAGTGCATAAGTAAAGGGCTCGGGTAAGAGATAACCGAGGCACGCGGAGACGACGATGTATCCCAAAGTTCACACCCTTGCGGATGCTAATCTCCGTTTGGACCGGTGTGGAGGCACAATGCTCCCCAAGAAGCCACTAGGGCCACCGTAATCTCCTCATGCCCTCGCACAATGCAAGATGCCGTGATTCCACTAAGGGACCCTTTGTGACACCCCGAGACCGGTGCGCCAGGTGTCAGTCAGTTATTTGTCGCCGTTGCCATGTCATCTGCTTGCGTGTTGCATCTTGCCATGTCATCATGTGTGTTGCATCATCATGTTTTCAAAACTTGCATCCGTCCGAGTTCCCTCGTCCTCTCCATTGTCCGTTCTGAGCCCAGACACACTGACACGCGCCCGCGGTGCCTCCGAATATTTATTTTATGAGTGGTCGAAAAACATTCTCGGAATGGGTTGAAACTTGGCGTGTGGTCTTATTATAGTGTATACAGGCCACCTAGGGGTGGACTAAGGAGCTGCTCAGCTCGTTAAGCTCATACTCGTTAAGCTCGTGCTCGTTAAGGCTCGGCTCGTTAAGCTCGTTAAGATTAATGAGCAGAAAACCCTGATCGGCTCGGTTCGTTTGAAACTCGTTAAGCTCATGAGCGCTCGCGAGCGCTCATTAACAGATTATAATGTGTTACAATCTACATTATGAGTGCATATATGTGGTTTTTAAGATGAAATATGGTGGCTAGGAAAAGAAATAAATTAGTTTGTTCCCTCCTATATTGATTAGATTGAATAGGAGAGCTAAGGTGCTACAAAAAGTTTGCCACGTAAGATAAAAATATGTGTCGTGTTGTTACTAATGAGCTTAACGAGCTACTCGTGAAACTCGTTAGCTCGCTCGTTAATCTCGTTAAGCTTAACGAGCTAAAATCAATGATTGGCTCTGTTCATTAAGAAGCGAGCTACGAGCTTAACGAGCCGAACTATCGAGCGCTCACTAAGCTCGCGAGCTACGAGCTTTTGGTCCAGCCCTAAGGCCACCTGCCAAATTTCATCGCATTCGGAGCTCTTTTGATAGCCCAACGGATATATATAGCGGCACTAGTAGCCGGTCTAAACGTCGGACGTTTTTGGTCTTCGAAAACCTCGCGGGCCTCTCTCTCCCTCTCTTCACAGCCCACTTACACTCTAAACCAGCCACCGAGCCCAGCTGGCTCCCACCTATGTTGTTCGCCGTTAGATCGCGATTGCACGGCCGAAAACGGCACCCCCTTACCCCTCTCCTAGCTCCCTCTAGCTATTTAAACACCCCTCCCCCCTAATTTTCAGCAAACCCTAAATCCTTGTCTCCCCTAACCTCTAGCCAGCCGCCTCTCCTCGAAATCCGCGCTTCCACCGTGATTTCAGCGCCCGGCCACCGCGTCCCCGCCACTTGGCGCGCCTCCATTTGCTGGCGCAGCCGCCAGCCTCGCCCTCAGCCAATCCCTCTTCCCCACCTGGTCTTCTCCCCGCCGCCAGCCCACAGCAGGCCCGCGCCGGGCCAAATCGGGCTCGACCGGGCCCCGCGCCGCCCGCCGCCACGGCCCGAGCGCCCGAGCGCCCAGCAATCGCTCCCCGCCGCCGCTTCCCGCCGCCGGCCGCTCGCTTCGGTCGCGACGGATCTGCGCCGCTGCCGCCGGTGGCCCGACCCCTCGGCCCCGCCGCCTGAAGCTCCTCGCCTCCCGCCGGCGAGCGCCCCGTCGGAGTCGCCGCGTCCCTCCGCTCACCTCGCCGTCAGCCAACCACCGCCGCACCACCGCCGACGTGCGTCGCCGCGGCCACCTCCGACCGGATCTGACCCGGAGACGCCTGGATCCGCCGCCCCCGCGAGGTTCCCGGTCGGATCCGCCGCCCCGCGCCGGTTCCGCCTCCCCTCGTCGCCGGGCAAGCCATCGCTGGCCCCGAGCTCTTCACTGCCGCCGGGCCGGACATGTCCGGAGGAGCCGGACATGTCCGGAGGAGCCGGACATGTCCGCTCGTCCTCTCACCGTGTGCCACTGACGTGTGGGCCCGGAGGCCGCACCGACGGACGTGTCCATATAGGCCGGACATGTCCATTTCCTCCTTAGGTCTAATTTCCACTAAGTCTTTTACTGTTTTTATCTTCTAATGCAAACTTTGCATGCATGTAACTTTTTATGTGCATGTCCAAATTGAGTGTTTGATATGTCAAAATGATCGTGGTGATATGCTCTACACTTTGTTCCATTGAGCCATGCTTGTTTGAGTTCATCTAGATGCTCTAATCTCTGTTGCAAGAGTGCTACTTGTTATAAACTGCCGCTACTTGTTATTTTTATGCCATGTTTGAGATATGATAACTTGGTGCATGTTTATCCAAATGAAGCAAATGAGATGTCAAAATGTTCATTATGAAGTGTACTACATGATGGTTGCTGTTGCATGTTTGTTTGAGTTCATATTGCCATGTTAATCTCTGTTGCAAAAGTGCATTTGGCTGTTAAGATCTGAAACTTGTTATGAGATGCTGATTTCAATTGCTCTTTGCTATTGATGTGTTTGTCCTCATGCCACATGTCTAGATGTGTTAGAAGCACCATTATATGGTCTTTGATGTGGTACATGTAACTTTCCATGATATTGTTCGCACACGAACACGTCACCGTGTACCTCCAACTCCGAGGGTGATGCACCGCAGCTCACGTCGAAGGAGATCCGTCCGGAAGAGCTGTACGCAAGCAATCCGGCGGGCGCTTTTGAAGACCCGAAACCCCACGCGTCCGGGAGGGACTCCGTCTGGACGCGCGGCGGCTATGGGCTGCCCTAGGTCGACCTGACCGCCCCTAGGGCCTCCAGGTTCGCCACCCTGCAATGAAGAAGAATGAACGAAGAACGAGGAAGAAGAATAACAAAGGGAGAAGATAAAAGTAAAGGTAAAAGTGGTAGATGTGTTTGTTTGATAGTGTGTTGTTCAATCGGCCGTCACCCCTTAGGTATATATGAGGCGGATGGACTTCCCGTACAAGAAAAGGACTTTACTAACCTTCCAAATCATCAAAACCTAACAAAACACGGAGTATTCACGACCTCCGGCCCGGATGTCCGGCTCAAGGCCCGGATGATCCGGCCTAGCCCAGTTTTCTGAGAGCAACTCACTAATCGGGCTATAACTTTTGCATACGAACTCAGATTAATATGATTTTTATATCAAAATCAACCGCCTCGACGAGACGCACAACTTTTCTGTTGAACACTTTTTGATCTGAGGCCATCTTGAGGGTGTTTCGGGCCGTTTTCTAAAGTCTGTAGCAAAAAAAGTTGTCCGAACGTCCGGACTTATACCCGGACTGTCCGGCCTCCACCCGGATCATCCGGGACTGGACCCAGATCATCCGGCTTCATCACAAAACTTCTGGCATGTTTGGTGCTTCAATTTCCCGGATGATCCGGATGCCGGCCCGGATGATCCGGCCAAACATGGCTGCAGCGCATGATTTTGCCTCTAACTTTTGCATACGACCTCGGATTAAGACGATTTTTATATCAAAATAGTCCGTTTTGACGAGACGAAAAACTTTTCTGTTGAAGACTTTTTCATCCGAGGCCATCTTAATTAGGTTTCAAACCATTCTTTAATCTGGTGTCACCATGAGCATCTCTGAACTTGTCATAACTTTTGCATCCGGACTCCGTTTTAGACCACTTTCATATCCATCTTGATCTTCTCAAAGAAAGCCATCTTATGGTGACTTCCAATCATAAGTTTGAAGTAATCTTGACATAGATTAAAGCAACTTTTACGATTGTGTCACTTTTGAGCGTCAACACATGCCTCCCTATTTTTCGGCTAAGCAAGCGTGCCGAAAAATAATTTGTACCATGTTGGTTCTAAGGACGATGTCAACACCCCATCGGCCATTTATATGCTTAGGACGATAATTATATATCGGCCATTATTGTTCTTGAACCCTTGATGCAAACTTGGGCGAAACCTTCTCAACTTCATTAACAATCCGATGATAAAGTTCCATAGATATGTATCTCAAGGTCACCCCCCGAACCATATTGTTCCCCTTTTGCTAGGATTTTGTAGATAATCAACAATAAAATCTCTCCAATCCTTACTATCACCTGCATCAAAATTCGTTAGTGGCCGAAGCTGGGAACTTCGGTTCGGCCTTACCTATATTGACGAGACGAAGCATCGGCTATTGAGAGAAATGCAATACACCATGATTAACGTAGTAGCCGGATGCTTACTGTGCCAACTCTTTTGAATTATCATGTCTAAATATAAGAATTTTTTTAAAGCAACCCAAGGTAAATTTTACATCTAGACATATGTCAAGATAAACTATAAGTGATTCGTCAAAACATTGATAACCCTTGGATGTTTGTTGCACTACTCATAACGAATCACCGAAAGCCTCAATATGTATAGCACCTATAGCAAGTAAAAGAGTCAATCCAAATAACAATGCATATTCGGCTTTGATTAATCATGCATAAAAATATTCTAAGCGGCATGAGGCTTCAAAAAATAGTACCATAAGGAGATATATAAACAACACCAACACTTTGGCCATTGCTACGAAAAAAAACATAATCTCCATAGTACTAGAGAGACAATGCTAACATCAATATAATGCATGTCATTAAACCGATGTTCAGTAATAAAATCAGCTATGATTTGGCCTCTTATAGATCTCAAAGATGCATAAGCCAAATCATATCCAAACAAAGTATAAGCCCACTAGCCCATTCTGCACTATGAATTGGTCTATGCAACGTATACTCAATGACATCGGTCATGATGTTTCAACTCCATTCAATCATAAAATAGGCATACATATGAATTTTCATGAGCACATACTTTGTCTCGCTCTCCATTCAAACTAAGGACTATGCTAGAATACTACACCGACCATGCATTGACATATTCTTGGGACGATAGATAAATATCGGCCATTACCATGTAGACATCATTCAAAGCACATATAGCCGAAATAAACAAATGAAATGACAAATCAAGTATTTCGGCCCTTTGGATCAGCAACAAACTTGTAGCTAATCAAATGTATAGTGACTTGGTAATACCCTTTCATGATGTAAGAAATTATATGGCATCCATGGATTAAAATAAGCCCATTGAGGGTTACCAATCATACCTGATGACGAATTCCATGGCACAAACGTTAATGGCATAGTTGAAGAATATGGATAATGTGTAGACCGAAAATGCTGAAATCTTCGGCTTGGTCCTTCATAGTTTTCACTCTTTTCCTTCTTCACCTTTGCCGCACTTCTTGTAATGGAAGCTTGCACATAATTCTTATTTTGAGCACTTCCTTTAGGAACCCATGCCATGTTCCTTTCTTCAAGTTCTTGTGCACTAAGTTTTTGTAATTTCTTCTTTTGCCAATATGATAAGCCGAGTGGGCACCCCGGCTGCGATTTTGTCTGAAGTAATGACAATTCTTGTTTCACCCTGTGCACTCTCAACTTCTTTTCTTCAGATTTGGCACTTTGACTATCAATAATTGGTTGTTTCGTCTTATTGCCTTTAGTAGCCAATGTCAACACTTTAATTGGATCTTTTTCATTTGAGATCAAATCTGAAGTTGCACTCTTACGACCATCTCTTTTAACACGGTAAACTTGCTTGACCACCTCTTTCTTCTTCCTTGAGCTCCGGACCGATTCCTTATGATTGAAACGGTCTTTAACATGTGATTGTTCAAATGTTGATCTTCTCGGAGCTGCATAATATTGGTGAGATGGTCTAAAATAAGATGGAGAATGCGCCCTTGTATCATACATGTCCCATGATGGATATGGATCTACTTGAGCATAGGGAGGCATCCACGGCGTTGGCATTGGCGGCCCAAAATAAGGATATGAATATGTTGCATAAAAATTGTCACTTTGCCAATACCGATCCTCATACTTGCACCTTGGGGTGATCTTGGTTTCTTTGCATGATTTGGCCGATAAGCATTCTTCTCTTCACTCTTCTTTTGATATTTATCCAATAGTTCAGCGAAGGTGATTTTTGATCTCTTACACTTGCGCTTATTCCGGCCTTTGTTTTCTTTTGGTTTGCTTTCATCGATCATTGGATTTGCTTGCTGTCTCCTCAGTCCTTGGCGTCTTCATTGTAGTTTCGATGAAACTCTCGCCCTCAAGATTATGCTTGTTATGCTCTTCAACAACTTCTTTACTTGAAAGCTTGATCCCATCACCTGCAGCTTTTACATTCTCTTTAAATGGATCGGCTTGAAGCAGCCGATGCAAAAGCTTTTTGCCATCGGGACCAATCAGAATAGACTGGTCATCTCTTGGTGTTTCAACAAACTTTAATCGTCCTTTTTCAATGGCCGATTTAACTATTTGACGAAACATGTTGCAACCCTCAAAATTATGCTTGGATGAATCATGCAACTTACAATACATTCGTCCTTGGATTGATGGCTTAACATGGTGATCAAGAATTGTAATGTAATTATTTTTCAGCAACAAAACAAATATTTGATCACACATGCTTGAATTGAAGGTATACTTCTTGTTTTCTAGCCGATCTTGTTTGAACGGCTTTGGAGATAAGCAAACGAATGGTTCAGATTTGTAATCTCCCCATTCGGCTATGCATTGTGTTTTCCACTCTATCTCCGATGTCTTTGGATAATATATTATATTAGCATCAGTTTTCTCAATAGAATTTAACCTTGGCTTTAAATTTCTGAAACGAAGATATTTAGAACATACATGTCTCAGTTGAGACAAAGTGCAAGCCAAGTACGAAATAAGCAAAGCTACCCAACTAGATATGAACTTTACATAAAGCAATGGGGAAAGCTTTGGCTGTAACAATAAGTCAATATCGGTCTTTATAAATGGCATAATGGGTTGACCGATATGTTCCATAACAAGTTTATTGCTAACAAGTAAATTACCCTTCTTCATTGGTCTTTCAAAATTACTTATGAGAATATTTCTTATAGATGCATCAATAATGAAGTCGCGACCAAATCTGAAAATAGGTAAATTACTCTCTATGCATACCTCTTTAAATATGTTGGGAAAACATGATGGTGGTGTCACTTGAAGAACATCTTGCTCCGTCTTTGGATGGATCCCCAACACCCTTTCATCATCTTTTTCTTGATGCCGTGCATCATTGCTTTGAAGATCCATGTCAGCCAAACTTTGTTCGGCTACTTGTTCTTGTCCTTGAGGCTTGTCAATTTCTATGGCACGGAACTCATAGGGCAGGAAGTAGGTTCCATTGACTTCGGAAAAATCAAGTATGACTGTTTTGCTATACTTTCCATGCCCTTTCTCAATAATGCTTTCCTCTTTGGATTTGATGGACTCAGAATATATACTACTTGATTCGGCTTTTCTAATAACCGAATTTTCTTTGTTACCTGAATCAACAACTTTATCTTTTTGAATTCGCAAGGCTTCTCGCTCTCGTCTAATTTTAGCCCACATATCAGCTCGTCGAGCTTTAAACTTTTTCATCTCAATTTCCATCCACTCGTCATGAGATTGTCCCCCGATACTTTGAGATTCTTTCGGCAATGAGGTGCCGAAACTTTGCGATTGTTTAGGTGGTACACTGGATGGTACAGCACTGGGCAACTGCATCATTTGCACAACTCCAGCTTTTACAGCAGCAAAATCATGAGGCTTCCCGCCTTCTATTAGTTCCTGGCGAATAGAGTTGCACAAATCCCAAGAGAATGTAAGCTTGTTCTCAATTACCCAGTCTGGATATGGTTGCCCCCCAATGCTTTTAGACTCTTTCAGCAATGAGATGTTGCCGAAATTCTTTAATTGTGTAGGGGGGACATGATATGCCATGGTAGTAGGTGAAGGCATTTGTGCTCCTGCAGAAGTTTCACTTATTCGGCCATGACCATTAAGGTGCGGAGCCGGATTATGGACATCAACAGTTGCGTATGGTGCCAAAAAACTAGTAGCATGAGGTGTAGCATATGATGTTTGAGGGTAATTGGCCGAATAACTAGTAGTAGCATGGCCAATTTCCCTATCCACCAGCATGTTTGGATTAACATGTTGCAAATTAGTTGCCGATGAATAAAAAGATGAAACACTATGTTGCATGCCATTGAAAGATCCTACATGGGTTGTTTCAACTTGATTAACCGAACTCATCATGTTGTTCATCGGCATATGGATTTGTGGGGTTGCCGATGCATGGGAGTTGGGATACATATGTTGCATGTTGCTAAAATTATATGAAGTAGAATCATGGAGATTTTGTTGCATCGACCCTTGCACATAATTAGATGCATGATTGATAAAGCTAGGGCTAGCCGATACATTATGCTCATTAGATGATCTAGCAACAACATATGCATTATTTGCATCCACATATGTGAATTGGGTATTCATATTACCTTTGTAGATTGCAAACCCTAGATGACGATCTCTTCGTAGCAAGAACGGGCCGGAGACCGTTCAAAGCTTCGTCCCCAGCGGAGTCGCCAAAAAGTGTGTTCACACACGAACACGTCACCGTGTACCTCCAAAGCCGAGGGTGATGCACCATAGCTCACGTCGAAGGAGACCCGTCCGGAAGCGCGGTACGCAAGCAATCCGGCGGGCGCTTTTGAAGACCCGAAACCCCACGCGTCCGGGAGGGACCCCATCTGGACGCGCGGCGGCTATGGGCTGCCCTAGGTCGACCTGACCTCCCCTAGGGCCTCGAGGTTCGCCGCCCTGCAATGAAGAAGAACGAACGAAGAACGAGGAAGAAGATGAACAAAGGGAGAAGATAAAAGTAAAGGTAAAAGTGGTAGATGTGTTTGTTCGATTGTGTGTTGTTCAATCGCCCGTCACCCCTTAGGTATATATGAGGCGGATGGACTTCCCGTACAAGAAAAGGACTTTCCTAACCATCCAAATCATCAAAACCTAATAAAACACGGAGTATTCACGACCTCCTGCCCGGATGTCCGGCTCAAGGCCCGGATGATCCGGCCTAGCCCAGTTTTGTGACAGTAGATCACTAATCGGGCAATAACTTTTGCATACGAACTTGGATTAAGATGATTTTTATATCAAAATCAACCGCCTCGACGAGACGCACAACTTTTCTGTTGAACACTTTTTGATCTGAGGCCATCTTGAGGGTGTTTCGGGCCGTTTTCGAAAGTCTGTAGTAGAAAAAGTTGTCCGGACGTCCGGACTTATACCCGGACAGTCCGGACTTATACACGGACTGTTCGGCCTCCACCCGGATCATCCGGGACTGGACTCAGATCATTCGGCTTCATCACAAAACTTCTGGCATGTTTGGTGCTTCAATTTCCCAGATGATCCGGATGCCGGCCCGGATGATCTGGTCAAACATGGCTGCAGCGCACGGTTTTGCCTGTAACTTTTGCATACAACCTCGGATTAAGACGATTTTTATATCAAAATCGTCCGTTTCGACGAGGCGAAGAACTTTGCTGTTAAAGACTTTTTCATCCGAGGCCATCTTAATTAGGTTTCAATCCATTCTTTAATCTGGTGTCACCATGAGCATCTCTGAACTTGTCATAACTTTTGCATCCGGACTCCGTTTTAGACCACTTTCATATCCATCTTGATCTTCTCAAAGAAAGCCATCTTATGGTGACTTCCAATCATAAGTTTGAAGTAATCTTGACATAGATTAAAGCAACTTTTACGATTGTGCCATTTTGAGCGTCAACAGATATGCCTTGTGTTGACTTAAACATGCTTGTAAACATGCCATGTTGTTATTACTGTTTTATACTTAGTGAAATTTTGGCTAAGTCCAGAATCTGTCATATCCTGATGCTATGTTTGCTTGATGCCCCAGTCAAATCCATGCTTGTTTTGGAGGGGCCAATGATCATGTCTTGTTGTCCATGTTATTGTCTATCCATTCATGCCCTTACTTGCTCATATGCCCTGCTGTAGCTTATTTATTTCTTGCTCCCAAGTTGCTATAAAATATAACTGTGAGGTTTTTATCAACATGTTCAATTTGGTGTAGCTTGTTGCTATTGATCCATGCCTCCTATGGAGTTACTCCAATGGAGTTGTTTGCTGTAGGATATGCCTACTACATGTCCATGCTCTTTATGTTCTTATTAGAGTTGATATCCATGTTGTTTTGTGCCTCCGAATGCAGCATCGTGATGATGTTTTTGCCTTCCCAGATTTTGGCTAAGTCTGGAATATTTTATTGCAACTTGCCATGCTTGGTTAATTATGTTCCAGTAGGATTTTGGGTGTGTTCTAAGTTCCTAATTGTTAAGTATCATGTCTAATTCACATCCATGCTTCTTGTTATCATGTTTGGGTGTTGTAGCTTAAATTTACCTTGCTCCAAAGTTGCTATGTGGCTGTTAACTTCAGCTTGTTGTTATATCTTGTTTCATGTGTATCTTTTAGCCCGTTGCTCCGTTTTGGGTGTGCCTCTTATGAAACTTGTGTGATTTTGCATGTAGAATCATAATATCATGTTGTTTTCATGTTTGGAGTGTGTTTGCTTGATGTTTGGGTGCATCTTGCACCGTTGACATGCTTGTCTTGTTTTGCTCATATCTTCTAGGCCGTAGCTCTGAATTAAATGAACTTTATATGAAACTTGACTAGAATTTCGTGTAGATCATCATGGTGCATGTTAACCTGCTGTTTAACAACTTTAACTTAAGGTTTGTTCAGATCTGGAATAATTTCAAACTATGCATATGAGGACTTACCGAATTTGTTATATGTAGTTTCCGGCCTCATTTAAACTTGTTGACTTGTGTTGTTTTTCTGTGCTTCCCGCCTTGCCATGTATTACATCATATATAGACATGTCTTGCATCATACTTGCTTGAGCATATTGTCATGTTCTTGTGTTGTTTTTCTGTGCTTCCTACCTTGCCATGTAAAGCTTCCTATATAGACATGTCTTGCATCATACTTGGTTGAGCATATTGTCATGTTCTCGTGTTGTGTGTTTACCGTATTGCTTGCTTCTTCTCGTTAGTACTTGTTCCGTTGCGATCGTGAGGATTCGTTCGTATACCCGTGGTTCTTCTTCAAGGCTTCTTCTTCGTCTTCTTCATGGACCCGTTCTTCTTCCTTGCAGGATCTCAGGCAAGATGACCATACCCTTGGATAACTTTACTACCATTGCCATGCTTAGTGTCCCGATGCTATCGTTATATGTCGCGCTACCCATCATTTATTGTCAGCCCCTCTCCTTGTTGCCATGAAACCTCTAACCTTTGACACCTTCCTAGCAAACCATTGTTTGGCTATGTTACCCGCTTGCTCAGCCCCTCTTATAGCGTTGTTAGTTGCAGGTGAAGATGAAGATCGTTCCATGTTGGAACTTGTTGTTGGAATATCACAATATCTATTACTATTATTAACACACCTATATACTGGGCATGGGTGGAAGGCTTGGCCTTTTGCTCGGTGTTTTGTTCCACTCATGCCACCTTAGGCGCCGATAAACCGGCATTATGTTCCTTGATTTTGCGTTCCTTACACGGTTGGGTATATGGGGACCCCTTGACAGTTCGTCTTTGAATAAAACTCCTCCAGCAAGGTCCAACATTGGTTTTAATTTGCTCATAATAACAACTTAATTAATTAATTAAATTGCATAGGGAGTTAGCGCTACCCGAGGATTCTTTCTACATAGCAGGGGGGCTAGTGCTGATGGTGTTGGTCCCAAACGGGGAGCCTACGGGGCCACCTCGGGGAAACTCGAGGGTTGGTTTTACCTGTAGCATCACCCATCCGGTCGTGGCCTGAGACGAGATACGCGCGGCTACTATCAGGGTGTCGACACACCGGGAGGTCTTGCTGGACTTGTTTTACCATTATCAAAATGTCTTGTGCACCGGGATACCGAGCCTGATCGGATTTCCCTAAGATAAGGGGTAACAATTATTATTACTTCAGCTAATCGTGAGAGCTTGTGATGGGCTAAGTTGGGACACCCCTGTAGGGTTATGATCTTTCGAAAGCCGTGCCCGCGGTTATGTGGCAGATTGGAATTTGTTAATGTCCGGTTGTAGAAAACTTGACAGAGGATCCGAAGTAAAACACACAACTGTGTGAGTAACCGTGACTGTCTCTTTTCACTTTGAGAAGAGAACATGGTGGGGTTGTGTTTGACTCGTAGGTAGTTCAGGATCTTTAGCAATCATTACTAGTTTGCGACCGTTTGCGTAGATGCTCATCTTATTCTTGTACTCGTAAGTTAGCCACCATACTTTTTCTTAGCCGCTGCTGCAACCTCACCACTTTACCTCTTCCTACCCATTAAGCTTTGCTAGTCTTGTTACCCATGGTTATGGGATTGCTGAGTCCTCGTGGCTCACAGATACTACAACAACAGTTGCAGGTGCAGATTTCCGATGACTTGACGT
The DNA here is from genome assembly GCA_902687465.1 of Secale cereale. Classification (NCBI taxonomy): domain Eukaryota; kingdom Viridiplantae; phylum Streptophyta; class Magnoliopsida; order Poales; family Poaceae; genus Secale; species Secale cereale. The sequence continues at coordinate 756,504,962 of LR738711.1, forward strand.
GAGAGCATTGTTCGTTGTGTTGGAGTTCTTTCTTCTTCTTCTTCTTCAGTCTTGGGTTAGGTTCCGGGTCGGCAGCCTGGGATAGCAGGTGGATGTCATTGTGCTTTCTTGTTTGCATCTGTAGTCGGATGCCTTGTATTGTTGTTGTATTCATGTGACTTGTATGTATTGTTGTATCCCCCATGTATGTATGTAATGGTACGATGTAATGATATCCATCTTGCTAAGCGCCCGAAATGCGGTTGTGCCCCAATCACGTAAGTGTCACGTGATCGGGATATAATCGCATCTTGGGCCTGACACCCTTGAGGGCGGTCACCGAACCCGTACAAATGGCAACCCTTGGGGGCGGTCACTGAACCCGTACAAATTGCTCGGGGCAATATCCACAACCTAATTGGAGACTCCAACGCTTGCCCAGAGCTTTACACCACAATGATTGAGCTCTGAACACTACAAGGTTGGGGCTATCTCCCCAACGACACCACGAAGCTTCACCACAATGGAATATGGCTTCGAGGTGAACTCAACCGTCTAGGACACCCAAGCATCCAAGAGGAACAAGCTCAAGGGTACCAAGCACCCAAGAGTAATAAGCTTCTCAACTTGTAACTTCCACGTATCACCGTGGAGAACTCAAACCGATGCACCAAATGCAATGACAAGGGCACACGGAGTGCCCAAGTCCTTATCCCACCAAAGCAACGAATGCTAGGGAGGAATAAGAGGAAGAATAAGAAGGAGAACACCAGGAACTCCAAGATCTAGATCCAAGGGGTTCCCCTCACCTAGAGGAGAAAGTGATTGGTGGAAATGTGGATCTAGATCTCCTCTCTCTTTTCCCCCCAAAACTAGCAAGAATCCGTGGAGGGATTGAGAGATAGCAAGCTCAAAGAAGGTCAACAATGGGGAAGAACACGAGCACTAGAGATAAGGTTCATTGGGGAAGAAGACCCCCTTTTATAGGTGGGGAGAAATCCAACCGTTATGCTCACAGCCCGCACCGAGCGGTACTACCGCTCCAAGGAGCGGTACTACCGCTAGGGTGGTAGTAGCCCTTCGAAACACAACAGCGAGGAGGCACAAAGGCCAGAAGGAACCTCTGTTGACGCTCAAAAGTGGCACAATTGTAAAAGTTGCTTTAATCTATGTCAAGATTACTTCAAACTTATGATTGGAAGTCACCATGAGATGGCTTTGTTTGAGAAGATCAAGATGGATATGAAAGTGGTCTAAAACGGAGTCCGGATGCAAAAGTTATGACAAGTTCAGAGATGCTCATGATGACACCAGATTAAAGAATGGCTTGAAACCATATTAAGATGACTTCAAATGGAAAAAGTTTCAACATGAAAGTTGTGCGTCTCGTCGAAACGGTCGATTTTGATATAAAAATCGTCCCAATCCGAATTCGTATACAAAAGTTACAGTCATCCGAACACAGCCCTGTCACAGAGTCATAAGTGGCGCGCCCCACCAGCCACGTGTCTGATGGGTAGCGCGAATAACAGCCTGTATTGCGTGACCGTTTTGGCCTAGAAGATGGCTTCAAATCGAAAAACGTTCAACATGAAAGTTGTTCGTATCGTCGAAACGGCCAAGATTGCTTTTGGGCTCTTTTCCATCCGAAGTCGTTTACAACCTCAAGAATTACCCGCAAGGTACAGCCAGATTAAACCAAACAGTTTTGGAAAGTTCGGATAAAACCAATCCGAATTTGGCTAGGGTTTTGGACGTGAATCCAAGCCTTTTCCTTGCACGGCAAGTCCAGCCGCCTCTTATATACCTAAGGGGTGACGGCCGATTGAACAACACACAATCGATCAATTCATCTACCACTTTTTATCTTTTATCTTTTCTCATTAACCCTAGTTCTTCTTCTTCCTCGTTCTTCGTTCGTTCTTCTTGTTGCAGGGCGGCGAACCTCGAGGCCCTAGGGGCGATCAGGTCGACCTAGGGCAGCCCATAGCCGCCGTGCGTCCAGACGGGGTCCCTCCCGGACGCGTGGGGTTTCGGGTCTTCAAAAGCGCCCGCCGGATTGCTTGCGTACCGCGCTTCCGGACGGGTCTCCTTCGACGTGAGCTGCGGTGCATCACCCTCGGCGTCGGAGGTACACGGTGACGTGTTCGTGTGCGAACACACTTTTTGGCGACTCCGCTGGGGACGAAGCTTTGAACGGTCTCCGGCCCGTTCTTGCTACGAAGAGATCGTCATCTAGGGTTTGCAATCTACAAAGGTAATATGAATACGCAATTCACCTATGTAGATGCAAATAATACATATGTTGTTGCTAGATCATCTAATGAGCATAATGTATCGGCTAGCCCTAGCTTTATCAATCATGCATCTAATTATGTGCAAGGGCCGATGCAACAAAATCTCCATGATTCTACTTCATATAATTTTAGCAACATGCAACATATATATCCCAACTCCCATGCATCGGCAACCCCACAAATGCATTTGCCGATGAACAACATGATGAGTTCGGTTAATCAAGTTGAAACACCCCATGTAGGATCTTTCAATGGCATGCAACATAGTATTTCATCTTTTTATTCACCCGCAACTAATTTGCAACATGTTAATCCAAACATGCTGGTGGATAGGGGAATTGGCCATGCTACTACTAGTTATTCGGCCAATTACCCTCAGACATCATATGCTACACCTCATGCTACTAGTTTTTTGGCACCATACGCAACTGTTGATGTCCATAATTCGGCTCCGCAACTTAATGGTAATGGCCGAATAAGTGAAACTTCTGCAGGAGCACAAATGCCTTCACCTAATACCGTGGCATATCATGTCCCCCCTATACAATTACAGAATTTCGGCAACATCTCATTGCTGAAAGAGTCTAAAATCATTGGGGGGCAACCATATCCAGACTGGGTAATTGAGAACAAGCTTACATTCTCTTGGGATTTGTGCAACTCTATTCGCGAGGAACTAATAGAAGGCGGGAAGCCTCATGATTTTGCTGCTGTAAAAGCTAGAGTTGTGCAAATGACGCAGATGCCCAGTGCTGTACCATCCAGTGTACCACCTAAACAATCACAAAGTTTCAGCACCTCATTGCCGAAAGAGTCTCAAAGTATTGGGGGGCAATCACATGACGAGTGGATGGAAATTGAGATGAAAAAGTTTAAAGCTCGCCAAGCTGAGATGTGGGCTAAAATTAGACGAGAGCGAGAAGCCTTGCAAATTCAAAAAGATAAAGTTGTTGATTCAGGTAACAAAGAAAATTCGGTTATTAGAAAAGCCGAATCAAGTAGTATATATTCTGAGTCTATCAAATCCAAAGAGGCAAGCATTATTGAGAAAGGGCATGGAAAGCATAGCAAAACAATCATACTTGATTTTTCCGAAGTCAATGGAACCTACTTCCTGCCCTATGACTTCCGTGCCATAGAAATTGACAAGCCTCAAGGACAAGAACAAGTAGCCGAACAAAGTTCGGCTGATATGGATCTTCAAAGCAATGACGCACGGAATCAAGAAAAAGATGATGAAAAGAAGTTGGGGAGCCATCCAAAGACGGAGCAAGATGTTCTTCAAGTGACACCACCATCATGTTCTCCCAACATATTTGAAGAGGTATGCATAGAGAGTAATTTACCTATTTTCAGATTTGGTCGCGACTTCATTATTGATGCATCTATAAGAAATATTCTCATAAGTAATTTTGAAAGACCAATGAAGAAGGGTAATTTACTTGTTAGCAATAAATTTGTTATGGAACATATCGGTCAACCCATTATGCCATTTATAAAGACCGATATTGACTTATTGTTACAGTCAAAGCTTTCCCCGTTGCTTTATGTAAAGTTCATATCTAGTTGGGTAGCTTTGCTTATTTCGTACTTGGCTTGCACTTGGTCTCAACTAAGACATGTATGTTCTAAATATCTTCGTTTCAGAAATTTAAAGCCAAGGTTAAATTCTATTGAGAAAACTGATGCTAATATAATATCTTATACAAAGACATCGGAGATAGAGTGGAAAACACAATACATAGCCGAATGGGGAGATTACAAATCTGAACCATTCATTTGCTTATCTCCAAAGCCGTTCAAACAACAAGATCGGCTAGAAAACACGAAGTATACCTTCAGTTCAAGCATGTGTGATCAAATATTTAATTTGTTGCTGAAAAAGAATTACATTACAATTATTGATCACCATGTTAAGCCATCAATCCAAGGACGAATGTATTGTAAGTTGCATGATTCATCCAAGCATAATTTTGAGGATTGCAACATATTTCGTCAAATAGTTAAATCGGCCATTGAGAAAGGACGATTGAAGTTTGTTGAAACACCAAGAGATGACCAGTCTATTCCGATTGGTCCCGTTGGCAAAAAGTTTTTGCATCTGCTGCTTCAAGCCGATCCATTTATAGAGAATGTAAAAGCTGCAGGTGATGGGATTAAGCTTTCAAGTAAAGAAGTTGTTGAAGAGCATAACGAGCATAATCTTGAGGGCGAGAGTTTCATCTAAGCTACAATGGAGACGCCAAGGACTGGGGGGCAGCAAGCAAATCCAATGATCGATGAAAGCAAACCAAAAGAAAACAAAGGCCGGAATAAGCGCAAGTGTAAGAGATCAAAAATCACCTTCGCTGAACTATTGGATAAATATCAAAAGAAGAGTGAAGAGAAGAATGCTTATCGGCCAAATCATGCAAAGAAACCAAGATCACCCCAAGGCGCAAGTATGAGGATCGGCATTGGCAAAGTGACACTTTTTATGCAACATATTCATATCCTTATTTTGGGCCGCCAATGCCAATGCCGTGGATGCCTCCCTATGCTCAAGTAGATCCATATCCATCATGGGATAGGTATGATACAAGGGCGCATTCTCCATCTTATTTTAGACCATCTCACCAATATTATGAAGCTTCGAGGAGATCAACATTTGAACAATCACATGTTAAAGACCGTTTCAATCATAAGGAATCGGTCCGGAGCTCAAGGAAGAAGAAAGAGGTGGTCAAGCAAGTTTACCGTGTTAAAAGAGATGGTCGTAAGAGTGCAACTTCAGATTTGATCTCAAATGAAAAAGAGCCAATTAAAGTGTTGACATTGGCTACTAAAGGCAATGAGATGAAGCAACCAATTATTGACAGTCAAAATGCCAAATCTGAAGAAAAGAAGTTGAGAGTGCACAAAGCCAAAAAAGGATTTCCATTGGCCAAGACAAAATCGCAGCCGGGGTGCCCACTCGACTTATCATATTGGCAAAAGAAGAAACTACAAAAACTTAGTGCACAAGAACTTGAAGAAAGAAACATGGCATGGGTTCCCAAAGAAAGTGATCAAAATAAGAATTATGTGCAAGCTTCCATTACAAGAAGTGCGGCAAAGGTGAAGAAGGAAAAGAGTGAAAACTATGAAGGACGAAGCCGAAGGTTTCAGCATTTTCGGTCTACACATTATCCATATTCTTCAACTATGCCATTAACGCCCATGTCATGGAATTCGTCATCAGGTATGATTGGTAAACCTCAATGGGCTTATTTTAATCCATGGATGCCATATAATTTCTTACATCATGAAAGGGTATTACCAAGTCACTATACATTTGATTAGTTACAACTTTTTTTGTTGATCCAAAGGGCCGAAATACTTAGTTTGTCATTTCATTTATTTGTTTCGGCTATATGTGCTTTGAATGAAGTTTACATGGTAATGGCCGATATTTATCTATCGTCCTAAGAATATGTCAATGCATGGCCGGTGTAGTATTCTAGCATCGTCCTTAGTTCGAATGGAGAGCGAGACAAGGTGATATACATCTTGAGGCTTTCGGTGATTCGTTATGAGTAGTGCAACAAATATCCAAGGGTTATCAATGTTTTGACGAATCACTTATAGTTTATCTTGAGATATGTCTAGATGCAAAATTTACCTTGGGTTGCTTTAAAATTGTTCTTATATTTAGACATGACAATTCAAAAGAGTTGGCACAGCAAGTATCCGGCTACTACGTTAATCATGGTGTATTGCATTTCTCTCAATAGCCGATGGTTCGTCTCGTCAACATAGGTAAGGCCGAACCGAAGTTCACAGCTTCGGCCACTAATGAATTTTGATGCAGGTGATACTAAGGATTGGAAAGAGTTTATTGTTTATCTACAAAATCCTAGCAAAAGGGGGAACAATATGGTCCGGAGGATGACCTTGAGATACATATCTATGGAACTTTATCATCGGATTGTTAACGAAGTTGAGAAGGTTTCGCCCAAGTTTGCATCAAGGGTTCAAGAAAAATAATGGCCGATATATAATTATCGTCCTAAGCATATAAATGGCCGATGGGGTGTTGACATCGTCCTTAGAACCAACATGGTACAAATTATTTTTCGGCACGCTTGCTTTGCCGAAAAACAGGGGGGCATGTGTTGACGCTCAAAAGTGGCACAATCGTAAAAGTTGCTTTAATCTATGTCAAGATTACTTCAAACTTATGATTGGAAGTCACCATGAGATGGCTTTCTTTGAGAAGATCAAGATGGATATGAAAGTGGTCTAAAACGGAGTCCGGATGCAAAAGTTATGACAAGTTCAGAGATGCTCATGATGACACCAGATTAAAGAATGGCTTGAAACCCAATTAAGATGACTTCAAATGAAAAAAGTTTCAACATGAAAGTTGTGCGTCTCGTCGAAACGGTCGATTTTGATATAAAAATCGTCCCAATCCGTGTTCGTATGCAAAAGTTACAGCCATCCGAACACAGCCCTGTCACAGAGCCATAAGTGGCGCGCCCCACCAGCCACGTGTCTGATGGGTAGCGCGAATAACAGCCTGTATTGCGTGACCGTTTTGGCCTAGAAGATAGCTTCAAATCGAAAAACGTTCAACATGAAAGTTGTTCGTATCGTCGAAACGGTCAAGATTGCTTTTGGGCTCTTTTCCATCCGAGGTCGTTTACCACCTTAAGAATTACCCGCAAGGTACAGCCAGTTTAAACCGAACAGTTTTGGAAAGTTCGGATAAAACCAATCCGAATTTGGCTAGGGTTTTGGACGTGAATCCAAGCCTTTTCCTTGCACGGCAAATCCAGCCGCCTCTTATATACCTAAGGGGTGACGGCCGATTGAACAACACACAATCGATCAATTCATCTACCACTTTTTATCTTTTATCTTTTCTCCTTAACCCTAGTTCTTCTTCTTCCTCGTTCTTCGTTCGTTCTTCTTGTTGCAGGGCAGCGAACCTCGAGGCCCTAGGGGCGATCAGGTCGACCTAGGGCAGCCCATAGCCGCCGCGCGTCCAGACGGGGTCCCTCCCGGACGCGTGGGGTTTCGGGTCTTCAAAAGCGCCCGCCGGATTGCTTGCGTACCGCGCTTCCGGACGGGTCTCCTTCGACGTGAGCTGCGGTGCATCACCCTCGGCGTCGGAGGTACACGGTGACGTGTTCGTGTGCGAACACCCTCAGAGCGGTAGTACCGCTTGACCTCACGGTACTTCCGCTAGGGGTAGCGGTACTACTGCTAAGGGTAGCGGTACTACTGTGTAATGCCCAGTATGAGATTATACCGCCTACATGTCGAGGCACGACTTAAAGGTATAAGCTCATACTTGAATGATCTCAAGTATGGTATCTTTGCATGAATCATGTAAAAATAGGGATGAAATTGCAAAAGAGTAGTTGGCTTACACTCGCCACATCACACAAAACATTACATAAGCAATCATCATCCAAATAACATCACAGTCCGACTACGAACGTAGATCCAAATGAAAGATACCAAATAAATATAGCCACAAGGTCCGAATCGCCCCTAGTAGAAGCCACTACTGATCATCAGGATAGTACACATAGTATCTCCCACGTTCTTCATCGAACTCCCAATACATCTCTGTGTCGTCTCTGTGTAGTTCACCATAGTACATGCATCTGGTGTTGTGTAGAATCTGTGAGCCACGGAGGACTCAGCAATCCCATTCCCGGGTAGCAAAACTATCTAAGCCTTGGGTGTGGAACAAGGCTGAAGAAATAAAGGTTACCGCTGCACTAGCACTAGCTTACGTGTTAAGAGCGGGAAGAGAAGTGCCACGAGCATCAAAGTGATCATGAAGTGATCCTATCTAACCACGTCAATCATAACCCCACCGTGTTCACTTCCCGAACCCCTTTCGAAAAATGACCGTCACGGTTACTCACGTTGGTAGTGTGTTCTGAACACGGTGTCAAGTTTTCTACAACCTGATATTAACAAATTCCCATCCGCCACATAACCGCGGGCATGGCTTTCGAAAGTTCAAACCCTGCAGGGGTGTCCCAACTTAGCCCATCACAAGCTCACGATCTGCGGAGTCGCAACTCCAAGGTGGGAAGACCCGAGTATTCTCGGAATCCCGTGCTCAAGATATTCCGACTAAGGTAAAACTAATCCAGCAAATCCTCCCGGCGTGCCGACACCCTGATAGTAGCCGCGCGTATCTCGTCTCAGGCCACGACTGGATGGGCGATTCTACAGGTTTTTACCAGCCCTTGAGTTTCCTCGAGGTGGCCCCGCAGACTCCCCAGTTTGGACCAACACTCATGTGGAGCACTGGCCCGGGTTGTTGATTAAGAAAAGGGTTTATAATGCCCTATTCAAGTTTTAGTTGTTAGGCAAATGTAGAACCAATGTTGGGACTTGCTGGTTTAGCGCTAAGTGAGTTATCGAGGGGGTCCCATAACCCCAACCGTGTGAGGAACACAAAATCAAGGAATTTAACACCGGTTTATACGGTTCCTAGGGTGGAATGAGTGGAACAAAACACCAAGCAAGAGGCTTAGCCTTCCACCCATTGCCAAGTAAATAGATGATTTAGTTTAAGAGTTCATATAGTGTGATATCCCAACAATAACTTCAACATGAAGCAAGAATCTTCAAATCTTCTCCTGCAACTAGCAATGCTATAAGAGGGGCTGAGCGAAGCTTACGTAGCCAAACAAAGGTTTGCTAGGTTGGGTGGTTAGCCAGGTTTATGGTTACAATAGGAGGCTAACAAACAAACATGGGCATCGAGGCAATGAGCTAAAGAGCGAGACATCTAGCAATAGGAAAAGATAGTAATGATATCTGAGTCAGGTCATCTTGCCTGTCGAGTCGTCGATGGGATCGTAAGACGGCTCCTCGTACTCAACCTCGGTAGGACCCTCGTTCTCGGTCTCGGCTCCCGGCTCTACTCAACACAAGAACACAACATGGCACGATATCAAACAAGGTGCAATGCACAATCAACACGATGCAAGTATGATGCATTTCATGTCAAGGGATGGAGCACACAAGATCAACACAAAACCACAAGTTTAAATGAGGCCGGAATCAACATATAGCAAATCCGGTAAGTCCTCATATGCATATTTTGAAATTGGTCCAGAACTGAACAAACCTTAAGTTAAAGTTGTTAAACAGCAAGTTAACATACACCATGATGATCTACACAAAATTCTAGTCAAGTTTCATATAAAGTTTGTTTAATTCGGAGCTATGGTCTAGAAGATATGAGCGAAACAAGACAAGCATGGCAACGGTGCAAGATGCACCCAAACATCAAGCAAACACACTCCAACATGTAAACAACATGATATTATGATTCTACATGAAAAATCACACAAGTTTCATATAGGGCACGCTCAAAACGGAGCAACGGTTCAACACATACACACGAAACAAGATACAATGCAAAGCTGAAATTAGCAACTTTGGAGCAAGGTAAAAATATGTTACAACACCCAAACATGGTGAAAAGAAGCATGGACATGAAGTAGACATATCCTACAGCAAACAACTCCATAGGAGGCATGGATCAATAGTAACAAGCTACACCATTTTGATCATGTCGTTAAAAACCTGACAGCTATAATTTATAGCAACTTGAGAGCAAGAATTAAATAAGCTACAGCAAGCCATATGTGCAAGTGAGGGCATGTATGTATAGACAATAACATGGACAACAAGGAATGATCATTGGCCACTCCAAAGCAAGCATGGATTTGACTAGGGCATCAAGCAAACATAGCAACAAAATAATAAGTAGCAGCAGTTTATAACAAGTAGCACTCTTGTCACGAAGATTAGGTCATTTAGATGATCTCAAACAAGCATGCCACAATGGAACAAAACGTAGAGCACATCGCCACGATCATTTTTATATATCATATGCACAATTTGGACAAGCACACCAATAGTTACAGCCATGTATAGATGCCAACATAAAATGCAAAATCTGGGACTTAGAAGTTTTTTTATACCTCCAAAAAGGTCAACGCGGGATGGGGATATCCCGGGACGGGACGGAGCGGCAGAGGAATTTGGATCGCGGGCGTGGTGGATCTGATACACCCCCGGATCTGGATCTGGATCGGCGGCTCCGGCGACCGGAGTGACGCCGACGGCGAGGCGGCGGCCGGCCTGGGCGGCGGGACCGGCCGGAACGGCGGGGCGGCTGCGGTGGCGCCGGAACGCGGCGGCGCCGGCGGGGAAGCGGTGGCGTCGGAGGCCGCGGGGAAGCGGTGTCGGAGGCCGGCGGCGGTTGTGCTCCGGCGGCGGCCGTCGTTGAGGCGCCCGATAGCGGCGGGAGCCCCGCCGGAGGCGAAGGCGGCGGCAGTTAGCGGGGGCGTGGAGGCGTGGAGGCGCGCGGGCCGGCGGGCCCGGACGGCGGTGCCGTGGCTGGCGGGCGCGGAGACGCCACGTGGCGGCCTCTGGTAGGCCGAGGGGGCGGCGGCGGACGCGTCCGGTCCATCCGGACGTGTCCGGCGGCCGGAGGATCTGCGGGACGCGGGGAAAACGGAAAAAAAAGGAGATGACTAGGGTTTCGCCCGAAAATGGAGGGGTGTGGACGTATTTATAGGCATAGGGAGCTAGGAGACATCAAATGGGGAGCGGTTTTCGGCCACGCGATCACGATTCGACGACCGAGATGATGGGAAGGGTTGTGCTGGGTTTGTGGGCTGTTGTGGAGGGGGTCTTGGGCCTTAAAGAAGAGGTTCTTTTAGCCCACTAGGTTAACCGTTGGAGTACCAAACGAACTCCAAACGCGACGAAACTTGACAGGCGGCCTACACGTACCAAAACAACAACGCACGACAAGTCTCACGTCATTCCGGAAACGTTACACGTCCACACACGAAAGAAGGACGCGGGGATGCCACAGACACGTGTGTGAGCGTCGGAACTCGAAACGGACAACGGGAAGAGACGAGTGGGACCGGGTGCAAGTGACAACACGAATGCAATGCAATGCACATGAAAACATGACATGGATGAAATGCACACACGCACACGACAAAACAAAGAAACCCGAAATGAAAGAAGAGCCCAGAATGGAATTGATGAAGTCAAAGTTTCATATATTTCCATAATTGAGAAGTGTTACATCTAGGGCATTACAAACTCTCCTCTACTACGAAAAGATCTCGTCCCGAGATCTAGGACTGGAAGAAGGAAGGGTACTCGGAACGAAGGTGATCTTCTCGTTCCCACGTAGCTTCTCGGTCGGTATGGTGTGACCACTTAACTTTCAAGAAATTGATTGACTTGTTGCGGGTCTTGCGCTCAGTTTCTTCAAGAATAGCAACGGGGTGCTCACGATAAGACAAGTCTTGTTGAAGATCAATCTCCTCGAACGGAATGGTGCGTTCAGGTTTCTTGAAGCACTTGCGGAGTTGAGACACGTGAAACACATCATGAACATTTGCAAAGTTGGAGGGGAGCTCAAGTTGATAGGCTAGATCACCTCTTTTGCCAAGAATCTTGAAAGGGCCCACGAATCTAGGAGCAAGCTTTCCTTTGATACCGAATCTTTGGGTTCCTTTCATAGGAGAAACACGGAGATAGATATGATCCCCAATGTCGAAAGCTAAATCACGATGCTTGCCGTCATAGTAACTCTTTTGACGCTGTAAGGGCATCTCTTGCCTGAGGTTTTGGTGATGATGACAATCCGTGTTTGGTCTAATCGTGTGTCAATATTACTTAGGTTGATAACATGTGGCACAAGACGGTTAGACTTTCTCTCTTTAAGGAAAAGATCGAAGACGGAGTTTCCGATGCCTTTCTGTTTCTTTTGGTCATAGGAAATCCGTACTATTAAGAGGGAACCCACATCGGAAGGTAATTGGTGAATCAAGTCACGCACACAGATTCTTTGCACCCACCATATTGCCTCCGTTTGTGGAGAGAGAGGTCCCATTTCATTTCTCCTTATTGTAGATTTCTCCACATCGGTAGTTCCGCCCTATTGGGCGGTTGTACCGGTGGCCGGTAGTTCCGGTCAAACCACTGCCCCAAGTACCGCTCAGGGGTGATACCCTCTGTACTGGGTGCGGTGGTAGACCGGTGGCGGCCCGGAAGTACCGGTAAGACCGGTACTACCGGTGTTCCGAGCGGTAGTACCGCTCTGACTGCCACCACGCAGAAACTATCTGCCAGGCGGTAGTTCCGGCCCAACCACCGTCCCAACTACCGCCCCTGGTTGAAACCTTCTGGTTTCCAAGCGGTAGTTGACCGGAAGTTGGGCGGTAGTTCCGGTTTTCTCCGGAAGACCGGTACTACCGGGCAAGACACCGGAAGTACCGCTTTAGTGGCTCGGGCGCAGGTTTCTTCACTCACCGGTACTACCGGTTGGAGTAGCGGAACTACCCGTCCTATGTAAATCTGCACATAACGGTTGGATTGGTGGAGACCCTATTTAAGGAGCCCCTTCTCCCACCTCCACCTTATCTCTTACCTCTCTCTCTCTCCACCATTAATGCCATTGAAGCTTTCTTGCCCGATCTCTCTCCCTAGCCAACCAAACTTGTTGATTTGCTAGGGATTGAAGGAGGAGACCTAGATCTACACTTCCACCAAAGGAAACTTGATTCCCCCATACTTTCTTGTGCGTATTTTGTTACTCTTGGGTGTTTGAGCACTCTAGACGGAAGAGGTCACTTCGGAGCCACAATCCATTGTGGTGAAGCTCCGGGGTTTCGTTGGGAGCCTCCAATTAAGTTGTGGAGAGAGCCCCAATCTTGTTTGTAAAGGTCTGGTTGCCGCCTTCAAGGGCACCACTAGTGGATTCACGGCACCTTGCATTGTGTAAGGGCGTGAGGAGAATACGGTGGCCCTAGTGGCTTCTTGGGGAGCATTGTGCCTCCACACCGCTCCAACGGAGACGTACTTCCCCTCAAAGGGAAGGAACTTCGATATCACATCCTCGTCTTCATCGTTTCCACTTGTGGTTATTTCTTACCTTTACTTGTGCAAGCATTACTTGTTTAACTCCTATAGCTTGCTTGTGTTGTTGTTTTCCTTATTTTCGTTAGTTGTCATCTTAGTAAAACATCTAGACAACTTACTTTGACGCTTTAATTTAGAGTGGTTAAGAAAAGCTAAAATTGTTAGTTGCCTATTCACCCCCCTCCTCTAGTCAACCATATCGATCCTTTCAATTGGTATCAGAGCCTCGTCTCTTTTTAAGGACTTTACCATCCAAAGAGTATGGGTGACAACGTAGTCGAGACGGAGGACCATTCCGGTGGAACTCCGTCCTTGCCTACGCCTGATGGGGGAGCCTCGGTCTCTCGTGACGAGTTCAATGTGGCCTTGACCACATTGAAAGAATCACTAGCGAGCGAGGTCAAAAGCATGTTTAAAGAGTTGCTTGAGGGGCTTAAATTATCCACCACACCGTTGGAAGTGGCTCGCCCCGCTACCAACGTGTCGGAGGCTAATCCCGACAAGGGAGAAGCTAGTAGTGAGCAAGCCCCTGTTACTAAGAATGGGAGTGGGAAATTTGCCCAATCTACTCCTCCTACTCACTATGGAGGACCCGTTCCCACACCGCATTTAAATTCCGTTGGCCCCCCTCCCAAGTTTATCAAAAATACTGATTTTGCTACTTGGGTGTTTCGTTTCAAACGTCATATTAATCATTGTTCCACTAACCTTTGGAGAATCATTGAGCAAGGTTTTTACCCGTATGATCCCGACAACATGACTCCAAGAGAAACTGCAAATCATCAGTTCAACGAGTCTGCTCTTTGCATTCTTCAAGATTCCATCCCTCCTGAAGACATTGCACACCTTCGACCCTTCACTGTGGCCAAGGAAGCTTGGGAGCATGTTGGCATGATGTACAAGGGAAGCACCAGTATTCAACGCTCCAACTAAGAAGTGGTGCAAGATGAAGCTGATGAGTTTGCTATGATCGAAGATGAAGATCCTCGTGAACTTTATCGAAGATTAACTATTCTTGCGGTTTCTCTTCGAGATCATGGCAGCAAGGATAAGGATGACAATTGGATCAAGCGCAAGTTCCTCAAGGCCATGATGCCTTATCTTAAGGCCATGTCCTCCGTCATACGTCAGAGACCGGACTTCCACACTTTATGCTCAAATGAAGTGTTGGACGAATTTGTTGCCATGAGGATCCTGGATGTGACCGCCGACAATGCGGTCTTAAGAGCTCAACGATCAAAGAAGCCTAATCTTGCACTGAAGGCCAAGGCTTGTGTGGAAGAGGAGGAAGTAGAAGATGATGATGAGTGTAGCCCCGAGGACACCAAATATGCCTATCATGAGCACATGGCTCTTGCTTCAAGGCAATTCTGGGGCAAGAAGAATACAAAATCCAACTTCAACAGGAACACCTCCAGTGGGAACAAAGGGAAGCGACGAGTAAGGACATGCTTCAACTATGGAAATGTAAGTCACTTCGTTGTGGATTGCCCATATGAGAAGAGAGAAGACTTTGGAGGCAAGCTTATTCGGAAGGACAAGTCAAAGTCCTATCCCAACAAGAAAAACTTCATCAAGAAGACTCCTCCGAAAGTGTTGGTGGCTCAAGAAGAATATGTGGAGGATGATGATAATGATGAAGACGATGAGGTGACCACTATGGCCACAATTGCAATTGCTACTACTCCGCACTCATCTCTCTTTGACTCACCAAACGAGAACATCACCGCCAAGTGTCTCATGGCCAAGGCCACCAACAAGGTAACCCCAAACATCAATACTACTATCTCTTATAATCCTTCATTGACTAATTGTATTGATGAGGGTGAGGGTGTTAAGGAGGGAGAAAATGAATTTGAGTTGTTCATAAAAAATCTCAAGGGCAAACCCAAGAAGCATTTTGTTGCTCTCTTGGAACAACTCGGTGAGGCCAATGACATGATCGAGGCTCACGAGGAAACCATTACTAAAATGGAAGGACATAGTCGAGACTATGCCGATGAGATATCAGATCTCTCTAACGCCCTAGAGGAAGAGCGTGGTCTTCGTTTGGCTCTTGAGGAGTCACACAACGATGATCATGCTAAATTAAAGAAAGATCTTGATCATGCTTTTGTTGTCTCTCGCGTCCTTAACTCCGAGAAGGCAAAACTTGAGGTTGACCATGCTAAACTCAAAGAGGAGTTTGACATACTTGACAAGGCTCACAAGGCATTGAAAGGAATGCATGCTACTCTCAAGGAGTCTCATGATCAACTCCAAGTTTCGCTAACCAAGGAAAAGGCTATCTTTCCTCGCATGGTTTTAATTGATAATGCAAATGCTACTAACCCATGTTGCGAGCATGTGCATCTTGTCGAAGAGAATGCCGAGTTGAAGAAGCAACTTGAGAAAGGCCTTGTGACTTGCATACAAGGTGAGAAGAACCTCAACGCCCTTTTGAGCAATCAAAAGGAAGTTGTGGCAAAGGAAGGAATTGGGTTTGTTCCTAAGCCCAAGAAGAAGAAGAATGACAAGACCAAGCAACCACCCCCTCTCCGACAATCCTTTGTGAAAGAAGGAGAGGGCACGTCAACCAAGAAGAAAAGTGGTGGTGTCAAGAAAAAATCCACCATACCATCAAACATGGTCGGCGATTTTAATCCTTCATATGTTTTATGCCGTGCCAGTGATGGCCATGTGTTTGCTAAATTTGTTGGTTCTTCTTACGAGTACATTGAATGGTCCATTTGGGTTCCTAAGACCCTTGTTACTAACCTCAAAGGACCCATTACCAAATGGGTACCTAAATCCAAGCATTGATCTATTGTAGGAGTTTGCTTCCGGTGGGGGATCATGGTTGCTCGATAGCGGAGCCACAAATCATATGACCGGAAGCAAAGACTTGGTGGTGGACGTGCATCTCGGTTCATCTATGGCCACCAACGTCGAATGGGGTGATGCTTCATCTTCTAAGGTATTGGGACTTGGCAAGGTTGTTGTCTCTCATGATCTCACGATCGAGAAAGTCATGCTTGTTGAGTCCCTTGCATACAATTTACTTTCTATTCGCCAACTTGCACTCATGGGCTTTGCTACATTCTTTGATATTGATACTGTGGCCCTCTTGTGGAGAAAGACTCTTAAAGTAGCCTATGTTTGGCATGTCGAGAATGGTCTTTATGTGGTTAACTTCTCGAAGCAACCCACTAAGGTCGCGACATGCCTAATGGCTAAAGTTGATGTGGGATGGCTTTGGCATCGCCGTTTGGCCCACGTCAATATGAGATCTTTGCAAAGTCTTCTCAAGGGGGACCATGTCCGAGGACTAACAAATGTTAGCTTTTCCAAAGATCGTGCTTGCAGGGCGTGCATTGAAGGAAAATTACATGAGAAGGCTCACCCTCCCACGACTATCATCTATTCAAAGAGACCCCTAGAGCTCCTCCACATGGACCTCTTTGGGCCTCCTAATTTTGATAGTTTTAGGGGTAGGAAGTATTGCTTGGTGATTGTGGATGATTACTCAAGATATACCTGGGTATACTTCTTCAAGAAGAAGAGTGAGACCCAACAAACCGTCATCAACTTTGCAAATGAAGCTCAACGACAACATGAAGCAAAGATTTTGATGATCATAAGTGACAACGGCACCGAGTTCAAGAACTACACCTTGGATGAGTTTCTTGGTGATGAGGGGATCAAACATCAATATACAGCCCCATATACCCCTCAACAAAACGGTGTAGCGGAGAGAAATAACCGAACGTTAATAGATGCTGCAAGAACCATGATGGCTGAATTCAATTCTCCATACAACTTTTGGGCCGAAGCCATCAACACCGCTTGCCATGCTTCAAATCGTCTCTATCTCCTCAAAGGCTTGAACAAAACTCAGTATGAGATTCTTACCGGTAACAAGCCCAATCTCAAGTACTTCTGGGTATTCGGGTGTAAGTGTTTCATTCTCAAGAAAGGTGTACGTTTGTCTAAATTTGAATCTAGAGCTCATGAGGGCATATTTGTTGGTTATGCTACAAACTCTCATGCTTACCGTGTCCTCAACAAGTCCAATGGACTCATTGAGGAGACGAGTAACGTAGAGTTTGATGAAAATAACGGCTCCCAAGTGGAGCAAAGTGGTACTTGTGATGCAGGTGATGAAATTCCTCCTCAAGCCATAAGAAGAATGGGTGTTGGATATATCCTACCCATTGAGGAACCCCTTGTGGCCGAAGGAGAAGGACAATGTTCCACTCAAGTGGAACCATCACCAACCCAAGACCCACACGCTTCCGAAGAACAAATTGAAGGCCCTCAACCTGATGAACAAGGCCAAGTGCAAGATCAATCTCAAGTTGGTGGAGAGCCACCAAATGATGCACAAGGCCAAGTTCTGTCCCCCGAGCAAGATCAAGGTCAAGAGGAAGCTCAAGATCAAGATCTAGCTCCTGACGACGCTCAAGATGATCAACTCAGTGCCCCTCAGTTAACACTTGAAGAGCAATTAGAGCGTCGTGCTGCAAAAGTTGCCTCCAGGCTTGCTTCCAACGAGCATCACATCGAGAACATTTTAGGAAGCATCAAAAGGGGGGTAAGCACTCGTAGACAATTAGCAAACTTGCTCATCAAGCTTTTGTCTCCTGTGTTGAACCTCGGAAGGTTTATGAGGCGCTCGAAGACCCTGATTGGCTCAATGCCATGCATGAAGAACTCCATAACTTCGAGCGCAACAAGGTGTGGCGTCTGGTGCCAAGACCAAAGGAGAACCATAATGTTATTGGAACCAAATGGATCTTTAAGAACAAGCAAGATGCCCATGGCATTGTCATCCGCAACAAGGCACGTCTGGTGGCTCAAGGCTACTCCCAAGTCGAGGGTATCGACTACGGTGAAACCTTTGCCCCCGTTGCTCGTCTTGAATCCATTCGTTTGTTGCTTGCCTATGCTTCCCATCATAACTTTAAATTGCAACAAATGGATGTGAAAAGTGCATTTCTTAATGGTCCCATTAATGAGTTGGTGTATGTTAAACAACCCCCGGGGTTCGAGGATCCTAAGTTCCCCAATCACGTATACCAACTCGATAAGGCACTCTATGGCCTTAAACAAGCCCCGCGTGCGTGGTATGAACATCTTACCGAGTTGTTACGAGATCGTGGGTTCGAAATTGGGAAAATTGACCCCACTCTTTTTTACTAAGAAGGTCAAAGGGGAGTTGTTTGTATGCCAACTATATGTTGATGATATTATCTTTGGTTCTCCTAACAAAGCTTTCAATGATGAGTTCGCCGCACTCATGACCACACATTTTGAGATGTCCATGATGGGAGAGTTGAAGTATTTCCTTGGATTTGAGATCAAACAAAGAAGAGAAGGCATCTTCATCAAACAATCCAAGTATACTCAAGACATGCTCAAGAGGTTCAATCTAAGTGATGTCAAGCCGGCTACTACTCCAATGCCAACCAAATGCCAACTTGACATTGACCCCAATGGTAAAGCGGTGGATCAAAAGGTATATTGCTCTATGATCGGATCCTTGCTTTACCTTTGTGCATCTAGACCGGATATTATGTTGAGTGTGGGAATTTGTGCATGGTTTCAAGCCTCACCTAAGGAGAGTCACTTTGTGGCTATCAAGCGAATCTTTCGATATTTTGCTCATACCCCAAACTTTGGCTTATGGTACCCGAGAGGAGCAAATTATAACCTTGTAGGTTTTTCTGATTCTGACTGGGCGGGAGACAAAGTGGATAAGAAGTCCACTTCGGGAGGGTGCCAATTTCTTGGTTGCTCTCTTGTTAGTTGGTCTTCCAAAAAGCAAAGTTGTGTATCTCTCTCGTCCACCGAAGCAGAGTATGTGGCTGATGGCAGTTGTTGTGCTCAACTTTTATGGATGAGGCAAACTTTAAAGGATTACGGTGTCACTTGTGACAAAGTGCCTCTTTGGTGTGACAATGAAAGTGCCATCAAGATTTCTCTCAACCCGGTGCTACACTTCAAGACGAAGCATATTGAGATTCGGTATAACTTCATCCGGGATCACATTCGACAAGGAGAGATCGAGCTTCACTACGTCAACACTCATGATAACCCTGCAGATATCTTCACGAAGCCATTGGATGAAGCAAGATTTCGCGAGTTAAGGCATGAGCTAAATATCATTGATTTGAGCAATGTGGCTTGAGCACGTGCACACCCCACCATACTCATCATATTGTCTGGTCTAGGTGTAGGCATGGAAATAGGGGGAGTGGTGTTCTCTCAATGAACTCATCCTCCCCCCACTATGCATAAATTGATACGCTTTTCACATTCGTCATTTGTGATGACACTTGTGTTTCAAAGACGAGTTATGGTTATGGGCCCAAGGATAATTCTTCGCGGTGCCATGCCAGTTGACTCTAACATTGGTGGCTCCGGCCACCGCCCTCCGTTTTTGGTTGGTTTCTGGTCTTCGTGTTTTTCTCGTACTACAGTGACTTACTCCATCCCAAGCCATCCCATCCCAGCCATCTACTCCAAATGTACACAAGCTTGTTATCATGGAGTGAGTGGGCACACCCTGGCGGTACAACCGGTGGTTCGAGCGGTTCTACCACTTAATCACTGGTTTTCAGCCTAGCGGTTGTACCGGTCTAGAGCAGGCGGTTCAACCGCTGGTGCTCTGACCTATACCCCCAGCCGGTACTACCGGTGTCGTGTAGCGGAACTACCGCCTGGCGCGAAAGTACCGCTCCACCACCTGGCGGCAGCCGGACCGGTACTACCGGTCCCCGGACCGGTACTACCGGTGCTGATCTGGGCGGGTATATAAAGCACGGGTTGAAGAGGTTTTCTTCATCACCCGTTCATTATTTCGCCCCAGCCGCCGGTTACTCCGCTCACTGCCCCGTAGCGCCCTCCGGCTCTACGGATCCGTCGGCCCTTCACTGGATCTGCTCCGTGGAGGCCGCCTCTCCTTCGATCTCCTCCCATGGATACCGGTATTGCCCTGCTTCTTCTTGGTATTAGGGTTCTTCTTGAATCCTCTTTCTAGGGCAATGCGTGTAGTCCTTCATTTTTGGCTAAATGATTTGAGGGAGAGGTCCGTATAGTTTCCTATTCACTTGTGCGTAATTAGAATAGACACCGTGCATGTAGTTTTTGAGATCGGGTAGTTTCCTTCATCTTCGTAGATCCGTTCTCAGCGGTACTACCGGTCACTCGACCGGTACTACCGCTGGCCGGAACTACCGGTGCTAATACCGGAACTACCGGTTGCTCTGAACTTATATGCATTGCCTCTATTCTTCGTACGTACTAGTGAATTATTCTTCCAATCTTGTGTACATTCCTCTCATCTTTTCTGGGTTGCTATGTGTTCTCCGTGCGCGTTTGCAGGTGGCTCTAGCTCTCGCTCTGGTCAGTTTGCCAAAAGGAAGGCCCGTAGGGGCAAGAGGCCAGCCGATGATGAAGATGTTCCCGAGGTTGTGATCCCCTCCAAAACAACTCGCCGGGAAAATTCAGTGGCAGCCAAGCAGCGTGCAGCGCTTCCTATGTACAAATGGAAGCTTTCCGACTAGGAGAAGTTTCGGTTTCAAGACCCCTACACCGTACCACCTCCTCCTCGTTGGAATAATCCTCGCTTCCGCAATGAGATGCAGTTGAGGATTGTGGATGACATCTTTGAGCACCACAAGAACAAGTTCACCCGTATGTGGTCAATTGACCTTGCCAAGTGGAGAAGCAACCCTGCTTACTTTGGAGAGGCTCTGGAAGTCTGTGAGGAGTTTGATTTGGTCAAGCTCATGGAGCTGCATTGTGACTTTGACGTGGAACTCATTCATCAATTTTATGCTACTGTCCACTTCGGCAGTGACGATCAGCGTCACCTCTCTTTTATGTGCTGGGATGAGTTCTTCCGTGTTCCCTGGAGTGCTTTCTGCCATGCCTTGGGCTATGAGGACACTGGCTTGGAAGGCCAAGGTGGTCTCCGTCCTCACGACCGAGCCCAACCCATGGATAAAGTGAAGCTTGCTCCTCTCTATATCCCTGGTCATGGCATAGTAGGTAAATCCAATGACCTCCTGCCTGTTTATGACATCCTTCACCGTGTGTTCCGGTGTGTGCTGCTGCCCAAAGTTGGGAACCAGGATGATATATATGGCTATCTCGTGGATCTTCTTGTAGCAATGAAGACAATGCATGGCAAGGGCATTACTTTTGATGTTTCCAAATGGATGTGGGAGGAGATGTACAACTGTGTCTGGTACCGCAAGGTACCGATCTACGCTCCCTTTGTGATGCGTTTCCTTTACTCAGTGTGGGAAGTGAGGAGGCCTGGAGAGCCTCTTTCTACTCCGGATAGGCTCACGGAGCATGAGGTCAAGGTACTGAGACAAAAGAAGTATAAGACTCCTAGGTTCGCTGCGGGCAATGAGGAGGATGTCTTTGCTACCTCAGATGATGATGACTTTGAGTTAGAGGCTGGGGCCAAGCCCTCCTGGGTGGAGAAACTTACTGCCAAGGTCAAGAAGACCTTCTGCCTGCAGGCCCACATCCAGAAGAAGCTCTACAAGGCTCATGTGAATGAAAAGATGGCGCGACGCCGGCAGATTCAGTTGATGAGGCACCTCAATGTGCCTGATGTGCAGAGCGGTTCCGAGAAGTGCATCACTCCTGAGGACAAGTGGTGCCTTGCCAACTGTCAGTGGTCAGATGATGAGCCTACCACCTCCACCACTCGAGCGACTGTGGATGCGATGGAGACTGACGCTGAGATTGCTGAGGACGACGAGGACACTGAAGACTCTGACGATGGTGACTCAGATGATTCTCTGGCAACACGCGAGGAGCTGTAGTGAGCCCTGGGGCGTTAGTCTCGCTCTTTTCCTTTTTGGTGCTTGATGCCAAAGGGGGAGAGTTGAGTATTGCTAGGTCACGGGAGTTGCATGGGAGTGTTTCTTGGTGTTTATTTGTGTTTCTCTGTGAACTTCCATAGCATGGTGTAAGACATGTTATCTTAGTTTCTATGCTCTTTGATCTTCGTTACCGTGAACTCCAGTTCCATGGTGTAAGACATGTGCCACTATCTTAATTATCCATGCACTTTGCTTTCATATGATCTGTTGTTTATCTGTTTTATTTTAAGTCACTAGTTGGTTTATAAAACCTAGGGGGAGCATAGATCCTAGTGTCAGCACTTTTGCATTCCAAAAGCAAACTCTATTAAGTGCTCACATTCAGGGGGAGCTCTACCTTCATTTTATAAACTCCCGTGATCGTTTCGTGGTTGTCATCATTCACCAAAAAGGGGGAGATAGTAAGGGCATCTCTTGCCTGAGGTTTTGGTGATGATGACAATCCGTGTTTGGTCTAATCGTGTGTCAATATTACTCAGGTTGATAACATGTGGCACAAGACGGTTAGACTTTCTCTCTTTAAGGAAAAGATCGAAGACGGAGTTTCCGATGCCTTTCTGTTTCTTTTGGTCATAGGAAATCCTTACTATTAAGAGGGAACCCACATCGGAAGGTAATTGGTGAATCAAGTCACGCACACAGATTCTTTGCACGCACCATATTGCCTCCGTTCGTGGAGAGAGAGGTCCCATTTCATTTCTCCTTATTGTAGATTTCTCCACAACGGTAGTTCCTCCCTATTGGGCGGTTGTACCGGTGGCCGGTAGTTCCGGTCAAACCACCGCCCCAAGTACTGCTCAGGGGTGATACCCTCTGTAATGGGTGCGGTGGTAGACCGGTGGTGGCCCGGAAGTACCGGTAAGACCGGTACTACCGGTGTTCCGAGCGGTAGTACCGCTCTGACTGCCACCACGCAGAAACTATCTGCCAGGCGGTAGTTCCGGCCCAACCACCGTCCCAACTACCGCCCCTGGTTGAAACCTTCTGGTTTCCAAGCGGTAGTTGACCGGAAGTTGGGCGGTAGTTCCGGTTTTCTCCGGAAGACCGGTACTACCGGGCAAGACACCGGAAGTACCGCTTTAGTGGCTCGGGCGCAGGTTTCTTCACTCATCGGTACTACCGGTTGGAGTAGCGGAACTACCGGTCCTATGTAAATCTGCACATAACGATTGGATTGGTGGAGACCCTATTTAAGGAGCCCCTTCTCCCACCTCCACCTTATCCCTTACCTCTCTCTCTCCACCATTAATGCCATTGAAGCTTTCTTGCCCGATCTCTCTCCCTAGCCAACCAAACTTGTTGATTTGCTAGGGATTGAAGGAGGAGACCTAGATCTACACTTCCACCAAAGGAAACTTGATTCCCCCATACTTTCGTGTGTGGATTTTGTTACTCTTGGGTGTTTGAGCACTCTAGACGGAAGAGGTCACTTCGGAGCCACAATCCATTGTGGTGAAGCTCCGGGGTTTCGTTGGGAGCCTCCAATTAAGTTGTGGAGAGAGCCCCAATCTTGTTTGTAAAGGTCCGGTTGCCGCCTTCAAGGGCACCACTAGTGGATTCACGGCACCTTGCATTGTGAAAGGGCGTGAGGAGAATACGGTGGCCCTAGTGGCTTCTTGGGGAGCATTGTGCCTCCACACCGCTCCAACGGAGACGTACTTCCCCTCAAAGGGAAGGAGCTTCGATATCACATCCTCGTCTTCATCGTTTCCACTTGTGGTTATTTCTTACCTTTACTTGTGCAAGCATTACTTGTTTAACTCCTATAGCTTGCTTGTGTTGTTGTTTTCCTTATTTTTGTTAGTTGTCATCTTAGTAAAACATCTAGACAACTTACTTTGACGCTTTAATTTAAAGTGGTTAAGAAAAGCTAAAATTGTTAGTTGCCTATTCACCCCCCCCTCCTCTAGTCAACCATATCGATCCTTTCAGATGTGACTGAGCGGCCTTGAGATTCTCACATATGACTTTGCACATTTCTTCGGCTTCTGAGATCAAGTCATTGCCAAGAAGTTGACGTTCACCAGTCTCGGACCAGTTGAGAGGGGTACGGCACTTTCTGCCATAGAGGATTTCAAACGGAGCTTTGCCGGCACTTTCTTGGAAACTGTTGTTGTAAGAGAACTCGGCAAACGGGATACAATCTTCCACTTCATGCCAAAAGAGATGACACAAGCTCTGAGCATGTCTTCGAGGATCTGGTTCACTCTTTCGACTTGACCACTAGTCTGAGGGTGAAACGCAGTGGTGAAACGGATCTTAGTGCCCATGGCTGACTGGAAGGAGTCCCAGAACTTGGATGTGAACAAACTTCCACGGTCTGAGGAGATAACTTGAGGAATGCCATGTAATGACACAATTCTGGAAGTATACAACTCTGCCAGCTGAGCTGCATTGATGGATTCTTTGACGGGAAGGAAGTGAGCTACTTTGGTTAGCTTGTCAATCACAACAAAGATAGCATCATTCCCCTTCTTGGACTTGGGAAACACAGTGACGAAATCCATTTCAATGTGGTCGAATTTCCACTCGGGAATAGGAAGAGGTTGGAGGAGACCGGCTGGACGTTGATGCTCTGCCTTCACTCTTCTGCAGACATCACATTCATTCACGAATTGGGAAATCTCCCTTTTCATGCGAGTCTACTAGTAAAATTGCTTGAGGTCTTGGTACATCTTGGAACTTCCGGGATGAATTGAGAGGAGGAATTCATGTGCTTCGTTCATTATGAGCTTCCTGAGATCACCCTTGGGAACCACAAGTCTATCCTCAAAGAACAAGGTGTCTTTCTCATCAACGCGATAACACTTGTATTTGGGAGTACCCTTTGCAACACCATGTTTCACTTTCTGCACCATAGCATCACTATCCTGGGCCTCACGGATCTGATCTTCCAAGGTAGGAGCCACTTGAAGATTTGCAAGAAAGCCTTGCGGAACAACTTGGAGGTTGAGCTTCCTGAATGATTCACAAAGCTCAGGCTGAAACGGCTTGATAAGGAGACTGTTGCAATATGCCTTTCTGCTCAAGGCATCTGCAATGACATTGGCCTTGCCAGGTGTGTACTCAATGCTTGGATCATACTCTTGGATCATCTCAACCCAACGAGTCTGGCGAAGGTTCAGGTTTGGCTGTGTGAAGATGTACTTCAAGCTCTTGTGATCGGTGAAGATGTCAACTTTTCTGCCCAACAGAAGGTGTCTCCACATGATCAAGGCATGTACCATTGTTGCTAGCTCGAGATCATGTGTGGGGTAGTTCTTCTCATTTGGCTTCAACTGACGAGAAGTGTATGCCACAATTTTCTTTTCTTGCATTAGAACACCACCAAGTCCTTGAAGAGAAGCATCACAAAATACTTCGTAGGGCTTGGACTCATCCGTAGGAGTAAGAACCAGAGCAGAGATGAGCTTTTCTTTGAGTGTTTTGAATGCCACATCACAATCCGGAGACCAGTAGTACTTGACATTCTTCTGCAGCAAGTTGGAGAGAGGCTTGGCAATCTTGGAGAAGTTCTCAACGAACCTTCTGCAATAGCTAGCGAGACCAAGGAAGCTTCGGAGTTTCATGACATTCTGAGGGGGTTCCCAGTTGACAATGGCTTCAACTTTCTCGGGGTTGACAGCAATACCCTCAGCAGAGATGATATGGCCAAGATATAAGACCTTATCGAGCCAGAATTCACAC
The DNA here is from genome assembly GCA_902687465.1 of Secale cereale. Classification (NCBI taxonomy): domain Eukaryota; kingdom Viridiplantae; phylum Streptophyta; class Magnoliopsida; order Poales; family Poaceae; genus Secale; species Secale cereale. Next base: position 756,530,763 of record LR738711.1, read on the forward strand.
TTGGAGAACTTCGCATAGAACTTGTGTTCACGGAGTCTGTCGAGAACCAAACGGAGGTGCTTGGCATGGTCTTCTTCATTTTTTGAGAATACCAAGATGTCATCCAGATAGACGAGAACAAATTCATTGGTGTAGGGGTTGAATATGTAGTGCATCATTCTCGAGAAGGTGGGTGGAGCATTTGCGAGGCCAAAAGACATAACTGTGTATTCATAGGAGCCGTAGCTCATTCTGAATGCGGTCTTGTGAATATCTTCTTCACGGATACGGATCTGGTGATAACCCATCCTTAGATCGAGCTTTGAGAACACTTTTGCTCCTTTGAGCTGCTCGAACAATTCATTGATGTTGGGGAGCGAATACTTGTTCTTTATTGTCTTCTTGTTCAATGGCTGGTAATCAACGCAAAGGCGCTCCGTGCCATCCTTCTTCTTGACAAATAGAACACCACAGCCCCAAGGAGAAGTGCTAGGCCTGATTAGACCCATACGCTCTTGTTCATCGAGTTGTCTCTTCAACTCCTTCAACTCTTCAGGGGAAAGCTTGTACAGACGCCGACATGCTGGCTCGGTACCGGGCTCGAGTTCAATGACGAATTGAACTTGAAGATGCGGAGGCATGACTGGAAGCTCTTCAGGGAAAACATCTTCATATTCATTGACCACCTGAATTTGAGAGATGGCATTAATCTCGCCCTTGTCATTGAGAGAGAATAGCCTGATTGTGTTATCTCGAGAGGCGAAGATAATCACGTCTTCGTCAGGATGAGTAAGCTTGACTTCCTTATTTGCACAATCAACGTGAGCATCATGCTGGGAAAGCCAATCCATCCCAAGAATAAGATCAATGTCGGAGTTGCTGAGAACAACCGGAGAAGCCAGAAAGCAGTAATCACCCATGCGAATAGATACATCTGGAGCATACACACCAGAAGTCATTAGTTTCCCCGGAGAAGTAACTTGCAACTTTCTAGGTTGATTTTTGGTGATAACATCATGCTTGGATGCGAATGGATATGACATGAAAGAACATGATGCACCTGAATCAAACAAAACTTTAGCAGGCTTAAGATTGACTAGAAGGTTACCAAGTATCACATCTGAAGAATTCTCTGCTTGAGCTGCATTCATGAGATTCACTCTTGCTGCCTTTGGATTATGCTTGACAATAGAAGTGCTGACAGGTGGAGGAGGCGGAAGGCGCCTTGGGTTGGGACACTTGTTAGCATAATGACCCTTCTGAGTGCACTTGTTGCAAACCACTTCTGAGATAGGACGGTGATAAGGAGCACTTGACTTCAAAGCTTGAAAGTAATCCTTGGACTGATTTCTTGGGTTGGGTGGGTGGGAGAAACCACGGCCACCAGAATGCTTGTTGTTGTTGGAAGGTCGGATCACTAGAGGAGGTGGAAGCCAAAACTTCTGTTGCTTTGCAACCACTTGGGAAGAAGAGGAGGAGTTGACAGCATCTCTGATCCTCTTTTTGGAAGCTTCCATCTTGAGCTGGGCTGCCTCTTGCTTAAGTGCCATGTTATAGAATTGATCAAATTCTTCCGGCTCAAACAAGGTGAGAGCTAGCTGGAGTTCATCCTTCAGACCACCGCAGAACTGATAAATCTTGCTCTTGGCATCTAGGATGTCTTGCTTGGCATAGCGAGCGAGGTTCTGGAACTTGACATTGTATTGATAAACAGACATGGTGCCTTGCTTCAGGTTGCGGAATTGCTCACGCATACCTTCGATGACACTAGTTGGAATGTGGTGAGAGCAAAAATCCTTGCAGAAGTCAGTCCATGAGATTTCACGTCCTTCTATGGAATCTTTGTACTGCTGCCACCAATCAGCGGCTTGATCCTTGAGTTGGAAGGCGGAAAACTTGACATAATCCTCAGGTCTCACGTTACTGCACTCGAAATGCTTCTTGATATCTGTTATCCAGTCTTCAGCATCTAGCGAGTCTACACAGTAACTGAATGCCTTCGGTTGGTCTGCCAGGAATTGGTTGACAGTAGCAAAGTGAGGTTGGTTGAACAAATTGCATTGGCCTTGGTTCCCATGACCACCTTGATTTGCTTGATTTGCTTGAATGTTCTGCATCATTTGCATAAGCATCTGGGTGTTCTGGTTCGTTGCTTACATAATTGCTCTCCAGGCCTCAGACGGAGGAGGAGGGGAAGGAGGACGATCAGGAACTTCTTCACCCTCTGGGTTAGCATTGGGAACCCTTTTAGGAGCCATCCTGAATAAGATGACAACTATTAGCCATTGATTGTGATAATATATAAGCTGAATCAATGGCTAGAAATTGCAACATAAGTCTTCACAAGAACATTCGAACAAGATGAACGAATGTAATCCATAGTTTAATGATACAACAATCTTCATGAGAAGCCACTTGGGAGAACAAAAGGTAAATAAAAACAACAAGGAACAGATAGAACAAATACAAGATAGAAGCTTCGTTCGACATATTTGTCCTGAAAGCTTATGGAACGTGTTACAAAAGGCTTTTGCAATCCCCGGATCAGCATAGCCAAGGACCCTTTAAGATGCAACTCCCGATTGGAACAACGCCCATAAAACCACTTCACCCGAACTCCATATCATGCATTCGTTGGAAGAATGCCTACGAGCTACTAGATGAACCCACCTATTAATTTCCGAAAGTTTCCAGTTATGCAATCAGGTCTTGGGGATACAGGGGAAGCATCGCACACTCAACTCTAATCCTACATACAGCTGTATCCATCCTTCAACACATAACTAGTTATTTCCGGAAACCGTTTACCTCGGACCTTCGAAACGGATCTGCTATACAAGCTATGGCAATACTCCCGAACTACCTCCCCAGTACTGGGTGATGTCAGGGTTATCTTGCCACTAACCGCATAGGAGAGTTTTTGATGTCGGCCGTCTTAAGTATTCCAGAACTGTTGCGATATATTTGTGACGACAACACCTCGGAGCTCAACTCCCCGGGACACTGCCACAACCCCTAAATGACAAGAGGCATCGAGAACAATGTTCTCGTCACAAAGAAATCGGAACAATCCAAACAATACTAGCGTGATCCTAAAAAAAAATTTGTGAAATTTTGAGAGTAGAAGAGACAAGTAATCGTCAGGAGTCCTCACCAGAGTGAAAAGGGATGAGGAGTAAAAAGAAATCCTACTCTCCAATATATATATAGGACTTAAAACATTATCAAGTATGTGCCTAGAATCAACCGTCAACGATTAGATCAATCAGTGGGGGCTTCTAGGTCGGAAAAGGCTCTGAATACCAACTTGTAATGCCCAGTATGAGATTATACCTCTTACGTGTCGAGGCACGACTTAAAGGTATAAGCTCATACTAGAATGATCTCAAGTATGGTATCTTTGCACGACTCATGTAAAAATAGGGATGAAATTGCAAAAGAGTAGTTGGCTTACACTCGCCACATCACACAATACATTACATAAGCAATCATCATCCAAATAACATTACAGTCCGACTATGGATGAAGATTCAAATGAAAGATACCAAATAAGTATAGCCACAAGGTCCGAATCGCCCCTAGTAGAAGCCACTACTGATCATCGGGATAGTACACATAGTATCTCCCACGTTCTTCATCGAACTCCCACTACAGCTCTGTGCCGCCACCTGTGTAGTTCACCGTAGTACCTGCATCTGGTGTTGTGTAGAATCTGTGAGCCACGGAGGACTCGGCAATCCCGTTCCCAGGTAGCAAAACTATCTAAGCCTTGGGTGTGGAACAAGGCTGGAGAAATAAAGGTTGGCGCTGCACTAGCACTAGCTTATGTGTTAAGAGCGGGAAGAGAAGTGCCACGAGCGTCAAAGTGATCACGAAGTGATCCTATCTAAGCACGTCAATCATAACCCCACCCTGTTCACTTCCCGAACCCCTTTCGGAAAATGACCGTCATGGTTACTCACGGTTGTAGTGTGTTCTGAACATGGTGTCAAGTTTTCTACAACCGGATATTAACAAATACCCATCTGCCACATAACCACGGGCACGGCTTTCGAAAGTTCAAACCCTGCAGGGGTGTCCCAACATAGCCCATCACAAGCTCATGATCTACGGAGTCGCAACTCCAAGGTGGGAAGACCCGAGTATTCTCGGAATCTCGTGCTCAAGATATTCCGACTAAGGTAAAACTAATCCAGCAAATCCTCCCGGCGTGCCGACACCCTGATAGTAGTCGCGCGTATCTCGTCTCAGGCCACGACTGGATGGGCGATTCTATAGGTTTTTACCAGCCCTTGAGTTTTCTCGAGGTGGCCCCGCAAACTCCCCACTGTGGACCAACACTCATGTGGAGCACTGGCCCGGGTTGTTGATTAAGAAAAGGGTTTATAACTCCCTATGCAAGTTTTAGTTGTTAGGCAAATGTAGAACCAATGTTGGGACTTGCTGGAAAAGCTTTAGCGCTAAGCGGGTTATCGAGGGGGTCCCATAACCCCAACCGTGTGAGGAACGCAAAATCAAGGAACATAACACCGGTTTATACGGTTCCTAGGGTGGCATGAGTGGAACAAAACACCAAGCAAGAGGCTTAGCCTTCCACCCATTGCCAAGTATATAGATGATTTAGTTTAAGAGTTTATATAGTGTGATATCACAACAATAACTTCAACATGAAGCAAGAATCTTCAAATCTTCTCCTACAACTAGCAATGCTATAAGAGGGGCTGAGCGAAGCTTACGTAGCCAAACAAAGGTTTGCTATGTTGGGTGGTTAGCCAGGTTCATGGTTACAATAGGAGGCTGACAAACAAACATGGGCATCGAGGCAATGAGCTAAAGAGCGAGACATCTAGCAATAGGAAAAGATAGTAATGATATCTGGGTCAAGTCATCTTGCCTGTCAAGTCGTCGATGGGATCGTAAGACGGCTCCTCGTACTCAACCTCGGTAGGACCCTCGTTCTCGGTCTCGGCTCCCGGCTCTACTCAACACAAGAACACAACATGGCACGATATCAAACAAGGTGCAATGCACAATCAACATGATGCAAGTATGATGCATTTCATGGCAAGGGATGGAGCACACAAGATCAACACAAAACCACAAGTTTAAATGAGGCCGGAATCAACATATAGCAAATCCCGTAAGTCCTCATATGCATATTTTGAAATTGGTCCAGATCTGAACAAACCTTAAGTTAAAGTTGTTAAACAGCAAGTTAACATGCACCATGATGTTCTACACGAAATTCTAGTCAAGTTTCATATAAAGTTTGTTTAATTCGGAGCTACGGTCTAGAAGATATGAGCGAAACAAGACAAGCATGGCAATGGTGCAAGATGCACCCAAACATCAAGCAAACACACTCCAACATGTAAACAACATGATATTTTGATTCTACATGAAAAATCACACAAGTTTCATATAGGGCACGCTCAAAACGGAGCAACGGTTCAACACATACACACGAAACAAGATACAATGCAAAGCTGAAATTAACAGTCACATAGCAACTTTGGAGCAAGGTAAAAATATGTTACAGCACCCAAACATGGTGACAAGAAGCATGGACATGAAGTAGACATATCCTACAGCAAACAACTCCATTGGAGCAACTCCATAGGAGGCATGGATCAATAGGAACTAGCTACACCATTTTGTTCATGTCGTTAAAAACCTGACAGCTATAATTTATAGCAACTTGAGAGCAAGAATTAAATAAGCTACAACAAGCCATATGTGCAAGTGAGGGCATGTATGGATAGACAATAACATGGAAAACAAGGAATGATCATTGGCCACTCCAAAGCAAGCATGGATTTGACTAGGGCATCAAGCAAACATAGCAACAAAATAATAAGTAGCAGCAGTTTATAACAAGTAGCACTCTTGTCACGAAGATTAGGTCATCTAGATGATCTCAAACAAGCATTCCACAATGGAACAAAACATAGAGCACATCGCCATGATCATTTTGATATATCATATGCACAATTTGGACAAGCACACCAAACGTTACAGCCATGCAAAGACGCCAACATAAAATGCAAAATTTGGGACTTAGCAGTTTTTTTATACCTCCAAAAAGGTCAACGCGGGATGGGGATATCCCGGGACAGGATGGAGCGGCAGAGGCGTTTGGATCGCGGGGGTGGTGGATCTGATCCACACCCGGATCTGGATCTGGATCGGCGGCTCCGGCGACCAGAGCGACGCCGGTGGCGAGGCGGCGGCCGACCGGCGCGGCGGGGCCGGCCGGAACGGCGGGGCGGCTGCGGTGGCGCCAGAACGCGGCGGCGCTGGCGGGGAAGCGGTGGCGTCGGAGGCCGCGGGGTAGCGACGTCGGAGGTCGGCGGCGAGGACCTCGGGCTGGCGGCGGCCGACATTGAGGCGCCCGACAGCGGCGGGAGCCCCGCCGGAGGCGAAGGCGGCGACGGTTAGCAAGGGCGTGGAGGCGTGGAGGCGCGCTGGCCGGCGGGCCCGGACGGTGACATGGAGATGCCACGTGGCGGCCTCTGGTAGGCCGAGGGGGCGGCGGCGGACGCGTCCGGTCCGTCCGGACGTGTCCGGCGGCCGGAGGAGCTGCGGAAGCGGGGAAAACGTAAAAAGGAGATGACTAGGGTTTCGCCCGAGAATGGAGGGGTGTGGACGTTTTTATAGGCATAGGGAGCTAGGAGACTCCAAATGGGGAGCGGTTTTCGGCCACGCGATCACGATTCGACGACCGAGATGATGGGAAGGGTTGTGCTGGTTTTGTGGGCTGTTGTGGAGGGGATCTTGGGCCTTAAAGAAGAGGTTATTTTAGCCCACTAGGTTAACCGTTGGAGTACCAAAACACGACGAAACTTGACAGGCGGCCTACACGTACCAAAACAACAACGCACGACAAGTCTCACGTCATTCCGGAAACGTTACACGGCCACACACGAAAGAAGGACTCGGGGATGCCACGGACACGTGTGTGAGCGTCGGAACTCGAAACGGACAATGGGAAGAGACGAGTGGGACCGGGTGCAAGTGACAACACGAATGCAATGCAATGCACATGACAACATGACATGGATGAAATGCACACACGCACACGACAAAATGAAGAAACCCGAAATGAAAGAAGAGCCCAGAATGGAATTGATGAAGTCAAAGTTTCATATATTGCCATAATTGGAAAGTGTTACATCTGGGGCATTACATACTGCTTGCGAGCTGTAATGCCCAGGATGGGACTATACCTCCTACGTGTCGAGGCACGACTTAAAGGTATAAGCCCATGCTGGAATGATCTCAAGTTTGGTATCTTTGCACGACACATGTAAAAATAGGGATGAAATTGCAAAAGGAGATAGTTGGCTTACACTCGCCACTTCACACAATACATTACATAAGCAGAACATCATTCAAAACATCACAACCCGACTACGGGCGAAGATCCAAAAGAAAGAAACCAAAACATAAAGCCACAGGTCCGAATCGCCCCTAGTAGAAACCACTACTGATCGTCGAAAACGTCACAAGCATACGGCCACTCTCTTCATCGAGCTCCCAGTGAAGTACTTGAACTAGCTCCTGCATCATTCTCGGCTGAACCTGCATCTGGTGTTGTAGTATCTGTGAGCCACGAGGACTCAGCAATCCCATAACCATGGGTATCAAGACTAGCAAAGCTTTATGGGTAGGAAGAGGTAAAGTGGTGGAGTTGCAGCAGCGGCTAAGCATAATATGGTGGCTAACTTACGAGTACAAGAATAAGATGAGCATCTACGCAAACGGTCGCAAACTAGTAGTGATCGCTAAAGATCCTGAACTACTTACGAGTCCAACATAACCCCACCGTGTTCTCTTCTCAAAGTGAAAAGAGACAGTCACGGTTACTCACACAGTTGTGTGTTTTACTTCGGATCCTCTGTCAAGTTTTCTACAACCGGACATTAACAAATTCCAATCTTCCACATAACCGCGGGCACGACTTTCGAAAGATCATAACCCTGCAGGGGTGCCCCAACTTAGCCCATCACAAGCTCTCACGATTAGCTGAAGTGATAAATATAATATCATCACCCCTTATCTTAGGGAAATCCGATCAGGCTCGGCTTCCCGGTGCACAAGACATTTCTACAATGGTAAAACAAGTCTAGCAAGACCTCCCGGTGTGTCGACACCCTAATAGTAGCCGCGCGTATCTCGTCTCAGGCCACGACCGGATGGGTGATAGTACGAGTAAAACCAAACCTCGAGTTTCCCCGTGGTGGCCCCGCAGAACCCCCGTTTGGGACCAACACCATCAGCACTGGCCCCCCTGCTATGTAGAAAAGAATCCCGAGGGCGCGACCCCCTATGCAAATTTAATTGATTAATTAAGTTGTTATTATGAGGCAAATTAAAACCAATGTTGGGCTTTGCTGGAGGAGTTTTATTCAAAGACGAACTGTCAAGGGGTCCCCATATACCCATCGTGTAAGGAACGCAAAATCAAGGAACATAATGCCGGTTTATCGGCGCCTAAGGTGGCATGAGTGGAACAAAACACCGAGCAAAAGGCCAAGCCTTCCACCCATGCCCAGTATATATGTGTGTTAATAATAATAATAGATATTGTGATATTCAACAACAAGTTCCCACCTGGAACGATCTTCATCTTCACCTGCAACTAACAACGCTATAAGAGGGGCTGAGCAAGCGGGTAACATAGCCAAACAATGGTTTTGCTAGGAAGGTGTCAAAGGTTAGAGGTATCATGGCAACAAGGAGAGGCTGACATAAAAGATGGGTAGCGCGACATGTAACGATAGCATCAAGACAACTAAGCATGGCAATGGTAGTAAAGGTATCCAAGGGTATGATCATCTTGCCTGGGATTCCGCAAGGAAGAAGAACGCGTCCATGAAGAAGATAAATCCTCACAACTCCGGAACGGAACCGAAGCTAACGAGAGAAGCATACCGGAAAGAAGCAAACAACACGGTAAACACAGAAGCATAAACATGGCATACGATGCACATCCAAGTATGATGCATGTCCGGTTTAATTATGCATGGCATGGCAATGTGCACAAACAAAACTACAAGTTAAGTGGAGCTCAATATGCAACGAGTTGCATATTGACGAAACACCACATGTTATTTATTTAGTTGACTCTCGTTTATTTACAAGACAAGATTAAATGTTTGTTAACATGGCAAGAGGTGAAGCAAGAGCAAACTACCTATTTAGGCATTTTAAATGAGGCTGGAAATAACAACAACAATTCCGGAAACCCCTCATGTGCATGTTTAGCAATTTTTAAGCAAACAACAATTCACACATTTTAAATGTTGTTAACATGATGCGGATGACATGATCAAGTTTTATGCAATTTTTAGTTTAAGGTTGACATGAAGATGATAAGGAGTATTTGTCACCGTGGTGGAAGGAAAGGGTGCCACGGCAACGATCCGAAAATGATGCAACGCAACATCTCGGTTCCGGTAACCCGTTGAGAGACCGGTGCAAAAGAAAAGGTGGCGTGAGCGAGTCGAACAAGATGACAGGTGGGATGATCCCGTCACCGGGTTCCCACGGGTTGCCGCCAAGGCAAACGAGGGCACAACGGACACGAGCAAACATTCGATACATCTCATACAACACAACAAGCATTCGACGGGTGATCGTCTCGGGGTTATACCTTCGAAGCGTTAGTTCTCGAAGGGGTTCGAGTCGTCGAGGGACGTAGTGGAAGTAGTCGTTCTCGCGAGTCGTGGTACACGTTCGTAGAGGGAAGTAATCGTTTCGTAGAGGTACACGTTATGTAGCCGTTCACGCGGCGGTAGTTGGACTCGTCGTGGAAGTAGTGGTACAACTCCGTAGATGTTCGGGGTCGGTGTCGTGGTACTTGGGGTTCTCGTTCTTGCAACGGTAGTGGAACTTGACGTTTCGTTCATGGGTCTTCAGCGAGGGTAGTCGTTCACGTTGATGTAGTGGTACTCGCGGTCGTCGTGGAACTTGTTGGTCTCGGGACTTGGCGACGGTAGTGGTACACTCGACCGTAGTCGAACTTGACGGAGAGGAACTTGGCGAATCCAGAGCTAACAAAAGAAAACCCATGCCCAGGCTCCATGGAGACAGCACCAAGGAGGCGACGCGGACGAAGCCTTGGGGCGCGTGGTAGCATGCGGCGGATGCAGCGGGTTCCGACGGTGGCGCTCGCCGGCTCGGCTTCGGGGATGGCAGGGAAGGAGCAGAAGTGGCGAGCAGCGGCGCCTTCTGCTGCTAGGGGAGGCCGGCGATGAAGGTGCGGGGTAGCACCGGCAGGAAGCGGAGGACGGCGGGGCAGACGAGCTTCGTGCAGATGAAGGCGAGGCGAGGCGGAGGAGGCCAGCAGTGCGCCAGAGATGAGGTCGGGGCCGCACGGGAGCCAGTGGCCGGCGCGAGGCGTTTAGAAGGCCGGAGGGCGAGGATGTCCATGGCTCCCACGGGCGAAGCTCGCGGGGCGACGGGGTCTCAGCCGCCCAGAGCATCGAGGCACGGCGCAGGAGCAGGGAGGAAGAAGGAGGTGGGGCGCTGTAGAGGTACGGAGGGGCGCTGCGCGCTGGATCGGGGCAGAGGGAGCGGGGCGCTGCGGCGGCTACGAGGAGGAGGGAGCGGGGCGTTGCGGCGGCTACGAGGAGGAGGGAGCGGGGCGTTGCGGCGGCTACGAGGAGGAGGGAGCGGGGCGCTGAGGGAGATGGACGAGGGGATGGGAATGATGGGATCGGGAGCTCGCAGGCCTAGGGTTGCCTGATGGGCCTGCGGCTGGGAGTGGTTGGGCCTGGGAGGGTGCTAGGAGGCCCAAGTTGGGCTGCTCACTCTCTCTCTCTCTAATCTAAAAAGATAAAACTGAAACAGAAAAGGGAAAGAATAAAAAGGGAGGTTAGGGGTGGAATTTGGGCAAGAGGTTAATTGTTTCGGACTCGCAAAAAAATGCGCTGGTTCCAAGAAAGATAGAAAATAGGCATGATTGAAATATATAAATTCAAATTCAGTTGAATATGGTTCAGATGGATTTGAATATGAATGGGGTATTTGAAGAGTCCAAAAATGTTGAGGTTTTTGGAGTAACCTCGATAAACAGGAAAAGAATTTTGAGGAAGGTTAGAGAGTCAAAACTTGAAGTAGAAAAGTCATGGGAAATTTGCAAGTGTGTTTTAGTGATTCCAAACTAATGGAATATTTTATAATATAGCTCCCTAAATATTGGGATGATATGTTTTAAAGAGAATCACACTTCCCTCGATTTAAATGGATCGAAGATCCACACGATTTATTTAAGTTGAGATGCAAAAGATTAAAGACATGATGGCGTGATGACATGATGTAATGCAAAATAAATAACACAAGCACAAAAGAAACACACGGGAGAACCCGGAACATCTGGAATATCTGGAATCTTCTGGGACGTCGGTCTTCGGGCGTCACAACTCTCCCACACTAACAGAGGATCTCGACCCGAGATCCTAGAGATAGCACCGGATAAAAACGGAAGAGGAAGAGGTAAAACAAAGTTGCTTCTTTTACAAACGAGTGAAACCAAAGAACCTTGAGAGTTTGAACAAAATGAAAGAAGAATAGAATGGAGATGAACTAAGATGAAACACTCTGTTAGAAAAGACGAACAAGGAGCATTATGAGAAAACTTGAAGGTTGAAAGACATGAATTAAGAGCTTACGAACCAAAAGAATATGAAACTGCAACGGTATAGCCAAGGAATAAGAATGACAGAATTTGGACAGCACTCCGACTAAAAATGTAAGGAATTGAACATGAACTTGCCAAGTTGGAATGATACTTGATGAAAACAACAACACACAGCCTCCGGAACAATTAAAAGAATGGCACAAGGGGTAAGAAAGATTCAGACAACACTCCGGTTAAAAAAAGAGTTAAAACTTGATAAGATGAGAGAATTTGAATGAAGAATACCACACTCCGGTTAAATGATAAGTAAGGGAAAGAACATGATCTCGATAAAACGATATGATGGTTTGGAGAGAGCAACATCATAATGCCTCCGAAATGAAAGAATATATGCTAGATCGTTGGAAAGAAAAGAACAGAGAAGAAAATGACAACTTCTCCCACGTATGAATTTGAAAGAGCATCTTTACCAAGATGGGTTGAACAGATTTGTTGGAAAAATCAACAACGAAAAGAATAAGCTCGTTGTGGGCTTATGGAAAACATCTCAAAATTAAGAGGTGACAACCAACCACTGATGAAAACAATTGATTGGATTGAGATCAATGACAAGATGAAAACTTGTCTCTGCAGGAAGATAAATGAAGAAACTGGGTCATTTATAAGCACCATAATTAGCAACAATCCTTAGGGAAAACTTTTAGGTGAATTATAACCCAAGATAACTCCAACGAATAATTGAAGGGTTCAAAAGATCTTCTGAGCAAGGAAAATGATGGTTTTAAATATCTCATTCCTGACAACTTGTGAATCATGAAACATGAAGGAATTGTCAAAAATGACATAACACCATCTGAAAAGATAAGGTAGAACGGATTGCAATTGGAATGCATGATGAAGAATGCTTGAGCTCCAACAAGAATCTTGATGAAGACTTCGAGGATGAATTAAAACATGATGAACCACCATGAGAACTCCGGTAATGAAAGCATGATAAGTGAAAGATGAAAAGAATAAGATTAAAGGCCTGCAATGAATTAGATTGAGGTTTGAAATGATATAATTGAAATAACTTGGAGCTCCGGAAAACAAGATGAAGAACTTAGGACCGAGAATATGATATGATGAACAAACTCCAGACAACAGAATTAAATCACCTCGGGGAAAAGATAAGATTTACTGTATGCTTATCCTTCATCAAATTAAATTGATGACAAGCAACGGATTTGGCCTACTACTTATTCTTCTTGAAAAGGATTAAAGAGAGATATAGCCAAACTTGAGAATAATCTTGAACGACTCACCGATAGGATTAAGAAAAGAACAAATGAATTAATACGATAACAACGGAAGAGTAATCTTGAAAGAACCACCGAAAGAATATGGAGACGAACGAAGAGGCATCAATGAAGAATATTTGGAGGACAAAGTTGAAAACTGAGAACGAGGAAATATTCTGAAATGATGGCCTTCGGAGGATCACAATGGAAAGAATTCATGAAATGCTTCGGATGGGTATAAAAAGAATTCCTCACAATCGGAACAATAATGAGGATGGCATGAAGCTAAAACCACGAATCTTCAAGAGAACGGGCCAAGATTTAAGAGAAACACTTCTCCGGTCTTCAATTGTTTGGAATGAAGACGAGAAATGCCATAAAGAATTTCGAGATACTCCGGACGAATGAGAAGAGGAAGGTGGAGCTAAAGATGGAAATAATTGAAAACAAGCTTGGAGAAGGCATGTGACTGATGGAAATCATTTTTACGTCACACTTTAAAAAGGATTTGAGTATAACTCCAGAAAAATTAGAAGAGTCAGGTAAGATCCTGGGAAAAGACCTGTGGGTTAGGGCCCACTCAAAAGAAATCACCATTGGAAAAGATTGCTTAAGAGATATTGCACCGGTTGAATTAAATGGCTTGAGTAAGATAACAATCCTCAAAAATAATTTGAACGGATTAAGAATGGAATTATGAATCTTCAGCACTGCGGATATGAATAGCAAGAGGGGAATGATTAATTGGTGCACCGGAATAAGAAAGCATTGTGAAAAGAGGAAAAGGATAAGATCAACACCGGAATCTTGAATTACATTCACCGGCAGAATTTCAGAACAAAACAATGATGAACTTGAAGCTCTTGAGCATCTTCACGATAAATCACCGGATAAGAACATTGAAGGAAAAGAATGAAGAAACATCACATGAATAAAATGGATATTTGATCAAGGACTCTGGCTCCGAGAAGAAGAAGGGTGGGAGGGCGGGGAAAACAAAGACAACTTGAATGAATGAAACAGACAAATCGTCAGATTTCTCAACGGCGTCCGTATGGAATAATTTGAAGAGAAGGCACACCGGTTGAAAAGGATTAACATGAAGATCTTGATGGTCAAGAAGAATTAGCACTCCCATAGAAATATGAGAACACCGATTAGGAAAAGTATGGAATCAACATTTGACATCGAAGCAACTCGAATACCAGAATCAAAACAACAACAAAGGATAGATATGTTGCAGCATAATCTTCACAATATCATTCGAACGGAGAATTGAACGAATGAATTCCGCAGGTACATCAACTTGTCGAGAAGCCACTTGAGAGAACAAAAGGTAAATAAAACAAGGAGCAGAAGAACAAATACAAGATAGAAGCTTCGTTTCACATATTCGTGCTGAAAGCTCATGGAACGTGTTACAAAAGGGTTTTGCAATCCCCGGATCAGCATAGCCAAGGACCCTTTAAGATGCAACTCCCGATCGGAACAAGCCCATAAAACCACTTCACTCAACGTAGAACCCCGAACTTCATATCATGCATTCGTTGGAAGAATGCCTACGAACTATTAGATGAACCCACCTATTAATTTCCGAAAGTTTCCAGTTATGCAATCAGGTGTTGGGGATACAGGGGAAGCATCGCGCACTCAATTCTAATCCTACATCCAGTTGTATCCATCCTTCAACACATAACCAGTTATTTCCGGAAACCGTTTACCTCGGACCTTCGAAACGCATCTACTATACAAGCTATGGCAATACTCCCGAACTACCTCCCCAGTACTGGGTGATGTCGGGGCTATCTTGCCACTAACTGCATAGGAGAGTTTTCGATGTCGGCCGTCTTAAGTATTCCAGAACTGCTGCGATATATTTGTGACGACAACAACTCGGAGCTCAACTCCCCGGGACACTGCCACAACCCCTAATGGCAGGAGGCATCGAGAACAATGTTCTCGTCACAAAGACATCGGAACAATCCAAACAGTACTCGCGTGATCCTAAAAAAAATTGGTGAAATTTTGAGAGTAGAAGAGAAGAGTAATCGTTAGGAGTCCTCACCAGAGTGAAAAGGGATGAGGAGCAAACAGAAATCCTACTCTCCGAGATATATAGGACTCAAAACATTTTCAAGTGTGTGCCTAGACTCAACCGTCAACGATTCGATCAATCAGTGGGGGCTTCTAGGTTGGAGAAGGCTCTGATACCAACTTGTAATGCCCAGGATGGGACTATACCTCCTACGTGTCGAGGCACGACTTAAAGGTATAAGCCCATTCTGGAATGATCTCAAGTTTGGTATCTTTGCACGACTCATGTAAAAATAGGGATGAAATTGCAAAAGGAGATAGTTGGCTCACACTCGCCACTTCACACAATACCTTACATAAGCAGAACATCATTCAAAACATCACAACCCGACTATGGGCGAAGATCCAAAAGAAAGAAACCAAAACATAAAGCCACAGGTCCGAATCGCCCCTAGTAGAAACCACTACTGATCGTCGAAAACGTCACAAGCATACGGCCACTCTCTTCATCGAGCTCCCAGTGAAGTACTTGAACCAGCTCCTGCATCATTCTCGGCTGAACCTGCATCTGGTGTTGTAGTATCTGTGAGCCACGAGGACTCAGCAATCCCATAACCATGGGTATCAAGACTAGCAAAGCTTTATGGGTAGGAAGAGGTAAAGTGGTGGAGTTGCAGCAGCGGCTAAGCATAATATGGTGGCTAACTTACGAGTACAAGAATAAGATGAGCATCTACGCAAACGGTCGCAAACTAGTAGTGATCGCTAAAGATCCTGAACTACTTACGAGTCAAACATAACCCCATCATGTTCTCTTCTCAAAGTAAAAAGAGACAGTCACGGTTACTCACACAGTTGTGTGTTTTACTTCGGATCCTCTGTCAAGTTTTCTACAACCGGACATTAATAAATTCCAATCTGCCACATAACCGCGGGCACGACTTTCGAAAGATCATAACCCTGCAGGGGTGTCCCAACTTAGCCCATCACAAGCTCTCACGATTAGCTGAAGTGATAAATATAATATCATCACCCCTTATCTTAGGGAAATCTGATCAGGCTCGGCTTCCCGGTGCACAAGACATTTCGACAATGGTAAAACAAGTCCAGCAAGACCTCCCGGTGTGTCGACACCCTGATAGTAGCCGCGCGTATCTCGTCTCAGGCCACGACCGGATGGGTGATAGTACGATTAAAACCAAACCTCGAGTTTCCCCGTGGTGGCCCCGCAGAACCCCCGTTTGGGACCAACACCATGAGCACTGGCCACCCCTCCTATGTAGAAAAGAATCCCGAGGGCGCGACCCCCTATGCAAATTTAATTAATTAATAAAGTTGTTATTATGAGGCAAATTAAAACCAATGTTGGGCCTTGCTGGAGGAGTTTTATTCAAAGACGAACTGTCAAGGGGTCCCCATATACCCATCGTGTAAGGAACGCAAAATCAAGGAACATAATGCCGGTTTATCGGCGCCTAAGGTGGCATGAGTGGAACAAAACACCGAGCAAAAGGCCAAGCCTTCCACCCATGCCCAGTATATATTTGTGTTAATAATAATAATAATAGATATTGTGATATTCAACAACAAGTTCCCACCTGGAACGATCTTCATCTTCACCTGCAACTAACAACGCTATAAGAGGGGCTGAGCAAGCGGGTAACATAGCCAAACAATGGTTTTGCTAGGAAGGTGTCAAAGGTTAGAGGTATCATGGCAACAAGGAGAGGCTGACATAAAAGATGGGTAGCGCGACATGTAACGATAGCATCGAGACAACTAAGCATGGCAATGGTAGTAAAGGTATCCAAGGGTATGATCATCTTGCCTGGGATTCCGCAAGGAAGAAGAACGCGTCCATGAAGAAGACACATCCTCACAACTTCGGAACGGAACCGAAGCTAACGAGAGAAGCATACCGGAAAGAAGCAAACAACACGGTAAACACACAAGCATAAACATGGCATACGATGCACATCCAAGTATGATGCATGTCCGGTTTAATTATGCATGGCATGGCAATGTGCACAAACAAAACTACAAGTTAAGTGGAGCTCAATATGCAACGAGTTGCATATTGACGAAACACCACATGTTATTTATTTAGTTGACTCTCGTTTATTTACAAGACAAGATTAAATGTTTGTTAACATGGCAAGAGGTGAAGCAAGAGCAAACTACCTATTTAGGCATTTTAAATGAGGCCGGAAATAACAACAACAATTCCGGAAACCCCTCATGTGCATGTTTAGCAATTTTTAAGCAAACAACAATTCACACATTTTAAATGTTGTTAACATGATGCGGATGACATGATCAAGTTTTATGCAATTTTTAGTTAAAGGTTGACATGAAGATGATAAGGAGTATTTGTCACCGTGGTGGAAGGAAAGGGTGCCACGGAAACGATCCGAAAATGATGCAACGCAACATCTCGGTTCCGGTAACCCGTTGAGAGACCGGTGCAAAAGAAAAGGTGGCGTGAGTGAGTCGAACAAGATGAAAGGTGGGGTGATCCCGTCACCGGGTTCCCACGGGTTGCCGCCAAGGCAAACGAGGGCACAACGGACACGAGTAAACATTCGATACATCTCATACAACACAACAAGCATTTGACGGGTCATCGTCTCGGGGTTATACCTTCGAAGCGTTCGTTCTCGGAGGGGTTCGAGTCGTCGAGGGACGTAGTGGAAGTAGTCGTTCTCGAGAGTCGTGGTACACGTTCGTAGAGGGAAGTAGTCGTTCCGTAGAGGTACACGTTATGTAGCCGTTCACGCGGCGGTAGTTGGACTCGTCGTGGAAGTAGTGGTACAACTCCGTAGATGTTCAGGGTCGGTGTCGTGGTACTTGGGGTTCTCGTTCTTGCGACGGTAGTGGAACTTGACGTTTCGTTCATGGGTCTTCGGCGAGGGTAGTCGTTCACGTTGATGTATTGGTACTCGCGGTCGTCGTGGAACTTGTCGGTCTCGGGACTTGGCGACGGTAGTGGTACACTTGACCGTAGTCGAACTTGACGGAGAGGAACTTGGCGAATCCAGAGCTAACAAAAGAAAACCCATGCCCAGGTGATACGTCCAAAATGTATCTATAATTTCTGCTTGCTCCATGTCCTTTTTGTGTGATATTCCTATGATATTTATGCACTTCCATACACTTTTGATCATATTTGGACTAACCTACTAATGGTTGCAAAAGTACACAATGTTCTTGTTTTACACTTTATTGTGTAGGAATTACTTGGAAATTGATAAAAACGCAAAAGGAGTCGTATTGGAGTAGGACTCTGACTTTCCTGAAATCTGTCTGAGAACGTTTTTTAAAGATGGTCACGTTCCGACCCGCAGACCACGTCAAACGGAAAAAGTCTAGTTGCGAAAGTTGTGGGGAATTTTGAGGCGATGCTTCTGGATATAAAATTCGTCCAAATCGGAGTCCGGACGGCCGAGTAAAGCCCGTTTTACTAAGGCCCAAAATCTGATGACGGGAATCCGAGAGTCTATATAAAGAGAGGAAACCTAGGTCACCAAGGGCCACGAATTTTCCTCCTCCCGAGCCGTCGTCTTGGAGGGGAGGACCAGCACCATTGCAGCACCATCCACAAGGAAGAAGTGGGGCCAAGGAGCCGCTGCCCCTAGGGCCGCCGCCGCCCCCAAGGGCCGCCGCCGTCTCCTCCTCGCCGCCGCCGCCTCCGTGGCCGCCGCCGGCCGCCGCCTCCGCGCGGGGCTGCACCTCTCCATCAACACCATCATCAACCTCCTCCTCACCATGTCCATGCGTGAGTAGTTTCCTCCGGGGCCGAGGGCTCGTACGTGTAGCTATGTGGTTATCTCTCTCTCCCATGATGTGATCTTCGTTGTGATCATAGGCTATGTTAATCTAGGGTGATCCCATGATATTTCTCCTTCCTCTATGTATTGGATTGATGTACTCACTTGTATTTATCTAGTATAATCCCCGAGACCAAGGTGACAGCGGTCTATTGGACATGGATTATAAAAATATTTTCATGAGTGATTTCCTCTCTTGTGTGTTGATTAAAGATTAAGAGTCTCTTGGTGCTTGTCTTTGACTATCCTTTAGATATGTTGTGGTGATTGTAGGACTCTATTTGGATGGCCGCGGTGACATTGGGAAATCCTTAGATTGAGAACTACGAACTTTGAGGTGTGCTTTTGTAGCCCTACATAATTCTCGTCCTCTCTTGACCACGAAGGAATGACCTCCGGGTGCGTCTCCATTGCATGTTTTATGGGAAATATCATGTGATTCGATTATGTTAATGTTGTTGGGAGTTGCCACTAGTGAAAGTATGACCCCTAGGCCTTGTTTCCACCATTGCAATACCATTTGTGCTCACGTTTACCACTTGTTTGCTTGCTGCACTTTTTATTACAGATTTATATTACTTTGTTTTGCCATCCATATCACTTGCCATTTAACATCTCTTCGCCGAACTAGTGCACCTATACATCTAACAAGTGTATTAGGTGTGTTGGGGACACAAGAGACTTCTTGTATCTTAGTTGCAGGGTTGCTTGAGAGAGACCATCTTCAACCTCTACTTCCCTGAGTTCGATAAACCTTAGGTCATCCACTTGAGGAAAATTGCTGCTGTCCTACAAACCTCTGCGCTTGGAGGCCCAACATAGTCTACAAGAGTAGAAGCGTGTGTAGACATCAAGCTATTTCTGGCGTCGTTGCCGGGGAAGTGAGTGCTTGAAGGTATATCTTTAGATCTTGCAATTAAATCTTTTTGTTTCTTGTTTTTTATTTTCACTAGTTTTGCTTAATGGAAAACAACAAAAATTTGAGAGAGCTTTATAAGCTCTACCTTGAACTTGGACATGATGTGTTCGAAGAGAAAATTAAAAAACCTTTGGAACTTTATTTGCATAACAATCATGATGGTGGTGATGTTATCAGTATGTTTTTATTTAATATCAATATTGCTAATGACAAGGAAAGCTCTAAGCTTGGGGATGACACGTTTGATGAACATGATATTTTTAGTCCCCCAACTTTTGAGGAGAAAATTTACTATGATGATACAATGCCTCCTATATATGATGATTACAATGATGAATATGATATTTTCAGTCCACCTACTATTGAGGATAAAATTTATTATGATTATGATATGCCTCCTAAATACGATGATTACCATGATGGTTATGATAGTCTTACTCTCACTATTCCTAATAAGAAAGATTTTGCTTATATGAAGAGTAATGACACTTTTATGCTTTTGGATCATGGAAATAATGCCTTATGTGATAGTTATATTGTTGAGTTCATCCATGATGCCACTGAAATTTATAATGAGAGAAGGAGACATGGTTCTAAATATCTTAATAATAAGAAGTTTCCTCTTTTTATGGTGGATATTTTGAAGTTATGCTTGTTTTGCCTTCCTATGCTTATTGCTTTGTGCTTCAATGAATTATTCTATTGCAATATTCCTA
This sequence comes from Secale cereale, assembly GCA_902687465.1. Taxonomy (NCBI): domain Eukaryota; kingdom Viridiplantae; phylum Streptophyta; class Magnoliopsida; order Poales; family Poaceae; genus Secale; species Secale cereale. Next base: position 756,551,162 of record LR738711.1, read on the forward strand.
TGCATAGGAAGCATGTTAGGCTTAAATGTGTTTGGTATTTGCTTCTTGATGCTCTCTTTTGTTCTTCAACTCTTATTTCTACGAGAGCATCATTAAAGTCTTATGCCTAGCTTAAAGGCATAAAAAAAAGCGCTTTTGGGAGGCAGCCCACAATGAATAAAATTTTATTTTGCTTTTGTTGTGTCTTCATGTTGTTACTACAGTAGCACCATCATTGTATCTTTACTTTTCAACTTTGTGCCAAGTGTAGCCTCTGATTGCAAGAAAGTTCAAAAGTTGTGACGTGTTGTCCAGGAAACAGATTCTGTCCTTGGATAGAAAAATTCGTATAAAATCACCAGATCATCTTTTTGGTCTGAAGTTTTTCGACAGCGTGCTCTATACAATTGTCTTTCGGGCATCTGTTCTGATTTTTTTTATTAGAGTTGCAGAAGTGCCCCGAAAAAATCATTTACTACCTGCTGGTCTGTTTTTCACAGATTCTGTCCTGTTTTGCCTTTCCTTCATTTTGCAAACCTTGAGCTTGCTTTTTCTTTGCAAAAACCTTTTGGCAATCTTGAGAAACAGTAGACCTTCAAGAATATCCTTATTTCCAGCAAGGAACAATTATTTTATTATGGGTACTAACCTCGCTAATCAGATTATGATGAGTTATGTATGAAGGGAGTTTTCAAGTGTGCGAGGGAAGATGATAAAAAGATTCAGGAGTGTCAAACGCTCAAGCTTGGGGATGCCCCCATGCACCCCCAAGAAATATTCAAGAAGACTCAAGCGTCTAAGCTTGGGGATGCCCCCGTGCATCCCCTTCTCCATCAACAATTATCAGTTCGTCTTTCGTTCCACTATATTTTTATCACTTCATGTGTTATGTGCTATGCTTGGAGCGTCTTGCTTTTAGTTTTCTTTAGCTTTGCTTGCTTTTCATAACAAGTTGGAACTCAGCATTCTTTGTGTGGGAGAGAAACACGCTCCACTTCAACCTAGAACATAACATAGAATTTTCATGTCTATCTTTGATGTGTGTGTTCTTGGTCTTTCAATAGCTACTGTCATGTTTAGCTCTTAGCTTTCATGCTTATCTTTTTAAAGAGCTTTTGTTTAGTTGGTCATTGGAACTCTCTTTATTTATCATGCTTATCTTGTTAAGAGAGTTGGCTTATGTTGCATTGGTCGATATGTCTATGATAAAAATGCTACGTGCGTAATGGTGCTTAGTAGTTTATGTTTTCTTATGGTTAGTCTCAAATAGCTGGGGGGTTCCCAATGTGTTATTGGAGTACCAACATGATTTGTTTGCCTATGATGTGGTATGGTTTAGTGATATCTTCCTTCAAGAATTTATTTTGATTGACTTGGCGTATGCTCACGCATATTTAAGACTGTAAAGAAAGTCTGTCAAGCCTTGATGATCTTTTATTTCTGAGTAGCGATATAACTTCCATGCCTGATTCAATGTTGCTTTGTCGCTCTGCATGATTATGACCGTCATTGCTCTTTTAGTTGGTCGCTCCCAGTCTTTTGCTAACCTCCACCTATACTAAGCGGACTGACTGCTTGTGCATCCAAATTCCTTTAAACCAGTTATGCCATATGAGTCCACCATACCTTCCTATACATGGTATTTACCTGCCATTCCTAACGAAGACTTTCATGTACCATCTCGAAATTATTCAAAAAAGCATTTCTCTTTTGTGCCTCTGTTTTAGTTCATGAGGAAGTAGTAGTTAATTCATGATATTTTTAAGTTGGACAAGCTTCACCCCGGGATTGAATTTCTAATGTGCAAACCCATAATACGAGAAGGAACTGGCAAAGAGTGCGCCCGGCTCAAAATTAATATATCAAACAAACCCTCCTTCACGCTTTGTTCATGAGAAATCAGAAAACTTTGGCAGTGATAAACAAAGTAGATTAAGAGGATGTGATCGTCCTCATTCGGGAGCCGTTCCTCGAAACTTGTCCATCTCAAGAAGTGATTGAGTTGTCTGCTAGCATTCGTTGACGAAACATGCATATCCAAAAAAATAATTAGTACCTCTGTTTGTAAAACCAAGAGCTCTGGTACATGTTTAGTTTTTGTTTCCGACCACGGGTTTTCAACCTTGCCAACAAAAGCTACGGTTCGAGAGTCTCCACCTTCTCTAAAGCACCAACTATTGAGAGCATGATTGTCATTCTGAGTGTAATGTGCATTGTCCCAAAGTACCATTGTCTTTTGCATGATTATGATATCGTTTATTTTGAAATCATTGTATCTAGTTGTCACTTAAACCTTGGAGGTGCCCCTGCATTTATGTTTTGCTTCACTAAAGGGGGCAAGCGAGGTACCACTTTATCATATTTGCACACCATGCTCATTACAAATCTATTTGAGTGTTTCAGTATCATATTGTAAACTTTCAGTTCTTTGTGATTCTCTCATGAGGCAACTTAATTACTACAGATTCATTGTCTCAGTAAGCACTTGTCATGTGACTGTAAAAAGTCCTTATATGGTTAATAGCATGTCACCACAGAAATTATGCTTGTTATCATTTACCTACTCGAGGACGAGCAGAAATTAAGCTTGGGGATGTTGATACGTCCAAAACGTATCTATAATTTCTGCTTGCTCCATGCCCTTTTTGTGTGATATTGCTATGATATTTATGCACTTCCATACACTTTTGATCATATTTGGACTAACCTACTAATGGTTGCAAAAGTACACAATGTTCTTGTTTTACACTTTATTGTGTAGGAATTACTTGGAAATTGATAAAAACGCAAAAGGAGTCGTATTGGAGTAGGACTCTGACTTTCCTGGAATCTGTCTGAGAACGTTTTTTCAAGATGGTCACGTTCCGGCCTGAAGACGACGTCAAATAGAAAAAGTCTAGTTGCGAAAGTTGTGGGGAATTTCGAGGCGATGCTTCTGGATATAAAATTCGTCCAAATCGAAGTCCGGACATCCGAGTAAAGCCCATTTTACTGAGGCCCAAAATCTGATGACGGGAATCCGAGAGTCTATATAAAGAGAGGAAACCTAGGTCACAAAGGGCCACGAAATTTCCTCCTCCCGAGCCGCCGTCTTGGAGGGGAGGACCAGCACCATTGCAGCACCATCCACAAGGAAGAAGGGGGGCCAAGGAGCCGCTGCCCCTAGGGCCGCCGCCGCCCCCAAGGGCCGCCGCCGCCCCTAGGGTCGCTGCCTCCGTGGCCGCCGCCGGCCGCCGCCTCCTCGCGGGCTGCACCTCTCCATCAACACCATCATCAACCTCCTCCTCACCATGTCCATGCGTGAGTAGTTTCCTCCGGGGCCGAGGGCTCGTACGTGTAGCTATGTGGTTATCTCTCTCTCCCATGATGTGATCTTCGTTGTGATCATAGGCTATGTTAATCTAGGGTGATCCCATGATATTTCCCCTTCCTCTATGTATTGGATTGATGTACTCACTTGTCTTTATCTAGTATAATCCCCGAGACCAAGGGGACAGCGGTCTATTGGACATGGATTAGAAAAATATTTTCATTAGTGATTTCCTCTCTTGTGTGTTGATTGAAGATTGAGAGCCTCTTGGTGCTTGTCTTTGACTATCCTTTAGATATGTTGTGGTGATTGTGAGACCCTCTTTAGATGGCCGCGGTGACATTGGGAAATCCTTAGATTGAGAACTACGAACTTTGAGGTGTGCTTTTGTAGCCCTACTAATTCTCGTCCTCTCTTGACCACGAAGGAATGACCTCCGGGTGCGTCTCCATTGCATGTTTTATGGGAAATATCATGTGATTCGATTATGTTAATGTTGTTGGGAGTTGCCACTAGTGAAAGTATGATCCCTAGGCCTTGTTTCCACCATTGCAATACCATTTGTGCTCACGTTTACCACTTGTTTGCTTGCTGCACTTTTTATTACAGATTTATATTACTTTGTTTTGCCATCCATATCACTTGCCATTTAACATCTCTTCGCCGAACTAGTGCACCTATACATCTAACAAGTGTATTAGGTGTGTTGGGGACACAAGAGACTTCTTGTATCTTAGTTGCAGGGTTGCTTGAGAGAGACCATCTTCAACCTCTACTTCCTTGAGTTCGATAAACCTTAGGTCATCCACTTCAGGGAAATTGTTGTTGTCCTACAAACCTCTGCGCTTGGAGGCCCAACATAGTCTACAAGAGTAGAAGCGTGTGTAGACATCACCAGGCTCCATGGAGACAGCAACAAGGAGGCGACGCAGACGAAGCCTTGGGGCATGTGGTAGCATGCGGCGGATGCAGCGGGTTCCGACGGTAGCGCTCGCCGGCTCGGCGCCGGAGATGGCAGGGAAGGAGCAGAAGTGGCGAGCAGCGGCGCCTTCTGCTGCTAGGGGAGGCTGGCGACGAAGGTGCGGGGCAGCACCGACGGGAAGCGGAGGACGGCGGGGCGGACGAGCTTCGTGCAGATGAAGGCGAGGCGAGGCGGAGGAGGCCAGCAGTGCGCCAGAGATGAGGTCGGGGCCGCACGGGAGCCGGTGGCCGGCGCGAGGCGTTAAGAAGGCCGGAGGGCGAGGATGTCCATGGCTCCCATGGGCGAAGCTCGCGGGGCGACGGGGTCTCAGCCGCCCAGAGCATCGAGGCGCGACGCAGGAGCATGGAGGAAGAAGGAGGTGGGGCTCTGTGGAGGTACGGAGGGGCACTGCGCGCTGGATCGGGGCAGAGGGAGAGGGGCGCTGCGGCGGCTACGAGGAGGAGGGAGCGGGGCGCTGCGGCGGCTACGAGGAGGAGGGAGCGGGGCGCTGAGGGAGATGGACGAGGGGACGGGATCGATGCGATCGGGAGCTCGCAGGCCTAGGGTTGCCTGATGGGCCTGCGGCTGGGAGTGGTTGGGCCTGGGAGGGTGCTAGGAGGCCCAAGCTGGGCTGCTCACTCTCTCTCTCTAATCTAAAAAGATAAAACTGAAACAAAAATGGGAAAGAATAAAAAGGGAGGTTAGGGGTAGAATTTGGGCAAGAGGTTAATTGTTTCGGACTCGCAAAAAGATGCGCTGGTTCCAAGAAAGATAGAAAATAGGCATGATTGAAATATGTAAATTCAAATTCATTTGAATATGGTTCAAATGGATTTGAATATGAATGGGGTATTTGAAGAGTCCAAAAATGTTGAGGTTTTTGGAGTAACCTCGATAAACAGGAAAAGAATTTTGAGGAAGGTTAGAGAGTCAAAACTTGAAGTAGAAAAGTCATGGGAATTTTGCAAGTGTATTTTGGTGATTCCAAAATAATGGAATATTTTATAATATAGCTCCCTAAATATTGGGATGATATGTTTTAAATAGAATCACACTTCCCTCGATTTAAATGGATCGAAGATCCACACGATTTATTTAAGTTGAGATGCAAAAGATTAAAGACATGATGGCGTGATGACATGATGCAATGCAAAATAAATAACACAAGCACAAAAGAAACACACGGGAGAACCCGGAACATCTGGAATCTCTGGAATCTTCTGGGACGTCGGTCTTCGGGCGTCACACGAGCGGTACTAAAAAATTACATCCGTGCCTACTACCGCTGGACTTGTGACAAGTTTTTGGTACGGAGCGGAAGTAGCCACGGAAGTAAAAAATTACATCCCCTCCAAGCGGTAGTACCGCTCCAATTTGCGGTAGTACCGCTGCAGCCCTTCTAGGGACACCAAAACTGACATAACTTTTGCAAACGGACTCCGAATTCAACGAAACCAAGTTTGTTGGAAAGCTAGTGACATGGCCTAACACAATATTGATAGAAATAACAATAAGAAGCAAATGAGAAAAGGCCCATAAGAAAATGGTGAGAAGCCTTCCTCGAAAGAGACTGGTAAAACCTCCAACACTGAAAACGCAATAGAAGAAGCATGCGAACTCCATTTTCGATGAACTCAAGCTTGTCATGAAAATGACCATAAGATCCAAATATCACAAGAAGAAAACCAAACAAGAACCAAGAAATATGATGCAAGCATGCAATGGTTTGAGCTCTCTACGAATGATATGATCAAGCTACTCACTTGAGATCCCCCCTTGATAGTACGGCGATCGATTCTATTACCCGGTCTCCAAACTACCACCATGAGACCGGTAAAATAGAGAACCTATCAAGCCTTGCATAAAGTCCACTTGAGCTAGATGTAGACGATCTTAAATTCCTCAAGTTGGACCACCTTTCTTGATTGCGTTGGCTCGGTGAAGACTAGTAGATTGCTCCCTCGTACTCCACTATGGGTGAGCCACTCTTCGGCATATCTTTACAAGTCCATTGTCACCACAATGGACGGCAAGCTTCAAGCACTTGATCTCCTCGTGATGCATCACTTGAACTTGCACACCACAACCTTGATTTGATGTCATCCTCCATGGGTTGTATGTGATCTTCCTCTTAACGCAAGCCCATGGAAGATAACCTAACCCCGCATAGAACTCTCACAAAGACCATGGGTTAGTACACAAAGCGTAATTGACAATACTTACCATACCATGGGATCACTTGATCCCTCTTGGTACATCTTCTACGCTTTGTGTGTTGATCAATTGGATTCACTCTTTCACTTAGTCTTGATCAACCTTGAATCTTTCCAACTCTCTTCATTTGGATGATGTCTTGAAGGTAAACATGAATGATAACACACTCTTCTTCTTCAAGACATGCTTGTAATAAGCTCAACACTCACAAGACCAATCTTTGGATAACTCCTTAATAGCACCTTGGCCATCACAAACTCTCCTTGAAACCAACAAATGGACTCCAAGAAAAGCCTACGGACAAACCCTTCAAATATAACTCAAGGCAAGCATTAGTCCATAGAGATTGTCATCAATAACCAAAACCAAACATGGGGGCACCGCATGTTCTTTCAATTGTTCAAGTATTCTTTAATCAGTTCGCGATATCTTCATTATCTTCAATCTAAATTCCCTCAAGTTCTTTATTCTTCTCGACAATTCATTCTCTTGTATTCGCTCAATTTCAATTCCTTACGGTAGCTTCTTCTCTTTCATCACTCAGTTTCAATTCTTATAGTGGTTCGTTCATGATTTCGTTTTCGTTGTTATCAAATCAATTCATTCGTACTTTCCAATCCTACCGGCGGTTCATGAAGGCTTTCTCAAGTTTTGCGCTATATTTCCCCTTAATCTTTTTCAACGAGAATAAGTAGTATGTGAATCCATTGCTTCTCATCAATGTATTTGGTGGAGGATAAGCATAACATAATTCTTATTCTTATTTCATCGAGTTGATTTAATCCCTTCCTTATGAATTTTTTCATGATGAATAAATTCTAATCCCAAGTGTTTTCATCTTTTCTTTTCCGGAGTTCAAAATTTTCTTGCCTATCTCGTCGGAACGCTCATCTAAATCATCGCAAGGTTTTAATCTTATTATTTTCAGACTCCATTCCGATCTCATCATCCGTTTGTCACTGGAGTTCTGCATGGTGGTTCTTCATGATATAATTCATTCGTCAAGTGTTAATCAATAATCCTTGTGGAGCAGCTCTAGTGTTCTTCTTCTTGCTTCTCGAAGTGCAATTAATTATCCGTAATCTTCTGAAGTGGAGTTCTACAATTGGAGGTTCTTATCATCAATTCAATCATTTGGCAGTGGCAGAAATTCACCTCAAGTGTTGAGATGTTTCCATAAGCCCATAACAAGCTTATTCTTTTGTTGTTGATTTCCTCAACAACTCCGTTCAACCCTTCTTCGTGAAGATGATCTTTTAATTCATTTGTGGCAGAAGTTGTTATCTTTTTCTTCGTTCTTTTCATATCAATCTTTCAATTCTTCCGGAGGCATTGTGATGTTTCCCTCGTCAAGTATCATTCCATCTTCTCAAGTTCATGTCCTATTCCTTCTTTATTCAACCGGAGTGTTGTCTAAATTTTATTTTTTCGTATTCCTTGTCTATCTCGCTTAACCGGAGTGGTTTCGAATTCAATATTGTTCCTTCAGCTCTTGTTTCATGTCTTTCTACCATCACGATTCTCGTAAATGTTCTTTGTTCCTCTTTGGTAACAAAGATTCTCTATCTCGTTCACCTTTGTTGTGTTCCTTCTTTCAAGTCTTTCAACCTCTCAAGATTCTTTGGTTTCACTCTTTTCTCCAAGAAGAACTTTGTTCTTCCTATTCCTCTTCTGTCTCGTTCCTAAGATCTCGGGGCGAGATCTCTTGTTAGTAGGGGAGTGTTGTAACACCCCGAGTCTGATACGCAGGTGTCTTCCTGTTATTCACCGTCATTGCCATGTCATTTGCTTGCGTGTTGCACTTTGCCTTGTCATCATGTGCATTTTCTCAGCATGTTTACAAAACTTGCATCCGTCCGTAGTTGTCAGGTCTCTCCATTGTCCGTTCTGAGCCCAGACACACTCGCACGCGCCCGCGGCACCTCAGAATATTATTTTTATAAGTGCCGGAAAATGTTCTCAGAATGGGTTGAAACTTGGTGTGCGGTCTTATTATAGCATAGGTAGATCGCCTGCTAAATTTCGTCGCATTCAGAGCTCATTTGATAGCCCAGCCGTTAAACCAATAGCGGCAATATAGCCGGACAAACGTCATAGGTTTCGGTCTTCGAAACGCTGTGCCGGGCTTCTCTCCTCTCATCTCATCTCAGCCCACACCCATCCTACACAGCCCATCGCAGCCCACCTAGGCCTGCCTAACCCCCTCGCGATCGGATCTGTCGGATCGCGATCAGAGGGCTCCGAAACCCCCTAAAACCGCCCGAACCTAATCCCTGCCTTATATAATAGCCCCCTTGCCAAATTTGGCCTCCCCTACCTCCTAGACCCCTGCTCCACGAATACTGCGCCACCCGCCACCTCCAGCCGCCTCCTCCTCGAGCACAGTCCAGCCACCGGCTGCCACGTGGCGCCACCTCATAGGCCCACCTCACCCCTAGTCGCCTCCTCACCCAACCCGGGCGCGCCATGCGTCTCCTCCCCAGTTCCCCGTTGCCGCATGCCCGCCTGGCCCATCCGTGGCCCATCCCGGGCCGAAGCAGGCCCGAGCCGCCGCCCGTGCGGACTCCCAAGCCGCCTCACTCCTCCCAACGCGCTCGAGCCCCTCGTCCCCGCCACCTTCATTCAACCTCGCCGCCGGTGCCCCCGATACGCACCCCGTCGGACTCCGTCGCCCACTCCGCCACCCTGCCCCGTCTCCGCCAACACCCGCCATCGTGCGCAGCCCCGCCTTGCTCGTCCGCCACCTCTGCCCTCGACCTTCTTCGTTGCTGCCGCCATGGATCTCCGGCGAGCTCGCCGCCCCTCGCCGCACGGCCTTGCCGTCGTCGGAAATGGGTCCGGCCTGACCAGATCCGCCCGGATCCGGACGGACCTCGTCCCCTCGGCCTCCGCTGGATGCCCTAGCTCGTGCGGCCGCCATGGCCTCCTGCCCGTGAGGAGCACGGGAGGAGGACGACGCACGCAGCCTAGCGCACCCCCGCGTGGGCCCTGGCCTCGCCTGCTGGCCCAGCTGCGCAGGCTCAAGCCTGTCAGGCCTCCTCTCCTTCCTGGGCCGTGGCCCGCAAGGTGAGCCCCGGCCAACCCGCTATCTCGCGGCCGGGCGTCGTTTAGTAAAACGGCGCTCGCTCTGTTTTTTTCCCGAGTTAAAAAAAACTGCTAAGTTCTTAGTAACTCATAATATGTATGCATGTTTCACGTGCCATATCTTTGTGCATGATTGTCCAAACTGAGTGAATCATATGTCAAAATGTTCATATCTCTGTGCTCTACATGATGGTTGCATTTTCATGCATGTTAGGGTTCATCTTGATGAAATTATCTCTATTGCAACAGTGCATATTGCTGAAAACTGCCGAAAACTAATATAACTTGCTCATTTGTCATTTTCATATCTTTTTGTGTGATTTTATTTTGAGCATCATGTGCACATGTTTTAGGAGCACAATCATGTCATCTTTGCAATGGTGTAATTGGTTTGTCATGATGTGCCATGTGTAGAGTGGAAAAAGCTTGCAAAGTGACCTACTCGTTGTTTGCTGTTTTCTGAGACTTGTTGAAAACTGGTAAGTCTGAAACAGTTATATTATGATGCCATGTTTGTTTGATGCTACACTCAAATCCATGCAAGTTTTGGAATGTCCAATGACCATGTCTTGATGTCCATGTTATGCTCTATCCACCCATGCCCTTGTTTGCAATTATAAGTTGATGTAGCATGTCTCTTTATTGCTCTCAAGTTGTCATCATGATAAATCTGTCAGCCTGTTAACAGCCTGTTCAATTTGGCAAAGCTCATTGTTGTTAATCTATGCATGCAATGGAGTTGTGCCAATGGAGTTATTTGAAGTATGCCATGCCTACTACATGTTCTTGGCATTTGCATGCTTATTATAATTGGTATGTTTGTTGTTATGTTCCTCCAAAGTCAGCCTCATGATGTTGTTGTTTGCATTCCCAGATTTTCACTAAGTCTGAGAATCTGCTATAACATGTTTGCATCTTGTTTTGATAAATGCCATGAATCTGCTATATATAGGAAAATGGTTGTGTACTCCTGTGAGTACGTACTCCCGCTCCTCATATACCACATAGATGAATCTTTTATACCTCTTTATTATTTTTAATATACTTCATTAGTAAATATTAGATACCCCAAAATGAGTTTCATGAAAAAATTCATCAATGCCAAGCCTCCAAGGAAAAAATCATCCTTCTGAAACTAGATTTTGCTAAAGCGTTCGATACAATTGGGCACGACCCGATGATCAACATCATGCACCACATGGGCTTCAACGAGCGATGGCTTAACTGGATACAATGCATTTTCTCAACTGGGCGATCCTCGGTCCTGCTTAACGGTGTGCAAGGCAGACAATTTCACTGTAAGAGCGGGGTACGCCAAGGTGATCCACTCTCCCCCTGCTTTTCGTCATCGCGGCCGACCTCCTACAAGCTGCCATTAACCAAGCCTTCAGGCAAGGACGCATTCACCTTCCCTTTCCTTGCCCTGGCCAAACATATTACCCAGTTATTCAATACGCAGATGACACGATACTCGCCCTCCCCGCATGCCCCACACAAGCAACAACGATAAAAAACATCCTATCTGACTATGCAACTTCCATTGGTCTCAAGATCAACTTTAACAAGTCCACCCTCATCCCTATTAATCTTGATGGCAACTATACTGCGGAACTTGCGAACATCTTTGGCTGTTCAATTGGCACCATGCCTTTTACGTACCTTGGACTACCCATGGGCACGACAAAACCCACGGTACAAGACCTAATGCCCCTAGTATGTAAAACGGAGCGAAGACTCACTGCCACTATCTCCATGATGTCATACGGTGGAAGGCTCTCTTGGTTAAATGCAACTGTCACCTCGGTCCTCATATATGCCATGTGCACAATCAAAATCAACTCCCAAATTCTGGAAATGCTGGATAAAATCAGACGCAAATGTCTTTGGAACAAGATGACAGAACATGGTGAGAAATGCAACTCCTTGGCCGCATGGGACTTAGTTTGCAAGCCAAAGAAACACGGTGGCTTGGGGGTCCTCAATATCAAACTCCAAAATGAAGCATTACTCATGAAGTTCCTGCATAAGTTCTATAACAAGCTTGATGTACCATGGGTACACCTCATTTGGGACTCCTACTATCAAGGCAAAGTCCCTCATGCCCTTGACCTAATGGGGTCCTTTTGGTGGCGTGATATACTTAAACTTACACCTCTCTTTCGTGGGATCTCTTGCGTTCAAGTGGTTGATGGAGCATCTGCTCTCTTGTGGAAAGATCTATGGCTACCAGACATACTAGAAACATCACACCCTCGAGCCTTCTCCTTTGCCAGAGATGAAGACATATCTATCAACAAATTCTTGGAGAGCACGACATTGCATGATACGTTCCACTTACCTCTATCACCAGAAGCTCTCGAGGAAGTTCAACACCTGAAGCGCCTGTCCACCCATCTGAGCCCCTCCACTTCATCCACGGATGTTTGGTATTACACCTGGGGAGCAGTTGACTTTAAAGCTGCTGATTATTACAAATTCTGCTTCAGACACACCCCAAAGCATCCAACTTTCCAACTCCTGTGGCGATCCAAATGCACAATGAGAATAAAGGTATTCGGCTGGCTCTTGTTAATCGATCGGCTTAATACAAGAAACATGCTCAAGAGAAGACACTATGACATTGGAGATGTCCTTGGTTGCCTCCTTTGCGGACAAAACACCGAAGAAACGGTTAACCACATGATCTTCACGTGCCCATTCAGTAGGGCATGCTGGGAAAAAGTTGATATTCATTGGCCCACGTCAGACTCCAGACTTAACTTACTTGATCAGACCAATAGGGGAGACTCTAGACACCTCTTCATGGAAATCTTCCTAATAGCAGCGTGGAGCCTATGGAAAGAACGCAACAACAAACACTTCAGAAGAATCAACCCCAGTACTACGTCCTGGTTGACACGTTTTAAGGAGGACTTTAGCCTACTCCAGCACAGGGTAAAAGACTCTCAAAAGGCCTCTGTAATTGCCTATTGTAACTCTCTAACCTAGCTCTCTACACACCTACTTGTCTGACCTTTAAGCAAATATCTCATTCAACTTGCCTGGCACCTCACCCCCCCTCCCCCTCTCTTTGAGGTAAGGGGATCAGGGATTGAAGTGCACATGTAGTTGCAATGCCATATGTAACACAATTGTAACACCCCTGTATATTTATATACATATACAGTAGGAGCCTCTCCTACTGCCATTTCCTCAAAAAAAAAATTCATGTGAGTCTACATATTTTTAAATGTTTACGTATATACTGATGTGTTTGTACGTGAAAAAAGTATATTACAAAAAGTACGTCGTAAATGATATTTTTTCAACAAAACTCGTATTGCGGTATCTTAGAATATTTAATGAAGTATATTAAGAATAATGAAGAGGTATAATTAATGCGTATATGAGGTATATTAAGGATGGGAGTATATACTCCCAGGAGTACAGAAAAGGAGTCATATATATATATATATATATATATATATATATATATATATATATATATATATATATATATATATATATATATATGCCATTTTGTGTTCCTTGAGCTCCATGTTATGTCCTAGCATGCCATGATTTTGCTTGCCATGTTCTTGCGTTGTAGCTTAATTATATCTTGCCGCCAACATGCCAACATATTAACTTTGCTCATGTATATGCTCTGTTTTTCACTAAGTCGTAATCTGTGATATAAAGTTTTGCTTGTTGCCTTGATCATGTTGGTTTACTCTTGATGCCTATGAACCTGATCCTTGATGATATTTGAAGCATGCTATCTGTACTTTGAGTTCATGCAATGTTTGTGCCTTCTTGTACTTGTAGCATGTTGTTTTGATGCTTGTAAGATGCCTAGTTGCTGTTGTGGACAACTTGTCCTTTAATCTTGTTTCGTGTGTATGTGTTGAACCGTGGCTCCGTTTGGGGCATGCTCTGTATGAAACTTGCTTGATTTTGCATGTAGATGCATCATGTCATGTTGCATCCATGTTTTGAGAGTGTTTGCATGATGTTTGAATGCATTTTGCATCAATGCCATGTGTAACTTGTTTTGCTCATATCTTCTAGGCCGTAGCTCCAAATTAAATGAACTTTATATGTAACTTGACTAGAATTTCGTGTAGATCATCATGGTGCATGTTAACTTGCTGTTTAACAACTTTAACATAAGGTTTCTTCATATCTGCACCAATTTCGAAATTTGCATATGAGGACTTACCGGAATTGTTACATGTTGTTTCTGACCTCATTTAAGCTTGCTTGGTTGTGTTGGTCTTGTATGCATCATTTCTTGCTATGAGTAGTATCATGTAGCCTTGTCATGCATCATTCTTGGTTGAGCATCATGTCTTGTTTATGTGTTGTGTGTTTACCATGTTGTTTGCTTCTTCTCGGTAATTCCTGTTTTGTTGCGATCGTGGGGATTCGTTCGACTACGCTTTGTTCATCTACGTGGCTTCGTCTTCTTCATCGACTCATTCTTCTTCCTAGAGGGATATCAAGCAAGATGACCATCACCTTGGATACCTTTACCATCATTGCTATGCTAGTTGTCTCGATACTATCACCATATGTCGCGCTACCCACCACTTGTTTATCAAGCCTCCCACTATGCCATGAAACACCCTCTAACCTTTGGCACCATCCTAGCAAACCGTTGTTTGGCTATGTTTCCGCTTTCTCAACCCCTCTTATAGCCCCTCTTAATCATGGTGTATCAAGGACATAATTCTTCTGTGCAGCAATGAGGATAATACTCAAGTTACGGACACAGTCCATGTAGTTGCTACCATAATCTTTCCACTTAGCTTTCTCTAGGAACGCATTTAAATTCATGGGAACGGTAGCACGGGCCATTGATCTACGACATAGATATGAAAAACTATTAAGACTAAGTTCATGATAAATTAAGTTCAATTAATCAAGTTACTAATGAACTCCCACTTAAATTAACATCCATCAAGTTATCTAAGTGATACATGATCCACATCAACTAACCCATGTCTGATCATCATGTGAGATGGGGTAGTCATCAATGGTGAACATCTCTATGTTGATCATATCTACTATATGATGCATGTTCGACCTTTCGGTGTCCAGTGTTCTTAGACCATGTCTGTACATGCTAGGCTCGTCAAGTTTGACCCAAGTATTCTGCTTGTGTAAATCTGGCATACACCGTCGTATGTGAACGTAGAGTCTATAACACCCGATCATCACGAGGTGCTTCGAAATGACGAACTTTAGCAATGATGCATACTCGGGGAGAACACTTTTATCCTGAAATTTAGTGAAGGGATCATCTTATAATGCTACTGCCATTCTAAGCAAAATAAGATGCATAAAGAATAAACATCACATGCAATCAAAATATGTGGCATGATATGGCCATCATCATCTTGTGCTTTTGATCTCCATCTCCAAAGCATCGCCATGATCTCCATCATCAACGGCTCGACACCTTAATCTCCATTGTTGGGTCGGGGTCATCTCGCCAACTATTGCGTCTACACCTATTACAAACTCATAGCAATAAAGTAAAGCAATTTCATGGCGCTTGCATTCATATAATAATTAAGAGACAACCCTAAGGCTCCTACGGTTGTCGATATTACAAAACATGATAATCTCATACAACAACATATATCACATCATGTCTTGACCATATCATATCACAACATACCCTGCAAAAACAAGTTAGACGTCCTCTACTTTGTTGTTGCAAGTTTTACGCGGCTGCTACGGGTTTCTAGCAAGAACCATTCTTACCTACGGCAAAAACCCCAACAACGACTTATCAAGTTTGTTGTTTTAACCTTCTTCAAGGACCGGTCGTAGTCAAATTCGATTCAACTAAAGTAGGAGAAACAGACATCTGCCTACCACATTTATGCATAACAAGTTGCATGTCTGTCGGTGGAACCGGTCTCATGTACGTGGACATATAAGGTTGGTCCGGGCCGCTTCATCATACAACACCGCCAAATCAAAATAAGACGTTGGTGGTAAGAAGTATGACCATCACCGCCCACAACTCTTTGTGGTCTACTCGTGCATATCATCTACGCATAGACCTAGCTCATGATGTCACTGTTGGGGAACGTTGCATGGAAAACAAAAAAATTCTACGCACTCACAAGATCTATCCGTGGAGATGCATATCAACGAGAAGGGAGACTGTGTCTATGTACCCTCGTAGACCATAAGCGGAAGCATTTATTAACGCGGTTGATGTAGTCAAACTTCTTCGCAATCCAACCGATCAAGTACCAAACGTACAACACCTCCGTGTTCAGCACATGTTCAGCTCGGTGACGTCCTCGCCTTCTTGATCCAGCAAGACATGCGAAGTAGTAGATGAGTTCCGGCAGCACGAAGGCGTGGTGACGGTGATGGTGATGCTATCTCCAGAGGGCATCGCCTAAGTACTACAAATATATGACCGAGGGACAAAACTGTGGAGAGGGGCAACGCACGCGGCTAAGATAATGTTCTCTCTTGTGTGGCGCCCCTCCCTCTCATATACTCCCTCCGTTCGGAAATACTTGTCATCAAAATGGACAAAAAAATATGTATTTAGAACTAAAATACATCTAGATACATCCCCTTTTATTCATTTTGATGACAAGTATTTCCGGACAGAGGGAGTATATAGGTAGGGGAGAGGGGAGGCCGCCAGGCACACCAAATAGGTGGCCGGCCGGCTCAAGGGCTCCTGCCCTGGTCGTGCCCCCTGCCATGTTTTCTCAAAGGGGGGGAGAGGGGGAAGGAGGAAGGCAGGGGCAGGCCGACTCCTCCCTTTCCTTCCCTCCCCTAGGGCCGGTCACCATAGAGGGGCGCACCAGCCCCTTGTGGGCTTGTGTGTTCCCTCACTTGGCCCATAAGGCCCATATACTTCCTGGGGCTTACTGGAACCCCTTCCGGTGACCTGATGACTACCCGGTACGCCCCGAAACTCATCCTGTGTCCAAATAGTATCGTCCTATATATCAATCTTTACCTCTAGACCATTCCGGAGCTCCCCGTCATGTCCGTGATCTCATACGGGACTCTGAACAACATCCGATCACGAAATCACATAACTCATATAACACCATATTGTCAACGAACGTTAAGCGTGCGGACCCTACGGGTTCGAGAACTATGTAGACATGACCGAGAAACTTCTCTGTTCAATAACCAATAGCGGAACCTGGATGCCCATATCGGTTCCAACATATTCTACGAATATCTTTATCGGTCGAATCGTTATGACAACATACGTAATTCCTTTTGTCCGTCGGTATGTTACTTGCCCGATATTCAATTGTCGGTATCTCCATACCTAGTTCAATCTCGTCAACGACAAGTCTCTTTACTCGTTCTGTAATACATCATCTCATAACTAACTCCTTAGTCATTTTTCTTGCAAGCTTGTTTTGATGTGTATTACTGAGAGGGCCAAGAGATACCTCTATGATACACGGAGTGACATTTTGATGTGTATTACTGAGAGGGCCAAGAGATACCTCTCTGATACACGGAGTGACAAATCCTAATCTCGATCCATGCCAACTCAACACTACTAGGAAAAGGCCTATTAATGGCGCACCTAGTTTGGCCATTAATGGCGCATTGGTGGTGCGCCATTACTAGCACGCCATTAGTATACTTTACTAATGGCGCACCTCTGGTGCGCCATTAGTATCTGGTATACTAATGGCGCACCACTGATGCGCCATCAGTATGCACAGTGGTGCGCCATTAGTATGCCTCCCAGGGGCCAGGTGCTTTGGCATACTAATGGCGCACTCTACAGTGATGCGCCATTAGTATGCATATTTTGTTTTTTTTCTGTTTTTTGCACAGGTCATGCATATATATAAATATAATTTCTCGTGGAGCCAACATATATGGTACGCACATCGAAACTATTAGAATCTACTCCCTCCGTTCCGATTTACTCGTCGTGGTTTTAGTTCAAATTTGAACTAAAACCACGACGAGTAAATCGGAACGGAGGGAGTATATAATAGCTCATAGAACAACTTAGCATCATGCATCATCGATCATAATAATAATAAAAACTCAACATAGGTATTAAATAATAAGTCTTACACATCATTATCGACCATACAACTTCTACTACGTAGCAATTTTCTAAGATAAAATGGCATAAAACAAGATGGCGTTTGTCTCTAAATCAATTAGATTTAAAGGGCCATTATGAAGAATGCAGATTATCTTGTCTCCATTTCTTGCCCTTCTCACTCTATTGCTTCCAAGTACCTCCTTACGAGTTTTCATTATTTTTCGCCATTCTTTGATTCTCATTCCTTCATTTTCAGAAGAAATCCGATATGGACACATGTGATTTGTAGGTTCACCTGGCAGAATGTTTAAAACTTGTAGTTGACCAGATTGAAACATGACAGGAGGCACACAGTCACTAGGGAGAATCTGTTGCAAAACATATAGTAAGACTTCGTAGTTAGCATTGTAGTTCAGTTCGAGAAGAACTAATGCAAAACATGCACGAATGTCGTAATAGTACAAAAATCTTACCATGGTATCTCCATTGATATTAACGTAGTTCAATACGTGCACTAGTGGGACGTATTGACTATATTGTGGATCAATATTGCGATGTTGAATGTAATCCAGAAGAAAGGAATAAAAGAAAATGATCTGCTCTTTGTCCTTATAAGTACATTCTGAGCCAGGGGTGTAGTAGGTTCTGTCTAGCATCATCCTCACATTATTTGAATAATCAAAATAACCTATCAATGGAAATAAGTTGTCAACTATTTTGAAATAAACAATATAAATTACTAAATAACTATGTTTGATAAACTCACTTCTCGGTAGAATTGGAATCATATCGTCAACAAGGACCCAAATGTCCAAATCATCTTCGGCGATGGAATCCGGATTACCCAGATCCATGGTGAGAAGCATACCCTCATAAAAACCATATATCATGCAAAATGATTCCCAATTCTTGCAACCAAAAGTGGTTACGTTATCTGAATTGTACAAATCCACTTCTAAATCAACATTATGCATGGTCCTTAGTTGAATTTGCTTTGTCTCCGAAGTTTCATGATCTTCAAATCCCATCCTCTCCAAGACATAGCGTCTTGCATGACACGGGATAAACTAGTTGCATGTAAAAGAAGAAAATTAATTACTTACACGTTGAAGTAGCTAGAAATCGTGCTTAATTAATTACGAAACAAGACTTGTCGTTGCGTACCGTTTCGACATCGAAGGTCTCGTCGAGCGTAATACTGAAGTAACGACCGTCTACCAGGTGAGGCCTGTCGCACAGACCCCGGTCGTCACCGCACCAGGAGCACTCCGGGATCCTATCGTCGTCGGAAGACGACATTTCCTATGTTTCAAAGAGATTAAACTTTATAAACTAAAAATATGTACCTAGACAAGCTAGCTGTGGCACCATCCTAGGCTCATTAGGACTAACATTGTCAACACTTTTGCACTAGTTCTGCTACATACCATCCTCACAATCTGATTACTATCCTCTCTATAAACTCATTAAAAGTTGGTTATTGTCAAGGAACAAGATCATGGTCTCATCATTTAGGGTTTTCGACACCGAGGCATCCTAAAAGCTAAGCTTTTATAATTGAGGGTTTTTCGACGCCCAGGCACCCTAAAAGCCTAAGCTTTCATCATTTCGTTTTTTATCGACACCGAGGGACCCTAAAAGCCAAGGTTTCATAATTTATGGTTTGTCGACACCGAGGCATCCTAAAAGCTAAGCTAGGAAGGAGAATTGTAAGTTGGGCCTAATCACATGGCTCTAATCACTTGATCCTACCTAATTAACCACTAAGATACCCCGGCCCATGCATTAGTCACAAGTACCCTATATGTCCTATTTTTAGCAAAGTCATGCTAAAATTCACGGAAAATTTCAGTATGACCTTTGCTGAAAATAGGACATATGGAGTACCCGAATTTGCCGGAACGGAAGTTAATCAACATTCCAGCAAACTCAAGGGCCTCTCGGGGTACCTGCAAAATCATTATCCCCGCCTAATGAAGTCGCCAATGGGTCATTTCAGAAGATCACAAGTAGCATCATCACAAGTACAACATCATGACAAGTACAGTAGCAACAGCAGTGAATTCATAACAGCAGCATGAACAGTTAAGAAAAAGTTGCAGAAGCTTGTAAAACAATAGTTTGAAGTTCAAATATTTACAACAAGGAACCAAATACATGACCACCATATTCCTTTCCACACAGAAAATTGATGTGTAAAACAATATTTTGAAGCTTGTAAAACAATAGTTTGAAGCTTGTAAAACAACAGCAGTGAATACCCCGGCTTGATAGCAAACTGACAACAACTCAAAAATTGATGTTGCTGCCAGTATTAATTAGAAAGCAGCAGCAATATGGCATATTTAAGTAATAGTGGCTATCCTTCTAAACTAATGGGAGTGCATGGGTTTCAAAGAGCTGGCCACCATAGGAGCTTAAATAAATTTCAACTAATAAGGTAAGAGACGCCTCACACCCACACCCGTCAAAATCTATAGACAAACATGCCCAACAAAAAAGAGGTGCAAGCAAGCACAAGCCTGTAAATGATTTGCGATAAAAGTCCATACATCACGCTAACACATTATTGTAATTTTGAGTAACCAGAATCTATAATAATAAAATCAAGGTGAATAAGCTGGGTAATGTAAACATATGTTGTTCACTGGTGTGAATTTGTTTGACAAGTAGATGACTTCTTTGCCCCCTTGTTGGTTGTTATTGGTCAGCCGAAAAATCAAACTACCCTAGAACCCTAGAACTCATGTGCTGAACCCTAGATTTAGAATACCCTAAAATCTAGGGCATGGATGCAGAATCATGTGCTGAACCCTAGAACTCAAACTACCCTAAAATCAAACTATCGGGCATGGATGCAGAATCATGTGCTGTGAAAAATCATGTGCTGAACCCTAGAACTAGCAGTGAAGGAGGGAGGGAGGGAGGGGGAGGAAGGAAGGGGG
>LR738711.1:756571717-756643368 GCA_902687465.1 Secale cereale
CGGGGGCGGCGGCGTCGGGGCCGTCGGGGGCGGCGGCGTCGGGGCCGTGGGGGCGGCGGCGTCGGGGGTGTCGGCGTCGGGGGCGTCGGGTGCGAGAGGTGCGCCGGCTGGGGGTGTCACCGAAACAGAAATGAATCAACATTCCGGGAAAAAAAACATACTAATGGCGCACTTCCGCACAGTGCGCCATTACTAGTTCAAACTAGTAATGGCGCACTTCGGGAAAGTGCGCCATTAGTAGTTTTGTAAAAAACAGAATAAAAAATATCATAAAAAAAGACCATTAATGGCGCACTTTACTGCTGGTGCGCCATTACTATTTACAACTAGTAATGGCGCACTATTAATAGATGCGCCATTAGTATGTTTGGACAGGCGCGCTAGTTAAAAAAAATTCTTGATACTAATGGCGCACTCCGGGCAAGGTGCGCCATTAGTACTTCGAACTCTAATGGCGTATCTTTCGCAGGTGCGCCATTACTATATACTAATGGCGCACTTGCTGTATGGTGCGCCATTAGTATCAATTTCATCTATAGCCCTTTTCCTAGTAGTGCAACCGACACCTTTAGAGATACTTGTAGAGCATCTTTAAGATCACCCAGTTACATTGTGATGTTTGATAGCACACAAGGTATTCTTCTGGTATCCGGGAGTTGCATGATCTCATATTCGAAGGAGTATGTATTTTACATTAAGAAAGCAATAGCAATAAACTGAATGATCATATGTTAAACTAACGGATGGGTCTTGTGCATCACATCATTCTCCTAATGATGTGATCTTGTAAGATCGAAAGTATGTCTAGAGGGGGGTGATTAGACTACTTGAACAAATAAAAAGTTAGCCTTGTCCCAATTTTAAGTTTTGATCATTTTTAGCAATTTAGCACAAGTCAAGCAATCCTCCTATAGATGCAATTCTAGAGTTGTGGCAGCGCAAAGTAAATCATTGCATATGATGGTAAAGGGAGGGGTTTGAGAGTGCAAACGCAATTGGAGACATGGATGTTTTTGGCGTGATTCCAATAGGTGGTGCTATAATACATCCACGTTGATGGAGACTTCAACCTACGAAGGGTAACGGCTGCGCGAGTCCACGAAGGGCTCCATCCACAAAGGGTCCACGAAGAAGCAACCTTGTCTATTCCACCATGGCCATCGCCCACGAAGGACTTGCCTCACGAGGGTAGATATTCACAAAGTAGGCGATCTCCTTGCCCTTACAAACTTCTTGGTTCAACTCCACAATCTTGTCGGAGGCTCCCAAGTGACACCTAACCAATCTAGGAGACACCACTCTCCAAAAGGTAATAAATGGTGTGTTGATGATGAACTCCTTGCTCTTGTGCTTTAAGTGATAGTCTCCCCAACACTCAACTCTCTCTCACATATTTGGATATGGTGGAAATAAGATTTGAGTGGAAAGAAACTTGGGGAATGCTAGAGATCAAGATTCATATGGTAGGATTGGAATATCTTGGTCTCAACACATGAGCAGGTGGTTCTCTCTCATAAAATGAATAGTGGAAGTGTAGGAACATTTTGGCAGTGGCTATGTCAAGTGAACTCGGTGGCACCGGGTAGATCAAATAGGTGGGGCCGAGTTTGACTTTTATATTTAGGACATATGTGATAATGAGAAAGTGGTTGAGAGATTTTGAGCTTAACACTGAGCATTTTGAGCAAGTAGACCATTAAGCAACACCTCATCCCCTTTAATAGTATTGTCTTTCCTATAGACTCAATGTGATCTTGGATCACTAAAATGAAAATGTAGAGTCTTGAGTTTTTCCAATCTTTGTCCTTAGCTTTTTGAGGGGTCCACATATCTAATCCATGCCATGCCAATCATTGAACTTCCTGAAATATTTATCTTGAAAGGATATTAGTTCAATGAGCTATATGTTGTTATTAATTACCAAAACCACCCGGGGAATAGTTGCACTTTCAATCTCCCCCTTTTTGGTAATTGATGACAACATATAGATCAAAGCTTCAACAAAAGATAATGAGAATGAAATATATCGGCGCTTTGAGAAGTATGTGATAAGCAAGAGCTCCCCCTAAATTTGTGCATTATTTTAGATTTGCTTTTGAATGCAACTGCACAATTGATTAGGATCATGGGTTACTCTTCCATGTCACATACATCTTGGTGGAGCGCTCAAAATGATAAGATTATAAGCACTAAGCACTCATCACCAAAATGACAAGTGAATGATCATACACAATTAGATAAGCACACATTAAGCATAGTATGATATGATCAAGCACAAGTAGTATATCACACACATAAGCAAATTGTAGCAGTAAACTAACGATCTAACAAAGTAGCAAGCAAAAACCAACAAAAAGAGACAAGACACTCTCCCTCGAAGCCTAATGATCTATACACTTTCTCCCCCTTTGGCAACAAGTTACCAAAAAGATCGAAAATGCATAGTGCTATGTGGCACTCTAGGCACGATCTCCGGGAGCTGCAGAAGTAGTCTTCTCGCTGGTTTGCGTAGATGGTGTGGAGATGAGAGCATCTACAAACACTTCTGATGAAGTATGTGGAGCTGGAGGTGTTTAAGCTGGAGGAACAACTGAAGCAGTGGCTGCAGGAGCTGAAAGTGTAGGCCTAGACTCATAAACTGGCACAGATGAAGATCTTGGTCCTCTTGGGACTCTCTGAAAAGCATTTGTCGTATCTCTATCCTCAGCTTCTTCCTTGAGCTTCTCCACAGTAGCTTGCATCTCTGTGATCTTCACATCTAGATCATAGAACTTTGACTCAATGATCCTTTCAAGGCTTGCTTGATTCTGAGTCAAGTTGGCCAAACTCTTCTCAATCCTCAGAGTGGCCTCAAGCAGATGACTGAGCTGATCTTGCTTGGTCTTAGGAGCTCCAGAAGCACTTGCTTGCTTGGCTGCCTTTGCTTGAGCAATCTTCTCTTGGCCTTCAACTGAAGTAGGATGGGATGCATCCATGACCACTTCATTGTCTGCGAAATCCGGCCTAAGACGAAGATGCCTCTTGTCAAGCAGATATGTCTCTTTCTCCACCTTGGAGTTGATAAGCATCTGAATGTGGGGGGCATATCCACAAGATCTTTTCTGGTCGGCTGATGTCCTCTTGATTGTCTCTACAATCACGCTCATGACTTTGAACTTCTCGGGAACATAAAAAATATGGAGCAAGTTGATGGAGTGACTTCAGATCATTCTATGATCTCCTAACTTGGGCAACAAGGTGTGCCTAAGTATAGTGTTGATTGTGGTCAATCCAGACAACAGATGATATATGGAGCCAAACTTGTGAGTTTTCACTTCTCTGTCGGGAATTGGCTTGTACATATTTGCCATAGAGTTTGGATCCATCCTGGGCTTGGCATACACATCAGTGTCATTTTCATCTTCCTTGGGGGCATTGATCAAACTTGCCCATTCAGCCACAGTTGATTGGTACCTCGTACCAGTGGCGGACCCAGGAATTGTTGACGCCCCAGGCGAACAACTAATGGCTAAAAGCTACCCATAAAAAACTTCAGTTTCAAGACATATAAAAATCAATCTATGTTTTGCATAACTAATAAGAAACCAAACATGATATTCAACGGCAAAATTTGTTCCATGATGGGTCAACTAATAAAGCAAGACAAATCAAAAGACAATATGTGGCATAGATAAATGATACAGAAGATTGTTACCAAATCAAATGATTGGTTGATCTGAGCCTCCCATGACTACATCTTCAATAGCAGACATCGCTAAACCTTCAATCATCAAAATTTTGAAATGCAAATCAGTACATAATATAGCAGGTAAAAGTAATTAACAATAGATGCAAAATGTGAATACTTACGTGTTGGACGAGGCAAAACACCTCTACGTGTGCGATATCCTTGAAATCGCTCAATGATCTTGGATTCTTCGATACTAACAAATACATCTCTCTCAATGTAACATACCATTCTATGATTCATCCAATCATCACCCATTTTGTTCCTCAATCCGGTCTTGATAATGCTCATTGTTGAGAATGCCCTTTCCACGGTTGCGGTTGCAACAGGTAAAATCAATGCTAACTCAACGAGACGGTAAACTAAGGGAAAAGTTGTGTGCATATCACTTTTAACCATATTCATGGCAAGATGACCAAGATCATTGCAATTCATCAAATGTGGATCACCTCTTGCTTCCCGAATGAATGAGTCTAGTTGGTTTCTAAGGACAAAAGTAACTTCATATGTAGAGAAGTCAGCAGCATACATATTAGCAAGATCTACTAGCTTGTCTTCATTATAATTGGCAAATGAATTCTTGGGATCAAGACAAGCAATGCATCTCAACAATTGAGTATACCTTTCAGCAAAGCGGTTGTTCAACTCCACAATAAGTTGATCATGCAACACATTGAATATTTCAATTTTGAAATGATGGTTGTAAGTTACCAATTGCCCACCCCAAGACCTTGAACGGCCATTAGCAGTTCTTGTATCTTCCATATTTGGCACTAGAATGTTATATTTGACACAAAAGTCTGTTACATCTTTGAAGAGCTCATCCCAACCATTCTGCCTTATCTCTCGAATATCCTCCAATGTGGTTTTAATCAATCCCACAGCACATACAATATTTTGATTTTTCAATTGCAAGCATTGTAACAGATTGTTAGTCTTGCCCAATAATCTAATCATAAGATGCAATATGAGAACAAATTCAAAAGACTCCATGTGCTTTATCAACCCCGCGGATGTGGTTCTTTGGGCAACATTATCTGCATCATTGTGTAAATTTTCTAATACCTTTAGAACTGGTTTCCACATCTCAACAAGACGACACAATGTCTTATGATGTGATCCCCACCGTGTATCACCAGGTCTTGCAAGGTTCGTTAATTGGTTTTTCCCTTTTCCCTCAAGAAGTTCCCCGGACTCTATTTGACGTACTATTTCATCATGTTGCTCTTGGGATAATTGATCATGTCTTTTAGAAGAAGCATTAACAATGTTAACAACCATGCTTGTGTACTCAAAAAAATCCCTTACTGATGAACAACACTTGGCAACAGCAACAACCACTAATTGTAACTGATGGGCAAAACAATGTATATAATGAGCATAAGGATTTTCCTCCAAGATCAATCTTTGCAACCCACGAAATTCCCCTCTCATGTTTGAAGCCCCATCATAACCCTGCCCTCTCAAATTAGACATAGATAAGCCAAGATTACCAAACATACCATCCAAAGCTACCTTCAATGAAGTTGCTTTAGTGTCAGGAACATGCTCAACTGCCATGAATCTCTCAATCACCTCCCCTCGTTTGCCAAGATACCTACATAAGACAAAGGAGCATGATTAATATATAAGAACTTTAAGAAAATACACCTATAAGGCTACAATAACACACACACACAAGCAAATGTACTGACCTCAAACACATAGCCATTTGCTCCTTCATTGATGCATCTCTGGACTCATCAACAAGTAATGCAAATTTACTATCTCCAATCTCCTCAAGAATGACATTTGTGGTCTCTTTTGCACAAGCCTTGCATAAATCATTTTGTATCTTGTGTGATGTCAGCTTATGGTTCTCTCCCGCATCCCCATATAATTTTGCCACCTTTGGGTCTTTCTTTATGAACAAGTCCAACAACTCTTTAAAGTTACCCTTATTCATTGAGCTAGAAGACTCATCATGACCACGAAAAGCAAGAGCTTGTAGTATCAAAAATTTGACAATATCCAATATAATCAAGAGATGGGCTTTGTATTCTTCTTCTTGCTTCTGAGAACCCCTATCAAAGACATGTGGCAGATTTTGTCTTTGATTTTTGAAATCCTCATAATGTTGCCTAGATTTATTATGAGCACTATCATGCTTGCCAACATGCTGGTTAAAAACTTTAGGTCCATCCTTCCAAGATTTGAATCCATTTCTCGTGAATGCTTCAATACCATAGTTTTCAGCTCTTGGTTGCTTAAACAGAAAACAATAAAAGCAAAAGGCTGATTTTTTTTCAATGCTATATTCCAACCAGCCATGATGATTATTGAACCAATAGTCATGAAAGCTCCTACCGTTTATCTTTTCATATGTATGATCAGTTGGTTGGCAAGGACCCATACTAATGTACTCCCTTCTAGCAAGATCTCTAATGTCTGGATCTAACTCCTCAATTGGTATTCTCTTAGCGGGGTCAGATTCAACATCACCGGGTTTGAGTTCAGCTCTAACATTTGGGGTATCAGTTGTTTGAGCTGAAGGACCCGTTTTTGCAGTTTCGGTGGTTCGAACTTAAAAAAAAGAATTCAATGTCTTGTTTCTTTTGCTCATCTTGAGCTCCTGTAAAATTATAGAGAAACAAAAATTTCTCACTGTCAAAATTGGTTTCTACATGACAACATCTAACAAACAGAATAACAGTGGCATATAGCAACTAAAATCATCATCAATTCATCATCCAATCATCATCAATTCATCAACTAAAAAGGGAATAACAGTGGCATAGTGAGACACATAGTGATTTTGCAATTTTGAGGATAAGATCCTAATTACAGAACACAAATTTTGAGGAGGGAGTACAACAGCAGCAGTCTACGGAAACAACAGCAGTCTTGTTGAGATGTTAGAAATTCCGTGTAAATTGCATCGTTTCCACATCTCAACAATACAACCAGTATGAATACAATAGCAGCAGTCTACGGCAACCAGTTCGGGAGCGGCAGGGGGCTGGGCCCCTTCCACTTTGCAGGGAGCACCTACGGGCCCGCAGCGCCGCAGCGGCCGCACTGCCCACAACCGGGGCCGGCGGCCGGGGGGCAGGGGGCGGGGCGGCGGGCGCTCAAACGGGGAGGGGAGGGGGAGCGCTGGAAGGGGGGGACCGGACGGGACAGAGGCGAAAAACTCACCGGCGACGGCGGGCGGCGACCGGCGATGGCGCGGCGGCGCTTAGGGTTCGTCGAGACGGGTCGGGGGTTCGGGGGTTGCTGTGCCGCGCAAGCGGGGAACAGGCGGTGCGGGCTGTGAGTTGGGGCGGCCTGCCTGGGCTTGGACCTGGGCTGCGCCACAGGCCAATTTTTCTTAATTTAGGCCTATGGTTTTTTTCCAGGCCCCAGGCAATGGTCTGGGCTGCCTGGGGCCCAAATCCGCCCATGCCTTGTACCTTCAGTCATCCATACAATTCTACCATCTGGATATAAATGAGCAGTGGAGTAGAATTGCATGATCATCTCATTGTTCCATCTAGTCAGTTTCTTTCCCACAAACTTGTCAACTTCATTTTTCCTGAAGCTCTCATGAACACCTGGGAAGAAATCAACATGGTTGTCGATGTACTTCCAATCAACCCACTTCATGTCACAAGCAATGGGTTTCTTGTCCAACAAGACTGTCTCATAGAAATCCTGATGTTCCTTGGTGTGAAACCTATAGTCCACAGCAATCTTTCTCCTTGTGGCATATGGATTGGCTTGAGTCTTCTGAGCAACATAGACGCATCATCATCTGAGGATTCTTGATCTTGATCTTCCTCTTCCGCAGGAATATCTAGCACTGGAGCCTTGTTCTTCTCAGCTGCTTGAATGTCTCTAGTAGACCTTCTAGGTGCAGAAGCTTTGGGAGCATCTTTGGGATTAGATGGAACAACCCTGGCTTTGATGGCATCCCCCATCAGATTTTGAGTCTTTGCAGCAGGTGCAACATGATCTTCGACATCATCATCAGCATCATCATCATCTCTCATGGATGGCTTGCCAACCACTCTGGTTGTGGTATTCCTAGCTCTGTTTTTAGATTCCGTTGGCTCATCATCTCTTGTTTCAATAGTAAACACCATAGCGTCTTCAGTGGATGCTCTGACTTTTGACATTGGAGCTCTCTTGGCAGGGGCCTTCTTGCTCAGGCCAGGCTTGACAACTCTAGCAAATTCTTCCTTATTGACAACCTTTTTCTTAGAAGTGACCTCATCAGCCACAAAATTCTCATCCTCACTATCAGAAGTTTTCTTGTTCCTTGTCTTGGTAGCAGCCTTTGGCAGATTGCTTGGAGTGCTTCTGCTGCTCTCATAGTAGATGCTATTGGAGGGACTAGAGCCCTCACTCAGATGTGCCTGCTCCTCTGACCTGTTCTGACTGTCACTGCCCTCTGACATCTCTGAAACTGCAAGCAGACCATGTGAATAGATATAGTTGAGGTAGAGTCGATGAGCATCACAAAGTGCAGAGATTTTGTAAAACAATTAAGTCAAAAGTTTAGTTTTAGGTTTCTACAGAAAGCATTTCGGAGCTACCTTGAGAGTTTTAGCTTCTCATGAGTCCTCAAAAGTTCTCGATGATCCTCTAAGGTAGTTTCATGAGCTAACTTGAGAGTGTTTAATTCTTTAGTTAGACGCTTAATCTTCTCCTTATCATTGTCATTCGTTTTATCTTGATTAGCATGATTAATAGTAATTTCATCATAGGTTTCATCACTATTGCTACCAATAAGTAAATCATCATCTCCTAGCAAATCATCTTCATCACTATTGAAATCAAGATATTCGGGGTGTGATACCTTAGGGCCTTTAGCCATGAAGCATCTTCCAATTCCTTCATTTGGTGAGTCAAATATGTCATAAGAGTTGGATGACACAAGAGCAATTCCGGCAACACCTTCATCTTGAGTATCTTCGGAGTCGAAGTAGTAGCTTCTTTCGGAGTGGTCATCGGAGTCGGAACCGGATACCCATTCACCAACATGATCTTGATGTCTTCGTCTTGTATAGCTCCTTGATGATTTGTCCTTCCTTTCCGAGTCCTTGCTTCTCCGAGAGGGTCTTCGTTCATAACGATCATCTCTACTCCTTCTCTCTCTTGGTGGTGAATCTTCTCTTCTACTCCTCCTCTTAGGTGAGTCTTCTCTTCTTTTGTGTGGAGTCGTACACTCATTTGAGTAGTGTCTGGGTCTCCCACAATTGTAGCAATTCCGATCACGACTAGAAGATCTTTTGTCATTGTAGTACCTTTATTTGGAGTTTCTCTCTTTGCTTCTATTCTTGTAGAATTTGTTGAAGTTCTTCACCATTAAGTTCAATTCTTCATTGAAGACTTGTTTCTCACTTGATGTTGTAGGAGCATCACATGAGGCTTTGTAAGCACCACTAGACTTGTTGTGAAGCTCTTCTTTATCCTTAAGTGACATCTCATGAGCAACAATTCTACCAATGACTTATCTTGCCTTGAGATCTTTGTAATTGGGCATCATTTGGATCAATGTGCACACGGTGTAAAATTTTCCATCCAAGGCACTTAGGATTTTCTTGATGATGAATCTATCGATCATTTCTTCGCTTCCTAAGCCGGCAATCTCATTTGTGATGAGAGCAAACCTAGAGTACATTTCAGCGACACCTTCACCATCCTTCATCTTGAACTTGTCAAGTTGACTTTGAAGCACAACCAACTAGGATTCCTTGACGGAGTCGGTACCTTCGTGCATATCAATCAAAGTATTCCAAATTTCCTTTGCATTCTCAAGACGGGTGATTTTTTTGAATTCTTCAGGACACAATCTGTCGGGGATATACCTCACGGTATGACCCGGCCGGAAATATAACCCGGCCGGAATTGGCGGTTTACTTGAGACGGTTTACACTTGGCGATTCACAGGCGTCTCGCCCTGACCAGATGGTTTTTTATGATTCACTGGTAACCCGGCAGGCGGCTGACGAATGACAAGGCCCAAGGCCCAGAAGGCCGGTTCATGTCATGGTGGGCCGGTTTATGAGTAAAGCACAAGGAATATTCTCCTACAAAGGAAGCAAGACTAGGACTCCACTTGTAATAGAGTAATCCTAATCCTACTAGGACTAGTCATGTAACCCGCCCCTTCAACATATATAAGGTGGGGCCGGGCTCCCCAAAAGAGAGAGAGGCAAGAACAAACAATCTCTAGGGTTAGACACAAGAAGGAGAGCCGGCTTATGCGGCGACTCCATGAGGGTCATAATGAGATCTAGCCTCAAACAACATGTAGGGCTATTACCGGATGATGTTTCCCGGGGCCCGAAGCTGTCTAAATCCTTGTCTTGCGTTGTGTCTCTCGATTCCGCTCAACCCCTCTCAAGCTACTACATAGATGTGTTGGCCTCACGACTAAGCCCTCACCCTAGGACATCTGCCGTGACAATTCCATGACAGTTGGCACCCACCGTGGGGCTTGCACACGGTGGTGTTGAGTTCTTGGAGGGATCTCTCCCAGGGATCGAGAAATTCGCAATTTTTCGGATAAGAAAGATTCAGCTCGGGAGGATCTGCATCAACTTTGAGTTCATCGTTTCAGATGTTACGATCCGAGAGGTTCAAGTTAAAGAAGAGACATTAGGATTGCCTCTGTGTGCACCGTCACACGTGACGGGCGATCTATCGTGGCCGAATCACTTTCGGCGAGTTGACGCCGCCGCGTACAGAGTCGCCGAGACCGTCAAGTTGTCTGAAACCTTTTTCTGATTAGACACAGTTTAAACTCCCGAAGGCATCAACCGGAGCTATGACTACTACTCCTACTCCCCAGCACAGAAACCAAAAGCGACAACGGCAGAAGCGATTTCATCACATCAAACATCAAGCACAATGGTTTCAGTATTGGTGTACCTTCGACTAGTACATCACCTGAAGTCAAATCGGCCTTGGTCAAATCGGATCCAGTAAAAAGAGAAAAAGAAGGGCCACGAGGGAGACCCGGATTCGGATTCGTCAAAAACAACCACGACCAGGACAAGGATGGGGAGAGAGATTCGGACACTGCTGCCTCGGTTTCCATCCGCCTCCATCGCAAGCCGTCGCCGAGTCGTCTCCATGTGCGCGGTCGCCGAGCTGGGTCAGCCTCCGTCTAATCTTCATCGCACCACATCCAACTTAGCCATGGCCGAGTGGCAGTCGCTGCTCCTCCATCGTCTGCGCCACGCCGAGCGCTCGGGATCGTCTCCGGGTCGCCGCCTCTAGCGCCCCTCTACGAAGCCGCGCTAAGCCGCCCTGGGCTCGCCGTCGTGGGCCTCCTCTGCTGCTGGCCCGGCCTTGCCACGCCGGCGCCCCCCTGCCGCCTGGTTGAGCCGGCCTTGCCGCCATAAGTCGTCGTTGGTCTCAGGTCGTCCCTCGCTCGGTTTTGCACCGAGCTGCAGGTCCCGTTGTCGCACCCGCTGTCGTGGTCTCACGCTGGCCTCCAAACCGCTGTCGAGCCGCTCCTGCGCCGCCTCCGCTCTTTTGTGGATTCATACATGCCGAGCCTTCTCGTCTTCGCCACGGACAGCTTCTGCCGAGACCCGCCTTGGTGAAGTCGCTTCAAGCCGCCGTCACAGATGCACCTCTCCGACCTGCCGCTGGACTCGCTGCGCGGGTCGGCCCACTTCCACCTCATCGCTATCGCGGCCTTAAGTGGCCCCTGCCGGTCGCCTCTTCTACAGAAGTGGCACGTCTCACCAACCGCCATGAGCCTGTCATCTATGCCTGCGCCAACCCGCCGTGGCGCGAGATGTTGTTTCTGCGACAAACCACGGTGACCTCCGGGACGCCGGCCTTGCGTCGCCTCCGCCGGAGAGCCGGCCTACCGCCATCTCCGTGTGTCTCGCCACTGCAAGCCGCCGTTGCTGCCCGTGAGCCGCTTGTTGCTTTCTAGGTGCGCCTCCGCCGAGGTCGGCCCTACCAAGTCGCTGGCTCTACCAAGACCTGCTCGCCTCGCTGACTGCGCTCCCATGCCATCTCCACCTTGCCTCTGCCGGGACGCCTTCTTCGTCACCAGCCTTCATTGCTATTTTGAGCCGCCCCATCATTAATGGCCTCTCCTTTCGATGAGTACAACATGCGTTCACCCCAGAGGTGGCACAAGAATTAGTACGGTCCCAGGCTACCAGATAAATTACCAAGGCCTGTGTTTGACGAAGAAGTGACGGATGTTTCAAGTACTAGTGCATATTCACGTACAAGGGAACATCTATCTTCTGAATATATCAGGTGATATCCATCCGGTTTATTTCTTATCAGTACTTATTCAATTTTTTGTGAAAACAACCACTCTGTCCTACAGTGTTATTATGTGCAGGACAAATATGAATTACAAATATAGTTTATACCATGGCTACGGAGCACGTGCTGGCAATATTCTGCCAAGTGATCAATCGCGCCACATTGCTTGGTGAATGGACGCCTGCAAGCCACCATCCATACTACTCGGTCTACATCAACTTGCCAAGGTCGCGCTTGCTAGATATTTAATGTACGTGTGCAAATTACTGTCCCTGCGGTTTAGTATATATCGGCTCACCAGGATTGGACCTGTGATTGACTCTCCCGTCCACGCGGTTTACCACGCCTGTGATTGACTCGCCTGACTACACCGGCTTACAATGCCTTGGCCGACTCGCCCATCTGCGCCGCCTTACAACGCCACGGATGACTCGCTCATCTTCGCTCGTGGCGGTCCACGCGTCCGCACTGGTTTACAATGCGGAGGATGTTGGGGAACGTAGCAGAATTCAAAAAAATTCCTACGCTTCTCCAAGATCAATCTAAGGAGTCATCTAGCAACGAGCATAAAAGGAGTGCATCTACATACCCTTTGTAGATCACGAGCGGAAGCGTTCGAAGGAACGTGGATGATGGAGTCATACTCGTCGTGATCCCTATCATCGATGATCCCAGCGCCGAACGGACGGCACCTCTGTGTTAAACGCACGTACGGTACAACGACGTCTCCGCCTTCTTGATCCAGCAAGGGGGGAGGAGAGGTTGATGGAGATCCAGCAACACGACGGCGTGGTGGTGGATGCAACGGGAAAAGCTGCAGGGCTTCGCCAAGACCCTGCGGGAGGAGGGAGAGGTGTAACGGGGGCGGAGAGGTGCCAGGGGCTGAGGTGCGGCTGCCCTCTCTCCCCCCACTATATATAGGGGCCAGGGGGGCGCCGGCCCTAGGAGATTGGATATCCTAGGGGGCGGCGGCTAAGGGGGTGGCTTTTCCCCCAAGCCTAGGGGGCGCCCCCACCCCTAGGGTTCCCAACCCTAGGCACAGGGGGGAGGCCCAAGGGGGGTGCGCCAGCCCACTAGGGGATGGTCCCCCTCCCCCTACGGCCCATGGGGCCCTCCGGGATGGGTGGCCCCACCCGGTGGACCCCAGGGACCCTTCCGATGGTCCCGGTACACTACCGGTGACCCCCGGAATTCTCTCGATGGCCGAAACTGGACTTCCTATATATCATCTTTACCTCCGGACCATTCCGGAACTCCTCATGACGTCCGGGATCTCATCCGGGACTCCGAACAACATTCGAGTTACCGTGTGCATATATATCTACAACCCTAGCGTCACCCAACCTTAAGTGTGTAGACCCTACGGGTTCGGGAGACACGTAGACATGACCGAGATGACTCTCCGGTCAAAAACCAACAGCGGGATCTGGATACCCATGTTGGTTCCCACGTGTTCCTCGATGATCTCATCGGATGAACCACGATGTCAAGGATTCACTCAATCCCGTATGCAATTCCCTTTGTCCATCGGTTCGGTACTTGCCCGAGATTCGATCGTCGGTATACTGATACCTTGTTCAATCTCGTCATGGCAACCTCTTTACTCGTTCCGTAATCCATCATCCCGTGACTAACTCCTTAGTCACATTGAGCTCATTATGATGATGTCTTACCGAGTGGGCCCGGATATACCTCTCCGTCATAGGGAGTGACAAATCCCAGTCTCGGTTCGTGCCAACCCAACAGACACTTTCGAAGATACCCATTGCGTACCTTTATAGCCACCCAGTTACGTTGTGATGTTTGGCACACCCAAAGTATTCCTACGGTATCCGGGAGTTGCACAACCTCATGGTCTAAGGAAAAGATACTTGACATTGGAAAAGCTTTAGCATTATGAACTACAACGATCTTGTGCTAGGCTTAGGATTGGGTCTTGTCCATCACATCATTCTCCTAATGATGTGATCCCGTTATCAATGATATCCAATGTCCATGGTCAGGAAACCGTGACCATCTGTTGATCAACGAGCTAGTAACTAGAGGCTTACCAGGGACACGTTGTGGGCTGTGTATTCACGCATGTATCACTGTTTTCGTATAATACAATTCAAGCATAAATAACAGACAATTATCATGAACAAGGAAATATAATAACAACCATTTTATTATTGCCTCTAGGGCATATTTCCAACAGTCTCCCACTTGCACTAGAGTCAATAATCTAGTTACATTGTGATGAATCAAACACCCATAGAGTTCTGGTGTTGATCATGTTTTGCCCGTGGAAGAGGTTTAGTCAACGGATCTGCAACATTCAGATCCGTATGCACTTTACAGATATCTATGTCTCCATCTTGAACATAATTCCGTATGGAGTTGAAACAGCGCTTGATGTGCTTGGTCTTCTTGTGAAACCTGGGCTCCTTGGCAATGGCAATAGCTCCAGTGGTGTCACAGAAGAGAGTCATCGGGCTTGACACGCTTGGAATGACTCCTAGGTCGGTGATGAACTCCTTCATCCAGACTCCTTCCTGCGCTGCTTCACAAGCAGCTATGTACTCCGCTTCACATGTAGAATGCGCCACGACGCTCTGCTTGCAACTGCACCAGCTCACTGCTCCACCATTCAAAATATACACATATCCGGTTTGTGACTTGGAGTCATCCAGATCTGTGTCGAAGCTAGCATCGATGTAACCCTTTACGACGAGCCCTTCGTCACCTCCATAAATGAGAAACATATCCTTAGTCCTTTTCAGGTACTTCAGGATGTTCTTGACCGCTGTCCAGTGTTCCATACCGGGATCACTTTGGTACCTCCCAACCAAACTTATGGCAAGGTTCACATCAGATCTGGTACACGGCATGGCATACATAAAAGATCCTATGGCTGAGGCATAGGGGATGACACTCATCTTTTCTCTATCTTCTGTCGTGGTCGGGGACTGAGCCGTGCTCAATCTCATGCCTTGCAATACAGGCAAGAACACTTTCTTGGACTGATCCATATTGAACTTCGTCAATATCTTGTCAAGGTATGTGCTTTGTGAAAGACCAATGAGGCATCTCGGTCTACATCTATAGATCTTGATGCCTAATATATAAGCAGCTTCTCCAAGGTCCTTCATTGAAAAACTCTTATTCAAGTAGGCCTTTATGCTCTCCAAGAATTCTATATCATTTCCCATCAGCAGTATGTCATCCACATATAATATGAGAAATGCTACAGAGCTCCCACTCACTTTCTTGTAAATACAGGCTTCTCCCCAAGTCTGTATAAAACCAAACGCTTGGATCACATCATTAAAGCATATATTCCAACTCCGAGATGCTTGCACCAGCCCGTAGATCGAGCGCTGGAGCTTGCATACCTTGTTAGCATTTTCAGGATCGACAAAACCTTCCGGCTACATCATATACAGTTCTTCCTTGAGAAAGCCATTAAGGAATGCCGTTTCGACGTCCATCTGCCATATCTCATAATCATAGAATGCGGAAATTGCTAACCTGATTCGGACGGACTTCAGCATCGCTACGGGAGAGAAAGTCTCGGCGTAGTCAATCCCTTGAACTTGTCGATAACCTTTAGCGAAAAGCCGAGCCTTATAGATGGTCACATTATCATCCGCGTCTGTCTTCTTCTTAAATATCCATTTATTTTCTATGGCGTGCCGATCATCGGGCAAGTCCACCAAAGTCCATACTTTGTTTTCATACATGGATCCTATCTCGGATTTCATGGCTTCAAGCCATTCGTTGGAATCCGGGCCCGCCATCGCTATTTCATAGTTCGACGGTTCACCGTTGTCTAACAACATGATTTCCATGACAGGGTTGCCGTACCACTCTGGTGCGGAACGTGTCCTTGTGGACCTTCGAAGTTCAGTAGTAACTTGATTTGTATCTTCATGATCATCATCATTAACTTCCTCCCTTGTCAGTGCAAGCACCTCAGGAACAATTTCCCGTGCTGTGCTACTTTCCGGATCGGGAGGGGTGACTGTCACCTCATCAAGTTCTACTTTCCTCCCACTCACTTCTTTCGAGAGAAACTCTTTCTCCGGAAAGGATCCATTCTTGGCAACGAAAACCTTGCCTTCGGATCTGAGGTAGAAGGTGTACCCAATCGTTTCCTTTGGGTATCCTATGAAGACGCATTTTTCCGATTTTGGTTCGAGCTTTTCAGGTTGAAGTTTCTTGACATAAGCATCGCAAACCCAAACTTTCAGAAACGACAGCTTATGTTTCTTTCCAAACAAAAGTTCATACGGTGTCGTCTCAACGGATTTTGACGGAGCCCTATTTAAAGTGAATGCGGCAGTTCTAAAGCATAACCCCAAAAAGATAGCGGTAAGTCGGTGAGAGACATCATAGATCGCACCATGTCCAACAGAGTACGATTTCAACGTTCGGACACACCATTACGCTGAGTTGTTCCGGGCGGTGTCAGTTGTGAAACAATTCCACAGTTCCTTAGGTGCGTGCCAAATTCGTGACTTAAATATTCACCCCCACGATCCGATCGTAAGAACTTTATTTTTCTGTCACGTTGATTCTCAATCTCATTCTGAAATTCCTTGAACTTTTCAAAGGTCTCGGACTTGTGTTTCATCAAGTAGACATACCCATATCTACTCAAGTCATCTGTGAGGGTGAGAACATAACGATAGCCTCCGCGAGCTTCAACACTCATTGGACCACACACATCGATATGTATGATTTCCAATAAGTTGGTTGCTCGCTCCATTGTTCCGGAGAACGGAGTCTAGGTCATCTTGCCCAAGAGGCATGGTTCGCACGTGTCAAATGATTCATAATCAAGAGACTCTAGAAGTCCATCAGCATGGAGCTTCTTCATACGTTTGACACCAATATGACCAAGGCGGCAATGCCACAAGTATGTGGGACTATCATTATCAACTTTACATCTTTTGGCATTCACACTATGAATATGTGTATCATCACGTTTGAGATTCATCAAAAATAAACCAATGACCAGTGGGGCATGACCATAAAACATATCTCTCATATAAATAGAACAACCATTATTCTCGGATTTAAATGAGTAGCCATCTCGCATCAAACGAGACTCAGATACAATGTTCATGCTCAAAGCTGGTACTAAATAACAATTATTAAGGTTTAAAACTAATCCTGAGGGTAGATGTAGAGGCAGCGTGCCGACGGCGATCACATTGACCTTGGAACCATTCCCGACGCGCATCGTCACCTCGTCCTTCGCTAGTCTCCGCTTATTCCGCAGCTCCTGCTTTGAGTTACAAATGTGAGCAACTGCACCGGTATCAAATACCCAGGAGCTACTACGAGCGCTGGTAAGGTACACATCAATAACATGTATATCACATATACCTTTGACGTTGCCGGCCTTCTTGTCTGCTAAGTATTTGGGGCAGTTCCGCTTCTAGTGACCCGCTCCCTTGCAATAAAAGCACTCTGTCTCAGGCTTGGGTCCATTCTTTGGCTTCTTCCCGGCAACTGGCTTACCGGGCGCGGCAACTCCTTTGCCGTCCTTCTTGAAGTTCTTCTTACCCTTGACCTTCTTGAACTTAGTGGTTTTATTCACCATCAACACTTGATGCTCTTTCTTGATCTCCACCTTCGCTGATTTCAGCATTGAATACACTTCGGGAATGGATTTCTCCATCCCTTGCATATTGAAGTTCAACACGAGGTTCTTGTAGCTAGGTGGGAGCGACTGAAGGATTCTGTCAACGACCGCTTCGTCTGGGAGATTCATTCCCAACTAAGACAAGCGGTTGTGCAACCCAGACAACTTGAGTATGTGCTCGCTGACAGAACTATTCTCCTCCATCTTACAGATGTAGAATGCGTTGGAGACGTCATATCTCTCAACTCGGGCATGAGCTTGGAAAACCATTTTCAGCTCTTGGAACATCTCATATGCTCCGTGGTGCTCAAAACGCTTTTGGAGCCCAGATTCTAAGCTGTAGAGCATGCCGCACTGAACCAGGGAGTAATCATCACAACACGACTGCCAATCGTTCATAACATCTTGGTTTGCCGTGGCGGGAGCGTCACCCAGCAGTGCTTCTAGTACATAAGATTTTTTGGCAGCTATGAGGATGATCCTCAGGTTACGGACCCAATCCATATAGTTGCTACCATCGTCTTTCAGCTTGGATTTCTCTAGGAACGCGTTGAAGTTGAGGGTGACATGAGCGTGGGCCATTTGATCTACAAGACATATTGTAAAGAATTTAGACTAAGTTCATGACAATTAAGTTCATCTAATCAATTTTAATGAACTCGCACTCAGATTGACATCTCTCTAGTCATCTAAGTGATACATGATCTGAATCGACTAGCCCGTGTCCGATCATCACGTGAGACGGACTAGTCATCAACGGTGAACATCTTCATGTTGATCGTATCTTCTATACGACTCATGTTCGACCTTTCGGTCTTCCGTGTTCCGAGGCCATGTCTGTACATGCTAGGCTCGTCAAGTGAACCCTAAGTGTATTGCGTGTGTAAATCTGGCTTACACCCGTTGTATGCGAACGTTAGAGCCTATCACACCCGATCATCATGTGGTGCTTCGGAACAACGATCCTTAGCAACGGTGCACAGTTAGGGGGAACACAATTCTTGAAATTATTAGTGAGAGATTATCTTATTTACTACCGTTGTTCTAAGCAAATAAGATGCATAAACATGATAAACATCACATGCAATCAAATAAAGTGACATGATATGGCCAATATCATTTTTCTCCTTTGATCTCCATCTTCGGGGCACCATGATCATCTTTGTCACCGGCATGACACCATGATCTCCATCATCGTGTCTTCATGAAGTCGTCTCGCCAAATGTTACTTCTACTACTATGGCTAACGTTTAGCAATAAAGTAAAGTAATTACATGGCGTTATTCAGTGACACGCAGGTCATACAATAAATAAGACAACTCCTATGGCTCCTGCCAGTTGTCATTCTCATCGACATGCAAGTCGTGATTCCCTATTACAAGAACATGATCAATATCATACATCACACATATCATTCAT
Organism: Secale cereale; assembly: GCA_902687465.1. Classification (NCBI taxonomy): domain Eukaryota; kingdom Viridiplantae; phylum Streptophyta; class Magnoliopsida; order Poales; family Poaceae; genus Secale; species Secale cereale. Next base: position 756,590,761 of record LR738711.1, read on the forward strand.
CACAAATTCTTGGCCATATCACATCACATAGCACATGCTGCAAGAACAAGTTAGACGTCCTCTAATTGTTGTTGCAAGTTTTTACGTGGCTTCTATAGGTTTCTAGCAAGAACGTTTCTTACCTACGCCAAAACCACAACATGATATGTCAATTTCTATTTACCCTTCATAAGGACCCTTTTCATCGAATCCGATCCGACTAAAGTGGGAGAGACAGACACCCGCCAGCCACCTTATGCAACTAGTGCATGTCAGTCGATGGAACCAGTCTCACGTAAGTGTACGTGTAAGGTCGGTCCGGGCCGCTTCATCCCACGATGCCGCCGAATCAAGATTGGACTAGTAGCGGCAAGAGAATTGAACAGAATCAACGCCCACAACTTGTTTGTGTTCTACTCGTGCAAGATGCTACGCAAAGACCTAGCTCAGATGCCACTGTTGGGGAACATAGCAGAATTCAAAATATTTCCTACGCTTCTCCAAGATCAATCTAAGGAGTCATCTAGCAACGAGCATAAAAGGAGTGCATCTACATACCCTTTGTAGATCGCGAGCGGAAGCGTTCGAAGGAACGTGGATGATGGAATCGTACTCCTCGTGATTGATACGTCCAAAACGTATCTATAATTTCTGCTTGCTCCATGCCTCTTTTGGGTGATATTGCTATGATATTTATACACTTCCATACACTTTTTATCATATTTGGACTAACCTATTAACTCAGTGCACCCCAGTGCCAGTTTCTGTTTTCTGCTGTTTTTGTATTTCAGGTTTTCCCATTACGAGAACTCCCAGAAAAATCCCGGAAAAATTATATAAAAAATCAGCGTTCCAGAAGCTTCCCGGCACCCGAAGTAGAGCCGGAGGGGGGCCACCAGGGCTCCAGGCGCCCTGGTGGCGCGGCCCCCCTCCTGGCCGCGCCGGGGGGGCGCCTGGGCCCCCCAGGCCTCCGCTGATGCCCCCCTTTGGCATATATTTTTATCGTGTCCCGAAACCCTCGAGACGGGAACCCTTTTTCGCGATCTCATCTCTGTTCCGCCGCCGCCGCGCTTCCAAGATCGGGAGCGCCAGGAGAACTCTTCCCGGCACCCTGCCGGAGGGGAGGATCACCACCGGGAGCCTCTCCACCACCATGGACGCCTCCCGGATGAGTTGTGAGTAGTCTCCCTTGGACCATGAGTTCATGACCAGTAGCTATGTGATGTTCTCCTCCCGTTCTTGTGCTTCACTAATTAGTACTCGTGAGCTGCCCTACATGATCGAGGCACATATGTAATCCTTATGTTGTTGCTATGATGAGTTTGCTGGGATCCGATGGATTGTGAGATTATGTTCAGATTGTGTTTGAGTAATATATTTGATTCACCTCTTTTATATTTATGTTCATAAGTAATTCTTGCATGTTCTCCGTTGCTATTTATTGCTTTGGCCTAGTAGTAGGTAGTGACTCCAAGAGGGAACGTTATGCTTGATTGTGGGTTCATGCCCCTCGATGACTAGCTTGAGTGACAGAAACATGAGTCTAGGGGATGTGTTGTTGCAACAAGGGGGAAAACAACGGTGCTTGTGCCCGCGGGTGCAAGGATTGTTTACTTTACGCAAAGTTCTTTTAATGCAGTTGTCTGTTGCTTTGAGTTTACACTATGGGTGGGACTCGCAACCTAATACCAGCGAGATGTTCTGGATAGATATCTCAAGGTGGATGATTAGTACTAGATGCAGATGGATTTCGGTCTACTTGCCTTGGCGTACCGCCCATGCTTTGAACCTCTACCTTTCTTGCAACATAGTTAGCATTGGTTTGCGCACATAATTCTGTCAATTGCCCAGCTGTAATTCGTTTACCTCACATAGCTGTTTTGTCGTCTTTTGGGAGAGAGACATCACTAGTGAACATCATGGGACCCCGGTCCATATTACCATCATTGATCACATCCGCTATTTACTTTCCGCTTTTACTTACTATTTGCAGCATTACCTGTCACTATTATCACTTGCGTTTGATCCTTTGTAAACGACAAGGCCGGAGGAATTGACAACCTCGCTGTACCCGTTGGGAGCAAAGTTATTTGTATCTGTGTGCAGGTCCACGTTGATTGCTAATATCTGGCGCCGTTAGCAGTTGACACCTTCTTGTTGAAACTGGGAGTCTCAGGGGAAATCGATCCTTGGTATCTTTGCCAAGGGAAAACTTCCGCTACACTGCATCTCAAACGTTCCACTTGGGGTAACCAACGAGGGGCGAGAAGCCATCAAGCCAAGTTTTCTGGCACCGTCGCCGGGGACTCCACTCTTCAAGATAGGGGATTTGCATGCTATCTTTTACCTTTGCTTTTTAGTCTTGTTAGTTTACCTTTCAGTTTTTTTTTTGCTTTAGTATCTTTTATCGAAAATCACAAAAATAGTTATCTTGCTTGCGTGCTGCTATGGGTTCCACCAAAAAACACTAAATGGGAGGAGTACACCCCTTCTTCCATTACGCCAATCACCACTGCCGGGATCTACAAAAGTAATAAACCTTGTGATTATGTTAGTCTTGATGGAGAGTTATGCCCATGGCATGGTCTTCCAGGAAAAGAGTATGAGCCTCAGTTTAAAGTTGCTCCTATGCTTCCCCAAACTTGGGAAGACGTTCAAACTCTTATAATAGAGAGAAATTCTAACAAAGAAGATGACACTACAATTCTGCCCGATAATGATAAAATTGATTTTGATAATTGTAGTATCTCAGAAGTTGTCACCTTTCTACAAAGAATGTCTAGAGATCCCCGCACTAGCACGCTTAACCTTGCCTTCACGGAGCATATCACTAATGCTCTCATCAAAGCTAGGGAGGAGAAACTTAGAGTAGAAGCCTCCATACCTAGAAAGCTAGAAGATGGTTGGGATCCTATGATTAAAATTAAGTTGAATAACTTCTCTTGTTATGCTTTATGTGATGTTGGAGCTAGTACCTCCGTTATGCCCAAAAGAATATATGATATGCTTAAATTGAAACCTTTTGATTCTTGTTCTTTTGGTGATCGTCTTGTTGATTCTTCCATAAAGAAACCTTTGGGGAGGATCGACGATGTTCTTATCATTGTCAATGACAATTATGTTCCCGTTGATTTTACTATTATGGATATTGAATGTGAACCTTCTTGTCCAATTATTTTGGGACGTCCTTTTCTACGCACCGTTGGTTCTATCATTGACATTAAAGAGAGGAATATAAAATTCCAATTTCCTCTCAAGAAAGGGATGGAACACTTCCCTCGAAAGAAGATTAATTTACCTTTTGAGTCCGTTATACGGGCTAGCTATTCTTTTACTCTTGATAAGACCTGATCTCTATGCATTATGCCCAGCTTAAAGGCATAAAAGAAAGCGCTTTTGGTAGGCAGCCCACATGAATAAAAAAATTATTTTGCTTTTGTTGTGTATTGATGTTGTTACTACAGTAGCATCATCATTGTATCTTTACTTTTCAACTTTATACCAAGTGTAGCCTCTGATTGCAAGAAAGTTCAAAAGTTGTGACGTGCTGTCCAGGAAACAGATTCTGTCCTTGGATAGAAAAATTCGTATAAAATCACCAGATCATCTTTTTGGTCTGAATTTTTTCGACAGCGTGCTCTATACAATTTTCTTTCGTGCGGCTGTTCTGAGTTTTTTTATTAGAGTTGCAGAAGTGCCCCGAAAAAATCATTTACTACCTGCTGTTCTATTTTTCACAGATTCTGTCCTGTTTTGCCTTTCCTTCATTTTGCAAACCTTGAGCTTGCTTTTCTTTGCAAAAACCTTTTGGCAATCTTGAGAAACAGTAGATCTTCAAGAATATCCTTATTTCCAGCAAGGAAAAATTATATTATTATGGGTACTAACCTCGCTAATCAGATTATGGTGAGTTATGTATGAAGGGAGTTTTCAAGTGTGCGAGGGGAGATGATAAAAAGATTCAGGAGTGTCAAACGCTCAAGTTTGGGGATGCCCCCATGCACCCCCAAGAAATATTCAAGGAGACTCAAGCGTCTAAGCTTGGGGATGCCCCCGTGCATCCCCTTCTCCATCAACATTATCAGTTCGTCTTTCGTTCCACTATATTTTTATCACTTCATGTGTTATGTGCTATGCTTGGAGCGTCTTGCTTTTAGTTTCCTTTTTAGTTTTCTTTAGCTTTTCATAACGAGTCGGAACTCAGCTTTCTTTGTGTGGGAGAGAAACACGCTCCACTTCTACCTAGAACATAACATAGAATTTTCATGTCTATCTTTGCTGTGTGTGTTCTTTGTCTTTCAATAGCTACTATCATGCTTAGCTTTTAGTTTTCATGCTTATCTTTTTAAAGAGCTTTTGTTTAGTTGGTTGCTTGAACTCTCTTTATTTATCATGATTATCTTATTAAGAGAGTTTGCTTCTGTTGCATTGGTTGATATGTCTATGATAAAAATGCTACGTGCATAATGGTGCTTAGTAGTTCATGTTTTCTTATGGCTAATCTCAAATAGCTGGGGGGTTCCCAATGTGTTATTGGAGTACCAACATGATTTGTTTGCCTATGATGTGGTATGGTTTAGTAATATCTTCCTTCAAGAATTTATTTTGATTGACTTGGCGCATGCTCACGCATATTTAAGACTGTAAAGAAAGTCTGTCAAGCCTTGATGATCTTTTGTTTCTGAGTAGCGATATAACTACCATGCCTGATTCAATGTTGCTTTGTCGCTCTGCATGATTATGACCGTCATTGCTCTCTTAGTTGGTCGCTCCCAGTCTTTTGCTAACCTCCACTTGTACTAAGCGGACTGACTGCTTGTGCATCCAAAATTCTTTTAAACCAGTTATGCCATATGAGTCCACCATACCTTCCTACATGGTATTTACCTGCCATTCTTAACGGAGACTTGCACGTACCATCTCGAAATTATTCAAAAAAAAGCATTCCTATTTTGTGCCTCTCTTTTTAGTTCATGAGGAAGTAGTAGTTAATTCATGATCTTTTTAAGTTGGACAAGCTTCACCCCGGGATTGCATGTCTAATGTGCAAACCCATAATACGAGAAGGAACTGGCAAAGAGTGCGCCCGGCTCAAAATAAATATAACAAACAAACCTTCCTTCACGCTTTGTTCATGAGAAATCAGAAAACTTTGGCAGTGATAAACAAAGGAGATTAAGAGGATGTGACCGTCTTCATTCGGGAGCCGTTCCTCGAAACTTGTCCATCTCAAGAAGTGATTGAGTTGTCTGCTAGCATTCGTTGACGGAACATGCATAATCTAAAACAAAATTATTACCTCTGTTTTTTAAATCAAGAGCTCTGGTACATGCTTTGTCTTTTTTTCCGACTACGGGTTTTCAACCTTGCCAACAAAAGCCACGGTTCGAGAGTCTCCACCTTCTTTTAAAGCACCAACTTCTGAGAGCATGATTGTCATTCTGAGTGTAATGTGCATTGTCCCAAAGTAGCATTGTCTTTTGCATGATTATGATATCGTTTATTCTGAAATCATTGTATCTAGTCATCACTTAAACCTTGGAGGTGCCCCTGCATTTATGTTTTGCTTCACTAAAGGGGGCAAGCGAGATATCACTTTATCATATTTGCACACCATGCTCATTACAAATCTATTTGATGTTTCAGTATCATACTGTAAAACTTCCAGTTCTTTGTGATTTTCTCATGAGGCAACTTAATTACTACAGATTCATTGTCTCAGTAAGCTTTTGTCATATGACTATGAAAAAGTCCTATATGGTTAATAGCATGTCACCACAGAAATTATTCTTGTTATCATTTACCTACTCGAGGACGAGCAGGAATTAAGCTTGGGGATTTGATACTTCCAAAACGTATCTATAATTTCTGCTTGCTCCATGCCTCTTTTGGGTGATATTGCTATGGTATTTATACACTTACATACACATTTGATCATATTTGGACTAACCTATTAACTCAGTGCACCCCAGTGCCAGTTTCTGTTTTCTGCTGTTTTTGTATTTCAGGTTTTCCCATTACGAGAACTGCCAGAAAAATCCCGAAAAAATTATATAAAAAATCAGCGTTCCAGAAGCTTCCCGGCACCCGAAGTAGAGCCGGAGGGGGGCCACCAGGGCTCCAGGCGCCCTGGTGGCGCGGCCCCCCTCCTGGCCGTGCCGGGGGGGCGCCTGGGCCCCCCAGGCCTCCGCTGATGCCCCCCTTTGGCATATATTTATATCGTGTCCCGAAACCCTCGAGACGGGAACCCTTTTTCGCGATATCATCTCTGTTCCGCCGCCGCCGCGCTTCCAGGATCGGGAGCGCCAGGAGAACTCTTCCCGGCACCCTGCCGGAGGGGAGGATCACCACCGGGAGCCTCTCCACCACCATGGACGCCTCCCGGATGAGTTGTGAGTAGTCTCCCTTGGACCATGGGTCCATGACCAGTAGCTATGTGATGTTCTCCTCCCGTTCGTGTGCTTCACTAATTAGTCCTCGTGAGATGCCCTACATGATCGAGGCACATATGTAATCCTTATGCTGTTGCTATAATGAGTTTGCTGGGATCCGATGGATTGTGAGATTATGTTCAGATTGTGTTTGAGTAATATATTTGATTCACCTCTTTTATATTTATGTTCGTAAGTAATTCTTGCATGTTCTCCATTGCTATTTATTGCTTTGGCCGAGTAGTAGGTAGTGACTCCAAGAGGGAACGTTATGCTTGATTATGGGTTCATGCCCCTCGATGACTAGCTTGAGTGACAAAAACATGAGTCTAGGGGATGTGCTGTTGCCACAAGGGGGAAAACAACGGTGCTTGTGCCCGCGGGTGCAAGGATTGTTTACTTTACGCAAAGTTCTTTTAATGCAGTTGTCTGTTGCTTTGAGTTTACACCATGGGTGGGACTCGCAACTTAATACCAGCGAGATGTTCTGGATAGATATCTCAAGGTGAATGATTCGTAGTAGATGCAGATGGATTTCGGTCTACTTGCCTTGGCGTACCGCCCATGCGTTGAACCTCTACCTTTCTTGCAACATAGTTAGCATTGGTTTGCGCACATAATTCTGTCAATTGCCCATCTGTAATTCGTTTACCTCACATAGCTGTTTTATCGTCTTTTGGGAGAGAGACATCACTAGTGAACATCATGGGACCCCGGTCCATATTACCATCATTGATCACATCCGCTATTTACTTTCCGCTTTTACTTACTATTTGCAGCATTACCTATCACTATTATCACTTGCGTTTGATCCTTTGTAAACGACAAGGCCGGAGGGATTGACAACCTCTCTGTACTCGTTGGGAGCAAAGTTATTTGTATCTGTGTGCAGGTCCACGTTGATTGCTAATATCTGGCGCCGTTAGCAGTTGACACCTTCTTGTTGAAACTGGGAGTCTCAGGGGAAATCGATCCTTGGTATCTTTGCCAAGGGAAAACTTCCGCTACACTGCATCTCAAACGTTCCACTTGGGGTAACCAACGAGGGGCGAGAAGCCATCAGTGATCCCTATCACCGATGATCCCAGCGCCGAACGGACGACACCTCCGCGTTTAACACAGTACGGTACAGCGACGTCTCCTCCTTCTTGATCCAGCAAGGGGGAGGAGAGGTTGATGGACATCCAGCAGCACGACGGCGTGGTGGTGGATGCAACGGGAAAAGCTGCAGGGCTTCGCCAAGACCCTGCGGGAGGAGGGGGAGGTGTAACGGGGGGGAGGCGCCAGGGGCTGAGGTGCGGCTGCCCTCTCTCCCCCCACTATATATAGGGGCCAGGGGGCGCCGGCCCTAGTATTTTGGATCTCCTAGGGGGGCGACGGCCAACGGGGTGGCTTGCCCCCCAAGCCTAGGGGGGCGCCCCCACCCCTAGGGTTCCCAACCCTAGGCGTAGGGGGAGGCCCAAGGGGGTGCGCCAGCCCACTAGGGGCTGGTCCCCCTCCCCCTACGGCCCATGGGGCCCTCCGGGATGGGTGGCCCCACCCGGTGGACCCCCGGGACCCTTCCAGTGGTCCCGGTACACTACCGGTGACCCCCGGAATTCTCACGATGTCTGAAACTGGACTTCTTATATCTCATTCTTTACCTCCAGACCATTCCAGAACTCCTCGTGACGTCCGGGATCTCATCCAGGACTCCGAACAACAATCGGGTTACCGTGTGCATATATCTCTACAACCCTAGCGTCACCGAACCTTAAGTGTGTAGACCCTACGGGTTCGGGAGACACGTAGACATGATCGAGACGACTCTCCAGTCAATAACCAACAACGGGATCTGGATACCCATGTTGGTTCCCACGTGTTCCTCGATGATCTCATCGGATGAACCACGATGTCAAGGATTCACTCAATCCCGTATGCAATTCCCTTTGTCCATCGGTACGGTACTTGCCCGAGATTCGATCGTCGGTATAACGATACCTTGTTCAATCTCGTCATGGCAAGTCTCTTTACTCGTTCCATAATCCATCATCTCGTGACTAACTCCTTACTCACATTGAGCTCATTATGATGATGTCTTACCGAGTGGGCCCAGAGATACCTCTCCGTCATACGGAGTGACAAATCCCAGTCTCGGTTCGTGCCAACCCAACAGACACTTTTGGAGATACGCGTTGCGTACCTTTATAGCCACCCAGTTACGTTGTGACGTTTGGCGCACCCAAAGTATTCCTACGGTATCCGGGAGTTGCACAACCTCATGGTCTAAGGAAAAGATACTTGACATTGGAAAAGCTTTAGCATTACGAACTACAATGATCTTGTGCTAGGCTTAGGATTAGGTCTTGTCCATCACATCATTCTCCTAATGATGTGATATCGTTATCAATGACATACAATGTCCATGGTCAGGAAACCGTAACCATCTGTTGATCAACGAGCTAGTAACTAGAGGCTTACCAGGGAGACGTTGTGGTCTGTGTATTCACGCATGTATTACTGTTTCCGTATAATACAATTCAAGCATAAATAACAGACAATTATCATGAACAAGGAAATATAATAATAACCATTTTATTATTGCCTCTAGGGTATATTTCCAACAGAGGACAACTTGCTCGTCTGCACCGGCTTACAACACTGTGGCCGGCTTATGTGTCTATACTGCCTCTAATGCTGCGGTCGTTTTACTGTCCGTCCTACGGTCCGGCCTAGTCAACATGTCGGGTTGGCTAACGGACACTGATGAGGATCTTAAGGTCCAAATACTTTAGCTGATATATGTTTAGATTATTTTAAATAGCACGTATCAATTTTTTCATGTGAGAACAATTACTCCAGTTTATGATATTATTTATGCAGGACATTTGGTCATTACAAGAGCACAACTCTGGTTACTTCGGCAATTCGGCTATCCAGCCAACATGATGATAAGGGGCAAAAGAGAGTTTGATGCATATCACAACTCAAACATAGGCACCCATTGAGCACAGCTCACAATACAACTTGGGGGCTCTTGTCGCACCGTGACAAAGAGCTTTAAGGCCCTTGTAATAGGCTATCAAGCCACGACTTGGAAGCCTAGTGTATACACCTAAAACCCCGGGTTAACCTGCCTGCATCAAGTAAGTCACTCCATCCAGGTAACCTGGTATGACCCGTCGAACGATTGACAAGTCAATCTTATACAGACCCTGAACTTGTCAACATTAAAATGATGATTGGTTAATGTGAGGTCCATCTTAACAGGCTTTGTAAAATGGTTTAACTCAGTGGCCTGGCTGCCCATGAAAAGCCTCGAATTTGGAGCCTGGCAGCTCGTAAAAAGCCTCAACTACAAGTTTTCATATGCTTTTATTTGCCAAGTTTTTAATCCTTTAATGATATTTTAGTATTCATCCGATATCTATCGATTCGGCCTAGTGGTTGACTACAAGTCACCACCATCAAGTAAACCGTGTTCATTAACCCGGCTTGGCTTTCAACTACAAGTTGTCAGTACATGATCAGTTGTAATGACCGGTGTTTATTAACCCAGCCTCGCTTGGGACTACAAGTCGCGAGTATATATTTGGATTGCGCCATTGGAATCATGCGCTCATAAATCATTGGATTGTATTATTCAAATCTTCAAATAGCCAACATGGCTGGATTTTATTATGGTTATCAATAACCAATATTATAATTGTGGTTTTCAAAGTCGCTTCAGCGCAATGGATATTATTTTATCAATGGGTATGATTTATTCTACAAAGGAATAGTACCGAGTCGCTGCGGGCTTATGACCCGACACTTGGGGGATACATTATTCAAATTGAGATTACATAAAATACGCAAGTCCGATGTCACTGCCAGCATTTGGAGGCTACCATGGCACTTGGGGGCTAATGCAAAGTCATTTTTTGCTCATCTTATTGAGGACCCGACTCATCACATGGTAATGAGTCGGCCCTTGGGGGCTACCAATTGCTCCTGCCAACAATTCAAGGTACACAAGTCTTAATCCATTATATTGAAGGATCCACTGCTCAGTTGGTAAAGCACAAGGCTCTTAACCTTGTGGACATGGGTTCAAGCCCCATGATGGGTTATATAATTTTATTTTCAATGAAGTATATACAAAGTCCCTGCTCATTATTGCATAATGACCCGGCCCTTGGGGGCTACACTGGTTGAAGTTTTTGAGTATCAGGCAATTACAAGTCACAGGTTGCTGTAAGCATGACAACCCGACACTTGGGGGCTACATAATATGGAGTATTCAGTTCTTACTAGTGACTGGGATGAACAATCTGGATTTTTTCAAGGTTGCAACATTTATATTGAAACAAGTCTTAAGCTATCACTATGTTCTCCTCTTAAGACTTGGGGGCTACAGGTAATATGCATATAAAGGAGGAACATCTTCAAATTCTCAGTTTTGGGCAAATCAGGAAGATTAATTGTGTGACCCGGCGTTGGCAACAATCATAACCCGGCGTCTATAAACAGCATGGCCCGGGATCATCAGTTTTTATAACTCGTCAAATTTGGTAATCATAAACCGACAAGTTCTACATCTTCAAGCCGGCTGGATATGAGTTGAATATTTCAAAGACCAATATTTTTGTCAAATCAGAGCATTGAAGGCCGACTCAAATGGATTATTGATGTACAATATTTCTTATGCAAGCAAGTTGATTATGAAGCTGGTCTATTGACCCGGATTTTCTAGAAGAACGAAAGGACAAGGACTTAAGGATGGTCACGTGCCGGTTTACAAGAATTCTTAACCCGGAGCACAATCTGTCAAATTTGTTCTTGTGTTTATTTTGCAGCATAAGTTTACCATGGATAAATCCAAGCTAAACTGGGGGCTAATGTCGGGGATATACCCCACGGTATGACCCGGCCGGAAATATAACCCCGCCGGACTTGGCGGTTTACTTGAGACGGTTTACACTTGGCGATTCACTGGCGTCCCGCCCTGACCAGAAGGTTTTTATGATTCACTGGTAACCGGGCGGGCGGCTGACGGATGATAAGGCCCAAGGCCCAGAAGGCCGGTTCATGTCATGGTGGGCCAGTTTATGAGGAAAGCACAAGGAATATTCTCCTACAAAGGAAGCAAGAGTAGGACTCCACTTGTAATAGAGTAATCCTAATCCTACTAGGACTAGTCATGTAACCCGCCCCTTCAACATATATAAGGAGGGGCGGGGCTCCCCAAAATAGAGAGAGGCAAGAACAAACAATCTCTAGGTTTACACACAAGAAGGAGAGCCGGCTTATGCGGCGACTCCATGAGGGTCATAATGAGATCTAGCCTCAAACAACATGTAGGGCTATTACCGGATGATGTTTCTCGGGGCCCGAAGCTGTCTAAATCCTTGTCTTGTGTTGCGTCTCTCGATTCCACTCAACCCCTCTCAAGCTACTACATAGATATGTTGGCCTCACGACTAAGTCCTCACCCTAGGACATCTACCGTGACAATTCCACGACACAATCCATTGAAGAGGATATCACAAGCTTGAGCATTGTATTGCAACATCTTCAATTCTTCAGCGAAGGCTTCACGATTTGGTTCCTTCACATCGAAGAATTCACGTTGCAAAACAATACACACAATAGCCCAAATGACGGGCTTATGTCCAAGAATATGCATTTTCATCTTATGCTTCCAACTAGCAAAATAATACCATCAAACTAAGGACCTCTACAGTGGTAACTTCCCTTGCTAGACGCCATACTCTCCTAGGTTGTGAAACCAGGTCTATGATCACCAAAGCTATGGAAATCAAGGAAAATGGAGACCAAAGCTCTTATACCACTTGTAGGATCGAAAGTATGTCTAGAGGGGGGTGATTAGACTACTTGACCAAATAAAAACTTAGCCTTTTCCCAGTTTTAAGTTTTGACAATTTTTAGCAATTTAGCATAAGTCAAGCAATCCACCTACACATGCAATTCTAGAGTTGTGGCAGCGCAAAGTAAATCATTGCATATGAAGGTAAAGGGAGGGGTTTGAGAGTGCAAACGCAATTGGAGACACGGATGTTTTTGGCGTGATTCCAATAGGTGGTGCTATCATACATCCACATTGATGGAGACTTCAACCTACGAAGGGTAACGGCTGCGCGAGTCCACGGAGGGCTCCACCCACAAAGGGTCCACGAAGAAGCAACCTTGTCTATTCCACCATGGCCATCGCCCACGAAGGACTTGCCTCACTAGGGTAGATCTTCACAAAGTAGGTGATCTCCTTGCCCTTACAAACTCCTTGGTTCAACTCCACAATCTTGTCGGAGGCTCCCAAGTGACACCTAACCAATCTAGGAGACACCACTCTCCAAAAGGTAATAGATGGTGTGTGCTTTAAGTGATAGTCTCCCCAACACTCAACTCTCTCTCTCTCTCTCTCACACAGATTTGGATATGGTGGAAAGAAGATTTGAGTGGAAAGCAACTTAGGGAAGGCTAGAGATCAAGATTCATAGGGTAGGATTGGAATATCTTGGTCTCAACACATGATAAGGTGGTTCCCTCTCAGAAAATGAATAGTGGAAGTGTAGGCACGTTCTGATGGCTCTCTCGCTGATGGAGAGGGGGTGGAGGGGTATATATAGCCTCCACACAAAATCTAGTCATTACACACATTTGACCAGACTCGGTCAGACCGACTGGACGAACTCGGTTAGACCGAAGCAGTTCAAAATGTGAACGTTAGAAATCTCGGTGGGACCGATACTATCAACTCGGTGAGACCGATAAGTTTGGCTTGTGGCAAAATCTCAACTGGGTTTAACCGATTACACAAACTCGGAGAGACTGATTCTGGTAATAAGCAAAACAGAGACTTGGCTGGGCAAACTCGGTGAGACCGATCGCTCCTTTCGGTGAGACCGAAACGTTACAATAACTAGAGAGTTTGCATTACCAGCTCGGTGGGACCGATCCGCTCATCTCGGTTAGACCGAAACGTTATAAAAAGGAAATATAGAGTTGACAATCCCATTTCGGTGAGACTGAAATCCCTATTGGTGAGACTGAACTGATTAGGGTTTTGGCAGTGGCTATGTCAAGTGAACTCGGTGGCGCTGGGTAGATCAAATCGGTGGGGCCGAGTTTGACTTTTAGGTTTAGGACATATGTGAAAATGAGAAAGTGGTTGAGGGATTTGGAGCTTAGCATTGAGCATTTTGAGCAAGTAGACCATTAAGCAACACCTCATCCCCTTTTAATAGTATTGGCTTTCCTATGGACTCAATGTGATCTTGGATCACTAAAATGAAAACGTAGAGTCTTGAGTTTTTGCCAATCTTTGTCCTTAGCTTTTTGAGGGGTCCACATCTCTAATCCATGCCATGCCAATCATTGAACTTCCTAAAATATTTATCTTGAAACGATATTAGTTCAATGAGCTATATGTTGTTATTAATTACCAAAACCACCCAGGGAATAGTTGCACTTTCAGATCCCGCTATCAAATGACAACTCATCTCTATGGTTAAGAAACCTTAACCATCTCCGATCAACGAGCTAGTCTAGTAGATGCTTACTAGGGACACGATATTTGTTTATGTATTCACACATGTATTTAAACAATTCTAGCATGAATAATAAACCTTTATCATGAATAAGGAAATATAAAATAATAATAACTTTATTATTGCCTCTAGGGCATATTTCCATCACATCGGTGGCAAGAGGGCGAGGGTGGCGTCAGCGGTGAGAGTGTGAGAGTGTGTGAGTTCACCATCGATGGAGGGGTCGGCTTTTATAGCCGCGGGTGGGCGGCGTAGAGGCGGGTGGGCAGCGAGGGAACGACCGTCGTGTGTACGCGTGGCGGGGAGATGGTGGGACGCGCGTCGGCACCTTCACTGCGTCGCCCATGAGGCATCAATGGAAGGCTGACCGGCGCGACGGCCTTGGAATTGATTCCCGTGGTAACAGAGGCAATAAGGACTTCGAAGGCCGCGAGTCGCTGACTCGGCGAGCCCACTGGATTTGGCGCCAAAATATTTTCCCCCGGCACCCCCGGGTGCCCCCTAGCACGCCGGGTTTAGCCTAGGTCCACCGATGCCAAATTCAGCCTAAACCAGCAATAATTTGGCTTCTGGGGCGTGACTGGGGCCTTTTTTTCTCGGCGGTGATAACAAATGGCCTTGGGGGGACTGTTGGGGGCGCGAGTGGAGATGCTCTTATGTCGTTGTTTCTAGAGAGACGTCATCTATATAAACACCACAATTTGGTTCATGTCTATGGACATGAGATTGAGAGACGGCCGCCGGCACCACTGGACCAGTGACACCGACATACATCCTTCCTGACCTCCCTGGCGGCCGCCGCCTCACTAGAGCACCCGCTGCCGGTCGCCGCCTCTTTTCCTGGCGCCGGCCCCCATCTCTCTCTCTCTCGTGGGACATAGGGGATGGCACAAGCGAAAGAGATGGCATACAAGACGACACGCCACGAGCTCCCTGCCGTATTGGCAGATCACCGTCGGCTCCCTCCGGCACTTCCTCTGGCCATGATCACCGGTATGCGTATTCCTTGATCTCCTCTATCGATTTCTCAAAGGTGTTTGTGCTCTTCACTCCCACATGCGTCGTCCTTGCTAGCCCTAGTGGTCTGCTCGAGCTGTCTACACCTGTGCAAGCTCCTGTTTGATTAATCTATTCTAACCGATGATTAGTGGATGTTTTTCCAGCGATTCATTTGGGGATTTGATTCGCTGCATTGGATTGGAATTATTCTAATTTTTGGTGTCTTCATTTATTTTGTTTCAGATTCATGGCCAGAATGGTGTATGGAGATCTCAAAGTTAATTGCTCGCTCAAAGAGATCCATGCCGACGAAGAACTCAGCCCGGTCCATACTACCTACCTCGAAAGTGGCGTCCTTCACACCTAGAAGGATGCCACCCGAATACCCAATGATCCCACTAGAAGGGAGCCAATGCGAGGCGAATAGGTGGGGGTCAAGCGCTCGAGTTCTGATAGGGAGACCTCAGTGCGCATGATTTCTTCGATGGCTAAGATGTTAATGTGTTCGTTGCTACCTATTGAGCTTACGTTGTTTTTCCCTTGAAGAGGAAAGGGTGATGCAACAAAGTAGCGTAAGTATTTCCCTTAGTTTTTGAGAACCAAGGTATCAATCCAGTAGGAGACTACACGCGAGTCCCTCGTACATACACAAACAAATAAGAACATTGCAACCAACGTGATAAAGGGGTCGTTAATCCCTTCTCGACCACTAGCAAAAGTGAGATCTGATAGAGATAATAAGATAAATATTTTTGGTATTTTGTTTTATAGATTGAAAGTAAAGATTGCAAAATAAAAGTAAAGTAAAGATAAATAGTTGATGGAAGATTGATATGATCGAAGATAGACCCGGGGGCCATAGGTATCCCTAGTGGCTTCTCTCAAGATAGCAGATTTCTATGGTGGGTGAACAAATTACTATCGAGCAATTGATAGAAAAGCGCATAGTTATGAGAATATGTAGGCATGATCATTATATATAGGCATCACGTATGTGACAAGTAGACCGAAATGATTCTGCATCAACTACTATTACTCCACACATCAACCGCTATCCAGCATGCATCTAGATTATTAAGTTCATAAGAACAGAGCAACGCCATAAGCAAGATGACATGATGTAGAGGGATAAACTCATGCAATATGATATAAACCCCATCTTTTTATCCTCGATGGCAACAATACAATACGTGTCTTACTGCCCCTGTTGTCACTTGGAAAGGACGCCGCAAGATTGAACCCAAAGCTAAGCATTTCTCCCGTTGCAAGAAAGATCAATTTAGTAGGCCAAACCAAACTGATAATTCGAAGAGACTTGCAAAGATATTTAAATCATGCATAAAAGATTTCAGAAAAGAATCAAATATTGTACATTGATAATCTTGATCATAAACCCACAATTCATCGGATCTCGACAAACACACCGCAAAAAGAATTACATCAAATAGATCTCCAAGAAGATCGAGGAGAACTTCGTATTGAGATCCAAAGAGAGAGAAGAAGCCATCTAGCTAATAGCAATGGACCTGAAGGTCTGTGGTAAACTACTCACAACTCATCGGAGAGGCTATGGTGTTGATGTAGAAGCCCTACGTGACCGATCCCCCCTTTGATGGAGCTCCAGAACAGGCCCCAAGATGGGATATCACGGGTACAGAAGGTTGCGGTGGTGGAATTAGGGTTTCGTGGTGCTCTCAGATGTTTCAGGGTACATGGATATATATAGCAGGAAGAGGCGTGTCGGTGGAGCTAAGGGGGGGCCACGAGGGTAGGGGGCGCACCCCCTGCCTCGTGGCCACCCCGTGGCATCCCTGGCGTGTACTCCAAGTCTTCTGGGTTGCATTTGTTTCAAAAACGATCCTCCCGAAGGTTGCATTCCATTTGAACTCCGTTTGATATTCCTTTTCTGCGAAACATTGAAATAGGCAAAAAAACAACAATTTGCACTATGCCTTGGGTTAGTAGGTTAGTCCCAAAAATAATATAAAAGTGTATAATAAATCCCATTAAACATCCAAAACAGATAATATAATAGCATGGAACAATCAAAAATTATAGATACGTTGGAGACGTATCAAGCATCCCCAAGCTTAATTCCCGCTCATCCTCGAGTAGGTAAATGATAAAAACAAAAATTTTGATGTGGAATGCTACCCAACATAATTCTCAATGTAATTTTCTTTATTGTGGCATGAATGTTCAGATCCGAAAGATTCAAGACAAAATTTTAATATTGACATAAGAATAATAACACTTCAAGCATACTAACAAAGCAATTATGTCTTCTCAAAATAACATGGCCAAAGAAAGTTCATCCCTACAAAATCATATAGTTTGGCTATGTTCCATCTTTGTCACACAAAATACTCAAATCATGCACAACCCCGGTTTTAGCCAAGCAATTGTTTCATACTTCAATTTTTTCAAACCTTTTCAACTTTCACGCAATACATGAGCGTGAGCCATGGATATAGCACTATAGGTGGAATAGAGTGGTGGTTGTGAAGAAAACAAAAGAGGAATATGGTCTCACATCAACTAGGCGTATCAATGGGCTATGGAGATGCCCATCAATAGATATCAATGTGAGTGAGTAGGGATTACCATGCAACGGATGCACTAGAGCTATAAATGTATGAAAGCTCAACAAAAAAAACTAAGTGGGTGTGCATCCAACTTGCTTGCTCACGAAGACCAAGGGCATTTGAGGAAGCCCATCGTTGCAATATACAAGCCAAGTTCTATAATGAAAATTCCCACTAGTATATGAAACTGACAAAACAAGAGACTCTCTATCATGAAGATCATGGTGCTACTTTGAAGCACAAGTGTGGAAAAAGATAGTAGCATTGTCCCTTTTTTTTCTTTTTTTCTTTTTTTGGGCCTTTTTTTCTCTTTGGTCTTTCCCTTTTTTTATTTTTATCCCGGGACAATGCTCTAATAATGATGATCATCACACTTCTATTTATTTACAACTCAAAGATTACAACTTGATACTAGAACAAAATATGACTATATGAATGCCTCCGGCGGTGTACAGGGATGTGCAATGAATCAAGAGTGACATGTATGAAAAATTATGCATGGTGGCCTTGCCACAAATACGATGTCAACTACATGATCATACATGGCAATATGACAACGATGAAGCATGTCATAGTAAACGGAACGATGGAAAGTTGCATGGCAATATATCTCGGAATGGCTATGGAAATGCCATAATAGGTAGGAATGGTGGCTGTTTTGAGGAAGGTATATGGTGGGTGCATGGTACCGGCAAAAGTTGTGTGGTACAAGACAGGCTAGCAATGGTGGAAGGGTGAGAGTGCGTATAATCCGTGGACTCAACATTAGTCATAAATAACTCACATACATATTGAAAAAATCTGCAAGTCATCAAAACAAAGTACTACATAAATTCTCCTAGGGGAAGGGTTGGTAGGAGTTCACCATCGCGCGGCCCCGACCTCCACACAAAGGATGACAATCAATGAAATACCTCATGTTTCAAATTTGTCACACAACGGTCACCATACGTGCATGCTACGGGACTTGCAAACCTCAACACAAGTATTTCTCAAATTCACAACTACTCTACTAGCATGACTCTAATATCACCATCCTCATATCTCAAAACAATCATCAAGTATCAAACTTCTCATAATATTCAATGCACTTTATATGAAAGTTTTTATTATACCCATCTTGGATGCCTATCATATTAGGACTAATTTTATAACCAAAGCAAATTGCCATGCTGTTCTAAAAGACTCTCAAAATAATATAAGCTAAGCATGAGAGATCAATAATTTCTATAAAATAAAACCACCACCGTGCTCTAAAAAGATATAAGTGAAGCACTAGAGCAAAACTATCTAGCTCAAAAGATATAAGTGAAGCACATAGAGTATTCTAATAAATTCCGATTCATCTGTATCTCTCTCAAAAGGTGTGTACAGCAAGGATGATTGTGGTAAACTAAAAAGCAAAGACTCAAATCATACATGACGCTCCAAGCAAAACACATATCATGTGGTGAATAAAAATATAGTCTCAAGTAAAGTTACCGATAGACGAAGACAAAAGAGGGGAATGCTTTCCCGGGGCATCCCCAAGCTTAGGCTTTTGGTTGTCCTTGAATTTTACCTTGGGATGCCTTGGGCATCCCCAATCTTAGGCTCTTTCCACTCTTTGTTCCGTAGTCCATCAAATCCTTACCCAAAAACTTGAAAACTTCACAACACAAAACTTAGCAAAAAATCTCGTGAACTCCGTTAGTATAAGAAAACAAACCACCGCTTGGAGGTACTGTAATGAACTCATTCTTTATTTATATTGGAGTTAAACCTACTGTATTCCAACTTCTCTATGATTCTTTCCCCCCGATACTACTCATAGATTCATCAAATTAAGCAAACAACACACGAAAAATAGAATCTATCAAAAACAGAACAGTGTGTAGCATTCTGTAACTTTCGAATACTTTTGTAACTCTAAAAAAATTAAATAAATTGGTGGACGTGAGGAAATTTTCTATTAATCATCTGCAAAAATAATCAACTTAAAAGAAATCTCCAGTAAAAAATGGCAGCAAATCTCGTGAGCACAAAAGTTTCTGTTTTTTACAGCAAGATCACAAAGACTTCACCCAAGTCTTCCCAAAGGTTCCACTTGGCACCAACACTAATTAAAACACAAAACCACATCTAAACAGAAGCTAGATGAATTATTTATTACTAAACATAAGTAAAAGCAAAGAAAATAGAATTGTGTTGCCTCCCAACAAGCGATGTCGTTTAACGCCCCTAGCGAGGCATGATACAAGAATAGATCTTGGTATTGCCATCTTTGGTAGGCAATCCATAAGTGGCTCTCATAATAGATTCATAAGATAATTTGATTTTCTTTCTAGGAAAGTGTTCCATGCCTTTCCTTAACGGAAACTGGAATCTAATATTTCCTTCCTTCATATCAATAATTGCACCAATCGTTCTAAGGAAAGGTCTACCAAGAATAATAGGACATGTAGGATTGCAATCTATATCAAGAATGATGAAATCTACGGGCACATAATTCCTATTTTCAACAATAAGAACATCATTAATCCTTCCCATAGGTTTCGGAATGGTAGAATCCGCAAGATGCAAATTTAAAGAACAATCATCAAATTCGTGGAAACCTAGCACCCAAATCACACAAAGCATAGCATTCATGATCTTTAATCTTAATTTTAATAGTAGGTTCCCACTCATCATAAAGTTTTCTAGGGATGGAAACTTCTAATTCAAGTTTTTCTTCATAAGATTGCATTAAAGCATCCACTATGTGTTTGGTAAAAGCTTTATTTTGACTATAAGCATGAGGAGAATTTAGCACGGATTGCAACAAGGAAATACAATCTATCAAAGAGCATTTATCATAATTAAATCCCTTGAAATCCAAAATAGTGGGTTCATTGCTATGTAAAGTTTTGACCACTTCAATCCCACTTTTAACAGTTTTAGCATCAAGATCTAAAAACTCTGAATCATTGGGACGCCTTTTAACTAAAGTTGACTCATCTCCAGTCCCATATTTATCAAGATTCATATTATAAACAATGATTTAATAGGAGACGTCAATTACTTTTAGATCTTCATCTTTACTATCATGAAAACTAGAAGAACACGCTTTCACCAAGCAATCTCTTTTAGCACG
The DNA here is from genome assembly GCA_902687465.1 of Secale cereale. Lineage (NCBI taxonomy): Eukaryota > Viridiplantae > Streptophyta > Magnoliopsida > Poales > Poaceae > Secale > Secale cereale. The sequence goes on from LR738711.1 coordinate 756,611,396, forward strand.
CATCCTAGCGGTTCATCTTTGCACTCATCGATGGAAATTCTCATGGCTTTGAGAGACGCATTGATATCACGCTTAGGTAGAATAGATCTAAGTTCCAAAGAATCAACATCAAGAGAAATTCTATCCACGTTCCTAGCCAACTCATCAGTCTTAAGCAATTTTTCTTCAAGCAAAGCATTGAAATTCTTTTGCGAATTCATAATTTTTTAACACTAGTCTCAAAATTAGAGGGCATCTTATTAAAAATTTCATAAGAGTTGTCGTAGGAACTACCATAATTATTAGAGGAATTACTTGGGAAAGGCCTAGAATTAAAGTTTCCTCTATATGCGTTGTTACCAAAATTATTCCTACCAACAAAATTCACACCCAAAGATTCATTATTATTCTCAATCAATGTGGATAAAGGCATATCATTAGGATCAAAAGACACACTCTTAGTAGCAAATAATTTCAAAAGTTCATCCATCTTTCCACTCAAAACAATAATCTCTTCAATAGCATGTATTTTTTTAGTAGTAGATCTTTCGGTGTGCCATTGAGAGTAATTAGCCATAATATTATCTAGGAGTTTAGTAGCTTCTCCTAAAGTGATTTCCATGAAAGTGCCCCCCGTGGCCGAATCTAAAAGATTTCTAGAAGCAAAATTCAATCCAGCATAAAAGTTTTGTATAATCATCAATAAGTTCAAACCATGTGTAGGGCAATTATGTATCATTAATTTCATCCTCTCCCAAGCTTCTGCAACATGCTCATGATCAAGTTGCTTAAAATTCATGATATCGTTTCTAAGAGAAATAATCTTAGCGGGAGGAAAATACTTATAGATAAAGGCATCTTTGCACTTATTCCATGAATCAATACTATTTCTAGGCAAAGAACAGAACCAAGTTTTAGCACGATCTCTAAGCGAAAACGGAAATAGCTTCAATTTAACAATATCATTATCCGTATCTCTCTTATTTTGCATATCGCACAGATCAACAAAGTTGTTTAGATGGGTAGCGGCATCTTCACTAGGAAGGCCAGAAAATTGATCTTTCGTAACAAGGTTTAACAGAGCAACATTGATTTCACAAGATTCAGCATCGGTAATAGGAGCAATCAGAGTGCTAATAAAATCATTATTGTTGGTATTGGAAAAGTCACACAAGTTAGTATTATCTTGAGCCATAGTGACGAACAAGCAATCCAACACACAAGCAAACAAGAAGCAAGCGAAAAGAGGCGAACGGAAAAAGGGCGAATAAAACGACAAAGCTGAAGTGGGGGAGAGGAAAACGAGAGGCAAATGGCAAATAATGTAATGTGAGGGATAAGAGTTTGTGATGGGTACTTGGTATATGACTTTTGTGTAGATCTCCCTGGCAACGGAGCCAGAAATTCTTCTTGCTACCTCTTGATCTTGCGTTGTTTTTCCCTTGAAGACGAAAGGGTGATGCAGCATAGTGCTACTTCTCGAGCTTGCGTTGTATTCCCTCGAAGAGGAAAGGGAGATGCAGCATAGTAGCATAAGTATTTCCCTCAGTTTTTGAGAACCAATGTATCAATCCAGTAGGAGACCACGCGCGAGTCCCTCGCACCTGCACAAATAAATAAGAACTTCGCAGCCAACGCGATAAGGGGTTGTCAATCCCTTTACGGTCACTTACGAAAGTGAGATATGATAGAGATGATAGTTTATATTTTTGGTATTTTGATTTATAAGAACAGAAAATAAAAGCGATAAAAGTAAAATAGATGTAGATTGATATGTTGAGAATAGACCCGGGGGCCATAGTGTTCTCTAGTGGCTTCTCTCATGATAGTGATATTCTACGGCGGATAATCAAATTACTGTCGAGCAATTGATAGAAAAGTGAATAATTATGAGACTATCTAGGCATGATCATTGTATATAGGCATCACGTCCGAGACAAGTAGACCGACTCCTGCCTACATCTACTACTATTACTCCACACATCGACCGTTATCCAGCATGCATCTAGTGTATTGAGTTCATAATAATAGAGTAACGCCTTAAGCAAGATGACATGATGTAGAGGGATAAACTCAAGCAATATGATATAAACCCCATCTTTTTATCCTCGATGGAAACAATACAATACGTGCCTTGCTGCCCCTACTTTCACTGGGAAAGGACACCGCAAGATTGAACCCAAAGCCAATCACTTCTCCCATTGCAAGAACTATAGATCTAGTAGGCCAAACCAAACAAATAATTCGAAGAGACTTGCAAGGATATTATGAGCACACATAAAAAGTTCAGAGAAGAACCAAATATTTCTCATAGATAATCTTGATCATAAACTCACAATTCATCGGATCTCGACAAACACACCGCAAAAAGAGATTACATCGAATAGATCTCCTCGAAGATCGAGGAGAACTTTGTATTGAGATCCAGAGAGAGAAGAAGCCATCTAGATACTAGCTATGGACCCGAAGGTCTGTGGTAAACTACTCACAACTCATGGTGAGGGCGATGATGATGATGATGATGAACTCCATGATGGACCCCCCTCCGGTGGAGCTCCGGAACAGGCTCCAAGATGGGATCTCACGGGAACAGAAGGTTACAGCGGTGGAATTAGGGTTTTCTCTCTGTTTTCGAAGGTTTCGGGGTACGTAGACTTATATAGGAGGAAGGAGGACACCGGGGGGGTGCTCGAGGGGCCCACGAGGAAGGGGGCGCCCCCCCCACCCTCGTGGACACCCCGAGGCTCCCCTGACGTGGTTCTCAAGTTCCCTCTGCATGATTTTCTCCAAAAATATCTCTCGCGAAGGTTTCATTCCGTTTGGACTCCGTTTGATATTCTTTTTCTGCAAAACCCTGAAACAGGCAAAAAACAACAATCTGGACTGGGCCTTTGGGTTAGTAGGTTAGTCCCAAAAATGATATAAAAGTGTATGATAAAGCCCATTAAACATCCAAGACTTCATAAATAATAGCATGGAACAATCAAAAATTATAGATACCTTGGAGACGTATCAAGCATCCCCAACCTTAATTCCTGCTCGTCCCCGAGTAGGTAAATGATAAAAACAGAATTTTTGATGTGGAATGCTAACCAATATAGTTTTTCAATGTAATTCTCTTAATTGTGGCTTGAATGTTCAGATCTAAAAGATTCTAGGCAAAAGTCTATATTGACATAAGAAATAACAATACTTCAAGCATACTAACAAAGCAATCATGTCTTCTCAAAATACTATGGCTAAAGAAAGTTATCCCTACAAAATCATATAGTATGGCTATGCTCCCTCTTCATCACACAAAATATTCATATCATGCACAACCCCGATTTCAGCCAAGCATTTGTTGTCATACTCTATTCTTTCAAACCTTTCAACTTTCATGCAATACATGAGTGTGAGCCATGGACATGGCACTATGGGTGGAATAGAGGTGGTTGTGGAGAAGACAAAAAGGAGGGAGATAGTCTCACATCGACTAGGCATATCAACAGGCTATGGAGATGCCCATCAATAGATATCAATGTGAGTGAGTAGGGATTGCCATGCAACGGATGCACTAGAGCGAAGTATGAATGAAAGCTCAAAAAAAGAAACTAGTGGGTGTGCATCCAACTTGCTTGCTCACGAAGACCTAGGGCATTTGAGGAAGCCCATCGTTGGAATATACAAGCCAAGTTCTATAACGAAAAATTCCCACTAGTATATAAAGTGACAAAGCATGAGACTCTCTACAATGAAAAACATGATGCTACCTTGAAGCACAAGTGTGGAAAAAGATAGTAGCAATTGTCCCCTTTTTTGGGGACTTTCATTTTTTTCTTTGGCCTTTCCCCTTTTTTTCTTTTTTTTGCGGAGGGGCTTTATAGATTTAGCCTTTCCTCCCATGGGACAATGCTCTAATAATGATGATAATCACACTTCCATTACAACTCAATATTACAACTCGATACTACAACAAAGTATGACTCTATATGAATGCCTCCGGCGGTGTACCGGTATGTGCAATGAAACAAGAGTGACATGTATGAAAAGTTATGCATGGTGGCCTTGCCACAAATACGATGTCAACTACATGATCATGCATGGCAATATGACAATATGATGCGTGTCATATGAACGGAACGGTGGAAAGTTGCATGGCAATATATCTCGGAATGGCTATGGAAATGCCATGATAGGTGGGTATGGTGGCTGTTTTGAGGAATAATATGGTGGCTGTTTTGAGGAAGGATATATAGTGGGTTTATGGTACCGACGAAAGTTGCACGGTACAAGAGAGGCTAGCAATGGTGGAAGGGTGAGAGTGCATATAATCCATGGACTCAACATTAGTCATGCGAACTCATATACTTATTGCAAAAATCTATGAGTCATCAATACAAAGCAATCAACGCATGCTCCTAGGGGGGAGGTTGGTAAAGGTTAACCATCGCGCGCCCCCGACCTCCACACAAAGGTTGGCACTTTACAAATATTTCATGCTCTAACTTCGTCACATAGCGGTTCACCATACGTGCATGCTACGGGAATCACTAACCTTAACACAAGTATTTCTTAATTTCATAATAACTCCACTAGAATGACTCTAATATCACTATCCACATATCTCAAAACAATTATCAAGCATCCAACATCTCATCATATTCAATGCACTTAGTGTGATTTTTTTTACTACATTGACATTGGATGTCTATCATGTGAAGACTAGTTTTATTAGCCTAAACACATTACCATGCTGTTTTAATAGAATCTTAAATAGATATAAGTGAAGCATGAGAGTTCAACAATTTCTGCAAAATATTACCACCACCATGCTCTAAAAGATATAAGTGAAGCACTAGAGCAAAAACTATTCAACTCAAAAGATATAAGTGAAGCACATAGAGTGTTCTTACAATTCCTAGGCCATATTTAACTCTCTCAAATAGGTGTGTCCAGAAAGGATGATTTTGACAAACTAAAAAGCAAAGACTCAAATTATACAAGACGCTCCAAGCAAAACACATATCATGTGGTGAATAAAAATATAGCTCCAAGTATAGTTACCGATGGATGAAGACGAAAGAGGGGATGCCTTACCGGGGCATCCCCAAGCTTAGGCTTTTGACTATACTTGAGTTTTACTTGGGGTGCCATGGGAATCCCCAAGCTTAGGCGTTTTCTACTCTTTGTTCCATAGTCCATCAAAGCAATACTCAAAACTTGAAAACTTCACAACACAAAACTTAGACAAAAATTCTCGTGAGCTCCGTTAGTATAAGAAAGCAAACCACTACTCAAGGGTACTGCAATGAATTCATTCTTTGTTTATATTGGTGTTAAACCTTCTGTATTCCAACTTCTCTATGGTTCATACCTCCAAATATTACTCATAGATGCATTGAAATAAGCAAACAACACACGAAAAACAGAATCTGTCAAAAACAGAACAGTCTGTAGTAATTTGCAGGTTTTGCATACTTATGTAACTCCAAAAAATTCAAACTAAATTGGTAAATTCTAGGAATTTGTCTATGAATCATCTTCAAAAATAATCAACTAAATAGCGCGCTCCAGGAAAATCTGACGACCATTCTAGTGAGCGCTAACGATTCTGTTTTTCGCAGCAAGATCACATAAACTTCACACAAGTCTTCCCAACGGTTCTACTTGGCACAAACACTAAACAAAACATGAAACCACATCTAAACAGAGGCTAGATGCAATATTTATTTCCTAACAGCAACAAAAACAAAAACAAAATATAAAATTGGGTTGCCTCCCAACAAGCGCTATCGTTTTACGCCCCTAGCTAGGCACGATACAAGATAAATCTAGGTATTGCCATCTTTGGAAGGCAATTCTTTGATTAAGCACCTATGATTCTTAGGCACTTCTTTGTCCCTATTAATAATCAAACTCTTCGGCAAGAAAAGAAATTCTAAGGTGTCAAAAGGGTCTCTTGCAAAAGTAAGAAAATTAGGGTGAACACTTATGGATTTGAGATCCGCAATTCTAGATGTTTCACCCTTGTCTTTAGGGACATACATGAACTTGGATAATTTAGTGGTAGAGGTATTTGGAGTAGTTTTTATAGCGGAAAGAGCATAACCCATATTAGTGATAACATCCTCAAACTTATTGATTCTAGTAGAATCCTGATCTAGCTTTTCTTTAACTATGGGCTCCTTTTCCTTAAGATTTTTCAGAATAACTCCTACCTTAGATCCATATTGGGTGATTTCATTATGGATTTTTCTATCCAAGTTCTCTACCAGTTCTACTGTAGCAACTCTGTTTTCAATGATTTTTAACCTTTGCATAACATGCTCCAAAGTTAAAACGGTCCCATTAACCATAGGAGGTGGTGAGCCAAATAATTCAGTCATAGCATTATAAGAATCAAAGGTGTGGCTACCCAAGAAATTCCCTCCGGTAATGGTATCTAAGATAAATCTATTCCACGGAGTTATGCCAACATAAAAATTGCGGAGAAGCACGAAAGTGGAAAGCTTCCTAATAGATCTATTTTGAGCATTGCAAATTCTATACCAGGCATCTTTTAAGTTTTCTTCCTCCCTTTGTTTAAAGTTGAGGACCTCACTCTCGGGAGTGTTGATAATGATAGGTGTGCTAGACATGATGACAAGCAAGCAAGCAGCACACAAGCAAACAAGAAGCAAGCGAACGATAAACACACGGCGGAAGAAGGGAAAATAAAACGGCAAGGGTGAAGTGGGGGAGAGGAAAACGAGAGGCAAATAAATGTAATGCGAAGGGTAAGGGTCTGTGATAGGTACTTGGTATATGACTTTTGTGTAAGCCTCCCCGGCAACGGCGCCATAAATTCTTCTTGCTACTTCTCGAGCTTGCGTTGTATTCCCTCGAAGAGGAAAGGGAGATGCAGCACAGTAGCATAAGTATTTCCCTCAGTTTTTGAGAACCAAGGTATCAATCCAGTAGGAGACCACGCGCGAGTCCCTCGCACCTGCACAAACAAATAAGAACTTCGCAGCCAACACGATAAGGGGTTCTCAATCCCTTTACGGTCACTTACGAAAGTGAGATCTAATAGAGATGATAGTTTATATTTTTGGTATTTTGATTTATAAGAACAGAAAATAAAAGCGATAAAAGTAAAGTAGATGTAGATTGATATGTTGAGAATGGACCCGGGGGCCATAGTGTTCTCTAGTGGCTTCTCTCATGATAGCGTTATTCTACGACGGGTAAACAAATTACTGTCGAGCAATTGATAGAAAAACGAATAATTATGAGACTATCTAGGCATGATCATTGTATATAGGCATCACGTCCGAGACAAGTAGACCGACTCCTGCCTGCATCTACTACTATTACTCCACACATCGACCACTATCCACCATGCATCTAGTGTATTGAGTTCATAAGAACAGAGTAACGCCTTAAGCAAGATGACATGATGTAGAGGGATAAACTCAAGCAATATGATATAAACCCCATCTTTTTATCCTCGATGGCAACAATACAATACGTGCCTTGCTGCCCCTATTGTCACTGGGAAAGGACACCACAAGATTGAACCCAAAGCCAAGCACTTCTCCCATTGCAAGAACTATAGATCTAGTAGGCCAAACCAAACCAATAATTCGAAGAGACTTGCAAGGATATTATAAGCACACATAAAAAGTTCAGAGAGGAACCAAATATTTCTCATAGATAATCTTGATCATAAACTCACAATTCATCGGATCTCGACAAACACACCGCAAAAGAGATTACATCGAATAGATCTCCTTGAAGACCGAGGAGAACTTTGTATTGAGATCCAGAGAGAGAGAGAAGAAGCCATCTAGATACTAGCTATGGACCCGAAGGTCTATGGTAAACTACTCACAACTCATGGTGAGGGTGATGATGATGATGATGAAGAAGAACTCCGTGATGGATCTGTTGGAAATATGCCCTAGAGGCAATAATAAAATGGTTATTATTATATTTCCTTGTTCATGATAATTGTCTGTTATTCATGCTTGAATTGTATTATCCGGAAATAGTGATACATGTGTGAATACATAGACCACAACATGTCCCTGGTAAACCTCTAGTTACTAGCTCGTTGATCAACAGATGGTTACGGTTTCCTGACCATGGACATTAGATGTCATTGATAATGGGATCACATCATTAGGAGAATGATGTGATGGACAAGACCCAATCCTAAGCCTAGCACAAGATCGTGTAGTTCGTAATGCCGAAGCTTTTCCAATGTCAAGTATCTTTTCCTTAGACCATGAGGTTGTGCAATTCCCGGATACCGTAGGAATACTTTGGGTGTGCCAAACGTCACAACGTAACTGGGTGGCTATAAAGGTACGTAACGGGTATCTCCAAAAGTATCTGTTGAGTTGGCACGAACCGAGACTGGGATTTGTCACTCCATATGACGGAGAGGTATCTCTGGGCCCACTCGGTAAGACATCATCATAATGAGCTCAATGTGACTAAGGAGTTGGTCACGGGATGATGTATTACGGAACGAGTAAAGAGACTTGCCGTGACGAGATTGAACAAGGTATCGGTATACCGACGATCGAATCTCGGGCAAGTACTATACCGATAGACAAAGGGAATTGTATACGGGATTGATTGAATCCTTGACATCGTGGTTCATCCGATAAGATTATCGAGGAACATGTAGGAACAAACATGGATATCCAGATCCCGTTGTTGGTTATTGACCGGAGAGTCGTCTCGGTCATGTCTACGTGTCTCCCGAACCCGTAGGGTCTACACACTTAAGGTTCGGTGACGCTAGGGTTGTAGAGATATATGCACACGGTAACCCGAATGTTGTTAGGAGTCCCGGATGAGATTTTGGACGTCACGAGGAGTTCCGGAATGGTCCGGAGGTACAGAATTATATATAGGAAGTCCAGTTTCGGCCATCGAGAGAGTTTCGGGGGTCACCAGTAGTGTACCGGGACCACAGGAAGGGTCCCGGGGGTCCACGGGGTGGGGCCACCTATCCCGGAGGGCCCCATGGGCTGAAAGGGGAAGGGAACCAGCCCATAGTGGGCTGGTGCGCCCCCCTTGGGCCCCCCTGCGCCTAGGGTTGGAAACCCTAGGGGTGGGGGCGCCCCACATGCTTGGGGGGCAAGCCTCCCCCTTGGCCGCCGCCCCCCCTAGGAGATTGGATCTCCTAGGGCCGGCGCCCCTTGGACCCCCTATATATAGTGGGGGGAGGGAGGGCAGCCGCACCCTTGCCCCTGGCGCCTCCCTCTCCCTCCCGTTACACCTCTCCCTCCTCCCGCAGCGCTTGCCGAAGCCCTGCAGAAATACCGTTGCATCCACCACCACGCCGCCGTGCTGCTGGATCTCCATCAACCTCTCCTCCCCCCTTGCTGGATCAAGAAGGAGGAGACGTCGTTGTACCGTACGTGTGTTGAACGCGGAGGTGCCGTCTGTTCGGCGCTGGGATCATCGGTGATTTGGATCACGACGAGTACGACTCCATCATCCACGTTCTCTTGAACGCTTCCGCTCGCGATCTACAAGGGTATGTAGATGCACTCCTTTGTCCCTCATTGCTAGATGACTCCTTAGATTGATCTTGGTGAAGCGTAGATTTTTTTTGAATTCTGCTACGTTCCCCTACAGTGGCATCTGAGCTAGGTCTATGCGTAGTATCCTGCACGAGTAGAACACAAAGCAGTTGTGGGCGTAGATTTGTTCAATTATCTTACCGCTACTAGTCTTATCTTGATTCGGCGGCATCGTGGGATGAAGCGGCTAGGACAGACCTTACACGTACGCTTACGTGAGACAGGTTCCATCGACTGACATGCACTAGTTGCATAAGGTGGCTAGCGGGTGACAGTATCTCCCACTTTAGTTGGATCGGATTCGATGAAAAGGGTCCTTATGAAGGGTAAATAGAAATTGGCATATCACGTTGTGGTTTTGGCGTAGGTAAGAAACGTTCTTGCTAGAAACCTATAGTAGCTACGTAAAACTTGCAACAACAATTAGAGGACGTCTAACTTGTTCTTGCAGCATGTGTCGTGTGATGTGATATGGCCAAAAGATGTGATGAATGATACATGTGATGTATGAGATTGAGCATGTTCTTGTAATAGGAATCATGACTTGCATGTCGATGAGTATGACAACCGGCAGGAGCCATAGGAGTTATCTTATTTATTGTATGACATGCGTGTCACTGAATAACGCCATGTAATTAATTTACTTTATTGCTAAACGTTAGCCATAGTAGTAGAAGTAATGTTTGGCGAGACGACTTCATGAAGACACGATGATGGAGATCATGATGATGGAGATCATGGTGTCATGCCGGTGACGATGATGATCATGGAGCCCCGAAGATGAAGATCAAAGGAGCAAGATGATATTGGCCATATCATGTCACTATTTGATTGCATGTGATGTTTATCATGTTTATTACATCTTATTTTCTTAGAACGACGATAGTAAGTAAGATGATCTCTCACTAAAATTTCAAGAATTGTGTTCCCCCTAACTGTGCACAGTTGCTAAGGATCGTTGTTCCGAAGCACCACGTGATGATCGGGTGTGATAGGCTCTAACGTTCGCATACAATGGGTGTAAGCCAGATTTACACACGTAATACACTTAGGGTTCACTTGACGAGCCTAGCATGTACAGACATGGCCTCGGAACACGGAAGACCGAAAGGTCGAACATGAGTCGTATAGAAGATACGATCAACATGAAGATGTTCACCGTTGATGACTAGTCTGTCTCACGTGATGATCGGACACGGCCTAGTCGATTCGGATCGTGTATCACTTAGATGACTAGAGAGATGTCAATCTGAGTGGGAGTTCATTAAAATTGTTTAGATGAACTTAATTGTCATGAACTTAGTTCAAAATCTTTACAATATGTCTTGTAGATCCAATGGCACACGCTCATGTTGCCCTCAACTTCAACGCGTTTCTAGAGAAAATCAAACTGAAAGACGATGGTAGCAACTATATGGATTGGGTCCATAACCTGAGGAATATCCTCATAGCTGCCAAGAAATCATATGTCCTTGAAGCACTGCTAGGTGATGCACCCGTTTTCTCGGCAGCCCAAGACGTTATGAACGCCTCGCAGTGACATTGTGATGATTACTCCCTGGTTCAGTGCAGCATGCGTTACAGCTTAGAATCGGGGCTCCAAAAGCGTTTTGAGCACCACGGAGAATATGAGATGTTCCAAGAGCTGAAAATGGTTTTCCAAGCTCATGCCCGAGTCGAGAGATATGACGTCTCCGATGCATTCTACAGTTGTAAGATGGAGGAGAATAGTTCTGTCATCGAGCACATACTCAAATTGTCTGGGTTGCACAATCGCTTGTCTCAGTTGGGAATTAATCTCCCGGACGAAGCGGTCGTTGACAGAATCCTTCAGTCGCTCCCACCTAGCTACAAGAGCTTCGTGATGAACTTCAATATGCAAGGGATGGAGAAGTCCATTCCCAAGGTATATTCAATGCTGAAATCAGCGGAGGTGGATATCAAGAAAGAACATCAAGTGTTGATGGTGAATAAAACCACTAAGTTCAAGAAAGGCAAGGGTAAGAAGAACTTCAAGACGGACGGCAAAGGAGTTGCCGCGCCCGGTAAGCTAGTTGCCGAGAAGAAGCCAAAGAATGGACCCAAGCCTGAAACTGAGTGCTTTCATTGCAAGGGAACGGGTCACTGGAAGCGGAACTGCCCCAAATACTTAGCAGATAAGAAGGCCGACAACGTCAAAAGTATATATAATATACATGTTATTCATGTGCACCTTACCAGCGCTCGTAGTAGCTCCTGGGTATTTGATACCGGTGCAGTTGCTCATATTTGTAACTCAAAGCACGAAACTGCGGAATAAGCGGAGACTGGCAAAGGACGAGGTGACGATGCGCGTCGGGAATGGTTCCAAGGTCGATGTGATCGCCGTCGGCACGCTACCTCTACATCTACCCTCGGGATTAGTTTTAAACCTTAATAATTGTTATTTAGTACCAGCTTTGAGCATGAACATTGTATCTGGATCTCGTTTAATGCGAGATGGCTACTCATTTAAATCCGAGAATAATGGTTGTTCTATTTATATGAGAGATATGTTTAATGGTCATGCCCCGCTGGTCAATGGTTTATTCTTGATGAATCTCGAACGTGATGTTACACATTTTCATAGTGTGAATGCCAAAAGATGTAAAGTTGATAATGATAGTCCCACATACTTGTGGCATTGCCGCCTTGGTCATATTGGTGTCAAACGTATGAAGAAGCTCCATGCAGATGGACTTTTGGAATCTCTTGATTATGAATCATTTGACACGTGCGAACCATGCCTCTTGGGAAAGATGACCAAGACCCCGTTCTCCGGAACAATGGAGCGAGCGACCAACTTATTGGAAATCATACATACCAATGTGTGCGGTCCAATGAGTGTTGAAGCTCGCGGAGGCTATCGTTATGTTCTCACCCTCACGGATGACTTAAGTAGATATGGGTATGTCTACTTCATGAAACACAAGTCTGAGACCTTTGAAAAGTTCAAGGAATTTCAGAATGAGGTCGAGAATCAACGTGACAGAAAAATAAAGTTCTTACGATCGGATCGTGGAGGTGAGTATTTAAGTCACGAATTTGGCACGCACCTAAGGAACTATGGAATTGTTTCACAATTGACACCGCCTGGAACACCTCAGCGTAATGGTGTGTCCGAACGTCGTAATCGTACTCTGTTGGACATGGCGCGATCTATGATGTCTCTTACCGACTTACCGCTATCTTTTTGGGGTTATGCTTTAGAGACTGCCGCATTCACTTTAAATAGGGCTCCGTCTAAATCCGTTGAGACGACACCGTATGAACTTTGGTTTGGCAAGAAACCTAAGCTGTCGTTTCTAGAAGTTTGGGGTTGCGATGCTTATGTCAAGGAACTTCAACCTGAAAAGCTCGAACCCAAATCGGAAAAATGCGTCTTCATAGGATACCAAAGGAAACTATGGGTACACCTTCTACCTCAGATCTGAAGGCAAGGTCTTCGTTGCCAAGAATGGATCCTTTCTGGAGAAAGAGTTTCTCTCGAAAGAAGTGAGTGTGAGGAAAGTGGAACTTGATGAGGTGACAGTCACCCCTTCCGAACCGGAAAGTAGCGCAACGCAGGAAGCCGTTCCTGAGGTGCCTGCACCAACTAGGGAGGAAGTTGATGATGATGATCATGAAGCTTCAGATCAAGTTACTACTGAACTTCGAAGGTCCACAAGGACACGTTCCGCACCAGAGTGGTACGGCAACCCTGTCATGGAAATCATGTTGTTAGCCAACGGTGAACCTTCGAACTATGAAGAAGCGATGGCGGGCCCAGATTCCAACAAATGGCTTGAAGCCATGAAATCCGAGATAGGATCCATGTATGAAAACAAAGTATGGACTTTGGTGGACTTGCCCGATGATCGGCACGCCATAGAAAATAAATGGATATTTAAGAAGAAGACTGACGCGGATGGTAATGTGACCATCTATAAGGCTCGACTTGTCGCTAAAGGTTATCGACAAGTTCAAGGGATTGACTACGATGAGACTTTCTCTCCCGTAGCGATGCTGAAGTCCGTCCGAATCATGTTAGCAATTGCCGCATTCTATGATTATGAGATATGGCAAATGGACGTCAAAACGGCATTCCAATATGTCTTCCTCAAGGAAGAACTATATATGATGCAGCCAGAAGGTTTTGTAGATCCTATGAATGCTAACAAGGTATGCAAGCTCCAACGCTCAATCTATGGGCTAGTGCAAGCATCTCGGAGTTGGAATATTCGCTTTAATGATGTGATCAAAGCGTTTGGATTCATACAGACTTGGGGAGAAGTATGTATTTACAAGAAAGTGAGTGGGAGCTTTGTAGCATTTCTCATATTGTATGTGGATGATATATTGCTGATGGGAAATGATGTAGAATTCTTGGAAAGCATAAAGGCCTACTTGAATAAGAGTTTTTCAATGAAGGACCTTGGAGAAGCTGCTTACATATTAGGCATCAAGATCTATAGAGATAGATCGAGACGCCTCATTGGTCTTTCACAAAGCACATACCTTGATAATATATTGAAGAAGTTCGATATGGATCAGTCCAAGAAAGGGTTCTTGCCTGTATTGCAAGGTATGAGATTGAGCACGGCTCAATCCCCGACCACGGCAGAAGATAGAGAAAAGATGAGTGTCATCCCCTATGCCTCAACCATAGGTTCTATTATGTATGCCATGCTGTGTACCAGACCTGATGTGAACCTTGCCATAAGTTTGGTAGGGAGGTACCAAAGTGATCCCGGTATGGAACACTGGATAGCGGTCAAGAACATCCTGAAGTACCTGAAAAGGACTAAGGATATGTTTCTCGTTTATGGAGGTGATGAAGAGCTCGTCGTAAAGGGTTACTCGATTCTAGCTTCGACACAGATCGGGATGACTCCAAGTCACAAACCAGATACGTGTATATTTTGAATGGTGGGGCAGTCAGCTGGTGCAGTTGCAAGCAAAGCGTCGTGGCGCATTCTACATGTGAAGCGGAGTACATAGCTGCTTGCGAAGCAGCGCAGGAAGGAGTCTGGATGAAGGAGTTCATCACCGACCTAGGAGTCATTCCAAGCGCGTCGAGCCCGATGACTCTCTTCTGTGACAACACCGGATCTATTGCCATTGCCAAGGAGCCCAGGTTTCACAAGAAGACCAAGCACATCAAGCGTCGTTTCAACTCCATCCGGAATTATGTTCAAGATGGAGACATAGATATTTGTAAAGTGCATACGGATCTGAATGTCGCAGATCCGTTGACTAAACCTCTTCCACGAGCAGAACATGATCAACACCAGAACTCTATGGGTGTTCGATTCATCATAATGTAACTAGATTATTGACTCTAGTGCAAGTGGGAGACTGTCGGAAATATGCCCTAGAGGCAATAATAAAATGGTTATTATTATATTTCCTTGTTCATGATAATTGTCTGTTATTCATGGTTGAATTGTATTATCCGGAAATAGTGATACATGTGTGAATACATAGACCACAACGTGTCCTTGGTAAACCTCAAGTTACTAGCTCGTTGATCAACAGATGGTTACGGTTTCCTGACCATGGACATTAGATGTCATTGATAACGGGATCACATCGTTAGGAGAATGATGTGATGGACAAGACCCAATCCTAAGCCTAGCATAAGATCGTGTAGTTCGTAATGTTGTAGCTTTTCCAATGTCAAGTATCTTTTCCTTAGACCATAAGGTTGTGTAACTCCCGGATACCGTAGGAATACTTTGGGTGTGCCAAACGTCACAATGTAACTGGGTGGCTATAAAGGTACGCAATGGGTATCTCCAAAAGTATCTGTTGAGTTGGCACGAACCGAGACTCGGATTTGTCACTCCGTATGACGGACAGGTATCTCTGGGCCCACTCGGCAAGACATCATCATAATGAGCTCAATGTGACTAAGGAGTTGGTCACGGGATGATGTATTACGGAACGAGTAAAGAGACTTGCCGTGACGAGATTGAACAAGGTATCGGTATACCGACGATCGAATCTCGGGCAAGTACTATACCGATAGACAAAGGGAATTGTATACGGGATTGATTGAATCCTTGACATCGTGGTTCATCCGATGAGATCATCGAGGAACATGTAGGAACCAACATGGATATCCAGATCCCGCTGCTGGTTATTGACCGGAGAGTTGTCTCGGTCATGTCTACGTGTCTCCCGAACCCGTAGGGTCTACACACTTACGGTTCGGTGACGCTAGGGTTGTAGAGATATATGCACACGATAACCCGAATGTTGTTAGGAGTCCTGGATGAAATCCTGGACGTCACGAGGAGTTCTGGAATGGTCTGGAGGTAAATAATTATATATAGGAAGTCCAGTTTCGGCCATCGGGAGAGTTTCGGGGGTCACCGGTAGAGTACCGAGACCACTGGAAGGGTCCCGGGGGTCCACCGGGTGGGGCCACCTATCCCGGAGGGCCCCATGGGCTGAAAGGGGAAGGGAACCAGCCCATAGTGGGCTGGTGCGCCCCCCCCCTTGGGCCCCCTGCGCCTAGGGTTGGAAACGCTAGGGGTGGAGGGTGCCCCACATGCTTGGGGGGCAAGCCTCCCCCTTGGCCGCCGCCCCCTAGGATATTGGATCTCCTAGGGCCGGCGCCCCCGCTGGACCCCTATATATAGTGGGGGGTAGGGAGGGCAGCCGCACCCTTGCCCCTGGCGCCTCCCTCTCCCTCCCGTTACACCTCTCCCTCCTCCCGCAGCGCTTCGCGAAGCCCTGGAGAAATATTGTTGCATCCACCACCACGCCGTCATGCTGCTGGATCTCCACCAGCCTCTCCTCCCCCCTTGCTGGATCAAGAAGGAGGAGACGTCGCTGTACCGTACGTGTGTTGAATGCGGAGGTGCCGTCCGTTCGGCGCTGGGATCATCGGTGATTTGGATCAGGACGAGTACGACTCCATCATCCACGTTCTCTTGAACGCTTCCGCTCGCAATCTACAAGGGTATGTAGATGCACTCCTTTCTCCCTCGTTGCTAGATGACTCCTTAGATTGATCTTGGTGAAGCGTAGAATTTTTTTTGAATTCTGCTACGTTCCCCTACAGGATCCCCCTCTGGTGGAGCTCCGGAACAGGCTCCAAGATGGGATCTCACGAGAACAGAAGGTTACGGCGGTGGAATTAGGGTTTTCTCTCTGTTTTCGAAGGTTTCGTGGTACGTAGACTTATATAGGAGGAAGGAGGACACCGGGGGGGTGCTCGAGGGGCCCACCAGGCAGGGGCGCGCGCCCTGGGCAGGGGGCGCGCCCCCCACCCTCGTGGACACCCCGAGGCTCCCCTGACGTGGTTCTCAAGTTCCCTGTGCGTGATTTTCTCCAAAAATGTATCTCGCGAATGTTTCATTCCATTTGGACTCCGTTTGATATTATTTTTCTGCAAAACCCTGAAACAGGCAAAAAACAACAATCTGGACTGGCCCTTTGGGTTAGTAGGTTAGTCCCAAAAATGATATAAAAGTGTATGATAAAGCCAATTAAACATCCAAGACTTCATAAATAATAGCATGGAACAATCAAAAATTATAGATACGTTGGAGACGTATCACATAGTAGCGTAAGTATTTCCCATCAGTTTTTGAGAACCAAGGTATCAATCCAGTAGGAGACTACACGCTAGTCCCTCGTACCTACACAAACAAATATGAACCTTGCAACCAACGCGATAAAGGGGTTGTCAATCCCTTCTCGGCCACTTGCAAAAGTGAGATCTGATAAAGATAATAAGATAAATATTTTTGGTATTTTGTTTTATAGATTCAAAGTAAAGATTGCAAAATAAAAGTAAAGTAATGATAAATAGTTGATGGAAGATTGATATGATGGAAGATAGACCCGGGGGCCATAGGTTTCACTAGTGGTTTCTCTCAAGATAGCAGATTTCTACGGTGGGTGAACAAATTACTATCGAGCAATTGATAGAAAAGCGCATAGTTATGAGAATATCTAGGCATGATCATTGTATATAGGCATCACGTCCGTGACAAGTAGACCGAAATGATTCTACATCTACTACTATTACTCCACACATCGACCGCTATCCAACATGCATCTAGAGTATTAAGTTCATAAGAACAGAGTAACACTTTAAGCAAGATGACATGATGTAGAGGGATAAACCCATGCAGTATGATATAAACCCCATCTTTTTATCCTCGATGGCAACAATACAATACGTGCCTTGCTGCCCTTGCTGTCACTGGGAAAGGACACCGCAAGATTGAACCCAAAGCTAAGCACTTCTCCCATTGCAAGAAAGATCAATATAGTAGGCCAAACCAAACTGATAATTCGAAGAGACTTGCGAAGATATTTAAATCATGCATAAAATATTTTAGAGAAGAATCAAATATTGTAAATAGATAATCTTGATCATAAACCCACAATTCATCAGATCTCGACAAACACACCGCAAAAGGAATTACATCAAATAGATCTCCAAGAAGATCGAGGAGAACTTTGTATTGAGATCCAAAGAGAGAGAGAAGAAGTCATCTAGCTAATAACTATGGATCCGAAGGTCTGTGGTAAACTACTCACAACTCATCGGAGAGTCTATGGTGTTGATGTAGAAGCCCTCCGTGATCGATTCCCCATCCGATGGAGCTCCGGAACAGGCCCCAAGATGGGATCTCATGGGTACAGAAGGTTGTGGCGGTGGAATTAGGGTTTCGTGATGCTCTCGAATGTTTTCGGGGAACATGAATATATATAGAAGGAAGAGGCATGTCGGTGGAGCTACGGGGGGCCCACGAGGGTGGGGGCGCGCCCTCTGCCTCGTGGCCACCCCGTGGCTTCCCTGGCGTGTACTCCAAGTCTTTTGGGTTGCATTTGTTCCAAAAACGATCCTCCCGACAGTTTCATTCCATTTGGACTCCGTTTGATATTCCTTTTCTACAAAACACTGAAATAGGCAAAAAACAGCAATTTGCACTGGGCCTTGGGTTAGTAGGTTAGTCCCAAAAATAATATAAAAGTGTATAATAAAGCCCATTAAACATCCAAAACAGATAATATAATAACATGGAACAATAAAAAATTATAGATACGTTGAAGACGTATCATTCATCACGCATATCCTCCATGACTTGGTGACGCCGACCATCTTGGCCAAAGTCGCGGATGTTCTAGCATTAAGGCACCATCGGGGGCTGCTTGACCCTAGGACATGGGAAGTGCTTTGCACGTGGCGGGCGGCAGTACAAGAGCGGGTGCGACCGCGGATCTAAACAACCTCAACCGAGGACAGACTGGCCACGCCCGAAGGGGGTCCCTGAGGAGTGGAGTCTAACAGCTCGGACATGCGCGCGCACCTCGGTGATCCACCCCTCTAAGATTTCCCGGGTGCGGATCGCCTCGAGTTGGACTAGAGAGGGAGCTACCCCCCTGAACACAATGGCCGAATCATCAGCGACCTTCACAAGGTGGCCAAGCGGAGCTGATTCAAGCGCAGAGAATGAACATGCGGCGTTAGTAGGTGGGATGTCTGTGGTACTAGACTCGAGGTTCCGGGCCGCCACACGGAGCGCATCTCGCTTAGGAACGGGCAGAGCAGCATCGATCCGAGCACTACGACGGGACGTCGTCACCGAGACGAGCTCGACCGACCCCCCTAGGCTCCTAGCGTAGGCCATCGTTCGTGGGGGCAAGGAGGCCGCCACCGGAGTGGTAACCATCGAAGTTGCCCCCACAGAGACGGAAGTCGAGAAAGCAGAGGGCGGTGCGAGCGACGAGGATGCGTGCGGAGAGGTCGATGGAGACTGCAAACCTGATGGGGCCACAAGCAGAGGCGGGTCCAGGGGGCGGCGAATCCTTCCCAAAACACGCCGGAGATGGGGGAGCGTCCAGGCCAGGCGCCGGTGCCCCCGGGGGGCATGGCTGAAGAAGACGCGGGGTCACCGCCCATAAGCTGCAGCAGGGGTATAGGGCCGGAATCCAAGGCAGGGACGAGAGGCGTGCCGGTTGATGCCGCGTCAGGGGAGAAAGGAGAGTCGCTGGTAGAACCATCATACTCACGCTGGACATGTAGCTCTCCGCCCCCGAGCGCATCGGGGAGGCCAAGTCAGGGAGAGACAGGTCCCCCGGGTGCGCATCGGTAGCCGGATGAGATGCAGCCGGTGAACCGTACGAGAGCATGGGCGGGTGTGCCTGCCGCGGCTGGCTGACCTCCCGGGGGGGACAAGGTCGGGGGGGTCGAGAGCGGGGGAGCGGCTGTCCTCAGATAACATGAGCCTATTTTCTTTTTCAGAACCTGGTCACAAAGAATGAGTTTGAAACAAACCTTGTGTCATGTGTTATCGCACTCAGATATTGGAGCCTTGGAGAATGTAAAAGAAATGTTAAACGGATAGATATGGCCCCTCTAAACTTACTTGGATTGTTCATCGAAGGTCCGTGATTAATGGTACCCATGTACATTCAGTAGGGCGAGTTGGTCTTGCTATATTGCATTCATGCATAGTGTTGAAATTTCATCAAAAATACGTTCAAGCATGATATTTAAGATCAATTCTAGAAGGATGACCTGACACACCAGAACAAAAGAAAAACAGAAGATGACTAAAAAAATACATTGAACCAAATGTGCCTAACTGAATTTTATTTGGAAGTACTGAATTTTATTTGGAATCGTACGTGTTGGTATTCTTTGGTGTGGCTGGCCATTGCTAGCATGCATACATGTAGCCACATCTATGTGATGTATTAGTATTCTTTGGGTGTGGCTGGCCATTGCTAGAATGCATACATGTAGCCACATCTATGTGATGTCATGAGAATAGTGTCTTATGCAATCAAGTCACAGTTGTTTATCCTCTTCGGCTATCTTGCACTGCAGAATTGTTGTACATAACAGTTGTTGTACATAACAAATTTATATGTGGTCTTCGTTATTTATCGGTATGTATATGGAACAATGGTCGTCCATATTCCTGTAAGCATATTCTTGTTGAGACAGAAAAGAAAAGTAGTTGTAGTAAGTAGATATATTTCTTCCCATTTGTGTATTCTTGCTAGGAGAGAAAAACACATTTGCGACAATAAGAAGTTATGTATAAACTTTTGTCTTGCAAACTGGATACAAATACTAATTATCATTTTTTTGTTTGTGACTTGCAATGCAGAATGTGAGAGCTTATACCCCCATTAAATAAGGAACACATATTGTGATATGATAGATGACAGTGGAATGCAGAATTTTGAGAGCTCACATGTGTGGGGTAGGTTGTCATTGATGCATATATGAAATTAAATAGATATGTATTGACTCATCGGGAGGGAAATTTATGTCAATGGGTTTAATATCAATATAAGCTTTAATTAGGTAAGTTTGCAATTTGCAAAGTACTGGATCGTACCATCATTTAAATTGGCATAGCATATGGAAGGTGCTACGAATCATTGATGGAATTAAAACTAACTATATGTGGGTCGAAATTTAAAGATTTTCATATTCAAATTTTGAACTCGAATGAGACGTGCATTGCACGTGCAAGCTTACTAGTCTAAGTAGAGACAAGCATATTGTGTCCTTCACTTTTTTGTTTGTTTGTTTGTGAAGCTGCCGCATAGCTCGTTTGTTCTTGGTTGTCAGTTGACGAACAAAAATCACATGAGAAGGGCTCGAGGGGATGCGGGCCTGTCTGGTGACTGCCAGAGCTAGCCACCCATAATTAGCTAGGTTCTCATGTTGAGAATAAGGCCTCTTCCAATGCATTGGTGCTAAGATGGCTGCTAAATGCATTAAAAAGCTTAGCCACTACTCTATCAAATGCATTGGTGTTTAACTTTTGTAGCTAATCCTGCCCCAATTAATGTTTTAACACAAAAAACACCTTCATGCATTGGTTGATAGTCATTTTGCATAGGTCGACATGCTTAGCATTGTTTCCTCCTGTGGTCATCATTATGCTCTCTCTCCTCTTTAATGGCTCTGTCACATCACACTCTTGCCTATGTGGCATCCTTAGCACCGGTACACCTTGCAACACTGGGAATGGCCTAACTTGGTTAATTCGAGTGTGCGTGCAATAATTACCCTCGTGCATCCATGCACTCTGGTAAAAAAGACTAGCCTCCTATCTGACCCGCCCCGTATCTTTTTTTGTGAGTACCCTCCAGCTTGTCCCTAAATCAACGCCCTCTATTCCAGCTTACCCCATTCGCGAACATGAAAATGTTCGTGAATTTCAAAATGTTTACCTGTTTGACTGTTTTTTCAAACTCACCCCCAACTTGGAAATGTTCAGATATTAGTTTTTATTGGTTTTCTTAAAAAATAAACATAAATTCAACAATAGCAAAATTTAGAAAATACTTACAAAATAGTAAACAATCATGATTTAAAAAATGTTAAAGGACTAAAAATGTTCATAATAAAATTTTATAAATGTTTATGAATTTTAAAAAACTTTCGGACTAGTTGTAGGTTGAGGGTGGACTTGCAATTGAGAGAGAAAATTCAAGCCCAATTGCCAGTCAATGATGAACTTGCAACCAGGAAAAAAAGAGTTGAGGTCCAGTTGCAAGTCGAAGAACTCACGCTGGCTGCGTTCGCGGTGAGGCGGGACATCTCACGTGCTTCCGCTTCCATGCTCGCATCTCCGTGGTGGCAATCTCTCGACCAAGAACTCACGCTGGCCATGGCAAATGAAAGGGAACGATGATGCATGACTTGTTTGTTTTTGTGGATGAGGAGTTGAGGAGGAATGTGCAGTCATCTTAGAGTAAGAGTAGTATTTATAACCGAGTACTAATACACTCCTAAGTGGGAAACCGTTTAGGTTTAGATCGGTGTGTACAAGTTTGCAATTTGGAATGTGACGGGACGCAGACTCAAAATTTACTGGCGGTTATAAGTGCCTTCTCGGAGGGCGTAACGTGGGCATGTACGCCTTCTCGGTCGCATACGTGGCGTCTTTTAATCTGAATGTGTATGCCCGTCTAGCGCACACACGTTGATCTATCTATCTGTTTCAGTTTGTTATGACTAATCGCAAACAGTTCATCCGTGTGAAGTGTATGCCATCAATCGCACACACTTTTTTTTGCTAATAATCGCAGAAACTTTGATCTGGCTGGCCTGTTTCTGTTATGTTGCCTAATCGCAAACAGTTAATCATTTTGAAACGTATGCCTCAATCGCACACATCTTTATCTAGCTGCCCGTTTCTACTGTTTCTCCTCATCAAAAATAGTTCATCTGAGTGAACCGTATGTTGTATATCGCGCACGCCTTCATCTGGCTGCCCGTTTCTTTTGTTCCTCCTCGTCGCAAACAGTTCATTGAACTGAACCGTATGCCCTGCATCGCACACGCAACTAAAATCTGAACCGTGTTTGATGTCTCTGCCATCCCAAACGTTTTGCACTTTTATTGACGGTCTTTTTACACCCCCGTTTGCGATTATGGCATAGCACACAGTTTCGTCGAAGGGTCTCTGATCGTAATGTCGTGTTAGCAGCAACCTGCAGTAGTGCTAGTTGCGAGTCGAGAGTAGACTTTCAATTGTGAAGAAAAACACAAAACATGCTTCAGTTGCGAGTCAAGGGTGGGCTTGCAACTCGAACAACTACGAAATTACAAGCCTAGTTGCAAGTCGAGATTTTTTTTGTATATATATTGTTATAAATTATACAAACATTTCCATAATAAAAAAAATAATAGTATTTTACTTATATGATTTAGAAAATACTATTTTTTTGAAAAATTACTTGAATATTTTGTTAAATAAGTTATTTTATTTGTATGTATATCATTTATAACACATGAATAACTGAAATTTATTTTTATTACTACCGATTCTAAAAAAATGAAAGAAAGCTAACATGGGATGCACTGAGTGCAGTCCATTTAAAGGACACGTGCATGTCCGTTTATGCTGACAGGTGTAAGCTATAACACAATTCATATAAAGGACAATATCCTTAGAGGACAAGCAGTAAGCTATAAGAGCATCTTCAGCCACATATCTCTTTTTCAAGCCCTCAAACGCCTGTGAAGGCGCTCGATTAATGACCGGGCGTATCTTTTTTGAGCCCCTATTTATCCGTTTGCACAGTCACACTCCTCATTTTATTCCTCATATGTCCGGTAACATGCATGTGATTGGTGGAGGTGAAGAGAGAGAGAAATAAAGAATGAATAAAGAAAGAAAAAATATGGTTCAGGGTGGGGACACGTCCTATGTGACGGACTGCCCGGACGCGCACGTGAGCTCTCGTATTTTCCACATATTTAAGATGAATATGAAGGTTCACGAACAACCCGATCGTATAAGAAAGATACGAAGGATCCGGTTAGATCAATTTTTCGTCACTTTTTGCAACGCACTCGCTAGCGCGTCTACCAATCTAGATGGAGGTCGCTATCTCGAGTACCAGTGCCGAACAATCTACCAATATACCCACGTCTCAGAGTCGACATATCTTATGCATGTCATCCTGCTCAACGGGTCACACTTCATGCTGGCACGCTATGTATGCATGGCAAAATACGGTGCCACGTGAGTGTATTCTACGGGTATACCATCGTATTTGCACGCTCATGCCAAGTTTTAAAACCAGTTTATTGTATTTTTCAAGTTCAGTCACGAAAGTGAACATCAGTGGCAAATTTAAGCATCACTGTTGTTATTACGTCATTAATAATATATGGTTGCATGCATTGTTCTGATGCAGAGGTCGAAGATTATCCTTCTTTTTGTTTTAAACACAGCACAAAGAAATAAGAAATATTTTCACTAGTCATACAAACATCCAACCCCAGTCACTCTAATTTCCCATGTTAAATATTATATGGTTCTTCATCGTTGTGCCTCTTCCTTTTTGTCATCATCAGGTTGCTTCACCCCCCAATGCACTCTTCAACCAAGGCCCTCCGTATACTCGAGCATCCACCTAGAGTATCGCAACCATTGCTGAACCTAAAGCAACTGTGTACCCAAAGACAACAGGTAAAAACATTTTGTTTTTGGAAGACCTACAAATAAAAAACGAGTTCCAAACAAACAATGCACGTAAGAAAAGATATCAGTTGACGCCCAAACTGATGAATCTAGAAATTTCGCTTGCCTGTCACGTCAAAAAAGAAAGAAATTTAGCTTGCAGTGCATAATGTAGTTACCAGAGTGGTGGAGTGTCGGTGTGTCCAGATCCTACTTTATTGGTGAACGGAGACGGCTCGGCCACGTTTGATGTGGATATGGTTCCATGCTGCAACGAATTTAGGTGATTTATGTTATCTCCACTACTATTAAATAATCGAGTTCTGGCAGAAACATTACATCTCAGCCATACATCTGCAATCTCTCAATGGACCGGATTGCCTCAATGTTGTATCACATCATTTACCATAATCAATTAGCAATAATTACCGTGATCTTCGTCATCATTATTACGCAAGAATTACCACGGTCTCGCTCCAAACTTGGCCTATTTTAATCATATCAATTAACAAGAATTACCAAGATCTATGCCATCATTTTTTTAACTCGGTCTTGTGTGATGCGTACATAGAAGGAAAAAATATAAATTAGCAATAATTACAATGATCTACACCATCATTTTATTTGAAACCCAACCTTATGTACTGCGTACATAGAAAGGAAAGAAGGAAAAAACATTGCCCATGTTTGCATATAGGCAGAGACAAACATGGAAACCAAATCGCTCGTTTCCCTATTTGTTTGGATCACAAGATCGATCAGACCCGGATCTTGATTCCGATCGTTCCTTGACTTCCATCACTTCCTTATTTTCGTTTACCTATTTGAGTGTTCGTCGTCTTCGGTGGCTCGACTCTTGGTTTGACTCTCCTGGTCTTCTCATCATAAGAAACGAACAACGGCGACGTGGGCCTGCAGCGCTACGCGGCCACAATCTGGTACGAGCACGTACATTGAGTTCAAGGAAGCTTCAGGTCCTAAATGACACGCTAGATCCTAACTTCGACTGCGTGCATAACCAACTTTCAGTTCAAGGAAGCTTCACATCTTACCTTGGATTATTTTTTTGCCTCTTCCATCCGGCACAGACATATTTTCCAATTATTGATTATTGATTGTACACAAAAAAAGTTCCCAATAATCTTTTCTACAATAGTCCAACATAATCAAAGGTGTCACTAAAAGTAGCTGATAAATACCAAGGAAACCTACAGGCATGACCACGGCAATAATCAATCCTCCTCCCTCGACACTTATGCCATCGCCCCCCTTCCAGCGATCCAATTTTCTCTCTATTTCATAACTCTATGATACGTGCATTGCACGTGCATACTTACTAGTTTATTTAATAACGATGGAAAAAGATTTTGTTGGAATATGTCTATTACAGACAATTTAGGGCTGATTTTGATAGGACGTCTACTATAGCTAACTTGACAAGTTTTGAAAAGGATACATCATTAGATAGAAAAGCACTGAATTTTCCGTTTTGCTTCAGTACAGGGCCAAGAACGGGTGGTTACCTTATTATTGTTCACAAGATTAGGTGATTGGGATGAGCTAAACCGGCAAATGGAGTTCTCTCCATGGTTAATCCTTGGCAACAGCCGACGTTGTTCCTCCTTGACGACGGACGTAAAATACGGCTGCGGTGGTCGCTCAAGGGCGTGACCGCAGATCTTTCGAGCCGCAAACCGAAGGGCCGCTGCCATCGATTATTCAATTTGTCCTCGTTTGATTCTTAGGGTCGACGCCATCGATGATGTTCGATCGAGTCTCTCGATGCTCTTCGTCTAATTTCGTCCCCTCGCTCCCAAGTCTCCAATATACTACCGGCTAGGCTAGGGTTTCACGTATCACGCTGGAGCAAGTCAAACCGTGGCTGGCCTGATCTTTTTCGGGCCACGGACTAGGCCCCTCGCTACATTTATTGCCCTCTCCAAAACAAGTCCAAGGCCGAAGCCAAGCCCAAGTCTAGGAGGCCCGTTAGTTTCAGCAAGAGCTATTTCTCGCTTTAAGCGAGCGGCCAGACAGAAGTCTCGCTGATTGTTCGAAGCTAGTCGGGCTGGCCCATTCGCGCACGGAGTAAAGTAAAAACGGCTTTACATTTTTTTTCCTTTCTTTTATTATTTTCTTTTATCTTCTCCGTTTTTCATTCTTGTTCGGATTTTGATTCTTGGGTATTATTTTTAATTTCGTTTTCCCTCCATTTTTTGTTCGGTTTTCCTTTTTATTCTCTTTTTTTGTTTTTTCTTATGTTTGTTTTCATTTTTACTTTACAGTTTTGTATATGTCAAAAAGATTCTTTTAATATCTTTTAATAAGTGATCAACAGTTTTTGTATACATGCTCAACATTGTCCGAACGCTTATTCAACATTTTTCTAATACGTGTTCAATATTTTTAAATACTTGTCCAACATTTTTTAATGCGTATTAAATATTTTTTAAATACTTGTTCAACAATTTCAATATTTTTCAACATTTTCAAATACTTGTTCAATATTTTAAAACACTTGTTCAACATTTTCAATACTTATTAAACATTTTTTTCAAATGCTTGTTCTATATTTTTCATATACCCGTTCAACATTTTTCATATACTCGATCAACATTTTAAAATACTTATTCAACACTTTTTCAAATACTTGTTCAACATTTTTAATACTTGTTCAGCATTTTTCAAATACTCGTTTAACATTTTTAGTACTTATTCAACATTTTTAATACTTACTTTTTTTTTTCAAATACTTGTTCTACATTTTTAATACTTATTCAACATTTTTCAAATACTTGTTCAACATTTCATTTCAAATGCTTGATTAACATTCTTTTAAATACATGATCAACTTTTTCATACACATTTTGTATTTTTCTGTGTAAATTTTGTGTATACATTAGAATCGTTTTCTCTGGATGCATTTATTTTTTTTCAAATGCTGGGTTAACATTTTATAAAAAATAAAATTGTACGTAAAGTTGGATTGACAGATAGTTCTTGTTCTCTTGATCCATTAGTACATCATAATCCAAGCTTTAGCTGGTTTGAATCCTGGAACTGCCCTTTTTTCTACCCCATTTACATTGTATATATGCCTCACAGGGTGGCCCACTCGCGAGTTCTCTTCAGCTAGAGGCTCGATCAAGCTCGCGTAATGCGAGGAATGGGCGCGCCCGACCATTAAGAGCAACTAACTGAGATCCGTTTTGCTAAAAAAAAATAGAACTAAGGCCCGTCTGCACGTGAAATCTGTAAGAGTTTTGGAGTATTGAAGACAAATGAGTTAAGAGACTAATGTGTTTGTGAGTATACAAAGGAGAAAGGTCCTTGAAGATTTGGTTTAACAGTGGAAGTCGGCCCCTGAGAATGTATGCTTACATTCAAGAAATTGGTGCGCCCTTTGAAGAAACTGAAGTGAAGAATTGGAAGCTTGAAGACTTTTTTTCGTAGTTTATTTATTCTTTATTTGAGTCATTGGGAACTCAGCATTGTTAAAGGGGTCTAGGTGATACATAGGCGTATTTTCAAAGTGATGCTCAAACTCAAACCTACCTATTTATTCAAATGAAGAATTTGGAAATCTCTTACAGTGCAGTCAAGTTCTTCAGCGACAGAGCCACGGTTCTTCTCGTCGTTGACAAAATTGGTCTCACTAAAGAGTTTCGATTTCGCCAGTGCGACTCTCCTACCATGAGGAAATTAAGAGAAAATTTTCTGACCATTGTTGTGCTAGCGTCAGCTGTCGACTGGATCCTTATCATGACAATGATCTTGTCCGAAGGGGCATGATAGTCATTTCATGCCGGATTGCCGCCAGGCTATAAATAGTCGCCCCACAACCATTTGTTGGTTGGCTGCTCCGAGTGATTGATTGACAAGTGTCAGCTAGAGCAACCCATCGTCCGAAGACTTTGGGAGAATCCGATGTGAGAAAAAAACCAAACAACTCGAGCCAAAATGATGCAGAGCATCCCACGATCATCCCCATGTTCACTTCGATAAGACCTCAAATACACACAATTGAACACAAGGTTGACTCGCTCCTTTCCGAACCTTCGCTTTCTACATGTGAGACATGGCTACTACCTCAAACATATGTGTTATGCATGAGCAGGAACCAAGAGGAAAGCCATGGAACAGCTAGGAACATTGGACAAGATGGCGAGGACAAATTCGAGGACCAAACGGAGAAGCTGCCAGAAGTCCCAGGCTCCGGACGACCGGCATCCACCGGACGACCGGCGTGTCCCAGGCGAGCGGGCAACCGACAGCCACTGGACGCCCGTAACGGCGATCACAGAATGAAAATAGCGGAAGTCCGAAGACTTCCGGACGTCCGGACCCTCGCGAGCCACCGGACGTCCGGTAGCCGTCGGACGTCCGCTACCCGCTGTCTGAGCACAGTGTTGGGCCGAGGCCCATGTATCCCCACTTACCCCTTCGTGGCCCTAGACTATATATACTCCTTCACCTCCTCCTAGTTAGGGTTAGCTTTGTGTTAGCTCATTTGAGACCTAGAGCATTGCTTATCCATAGTGGTTCTACTCCACGAGAGAGACTGCGGCCTCTACGGAGAAGATCCACACCGGATTCAAGACCCCTAACGGGAAGATCCTTCGCGGATTCAAGACCTCCTCACGGAGATGAACTAGCTACCTTGTATCTTTTCTTTGTTTGATTTGGACCGTGTATCTCATTGTGTTGATGATCTAGCACATGTGTGATTGTTTCTTATTGATTTGAGTGTTTTCCCTCGTTTCCCCTCGTGATTTCTCCTCGTGTTCTTCGTGTTCATCCTCGGGGATCCCTCCAATCATGAATGATCGGGTTAGCCCCGCATCATATGGTATCATGAGCCTTGGTTTCTCACGAATTTGGAGCCTCCCCACCATTTTCTAGCCTTGTTTTGTTGTGTTCTTTCCCAAATTCGAAAATTCCCCACCAAAAATAGCTCCAATTTTTTTGTGATTTGTTGGTTTGATGATGTTTTGTTGATTTTGATCCATGGATTTGCTTGGTTTCAAGTGGATCTAGCATTTCCCCAAGTTTCCCCATCTTTCACCCACGAAATCTCATCAATTTTGAGCCCCAAATCTCCATTTTCCGCCCAAAATCGCGTCCTGGATCTCAAATCCCGCGTTGACCCCGACCCACCGGACGACCGGCGTTTTACCGAACGTCCGGACCCTCCCGAAGCACCGGATGTCCGTCCTCCACCGGACGACCGGAACCACCTGTACAGAAGAAATTACCGGATTACCGAGCCCGACCGGACGTCCGGTCACCGGACATCCATCACTTTCCGGATGTCCGGTACCTGTAGATTTTAACTTCGACTGATTTTTGTTTTGTCCGTAACTAATTCATCCGAACTTCGATTTTGACGTTCTTTAGCTCGTTTTGAAGCTCTTGACATTACCCATACCATAAAAATACTACCATCATCATTTGACTCCATAAAATGTTGTCATATTTGGCTAGTTTGCCTAGGCCTTCCACCATATCATCCGCATAGCCACCATAGCCTTCTGCAACCTAACTCATTTTGTTCTACATCGCATTTGTGGTTGCTTGAGTAGTGATTTGAGACTCCTAAGGTGTTTAGGCTACTTGGGGACAATTGCTTCTTCATCAACCACCACCACCACTTCCGCATAGCCTAGCCCATTATACATTTCTGCCAACCCAACCTAACCTAATTTTGTTTGAGCTTGTTTGAGTTGTGGGTTGTGTCTCCTAAGGTGTTTATGCTGCTTAGGGACCATGCCTTCAACTCCGACACCGTGTATAGCCCATCATACCCTTCCGCCACCATAACCCATTTTGACCGGGTTTCCACCAACAATTCTGCAACCACCACCGCTTGTCCGCTACCACGATTTGACATTTGTCCTTGAGATTTTTGAGTTGTGGTTTGTCCGGGTGTTTCGGCTAATTAGGAACGGTTCTATATCACCGCTTCTCATCATCATCATCATCAGACGGTAACCTCGACTACATCATTGTATATACCCTTTTCCATTGCATTGTTAACCCCTAGCCCATTTTGCGTCACTTGCCTATCGAGACTAGCCATTGAGTATTGCCGGCAACGTTACTTGTGCACATTAGTGATCATCAATCCGCGCTTCCATTGCATCCATACCATATCATCTTGGTATCATATCATCTCTTGTGTCAGAAGATTGTTCCCACATATACACAATTGCTATCTTGGTTTGTGCATTTCGCATCGTGGCCATACAAAAAAAAAGCTTCTAAGCAAAAGAGAGCCACAAAGAAGCTTGTAAGCAAATAGCCATAGCATCATACCACATTGCACATAAGTTTGTCATATCCGATTGTCTTGGTTCATCACCGGAACATCATACATACACTAGATCATGATAGCGCGCGTTGCCGCGCCCGCCTAATTTTATATTTAACGTACTTATTTAAAAAAAATACAAAAAGTGAAGTTAAATTTGTTCATAGCAGAAGTATATATTGTTTATTTTTAAGCTCGTTTGTTTCTCATTGTGTCATTTTGATAATACTCACCCTGTCCCAAAATGTAAGATGTTTCTGTAGTAAGAAAATATAAAGAAAATGATTTGGCACGAATGCATTTGATCAAGCCGTGGGGGGACACATCTATCATTCAACAAACCATAAGGCCAGGTACATGTGGATCATTTTCTAAAGTTCTTTGCATGTTTTTTTGTCCAACAAAATTCAGTATTCCCAGTCTGGGCAACCAAAACTGAAATATCAACTTGGCATGCATAAAAAAGTTAGATATAGCATATGTTCTAATTGATCTGAGTGTCACACAAATTACGTCCCAAGTTTTGGTGGATAACAATGTTGTTATGCTTATTACATATTACAGTTCAAAACTTAAAATGTACAGTGATTAAATTTACTTAAAAAGATTACCTATGTAGGTCGTGTTGCCTCGCAAGATCAAAATAGGCAGGGCTGCATCCTAGTATAGGAAAGAGTTTGGATGCACAAGATCAAAATAGGCAGTGCTTCATCGTAATTTAAGAAAGAGTTTGCATGCGCAGAGAAAGAGAAAGGATGGGGAGAAAGTGTTGGTACTAGACTACCAGGTAGGTAAGGGAGCGTTGTTAGCCAAGAAGCACCTTCGTATGGAGGGCGTTCTTGGACTCTTGGACGGATACAATCATACAACCGTTAGACGGAGCAGCAGCGCAAGACACATTGGGCACAAGTGAGGAAGTCAGGAGTACGACGCACACAGCCGCCGTCGCTGTGCTGGGGAGAAGGCACGAAGCATTGGGATTCAGGAGAGATGGACAGTCGGCCGGAGTGAAGCGCGAGAAAGTCACTGCCGTCCCCAACCATACGCCATTGCCTAACCCACCACCGTCGTTGATGCGCCGCCGCAGCCCACACGTCCTGCGCCGCTGAACAAGGATGCCGAATCATGACGAACGCCGCCGCCGCAAGGAGATGAACCGAA
>LR738711.1:756643458-756812151 GCA_902687465.1 Secale cereale
GGGGGGGGGGGGGGGGGGGGCTGTGGAGAACGAAGAAACAGACAACATGGATCGGCTTCCAATAAACTCGGCCCTATTCGGCCCGACTAAAGAGAGAACACCCTGGTCAGTCTCCGGAGCAGCAGCCCGGAGATGGTGGGCCAGGCGTGGCAAGCGAGGTGACGGGTGAAAAGTGCCTCCAGGATGGCAGCGAGACGGCCAATCGATCTAGTGCGCTCGTGCAAGGATCCAATGGCTTAGTATATCGAGTCGTTGAGAGGGATCGTAGGTGGCTATGTTATACTGTTTCTCAATAGCATACTTGGGATAGAAAGTTGATACATTTGGCATCTCATAGGTTGTGAACAAGTGTCATATCCGCCTATAGAGCAATCGTGCTAGCGTCTCTCTTGAGTTGTGCAACACGAGCGTTATCCGTGGACTCCAAATTTTGTGCTCATTCCTTGGTTGCACGACCCCATTTATCTATCCGTGTGTGTGTTTCCGTGTGCCATTCTTTGCTATTGGTCTACTTGTTACACTTGCGAATTTGTGAATCTCTTTCAACATTATTGACTCTTGCTAACTTTTTGTATCAAATTTTTGTGCCACTATCCTCACCGAGCTACTCCTTATTGTGTAGGTGTGAGAATTGACGAGAATCGATACCAATTGTGCTATTTCCTTGATACATATTGAGTGATCATTGATCCATTCTCAACATCGGGTAAGGTACATTGGTCTAGTTCTTCTCTTTATCCCACTCACCACTACTTGAGTCTTGTGATGGATAGGCAAAGCATTTCATCTCTGTCTTCGACATCGACGACGCGAACAACGACATCCACGCGGAAACCATCGGACTACAGTGAGCAATGCAAGAGCGCTTGGGCAACATAGACATCCAAGTACGACACTCTGAGACAAGGAGAATGACTTCCTTCGACGACATGTGCGACTCCTTCAACAAACACATGGCGGAGCTCAAACACTTGGTGGTCAATTACAAGTCTTCTTCCCCTTCGTCATCTTCTCGGTGGTGACGTTCAAGTCACAAGTCTTCGGAGCGCAAACATGATGCAAGCGCAAGTCTTCCATGTCCACACCGCCATGGCGACCATCGCCATCATCATGAAGGGCAAGTCACCTCCAAGCATCATGTGCACGACGGCGACGAACGACATCTACCAAGAGGTCAAGCATGACAATGACACCATCATCATGAAGATGCTCGACAAGCGCATACCTACAAGTCCGAACAAGCTATACTTCACGCCAAGGACAATATTCAAGAGCAAAAGAGAAGACCACGAGACAAGCACACCCAAGACGGAGCTACGGCTACAACCACCACTTCGGCATCTTCGCCAAGTGTTCTCAAGGCATCTTCGCCTTTGGACGTACGACATCTTCACCTACTTACTAAAAGGCGACCACCTACGAGCGAGGTCGACACTTCCATCTTCGGAAGCTCCACACAACAAGACGGCGACAAGATGGTCGATCAAGGGCCATCCCCTTCGACTACGGCGACGAGCATGAACCTCTTCAACAACATGAAGACGGCACCCAAATATGACTACTACTCCGAGTCAAGCTACGCGAGCGCACATGAGACATTTCCTTTGGTCTCGGAGGAGAGTGATGATTTTCCACACCCTACGACATTCACCTTTGGAGGCGTTATGGATGAGGAGACGATTGGAGTTGAGCATGGAGACATTTGCACCTACACCTCTTAGACATCCACATATCATGAGATGCCCCAATTTCCATGTGAGGAGAGCCACCACCACATGAGTGACTCCACCATATGTGACATTGAGAGCATTTCCTTTGAGAGGATGAGAGTGATCACCACTAGCCCCACACATGAGAGCATGGCACACATCCTATGTGAGGTTGAGAGCCATTTGAGTGACTCCACCAACCATACGAGTGAGAGCATCCAAGAGGGAGTGAGTGAGCCACACCACTTAGTGAGTGAGGTAGTTGAGAGGGCATGTGAGGCCACTATGATTTCTAATGACTTAACCTCTACTCCGAGTGTGTTTTATTTGGTGCTAGGTCTCCTACATGACTACATGCCTACCCTCAATGAGTCCATCCCTCCAATGGGAAACCCGATGGCCATGGTGGAAGACGATGCACCAACCACATGGTTCCATCAAGATGAAGATGACCGCGACTTGGTCTTCAACACCTCACCTACAACAAATGAGCGACGCTCCAAAGGTAACATATGTGATGGTGCTTCTCTTGTCCCCCTAGTGGACTATTTTGACAATGATTGCTTGCATGATGTTGACACACCTATTGCCATGCTTCATGGTAGTGCGACTTCCTCATGTCTTGATTTACCTATTTATGATGAATATGATGATGAGCATGTTGAGTTTCCTAGTTGTGATGCTATGCTCCATAGGATATCGTGTGAAAATTCTTTTGGTCACATCATGTTTGAAAACCCTCTAAACTTGTCATATCCTATGAGTGAGATTTCTCATATTGTTTCATTTTAATCTCAACATAGTAACTATGTATACCCCATTAAAGTCAATCTTATTTGCACTTATGGCATAGATGACAAGCCCATGGTCATTGGCTTTTGTTTTTCTTGTGATGATATTGCCATGCTTCCTTTACATGATTTATGCAATTCATCCACTATGCCATGCCATGATCACATTGTTCCGGATATGCACTGTTTTGGATGTTGTCAATATTCTCCATGTGATGTTTCCACTAATGCTCATGAGGAGACCCCCATAGTTTCCTCATACATACTAGGATATCTTGATGCATTCCGTACCTTGCATGATTACCATGATTGTGTGCACCATATGCATTACATGAATAACAAAGCTCTACCTACTTGTCATGATGCATTACACCATTTGAGTCTCCATTATGCCATACGTAACAACAAACCTCTCATGATCGATGACATGTTTCTATATCATGCATCTCATTTATTTGAGCATTGGCTATTTCATGCTAACCAACACATGCACGTGTGCATCATGATGGATGATGTGTACATATACCACGCACACACAATTTTCCCTTTGTCTTTGATTTGTGTAGGTACTCACCAATTCTTGTCAACCTCACAATCCCATTAGTTGACAAAACGAGCTCTTAAGAGCAACGATGATTTGGGATCCCGTGGATTGTCCTTACCACCGTTCTCTTCGCGCAGCCACTATGCGCATATCTTTTACTTTGCTCTCACACGACTATGGGCTATTTACCACTTGTCATCTTATGCCCATTCTATCGTGTTCAATTTGCATGTTATGACTCTTGCTATGACTTTGCCATGCAATTGTGACCCTTGCTTGCCTTTACACATGATTCACCATTATGCCACTTCTATGTGCATTTGCATGCTTAGTGGAGATACTTGTAGCTATTGCCAAGATTTCTTAGTGCCCCATGTTATTATTGATTCTTGTGTCGGGAGAGTCATGATGTTCCATTGTTATTTACATAGGACTTCTTGCCACCACGTTGATGAGACTTTGCTCATACCTTGTTTTCATGCTTGTGCTATGCCATGTGCATTATTCATGCCTACAATTTGCACACATGACATGATTGCCATGATTACCTCTAGTATGTTACATCTTCAAACTACTAGCTTGTTTGACTTGTTCACCATGATTGCTTGCTATGTTGCATCACCCATGTTCCACTCTTACTTGCTTTCTCGGGTTGATGACATATATGTTCATGCCATTCACATGATTCACATTGATCATTGCCACTTGTCTCCAATAGTTGCATCTCTCATCACTTGTATTGAGTGCAACAATGCTATGTTTGTTGATCTTGGAGACTTGGACACCATACTTGCAATGCATGCTTGTTTGTTTGAGCCTAATGCATTTGGTTGTTATGGCATCATATGCTTACATTCCATGCCGCATTACCTTGTCCTTTCGTATGATGAGCATGATGACTACAATTGTTGGGATCTTACCACATGAATGATAGGTTTTGCATTCGCGCTAACCTCATTTATTTTTCCAAGTGATTGTCATGTCCTTTCATTTTGAAGGATTCACAAGGCGGTGCCGTGATGCGACAAATTGGTGATGCGAAGGCATACACGATGTGCAACACCAACATTTGCAAGAAATTCCTAAAGGTGAATTCCTTCTTTGTGAGCCATACTCACTTATGCATATTGGATGGGCCATACTTTCATTGTTGTTTCCTTCTTGTTGTCTACATGATACATCTACGGGATGGAGGACCAACATTGAAGATGGACCCTTTGGATGCACTTTCGGAACTCCACTCAAGCCACGACATTGAGCATTCGTATATCAACACTCCTTCGGCACATTGCACCAAAATCTCCATATTTGTTGATTGTGTGCCCACATGCCATGCTCCATGGACATATCATACCCATGACAAATTTGCATCTTACGCATGGATTGACTCACATTATGATTGCCTTGTTGCATCTTGTATTCCCATGTCATCCATGATATATGAGCTTATGCATTTCCTTAACAAATTTGTTGTGATCTTTCTTGACGACATATTCATACGTCATGATCATATTGCCCACCATCAATTGCATGATAACATGCACACATCGCGCATCACTTGCCATGTTCATGCTTTTGACAAATCGTCCCATTATGACATCACTTTCCACAATGGTAGAATTTTTAGCTTTGTGCACCATGCCAACTACCCTAGCTTTGTGTGCACCACGAATGAATTTGCTTCCATGACTGCTTTACATGTCATTGTACATCTTTTGGATAAGCATCATGCGTCTTGCCACGCCAAACCTTGTCATATGGAATCATGCTTACATGATGGACACTTTGTGTGCGCTAACCATTGTATTTACGAGTGTCGTTTGTGTTTGCTCTTCTTGCATGTATACCACTCTGGTGACACTTTGGACTACTTGGATTGCACCATCTCCTCAACTTCGTCCAACTACAAGTCCGCCCACAAAAACCGTTTCCATGGTGATGAACTTTTTGATCCGAGGTCGGATCTTTCCCAGGGAGGGGAGATGATGCGGAGCATCCCACGATCATCCCCGTGTTCACTTCGATAAGACCTCAAGTACACACCATTGGACACAAGGTTGACTCGCTCCTCTCCGGACCTTCACTTTCTACATGTGAGACATGTCTACTACCTCAAACATATGTGTTATGCATGAGCAGGAACCAAGAGGAAAGCCATGGAACAACTAGGAGCATTGGACAATATGGCAACGACAAGTTCGAGGACCAAACGAAGAAGCTGCCAGAAGTCCCAGGCTCTGGACGACCGGCACGTCCCAGGCGAGCGGATGACCGGCAGCCACGGATGTCCGTAACGGCGATCACAGAATGAAAATAGCGGAAGTCCGAAGACTTCCGGACGTCCAGACCCTCGCGAGCCACCGGACGTCCGGTAGCCGTCGGACGTCCACTACGCGGTGTCTGCACACAGTGTTGGGCCGAGGCCCATGTATCCCCACTTACCCCTTTGTGGCCCTAGACTATATATACTCCTCCACCTCCTCCTAGTTAGGGTTAGCTTTGTGTTAGCTCATTTGAGACCTAGAGCATTGCTCATTCATAGTGGTTCTATTCCACGAGAGAGACTGCGGCCTCTACGGAGAAGATCCACACCAGATTCAAGACCCCTAATAGGAAGATCCTTCGCGGATTCAAGACCTCCTCACGGAGATGAACTAACTACCTTATATATTTCCTTTGTTGGATTTGGACCGTGTATCTCGTTGTGTTGAGGATCTAGCACATGTGTGATTGTTTCTTGTTAATTTGAGTGTTTTCCCTCGTTTCCCCTCGTGATTTCCCCTCATGTTCTTCGTGTTCATCCTCGGCGATCCCTCCAATCGTGAAAGATCGGCCTAGATCGGGTTAGCCCCGCATCACAAAATGATTGAGCGTCACTAAAGAGATTGTCATGTGGGATATGACGCTTTTTACCTTTCAAGATCACGATATTCCAAACGGTTATGCATCATGTTCTAAGCACCCAAAAATAAACCGTGCAGTGCAATAGAACGAGTCTGTGAAGGTTTTGAAAGTCTATCTTGAAAACTTACCACGAGTGATTGGGCGGGGTCTAAGTGATCTTAACTCAAGGGGAATAAGGTGAAGACTAAGTGGCTTCTAAGTTAAATCCAAAGCCTCCCAAACGAGATGTAAAGTTGTCACAACAATTAAAAGTGGTCAAACAAATCCGTTGTCTTCATCGAGCAAACCAGTTCTATTTATTCAACTCTTTAATTTTTGCATTTGTGTGTTGAAGAATTTGTCTCCCTCCTCTTGAAGACTCTGACTGGAGACTTTCACATCTACATCAACTCATATCATGTTCTGTTTGTTTTTAGCCTCGTTCTACTTAGCTTATACATCTCTGTGTTCGCATGTTTGTATGTTATGCTACTTCCTATGCATGCCCTATTTCGTCATGATGACTTTGTCGCTACTCTGGTCTGCATGCATAGCATAGTTTCTCTTTTGTTAAGTTATTCTTTGTGTTGTTATTCTTCAGAGAACTCGCAACTTTGAAGAATGTACTTAAAATCTCCTGTCCCACCCACTATGGTCGATAACTTGCACTTTTAATTGGTATCAGATCAAGGTGCTCCCTTGTTCTATGTGATTTTGGTTTAACCACATGTAGTTTTAGTTATGTCAAATGCAGGTATGGTGAAAGTGTACGCTATGTGACCTATCTTCGACGGCACCGACTACCCTTACTGAAGCTATTGATAATGATTTTTGGTATGTCCTCAAGAATGGTAGTCCTCCTATTCATGAAGAGGTCACTATTATTGATAAAAAGAGATTCGCTCAATTGGACTCTCAAGTGAAGAACATCATTTGTGTTCATCCAAACAAAGGACAGTACGACCATGTGAGTGTTTTGGAATCAGTGAAGCTAATCTAGGATAGGCTCTCCAAAGTCAACGAGGGAGTTTCAACTCAACATGACTCTCGAGGTGATGTTCTTCGCAATCTCTTCATCCGCTTCAAGAAACATGACAATGAAAATGACTAGTGCACATTTGATCGCCTCACTAACATCTCCATTGAGCTTCAAGCTCTCAGCGCCACTGACATCACCGACCATGAAGTGGTGAAGATATTGCTGAGATCACTTGACAGTTTCTTTGACACTTTGTCCCTGATAATTCAAGAGCGTCCTAACTACAAGACTCTGAATCCTGCTGATATTCTTCAGAGGCTCAATACTCATGAATTTCAATGAGTTGAGAAAAGGGATATATGTGGACCAACCTATGGAAAAACACATGCATTGAAGGAGAAAACAGTTTGTTCATTTGAAGAAGAATCTAACTGCTTTGGTGGCCCTAAGGAGGTCGGCAGAGAACTTGCAATTCTTTTGAAGAAATTCTAGAACTTCAAAGGTAAGGCTGCGTTGGGAAGTCTTCGACATATGACCTAAAGAAAACTTGAGAAACGTCTTCTTGGGACTACAAGAAGAGAACCTGGAACGAATGCAAGAAACCAAGCCACTATATTGTTGATTGTACTCTGTGGGAAAAGGAATCATAGAATAAGAAGAAAAAGGCAAGATTGCAGTTCTGACGAAAAAAAGAAGAAGAAATCCTCAAAGTCTTCTTCAAAGTGCTCAAAAAACAAGAAGAGCAGTTATGGCAGCGACAGTGCTTTCATCTAGGAGGAAATGAATTATGAGGAAGAATTTGATGCCGAGGAAGTTGAGAAGAAATCTGATGCTGAGTAAGTTGAGGAAAAATCTGAAGAGGGGTCAGAATCTGGTGTGGCGAGCCTTACTCTCGCTACCACATTCATCACCAAGTCCATCTTCAAACATGAAGAAAATGGCTACATCACCAATGATGAAGGCAGTGATGATTCCTCTGCTCCCACCAATTGCTTTATGGCAAAAGGTGCCAAGGTGTCCTCACATTCCTCATACTATGATACTAGTGTGGGCGAATCTAATGATAATCTGAAAACTAGCTATTCCAAACTTACTAAAATTGCCACTAAGAAACATACTGCTATGGAAAAGATTCAACATCTACTAGACAAAAGCGATGGCTTGTTGAATGAGGAAATGGATCGGAGTCGATCTTTGGTTCATGATCTCAAAATTCTTTAGTTAAAGTAAAATGTACTTCGAAGTCGTCCGGTGGCTCTCTCAATCGGTCACGAGAAGCATTACTATGATTTTATTCAAAGGACACGAGTGCTCGAAAAGATGGGAGCGGATCATAGTTATCATGGAACTGAAAACGATGCTTTGCTCGATCAAAAAATCAGTTCCGCTCAGGAAGAATTTGTCCCACCCTGCTTGAAATGCATCGAACGTGAATATGCTAATTCTTCTGCTGAATGTTCAAATGCTTCTGAAGTCGCAATTTCTTCAACTATGTATGTGGTGTCTAACAGCTCATCCGAGGAAACCACAAATATTACTGATGAAAATCCAAGGTTGAAAAATTTGCTGGAAGCATGTACAAAAGTTTGAAAGGGTATCAAACCCTTTGTGTTGTACTCAATAAGAAGATCTTGAACAAGAACCATAGGAAAAAGGGTGTTGGTTTCGAAAGAAACATCAATGCTGATGGATACTATTGGAAACTTGAAAAGTACCCCAAGACCATCTCGATGTGTGCAAAAGTACCTCCTCTAGATCCATCCACATTGTCTGGCTATAACTGTGCTACTTCTTACCCATGAATGAGTCATTTGGCTCTATGTATAAACTGTTAAAAACTCAAAATGTTCAAGTATTTGCTAGGTATTTTGGAACTAATTGCAAGAATGGTCCACCTATGAAGAAAATCTGGGTGCAGTCTTCTGGAAAGTCTTGAGGTGAATGTTGTCATGATACCACCGATGAAGAAGAAAAAACCCAGATCAAATCCTCAAACGTACCAAAGTTTTCATATGGTGGATAGCTCCTTTTATTGATCTGGTATGGGAGCAGAAAAGAGTATTCCGCACCTATTTCCCCATTGCTGACCCTGGGTTATCGAACCTACAAGAGGAAGATTCTCTTGAAGCGATGGTCTATAGCAAGCTTTTGTCAAAGTATCAAATCCAAATTTTCACCAGATTAATAAACAAATAGTGATTCAAACACTTCAATAAAAAGAGGTACGGGTATGAGGTATTATGCTTACAACCTTGCATTCACGCTGGGATCAAATTGGATATTAATTTGTGCGCTGGAAGTCACCCATCAAGATTTGCTTATTAGAGATCAAAGTGGGGGATGGGTCCAAAACTCCAAATAACATCTTGACAGGCACGGGTCCTGCATCAAGAATCAGATGTCCAACCACATGCCCTATTCGTCATACGGGGTTGCCTCAATAATTAAGATAATGAAATAACATAATAGCTTTGGGCGTTTAATGACTACACCTCATTTATCCCCAAGGATATGATCCATGTTACCCTACTGAACCTTACTGTCATCGGTGTTTGGTATAACACTACACATTCTCCTTGCTCCTAGCCTCATCGGTGCTCGATCTCCTTGATCCTGGGTACCTCCAGGGATGAGGATCGCGGACAAGACAAGATACATCTTCATAGAACAATTTTATTTCACGCATATGGGACATTATGTCAAAGTCTTCTATTGACCCCTTGAAAAAATACCCTGGGTTGCAAGGTTGATGCCTCAACCCATACCTTACCAAACTACTCACACATGCAGATCAGATCGCGGTAAGAAAACACTAAAGAACACATCTTAAGATTGATTGATTTCAATATGTCTTACAATGGATGCCTTGTGCAATGCATGATTACAAGTATGAACTAGGTGGGAGAGCCTTATGGTGGTGGTGGAGATGGCTGTGGCGATGGAGATGGCGGGTAGGTTTTGTGGATGAAGAAGATGATGAACTTGTTTTGACTTTTGTGCTCATCATTCAGTTGACACGTCGATGGGGTCCCTTTAATGAAAGTTGTTCAGGTGGACGACATGCTTCGAAATCCATGCCAAATGGGCGCTCGTACGGGCACGTGCGCCCGTATGGAACACTGGCTTTTATATTGTCTTCGCAGAAACACCTCTTGTTGATTCCTTCTTCCTCCATTCTCCTTCCATTCCATTTCCACATGTGATTTATTCCCTTTTTAGCCCATTTCATGTGGAAACTCGTCAAAGAGAGTATTTGTGGAATCCTTTGCATTCATTAGTCATTAATAGAAATATCGAAGCGAATATCTCTTTTAAATGAAATATGTTAAGACAAAGGTGAAATGTGTGTAAAAATATCACTCGTCAACTCCCTCAAGATTAAACTTGATCACCCTCGAGCAACATAAAGAGAAATTTTAATCATAAGGAACTGAGTTGTTTAAACCCGAAATAGCGAGAAGGTTTTGGTTCACTTACGATCGATACACCTTCATAGCCCTCCGCTTATTTACCTGAAAACTTAGCATAGTTGTAGCAGTGGCATGGTTATGGTGAAAGTGTTAGTGAAGGAAAGATAATCAACACAAAGTTCTTGATCTACTAGATAAAACAACTTTGCAACACTCTATTCTATCTATTCTAGACAACACTTGCTTGTTGGGAATGCACGGAAGAGTTCTCTTTTGATAGAGACATTAAAACATAAGCTAGGGATTGAAAAGTGTGTAGTAAAATATGATGCTTTAATGCACTTAAGCATATCCACAATCATTTCCTCGGCAAGGCTCTCAAGAACTTGATTTCAACCATTATTTGATGGAACTTCGATTGTCATGTGAAGGGATTGTGCCAACCAAGTGATCATGCATAAGTTTTTGTTGTGGCTTAATATTTAGGAACTCTGGACCTTTGATATATGTCCATTTCATGCTCTTCCGATCACTCCCCTTTATTTACCACATACACACCATTTCAAGAGAAAGTCGGATAATATGCGTTTGTAGTGTTTCCACTACATACGGTAACAAACTCATAACCAAAATCCGAGCTATCATTCTTGGTGGATCGTTCATTGGCCAACTGAGTCCTCAACATAACATCATGAAAGTTGACAAAACCATATTTACATAGGTACACGTGCATAGAGTAGCGGGCCATGGCACCAGCAAGGAGCTGAAGCACCATGTAAAGATAGACCACAGATTTTTGGCATAATCTCGTTCACCCTTTAACTAAGTTCCTCTAGACAATTTAATCCACAAGTGTTGTAAATCTATTAAAATTAACAACATGAGGTTGATCAATTCAAACATCACTTCCACTACAATTTTCTCAACTCCCAAATCTTGAAATACTTCCTCTTGTGCATAGTTATTTTTGGTTAATATCATTTCATTTACAAACAGCCCCACAACAAGTCTTGGTTGTCTAAACTAAATAGAACAAAGGCTACAAAATTATTTCAGACACTAGAACAAAACCTTTGTCTTAACTATAAAGACTCACTCCCATATGCACATATCACACATACTACTACATCTACTCTTAAGTATTTCAAGTGCAAAAGATGGGGTCATAGGACATACCATCACAGTTGTGAATTTACATACTTCTCTTCCTTATGCAAACGAAGTCCAAAGGGCAAGATGAAGAACAAGAACAAAGCAAAGCTTATTATTATTTTTTGGTTTTTTTGGGTTTTTAAAAACTAACTTGCAACCCAAAAACCGCAAAGGCAAAACAAAAATAAAATGAAAAAGAAAATAAAAGCAAAGTGTTGGAACAAACCAACACGAGTGTTTTGAAGCTCCTCGAGCTTAAGTACAACCTCAGTACAAATTATTCAAATACCACCACATCTTGCTGTGGAAGTGGTGATAACATCCCCCGAGCTTAGGCTCTTGCAAGTCCAAACCGGCAAGATAATTGCGGCAGCTGGTCAAGAGCCCATCCTTGGCTCTAGTTGGAGAAGTTCATGTTCATGTAGGCGGACGTGCCTCAAAGTGACTCGGCGAGGTTGCTCATATCTTGGATAGAGCCATGGAGGTTGTTGAGGTCTCCATAGGTGGTGTAGTATCCTTGATGTGGGTTCTCTTGGGACTGCTCCTCTTCCTCTTCGGTGGCGAGTTCTTCTTCATCTACTTGTTCTGGTTCTGGGCCTTCTTGGTCAAAAGTTGCATCTCTTTCCTATGGAACATAATTCAATTGTCCATGCTCGATGGAGAAACATTTAGGCATAGGAGTAGGCAACAAGTATGCCACTCCAGGAATTCTAGTGCAATAATAGCCATTACGAACTACTACAATTCCATCGCTAGTGAGGACATGCATATTAATAATGGTGTTACCGACAATGGGTTAAGGTGATTGTAATTGAGACCAAGGGAGTTAGCCAACATGGTGATCACTCCTCCACACATGATATCTCCTTGTGGATGATTTGCTTGATGTGCCAGGTGTAGCAAAAGTATTGCCCCTAAGTTGGGCGAATAACCGACATTAAGGTTTATTGTTTTCCCGAGAACTAACATGTTCTCGTCATTCACCTTAGAAACTTCTCCCCGTGCCTGCAACGAGATAGTGATAACATAATGTAAATAACATATAGCAAGACTT
Source organism: Secale cereale (assembly GCA_902687465.1). Lineage (NCBI taxonomy): Eukaryota > Viridiplantae > Streptophyta > Magnoliopsida > Poales > Poaceae > Secale > Secale cereale. The sequence goes on from LR738711.1 coordinate 756,655,981, forward strand.
TCAATGCAACTAGCTCTTGAGCCAGGCGTGCTCATCAAATTAAAGTATTGACTTGGGTGTGGGTTAGTGAAATGATAAACATATCCAAGATCATCATCATTATTGGCGAAGCGAAAATAATTACACCACTAATCCAGAGTGATGTTGAAATCTTGCCCAGGAGACGGAATGTGATCCTCTCCTCCTCATCATTGGCATTTATCAACAATCCAACATTGTGTGAGAGAGTACTAAGAAACTCAAGCATCATGCATTCATATGTCTCACATCCCTGATAAACAAAAAGGTGCAACCCAGCATTATGACAAAACAAAATGAAATCGTTGGTAATACCTAGTTTGGCTAGTGTTGTCACACAAGCCCACTTGGTTGCTTTGATCTTCCTTGATCTTGGTTGCCTAAACTTTATTATTGCTTCACGGACGGTGAAGACGATCCCTTGGGTGAAAACTTGTTATGTCAAAAGGCTTCAGCCTGATAAGCTCGAACCCAAATCGGAGAAGTACGTATTCATAGGATACCCAAAAGAAATTGTTGGGTACACCTTCTACCACAGATCCAAAGGCAAGATTTTTGCTGCTAAAAATGGGTCCTTTCTAGAGAAGGAGTTTCTCTCAAAAGAAGTGAGTGGGAGGAAAGTAGAACTTGATAAGGTAATTGTACCGTCTCTCGAATTGGAAAGTAGCTCATCAGAGAAAATTGTTCCCGTGATGCCTACACCAACTAGAGAAGAAGCTAATGATGATGATCATGAAACTTTGGATCGAGTTACTATTGAACCTCGAAGGTCAACCAGAACACGTACCGCACCAGAGTGGTACGGTAACCCTGTCCTGCAAGTCATGTTTATTAGACAATGGCGAACTTTCGAACTATGAAGAAGCTATGATGAGCCCAAATACCGATAAATGGCTTGAGGCCATGAAATCTGAGATAGGGTCCTTATATGAGAACAAAGTGTGGACTTTGGTAGACTTTCCTGATGATCGGCAGACCAATGAGAATAAATGGATCTTCAAGAGGAAGACATACGTGATGTCTACTACGCAACCTTCTTCTAGTAGACGTTGTTGGGCCTCCAAGTGCAGTGGTTTGTAGGATAGTAGCAAATTTCCCTCAAGTGGATGACCTAAGGTTTATCAATCCGTGGGAGGCGTAGGATGAAGATGGTCTCTCTCAAATAACCCTGCAACCAAATAACAAAGAGTCTCTTGTACACACCCAATACAATGGCAAATTGTATAGGTGCACTAGTTCGGCGAAGAGATGGTGATACAAGTGCAATATGGATGGTAGATATAGGTTTTTGTAATCTGAAAATATAAAAACAGCAAGGTAACTAATGATAAAAGTGAGCACAAACGATATTGCAATGCTTCGAAACAAGGCCTAGGGTTCATAATTCACTAGTGCAAGTTCTCTCAACAATAATAACATAACTTGATCATATAACTATCCCTCAACATGCAACAAAGAGTCACTCCAAAGTCACTAATAGCGGAGAACAAACAAAGAGATTATTGTAGGGTACGAAACCACCTGAAAGTTATTTTTTCTGATCGATCTATTCAAGAGTCCGTAGTAAAATAACACGAAGCTATTCTTTCTGTTCGATCTATCCTAGAGTTCGTACTAGAATAACACCTTAAGACAGACATCAACCAAAACCCTAATGTCACCTAGATACTCCATTGTCACCTCAAGTATCCGTGGGCATGATTATACGATATGCATCACACAATCTCATATTCATCTATTCAACCAACACAAAGAACTTCAAAAAGGGCCCCAAAGTTTCTACCGAAGAGTCAAGACGAAAACGTGTGCCAACCCCTATGCATAAGTTCACAAGGTCACTGAACCTGCAAGTTGATCACCAAAACATACATCAAGTAGATCACGTGAATATCCCATTGTCACCACAGATAAGCACATGCAAGACATACATCAAGTGTTCTCAAATCCTTAAAGACTCAATCCGATAAGATAACTTCAAAGGGAAAACTCAATCCATTAGAAGAGAGTAGAAGGGGGAGAAACATCATAAGATCCAACTATAATAGCAAAGCTCATGATACATCAAGATCGTGCCAAATCAAGAACATGAGAGAGAGAGAGAGAGAGAGAGATCAAACACATAGCTGCTGGTATATACCCTGAGCCCTGAGGGTGAACTACTCCCTCCTCCTCATGGAGAGCGCCGGGATGATGAAGATAGCCACCGGTGATGGATACCTCCTCCGGTAGGGTGCCGGAACAGGGTCCCGATTGGTTTTTGGTGGCTACAGAGGCTTGCGCCAGCGAAACTCCCGATCTAGGTTTCTTTTCGGGGGTTTCTGTATTTATAGGAATTTTTGGCATCGGGCTCACGTCAGGGGGGTCTCTGAGTCGTCCACGAGAAAGGGGGTGTGCCCTCCACCCTCGTGGACGGCCCGGGACTCTTCTAGCTCAACTCTTTTACTTCGGGGGCTTCTTTTGGTCCATAAAAAATCATCAAAAATTGGCACGTCAATTGGACTCCGTTTGGTATTCCATTTCTGTAAAACTCATAAACAAGAAAAAAACAGAAACTGGCATTGGGCTCTAGGTTAATAGGTTAGTCCCAAAAATAATATAAAATAGCATATAAATGCATATAAAACAACCAAGATGGATACTATAATAGCATGGAACAATAAAAAATTGTAGATACGTTGGAGACATATCAAGCATCCCCAAGCTTAATTCCCGCTCGTCCTTGTGTACGTAAATGATAAAAACGGTATTTTTGATGTGGAATGCTACCTAACATAATTTTCAATGTAATTCTCTTCATTGTGGTATGAATGTTCAGATCCGAAAGATTCAAGACAAAAGTTTAATATTGACATAAGAATAATAATACTTCAAGCATACTAACAAAGCAATTATGTCTTCTCAAAATAGCATGGCCAAAGAAAGTTCATCCCTACAAAATCATATAGTTTGGCTATGCTCCATCTTCGTCACACAAAATACCCAAATCATGCACAACCCCGGTTTCAGCCAAGCAATTGTTTCATACTTTAATTTTTTCAAAAAAAATTCAACTTTCACGCAATACATGAGCGTGAGCCATGGACATAGCACTATAGGTGGAATAGAATGGTGGTTGTGGAGAAGACAAAAAGGAGGAAGATGGTCTCACATCAACTAGGCGTATCAATGGGCTATGGAGATGCCCATCAATAGACATCAATGTGAGTGAGTAGGGATTGCCATGCAACAGATGCACTAGAGCTATAAATGTATGAAAGCTCAACAAAAGAAACTAAGTGGATGTGCATCCAACTTGCTTGCTCACGAACACCTAGGGCATTTGAGGAAGCCCATTGTTGAAATATACAAGCGAAGTTCTATAATTAAAAATTCCCACTAGTATATGAAAGTGACAAAATAAGAGACTCTCTATCATAAAGATCATGGTGCTACTTTGAAGCACAAGTGTGCAAAAAAGATAGTAGTATTGTCCCCTTTTTCCCTTTTTTGGGGCCTTCCTTATTTTTATTTAGCCTTTCTCTTTTTTTTTGGCCTTTCTCTTTTTTGGCCTTTCTCTTTTTTGGCCTTTCTCTTTTTTTGGCCTTTTTTTTCAGGACAATGCTCTAATAATGATGATCATCACACTTCTATTTAATTACAACTCAAAGATTACAACTCAATACTAGAACAAAATATGACTCTATATGGATGCCTCTGGCGGTGTACCTGGATGGGCATTGAATCAAGAGTGACATGTATGAAAAATTATGCATCGTGGCCTTGCCACAAATACGATGTCAACTACATGATCATGCAAGGCAATATGACAATGATGAAACGTGTCATAATTAATGGAACAGTGGAAAGTTGCATGGCAATATATCTTGGAATGGCTATGGAAATGCCATAATAGGTAGGTATGGTGGCTGTTTGAGGAACGTAAATGGTGGGTTTATGGTATCGGCAAAAGCTGAGCGGTGCTAGAGAGGCTAGCAATGGTGGAAGGATGAGAGTGCGTATAATCCTTGGACTCAACATTAGTCATAAAGAACTCGCATACTTATTGCAAAAATGTACAAGTCATCAAAACAAAGTACTACACGCATGCTACTAGGGGAAGGGTTGGTAGGGGTTAACCATCGCACGATCCCGACCACCACACAAAGGAAGACAATCAAAGAAACACCTCATGCTTCAAATTTGTTACATAACGGTTACCATACGTGCATGCTACGGGACTTGCAAAACTCAACACAAGTATTTCTCAAATTCACAATTACTCTACTAGCATGACTTTAATATCACTATCCTCATATCTCAAAACAATAATCAAGCATCAAACTTCTCATAGTATTCAACACACTTTATATGAAAGTTTTTATTATACCCATCTTGGATGCCCATCATATTAGGACTAGTTTCATAACCAAAGCAAATTACTATGTTGTTCTAAAAGACTCTCAAAATAATATAAGTGAAGCACTGAGAGTTCATCCATTTCTTCAAAAATAAAACTACCATCATGCTCTAAAAAGATATAAGTGAAGCACTAGAGCAAACGACAAACTACTCCAAAAGATATAAGTGATGATCAATGAGTAGTCGAATAATTATGTAACTATGTGAAGATTCTCCAAAATTTAAGAATTTCAGGTCTTGGTATATTATTCAAACATCAAGCAAAATAAAATAAAATAAATTGATGCTCCAAGCAAAACACATATCATGTGGTGAATAAAAATATAGCCTTAAGTAAAGTTACCGATAGACGAAGACGAAAGAGGGGATGCCTTCCCGGGGCACCCCCAAGCTTAGGCTTTTGGTTATCCTTGAATTTTACCTTGGGGTGCCTTGGGAATCCCCAAGCTTAGGCTCTTGCCACTCCTTATGCCATACTCCATCGAATCTTTACGCAAAACTTGAAAACTTCACAACACAGAACTCAACAGAAAACTCGTAAGCTCCGTTAGTATAAGAAAATAAAAGCACCACTTAGGTACTGTTGTGAACTCATTATAAATTCATATTGGTGTTATATCTACTGTATTCCAACTTGTTTATGGTTCATACCCTCCGATACTACTCATAGATTCATCAAAATAAGCAAACAACACATAGAAAACAGAATCTGTCAAAAACAGAATAGTCTATAGCAATATGTAACTTTGGAATACTTCTGTAACTCAAAAAAATCTAAAATATATTGGTGGACGTGAGGAATTGTCTATTAATCATCTGCAAAAATAATGAACCTAAAAGGTAAAAAATGGCAGCTAATCTCGTGAGTGCAAAAGTTTATGTTTTTTACAGCAAGATCACATTAACTTTCGCCCAAGTCTTCCCAAAGGTTCTACTTGGCACTTTATTGAAATAAAAGCTATAAAACATGATTAATACAGTAGCTTAATCATGTGAACACACAAAAACAGTAGGGGTAAAAATTGGGTTGTCTCCCAACAAGCGCTTTTCTTTAATGCCTTTTAGCTAGGCATGATGGTTTCAATGATGCTCGCATAAAAGATAAGAATTGAAACATAAAGAGAGCATCATGAAGAATATAACTAGCACATTTAAGTCTAACCCACTTCCTATGCATGGGGATTTTGTGAGCAAATAACTTATGGGAAGAATCAACTAGCATAGGAAAGCAAAACAAGCATAGCTTCAAGATTTTCAACACATAGAGAGGAAACTTGATATTATTGCAATTCCTACAAGCATATGTTCCTCCCTCATAATAATTTTCAGTAGCATCATCAACGAATTCAACAATATAACCATCACATAAAGCATTATTTTGATGATACCCAAGCATATAAATTTTATTACTCTCCACATAAGCGAATTTCTTCTCATGCATAATAGTGGGAGCAAACTTAACAAAATAATTATCATGTGAGGCATAATCCAATTGAAAAATAAAATCATGCTGACAAGTTTCATGGTTATCATTATTCTTAAAAGCATACAAGAAATCACAATAATCATCATAAATAGGAGGCATGCTTTCATCATAGTAAATTTGGTCATCAAAACTTGGGGGACTAAAAATATCATCTTCATCAAACATAGCATCCCCAAGCTTGGGACAAACATTAATTACAACAAATAAATTCTCAAACATGTCATTCTCATCAAATATAGCATCCCCAATCTTGAGCCTTTTCATATCATAAGCATAATCACTCTCATCATTCAAATATTTAGTGCCAAATACTTTAATGCATTCTTCTTCTGGTACTTGGGCACAATTTACTTTCCATCATTTTCACGAAAGACATTAAAAAGATGAAGCATATGAGGCACCCTCAATTCCATTTTTTGTAGTGTTCTTTTATAAAATAAACTAGTGATAAAATAAGAAACTAAAAGATTCGATTGCAAGATCTAAAGATATGCCTTCAAGCACTCACCTCCCCGGCAACGGTGCCAGAAAAGAGCTTCGTTGACGGGATGTGAGTGCCGCTTACCTAGCCTCCCCGGCAACGGCGCCAGAAAATAGCTTGATGTCTACTACGCAACCTTCTTCTTGTAGATGTTGTTGGGCCTCCAAGTGCAGAGGTTTGTAGGACAGTAGCAAATTTCCTCCAAGTGGATGACCTAAGGTTTATCAATCAGTGGGAGGCATAGGATGAAGATGGTCTCTCTCAAACAACCCTGCAACCAAATAACAAAGAGTCTCTTGTGTCCCCAACACACCCAATACAATGGCAAATTGTAGAGCTGCACTAGTTCGGTGAAGAGATGGTGATACAAGTGCAATATGGATGGTAGATATAGGTTTTTGTTATCTGAAAATATAAAAACAGCAAGGTAACTAATGATAAAAGTGAGCACAAACGGTATTGCAATGCTTCGAAACAAGGCCTAGGGTTCATACTTTAACTAGTGCAAGTTCTCTCAACAATAATAACATAACTGGGTCATATAACTATCCCTCAACATGCAATAAGGAGTCACTCCAAAGTCACTAATAAGGGAGAACAAACGAAGAGATTATTGTAGGGTACAAAACCACCTCAAAGTTATTCTTTCTGATTGATCTATTCAAGAGTTTGTAGTAAAATAACACGAAGCTATTCTTTCCGTTCGATCTATCCTAGAGTTCTTACTAGAATAACACCTTAAGACACACATCAACCAAAACCCTAATGTCAACTAGATACTCCATTGTCACCTCAAGTATCCGTGGGCATGATTATACGATATGCATCACACAATCTCAGATTCATCTATTCAACCAACACAAAGAACTTCAAAGAGTGCCCAAAGTTTCTACCGGAGAGTCAAGACGAAAACGTATGCCAACCCCTATGCATAAGTTCACAAGGTCACTGAACCCGCAAGTTGATCACCAAAAATACATCAAGTAGATCACGTGAATATCCCATTGTCACCACAGATAAGCACATGCAATACATACATCAAGTGTTCTCAAATCCTTAAAGACTCAATCCGATAAGATAACTTCAAAGGGAAAACTCAATCCATTACAAGAGAGTAGAGGGGGAGAAACATCATAAGATCCAATTATAATAGCAAAGCTCGCGATACATCAAGATCGTGCCAAATCAAGAACACGAGAGAGAGAGATCAAACACATAGCTACTCGTACATACCCTTAGCCCCGAGGGTGAACTACTCCCTCCTCGTCATGGAGAGCTCCGGTATGATGAAGATGGCCACAGTGATGGATCCCCCCTCCGGCAGGGTGCCGAAACAGGGTCCCAATTGGTTTTTGGTGGCAGAGGCTTGCGGCGGCGGAACTCCCGATCTAGGTTTCTTTTTGAGGGTTTCTGTATTTATATGAATTTTTGGCGTCGGGCTCACGTCAGGGGGGGCCTCCGAGTCGTCCACGAGATAGGGGGCGCGCCTAGGGTGGTAGGGCGCGCCCTCCACCCTCGTGGATGGCCCGGGACTCTTCTGGCCCAACTCTTTTTCTCTGGGTGCTTCTTTTGGTCCATAAAAAATCATCAAAAATTGGCACGTCTATTGGACTCCGTTTGGTATTCCTTTTCTGTAAAACTCAAAAACAGGGAAAAAAACAGAAACTGGTGTTGGGTTGTGGTTAATAGGTTAGTCCCAAAAATCATATAAAATAGCATATAAATGCATATAAAACCTCCAAGATGGATAATATAATAGCATGGAACAATAAAAAATTATAGATACGTTGGGAACGTATCAATACGCTAATGGTAATATCACTGTCTACAAAGCTCGACTTGTTGTGGAAGGTTTTCGACAAGTTCGAGGAGTTGACTACGATGAGACTTTCTTACCTGTAGCGATGCTTAAGTTTAAGTCTGTCCGAATCATGTTAGCAATTACCGCATTTTATGATTATGAAATTTGGCAAATGGATTTCAAAACTGCATTCTTAATGGATTTCTAAAAGAAGAGTTGTATATGATGCAACCAGAAGGTTTTGTCGATCCTAAAGGTGCTAACAAAGTGTGCAAGCTCCGGCGATCCATCTATGGACTGGTGCAAGCATCTCGGAGTTAGAATATATGCTTTGATGATGTGATCAAAGCATATGGTTTTATACAGACTTACGGTGAAGCCTGTATTTATGAAAAAGTGAGTGGGAGGACTACATCATTTCTGATAAGTATATGTGGATGACATATTGTTGATTGGAAATGATGTAGAATTTCTGTATAGCATAAAAGGATATTTGAATAAGTATTTTTCAAAGAAAGACCTCAGTGAAACTGCTTACATATTAGGCATCGAGATCTATAGAGATAGATCAAGATGCTTTGATAAGACTTTCGATGAGTACATACCTGTAAGTGCATCTAGTGCCCCCTAGTTGGTTTTGGAGTATTGACGACAAACATGGTTGAGGGACTAATGTGTTTGTGAGAATTGCAGGATAACACAGGTAATAGTCCCTCACTGATTCGGTTTACCTTCCAGAGATGACCCCTAAAAATGTGTGACGACATTGAAGACATTAGTGGCTTGTGAAGATATTCACATGAAGATAATGACCTATGAAGCCATTCAATGAAGACTATGGAATGCGAAGACATAGCTTCTTTAGTAGTTCCTTTTTTTCTCTCTTGAGTCATAGGAACCACCGTACTGTTAAGTGGGGTCCAAGTGAACATAGTCAGATGACTTATGTGATGCTCAACCAAAATCCTATGTCTTCGAATGAAGACGATGAGAGCAAATCTTATCCTGAGTTGGATAAGTCAGCTTTGTTTGGAGCTCAAGCAAAGATGTCGCGTGTGTTCAAAATCCAACCATTGGACACGTGTCAGTTCCTTAGTGACCAAGGGCCATTTCAGACATATCATGTTGGATTGCCTCCTGGCTATAAATAGCCCACCGCCTACACCATAAATTGGTGGCTGCTCAGAGTTAGTGCACAACTTTTGTCGTTTGAGAGCAACCCACCTCCGAAGCCTTTGAGAGAAAAGATCCTTGCGAAGACAAAGCCCAAAACACCCAGAGCCAGGGAATGTAAGGCATCACTGAAGTCTTAATGTCTGTGTGACCTGAAGACTTGTTGCACTTGAGGGCTGTGTGTCCTCCAGCCGGTTAGGCGTCGTGTTTTGAGCATCCAAGAGTAATTGTGGATCGCCGGTGAATGAAGTCTGTGAAGGTTTGGAAGTCTGCCTTGAAGACTTACCAGAGTGATTGGGCGAGGACTGGGTGTCCTTAGCTCAAGGGGAATAAGGTGAAGACGCGGTCTTCAGAGTTTAATCTCAGACTCCCTATCCAGACGTACAGTTGTCACAGCAACTGGAACTGGTCTACCAAATTCCCCTCGTCTCCGAGCCACTGGTTCTATCTCCCAACTCATTTACATTCCAGTTTATCTTCGCAAAGTCATTGCCTGTTTGTCTGATCTATTTGACTTCACTGTGTGAAGATTGTTCACTGTTTAGCTTCATTCTGTCTTCCATGTTGATCCATGTTATCTAGCTATCAATTGTCTTTCTATTTTCACTGTGATGCTTACTTGACTATTGTGTGCCTAGAGTCATTTATCTCCCGCTGCTTATCATATAGGTTCTTTTCATCTGTCTGTCTTCAAAATATACCGTGTATTGAAGACTTTCATAAAAATCGCCAATTCACCCCCCCTCTAGTCGATAACTTGCACTTGCAATTGGTATCAGAGCAAGGTGCTCCCTTGTTTTGTCTGATTCGGTTTAACCACCTGGAGTTTTAGTTATGTCGATTACAGGGATAATCAAAGTCTTCGCTGCGTGCCCTGTCTTCGATGGGACTGATTACCCCTACTGGAAGAATAAGATGCGCATGCATCTTGAAGCTATCGACAATGATATTTGGTATGTCGTCAAGACTGGTGTTCCCTAGGCTGGTGAAGGTGTCACCTTGCTGATGTCAAGAAGTTTGCTCAACTGGACTCAACCGCCAAGAACATCATTTGTGGTCATCTGACCAAAGGACAGTACCGACGTGTGAGTGCACTGGATTCAGCCAAGCTGGTATGGGACTGGCTTTCCAAGGTCAATGAATGCGTCTCAACACAGAGAGACTCAAGGATTGACGTTCTTCGCAATCTCTTCAATCGCTTCAAGAGAAATGACAATGAAAATGTCCAGCTTACATTTGATCGCCTCACTTTTATCACCAATGAGCTTCATGCACTCGGCGCCACTGAAATCACCAATCATGAAGTTGTGAAGAAGCTATTGAGGTCTCTTGACAGTTCATTTGACACCTTGGCATTGATGATTCAAGAACGACCTGACTTCAAAAGTCTTGATCCATCTGACATACTTGAAAGGCTCAACAAACATGAGTTCTAGCTATCTGAGAAGAGAGATATCTATGGCCCCAACTATGGTCGATCCAGAGCCTTGAAGGCTAAAGATGTGTCCGCAACTGAAGAAGACTTTGACAGCAGCTCTGACGATTCTGAAGACATTGGCAGAGAACTAGCTATGCTTGTGAAAAAGTTTTAAAGGTTCTCAAGGAAGAAAAACTTCAAAAATTCTTCAAGATCCAGCTCAAGAAATGATGATGCTTCCTCTCATGACTACAAGAAAAGAACATGCCATAACTGCAAAAAGCCTGGCCACTACATATCCGAGTGTCCTCAGTGGGGCAACGAGTCCAAAAGAAAGAAGAAGAGCAAGGAATATGATTCAGACGACAATAAGAAGAAGAAATCTTCAAAGTCTTCTTCCAAGTCTTCATCAAAGTCTTCATCTTACAAGAAGAGTTCATATGGCAAGGATCGTGCGTTCATTGGCAAGGAAATGGATTCGGAGGAGGAGTCTGCTTCTGAGGAGGAAGGGGTAGAATCTGAGGAGGAATCCGATTCAGGCATGGCTAGCCTAGCTCTAGCCTCGGCATTTGTCGCCAAGTCCATCTTCAACACTGATGATAATGGTCACTCCGCCGACGCCGAAGCAAATGATGCGGACAACTCTTCTCCAACCTACTGCTTCATGGCATGTGGTGCAAAGGTAAACTCACGTGATGCATGCTTTCAAACCTCCAGTGAAGATGACTCTAAATGTGAATCCAAACCCACCTATAAAACCCTTGCTAAAATTGCAACTGAACAACAAAAAATCTATGGAACATATCCAAAAGTTGCTAGACAAGAGTGATGATATGTTGGACGCGGAAATGAATCGAACTCAGTCCTTAACTGAAGACATAAAAAATCTTCACGTTAAGTACACTGAACTTGAAAGTCATCATGAAACCCTCTCAGCTACTCATGAGAAGCTTTCCTATGATTATCTTCAAAGGAAGCAATACCTAGAGAAACTTAGAGCGTATCATGATGATCTTCAAAAGGAAAACGATTCACTACTCGCCCAACACATTAGTTCCGATAGGGAAGACTTTGTGCCACCTTGTCTAAAATGCTTGAGCGTGACAATGCTGCCTCTGTTGCTGAATGCTCTACTACTTCTATAATTGCAATATCTTTAACTGTTGATGTGGTAACTAACCTCTGTGCCGAGACAACCACTGCTATTGCTGATGAGAGTGCTTACTGGAAGCCTGAGCAGTATCCCAAAACCACATGGGCTGCTGCAAATGGCCCACCAGTAGATCCATCTACCTTATCTGGCTTCACTTGTGCTAACCCTACTATCATTGACGAGTCATTTGACTCAAACTATAAACTGTTCAAGGGTCAGAATGGTAAAGTGTTTGCCAAGTTCATTGGAACTAACTACGGGAATGGGTCACCTATGAACAAGATCTTGGTTCCGAAAAGTCTTCTCGAAAAGCTTCCAGTGAATGTCATCATGTCACCAGATAGAAAGAAGACCAACCCCAGACCAAAGGCTTCATATGGTCCAAAGACTTCATAGAGAGAAAGGACCACACCGGGTTACTCTAACGCAAATGTTTTGCATGGATATTGTCATCAGACTCATGAATATGAGCATGTTTCATCTAACCACTTTGTTCATAAGACAAAGAACTTCTCTGCATATTCATATGAGTATTATTCATCTCCTGCAAAGCTATTTGCTAGGGCTCCCAAGCCAAAGTTCTCAGATGCTGCACTTAGACTTATTGCTTCTAAGCCACCCCTAAAGATGTGGGTGGTTAAGAAGAATTAACTTCTCTTGCAGGGAACGGTCTCCAGTGAAAAATCTACTTCAGATGCCAATGTTGGGGACCTAAAACATCTTGTGGGACGCAAGATTAAATGTCAAAATGGTCTAACCATGTATTTCGTCCCATGGTTTCTTGACAAGCTTCCTATCATGCCTAATGATACGTCCAAAACGTATCTATAATTTCTGCTTGCTCCATGCCTCTTTTGTGTGACATTGCTATGATATTTATGCACTTCCATACACTTTTGATCATATTTGGACTAACCTATTAACTCAGTGCACCACAGTGCCAGTTCCTGTTTTCTGCTGTTTTTCTATTTCAGGTTTCCCCCATATTAAAAGTGCCCTAAAAATTCCGGGAAAAATACAGGAAAAATCAGCGTATCGGGAGCTTCCGGAAAAACCAAGGCAGAGCCAGAGGGGAGCCTGGGGGGCCCAGGCGGCCACCCGGCGCGGCCCCACCCCTGGCCGCGCCAGGGGGCGCCTGGGGCCCCACCTCCGCCTCTGGTGCCCCCCTTTGGCATATATATTGCACGCGTCCCAAAACCCTCAAGGACGGAACCCTTTTTCGCGATCTCATCTCTGTTCCGCCGCCGCCGCGCTTCCAAGATCGGGAGCACCAGGAGAACTCTTCCCGGCACCCTGCCGGAGGGGAGGATCACCACCGGGAGCTTCTCCACCACCATGGACGCTTCCCGGATGAGTTGTGAGTAGTCCCCCTTGGACCATGGGTCCATGACCAGTAGCTATGTGATGTTCTCCTCCCCTCTTTGTTCTTCATCGATTAGACCTCGTGAGCTGCCCTACATGATCGAGGCACATATGTAATCTTTATGCTGTTGCTATGCTGAGTTTGCTGGGATACGATGGATTATGAGATTATGTTCAGATTGTGTGTGAGTAATATATTCGATTCACCTCTTTTATATTTATGTTCTTGAGTAATTCTTGCATGTTCTCCGTTGTTGTTTATTGCTTTGGCCGAGTAGTAGGTAGTAACTCCAAGAGGGAACGTTATGCTTGATTGTGGGTTCATGCCCCTCGATGACTAGCTTGAGTGACAGAACCATGAGTCTAGGGGATGTGCTGTTGACACAAGGGGGAAAACAACGGTGCTTGTACTTGCGGGTGCAAGGATTGTTTACTTTACGCAAAGTTCTTTTAATGCAATTGTCTGTTGCTTTGAGTTTACACTTTGGGTGGGACTCGCAACTTAATACCAGCGAGATGTTCTGGATAGATATCTCAAGGTGGATGATTAGTAGTAGATGCAGATGGATTTTGGTCTACTTGCCTTGGCGTACCGCCCATGCTTTTGAGCCTCTACCTTTCTTTGCAGCATAGTTAGCATTGGTTTGCGCACATAATCCTGTCAGTTGCCCAGCTGTAATTTGTTTACCTCGCTTAGCTGTTTTATCGTCTTTTGGGAGAGAGACATCACTAGTGAACATCATGGGACCTCGGTCCATATTACCACCACTGATCACACCCGCTATTTACTTCATGTTCTTATTTCCTAGTTGCAGTCATACCTATCACTATTATCTCTTGCGTTTGATCCTTTGTAAACGACAAGGCCGGAGGGATTGACAACCTCTCTGTACTCGTTGGGAGCAAAGTTATTTGTATCAGTGTGCAGGTCCTGTCAAGCAAAAGTTTCTGGCGCTATTGACACCTTCTTGTCGACCCTCGGAGTCTCACGGGATTCGATCCTTGGTATCTTTGCCAAGGGAAATTTGCCGCTACGCTACATCTCAAACCTTCCACTTGGGGTAACCAACGAGGGGCGAGAAGCCATCAAGCAAGTTTCTGGCGCCGTTGCCGGGGACTCCACTCTTCAAGATAGGGGAGTTGCACGCTATCTTTTATCTTTGCTTTTTAGTCTTGTTAGTTTACCTTTCAGTTTTTGCTTTAGTGTCTTTTATCAAAAATCACAAAAATAGTTATCTCACTTTTTAGTTGGCATTATGTCTGGTCCTTTTGCCTTTGGTGAGGCAGAAGTGCTCACCTTTAAACAAAGAGGTGGGGAAAGTCTAAAAGATGCTTGGTATAGAATTAATGATTCTCATAAAAGAGCCACCAAGAAACAATCTACTACTATCCTGCTTAGAAATTTTTATGTTGGAATTACTTCTTGGAATAGGTTTATTCTAGATTCTGCTATCAATGGGAATTTCCTAGAAGCCCCAGTTTGGGAATCTCTTAGTATTATGGAAAATCTTGTTGGAAATCCCCCTGTTGTTAGCATTTAAGAGGACATTACCCTAGCTCACATTATGAAAAAACTTGAAAAGATATAGCTAGAGATGCCAAACATTAATAAGATAAATGAGTTGGCCGTAAGATCCAAGGGAATTTGAATATGCTTGATAGCTCCATGCATAAAATTCTCAAAACTTTGGAGACCATCAAATCCCATGACTTGGATTCTTCTAGGATAGACAAGATTGAGGAAATATTTGACACTTTAGGAACTACTTTCTCCTCAATCAAAACCAAAAAGGTAGAAACTTTGGCAAAGAAGGAGCCTAAGTTCGTTTACGTTCCAAAGGCTCCTCGTTCCAAAAGTAATCCATCTATTGCCAATGGGGTTGAAACTGTGAAGACTTTGGAAGAAACACCTCTCTTTGATAAATTTATAAATGAATCTTCCATTGACTTTTTACCTTTTGGTCTTCTCCCTAGAAGTATCTCTATTAGGACTTTATTTGAAAGTCCTCTTAAGACTAGTTGTACTATTGAAGAGCTTTTTGATGATCTTGATGATGGTTCAATTGATACAACTTGATCTTTTTGCATTATGCCTAGCTTAAAGGCATAAAAGAAGCGCTTTTGGGAGGCAGCCCACAACGAATAAAATTTTCTTTTGCTTCTGTTGTGTCTTGATGTTTGTTACTACAGTAGCATCATCATTGTATCTTTTCTTTTCAGCTTTGTGTCAAGTTTAGCCTCTGATTGCAAGAAAGTTCAAAAGTTGTGACGTGCAGTCCAGAAAACAGATTCTGTCATTGGACAGAAAAATTCGTATAAAATCACCAGATCATCTTTTTGATCTGAATTTTTTTGACAGCGTGCTATATACAATTGGCTTTCGGGCGTCTGTTCTGAGTTTTTTGATTTGAGTTGCAGAAGTGCCCCGAAAAAATTATTTACTACCTGCTGGTCTGTTTTTCACAGATTCTGTCCTGTTTTGCCTTTTCTTCGTTTTGCAAACCTTGAGCTTGCTTTTTCTTTGCAAAAACATTTGGGCAATCTTGAGAAACAGTAGCTCTTCAAGATTATCTTTATTTCCAGCAAGGAAAAATTATTTTATTATGGGTACTAACCTCGCTAATCAGATTATGATGAGTTATGTATGAAGGGAGTTTTCAAGTGTGCGAGGGAAGATGATAAAAAGATTCAGGAGGGTCAAACGCTCAAGTTTGGGGATGCCCCCGTGCACCCCCAAGAAATATTCAAGAAGACTCAAGCGTCTAAGCTTGGGGATGCCCCCGTGCATCCCCTTCTCCATCAACAATTATCAGTTCGTCTTTCGTTCCACTATATTTTAATCACTTCATGCGTTATGTGCTATGCTTGGAGCGTCTTGCTTTTAGTTTCCTTTTTAGTTTTCTTTAGCTTTGCTTGCTGTTCATAACGAGTTAGAACCCAGCTTTCTTTGTGTGGGAGAGAAACACACTCCACTTCAACCTAGAACACAACATAGGATTTTCATGCTTATCTTTGTTGTGTATGTTCTTTGTCTTTCCATAGCTACTGTCATGTTTAGCTCTTAGTTTTCATGCTTTTCTTTTTAAAGAGCTTTTGTTTAGTTGGTTGTTGAACTCTCTTGAGTTTTCATGTTTATCTTGTTAAGAGAGTTTGTCTGTTGCACTGAGTTGTGTGTCTTAACTTAAAGTAGGTAACTGAGGTTGCTATTTAATTTTAGTAGTAACTTGCAATAGTTTTGAGGTATTGCCATGAGTAATGTTTGAACTTTCGGTGTCAAGAGCTTTAGCCTATTAGTGATAGATGTCGTATTTTGGGCAATCCGTGTTTATTTTCGAAAACCTACAAAATAGTTGAGAACTTTAGCTACTAAATGGATCACTAATCTATGGAGGGATCGAATATTAGAGTACACTCACGTATCATGAGTCGAGGATGCACAAGGATAACCAAATCCTCATACACTCCTCCTCGGGGTACTTGTCTCTTTGAGAACCTCCTAATTAGATTGAGAGTTACCGATAATAAGTGCATGGGTTCTTCGGACTAATGTGAGTATTCGAAAGTTGACACTTCCACCTATCCATATTTTTCTAGCCTCTTCGGTACCGTGCATTGCCCTTTCTCACCTCGAGAGTTGGCGCATACTTTGCCGGTGCATCCAAATCCTTGGCACGATACGCTCTGTCATCATAAGCCTCATTATATCCTTCCTCAAATAAGCCACCATACCTACCTATTAAGGCATTTCCATAGCCTTTCCGAGATACATTGCCATGCAACATCCATCCTCTCATGACTTGATCTTCATGTCATACATGCTTTTTGCTTGATCGATGAGCCGCATGCTAGTTGGGCCTTGCCCCAATCATTGCTACATGACGCGCTAGTATCATTGCATATCCCGCTACACAGGCAGAGGCATACATTTGCATACATCATGATAGTTTCATTTTCTTTATGTTGAGTACTTTAGTAAAGTGTGAAAGATCTTTTATACTTCTTGTAATACATTAAGTGTTGCCCCTAAAGTGAGGAAAAGATCCCAAAGAGGACAAAATCAAAAGATCCCAAAGAGGACAAATGAGAGATAAAAAGAAAGAGCCATTGAGGCCACTAAAAAAAGAAAAAAAAGAGAAAAAAAAGAAAAAAGAAATAAAAAGAGAGAAGGGGGCACACTACTATTTCTTTTGAGAGATCCACACTCGTACTCCATCTTATACCTTGTACTCCATAGAGATTATCATTTATGCATATAGCTATGTGGGGACCTTTACACTATAGAACTTGGCTTGTATATTCCAATGATGAGCCTCCTCAAAAGAGCTCTAGGTCTTCTTGAGCAAGCAAGTTGGATGCACCCCCACTAGTTCCATTGGAGAGCTTACCTTAGCTCATATGTGCATCCGTTGCATGGCAATCCCTACTCCTCACATCATATCTATCATTTGGCTTTCTCTCGCCGATGATTGTCCTCATTGATGTGAGCCCTTCACACCTTTTTTGTCTTCCCCCTCTATCATTTTTCTCTCTTTGCCATCCTAAGTGTCGACTCTCTTGCTTACGCTCATCCATTGCATGAGTGCTCAAAATATTGAAAGGGAGTGGATCATTTTGACTTGTATCTGGCTGACGGTCTGGGGATGAGTCAAGATAAGATTCCAAACAAGACCAAGTGTGAAACTTTAGTAGATTAAGTTCTCAACAATATAAAAACTATGTTTTACTCTCTCATATATCCCTATCCCCTTTCTTGCACGCAAACACCATTTGGAGACATTCGAGTCACGGACAGCGAGAGCTCTTGCACCTTTATGTTCTTATGTTACTTGTTACAATGCTAATATAGACTCTTGCTTGTTATGACTTGAATTGAATTACATGCCTTGATTGCTTTACTTAAAAGTTCTTATATGGTTGATAGCATGTCACCACAGAAATTATGCTTGTTATCATTTACCTACTCGAGGACGAGCAGGAATTAAGCTTGGGGATGTTGATACGTCCAAAATGTATCTATAATTTCTGCTTGCTCCATGCCTCTTTTGTGTGATATTTCTATGATATTTATGCACTTCCATACACTTTTGATCATATTTGGACTAACCTATTAACTTAGTGCACCACAGTGCCAGTTCCTGTTTTCTGCTGTTTTTCTATTTCAGGTTTCCCCCATATTAAAAGTACCCTAAAAATTCCGGGAAAAATACAGGAAAAATCAGCGTATCGGGAGCTTTCGGAAAAACCAAGGCAGAGCCAGAGGGGAGCCTGGGGGGCCCAGGCGGCCACCCGGCGCGGCCCCACCCCTGGCCGCGCCAGGGGGTCGCCTGGGGCCCCACCTCCGCCTCTGGTGCCCCCCTTTGGCATATATATTGCACGCGTCCCAAAACCCTCGAGGACGGAACCCTTTTTCTCGATCTCATCTCTGTTCCGCCGCCGCCGCACTTCCAAGATCGGGAGCACCAGGAGAACTCTTCTCGGCACCCTGCCGGAGGGGAGGATCACCACCGGGAGCTTCTCCACCACCATGGACGCTTCCCGGATGAGTTGTGAATAGTCCCCCTTGGACCATGGGTCCATGACCAGTAGCTATGTGATGTTCTCCTCCCCTCTTTGTTCTTCATCGATTAGACCTCGTGAGCTGCCCTACATGATCGAGGCACATATGTAATCTTTATGCTGTTGCTATGCTGAGTTTGCTGGGATTCGATGGATTATGAGATTATGTTCAGATTGTGTGTGAGTAATATATTTGATTCACCTCTTTTATATTTATGTTCTTGAGTAATTCTTGCATGTTCTCCGTTGCTGTTTATTGCTTTGGCCGAGTAGTAGGTAGTAACTCCAAGAGGGAACGTTATGCTTGATTGTGGGTTCATGCCCCTCGATGACTAGCTTGAGTGACAGAAACATGAGTCTAGGGGATGTGCTGTTGCCACAAGGGGGAAAACAACGGTGCTTGTACTTGCGGGTGCAAGGATTGTTTACTTTACGCAAAGTTCTTTTAATGCAGTTGTCTGTTGCTTTGAGTTTACACTTTGGGTGGGACTCGCAACTTAATACCAGCGAGATGTTCTGGATAGATATCTCAAGGTGGATGATTAGTAGTAGATGCAGATGGATTTCGGTCTACTTGCCTTGGCGTACCGCCCATGCTTTTGAGCCTCTACCTTTCTTTGCAACATAGTTAGCATTGGTTTGCGCACATAATCCTGTCAATTGCCCAGCTGTAATTTGTTTACCTCTCTTAGCTGTTTTATCGTCTTTTGGGAGAGAGACATCACTAGTGAACATCATGGGACCCCGGTCCATATTACCATCACTGATCACACCCGCTATTTACTTCCTGTTCTTATTTCCTAGTTGCAGTCATACCTATCACTATTATCTCTTGCGTTTGATCCTTTGTAAACGACAAGGCCGGAGGGATTGACAACCTCTCTGTACTCGTTGGGAGCAAAGTTATTTGTATCTGTGTGCAGGTCCTGTCAAGCAAAAGTTTCTGGCGCTATTGACACCTTCTTGTCGACCCTTGGAGTCTCACGGGATACGATCCTTGGTATCTTTGCCAAGGGAAATTTGCCGCTACGCTACATCTCAAACCTTCCACTTGGGGTAACCAACGAGGGGCGAGAAGCCATCACCTAACAAGGACCTTAACTTTGATAGCATGCTTTTTCATCAAATGCTTGTGCTTCACACTTCTCTTTGTGAAGACTATGCCGCTAACTGATCTGTAGGATACGTACTGCTTCGGAAGCCACTTAATGGACAATTGACAGTGGATGCACCAACCACATGACTGGTGATCGACGTCTTCTCATGGACTCAACCTTACGTTCTTCTCCCAAGATCCACATCCCATTTCCAGATACTGGTAAAAGCAAGGTATTGGGTCTTGGTAGAGTTGCTATCTCCAAGGATCAACACATGGACAAAGTGATGCTTGTTGAATCCCTTGGATACAACTTAACGTCGGTCTCTATGCTATGTGATCTCAACATGATTGTGATATTTGGAAAATAACAGTGCCTTGTGCTTATGGAATCTGACAAGTCTCTAGTCTTCGGAGGACATCGAAAAGGTGATCTGTATATGGTAGATTTCTCTGCACGGCCACAACTCGTCGTTTGTCTTCTCGTAAAAGCTTCAGAATGCTGGCTTTGGCATCGAAGACTAGGTCATGCAGGCATAAGGAACCTGCATACTCTCGCCAAGAGGAAGCACGTCATAGGCATCGAGGGCGTCAAGTTCAAGAAAGATCATATGTGTGGCGCTTGTGAAGCTGGGAAGATGACCAGGGCCAAGCATCCCTCGAAGACAATCATGACTACATCTCGTCCCTTCGAGCTGCTTCACATGGACTTATTTGGCCCTACTCACTATTCTACTCTCACTACTACTGCTTGTTTATATGGCTTCGTAATCATTGATGACTACTCTAGATATACCTGGGTGCATATAATCCTCTATAAGACTGAAGTGCAGGATGTCTTCAGACGTTTCGCCAATCGAGCCATGAACAACTATGGCATCAAGATCAAGCACATCAGAAGTGACAATGGAACTGAGTTCAAGAACACAGGGCTTGATACTTATCTTCATACATTGGGCATCACGCATGAGTTCTCCGCTCCATACACACCGCAGCAGAATGGCGTCGTTGAGCGCAATAACGGGACTCTCATTGAGATGGCACATACTATGCTCGATGGATACAAGACACCAAGAAATTTCTGGCCTGAAGCCATTGATACTGCATGCCACATCATCAACAGAGTTTATCTTCACAAGTTCTTCAAGAAAACATCATATGAACTTCTGACTGGTAAGAAGACAAACGTCAGCTATTTCAAAGTCTTTGTCGGTAGATGTTGGATCAAAGATCCGCATCACACTTCCAAATTTGCACCGAAAGCACATGAAGGTTTTATGCTTGGTTACAGAAAGGATTCGCACACCTACTGGGTCTTCAACCTCTATCACTATAAAGTGGTTGAAACCGTAGATGTGCAGTTCGATGAAACTAATAGCTCGCAAAGAGAGCACATGTCAAATGTGCTAGATAAAGCATCTCCCAGTGAATCTATCAAACAAATGGGTACATGAGAAATTATACCCACCGAGGAACCAACTAAAGAGGAAATCATCATATCTACACCTAATCAACCTGAAGACAATGCTCAGCCTGAAGATAATCCTGAACAAGAAGATGATCAACAACATGAGCAAAGTCTTCGCCTAGTTCATCCTCGGGTAGCTAATGAAGTCCAAGTGGAAAAGATTCTTGATGGCCTCAATGCAATTCGTCCACTCACTGGTCAAAAGCAACTCAACTAGCCAACTTTTGTGGACATTCTGCATTCATTTCAATAACTGAACCCAAGAAAGTTGATGAAGCCTTTATGGAACCTGAATAGATTCCATCAATGCAAGAAGAGCTTCAACAGTTTGAGCAGAATAATGCATGCGAGCTTGTTAAGCATTCTGATCCACGGAAGCATAACATCATTGGCACCAAATAGATCTATCACAACAAACAAGATGAGAATGGTCAAGTTGTCAGAAACAAGGCTCGTCTCGTTGCTCAAGGATATACTCAAGTGGAAGGAATTGACTTCGATGAAACCTTTTCTCCTGTGGCTAGGCTTAAAGCCATTCGCATACTGCTAGCCTATGCCAACCACCATAAAATATTTCTGTATCAAATGGCTGTAAAGAGTGCCTTTCTGAACGGTAAAATTGAAGAAGAAGTGTATGTTGCACAACCTCCTGGCTTTGAAGACCCAAAGCGTCCTGACATGGTGTACAAGCTCAACAAGGCACTATATGGCCTCAAAAAAGCACCTCGTGCATGGAATGACACACTCAAAGACTTCTTGAAAAGCAAAGGCTTCAAACCTGGTTCAATGGATCCCACACTCTTCACGAAGACATATGATGGTGAACTGTTTGTGTGCCAAATCTATGTGGATGACATTATCTTCGGATGCACTAACAAAAGATACAGTGACGAGTTTGGATACATGATGCAAGAGCAATATCAGATGTCCATGATGGGTGAGCTGAAGTTCTTCCTTGGACTCCAAATTCGTCAATAGAAGAATGACATCTTCATATCTCAAGAGAAATACCTCAAAGATTGCCTGAAGAAGTTTGGAATGCAAGATTGCAAAGGATACACGACGCCAATGCTAACCAAAGGTCAATTGGGATCCGACGTCAATGGTAAAGAGTTCGATCAAAAGGTATACCGCTCCATGATTGGTTCTTTATACTACTTATGTGCATCTAGGCCTGATATAATGCTTAGCGTTTGCATGTGTGCCCGATTCCAAGCAGCACCAAAGGAATCGCATCACCTTGCTGTGAAGCAAATTCTTCGATACTTGGCTCACACCCCTACACTAGGATTATGGTATCCCAGGGGCTCTATATTTTATCTAGTTGGATTCTCAGATGCTGACTATGCTGGTGACAAGGTTGATCGCAAGTCCACATCAGGCACATGTCACTTTCTTGGATGATCTCTTGTCTGTTGGTCTTCAAAGAAGCAGAACTCGGTGTCTCTATCCACTGCTGAAGCTGAATACATTGCTGCTAGATCTTGTTGCGCTCAGCTTCTCTGGATGAAGCAAACTCTTAAGGACTATGGCATCAACATGGTGAAGGTGCCTCTCTTCTGTTTTAATGAGAGCACCATCAAGATTGCTCACAATCCCGTTCAACACTCAAAGATAAAGCACATTGAAATTCGTCAGCACTTTCTCAGGGATCATATGATCAAGAAGGACATTGAAATTATACATGTCAACACCGAAGAGCAACTGGCAGATATCTTCACTAAGCCCTTGGATGAGAAAAGGTTTTGCAAGTTGCGGTGTGAGCTAAATATCCTAGAATCCTCGAATGTCATGTGATTGGACACACATCCTAATGCTTATGCATTTTGATGACTTAGATGTGCAACACACGAAGTAACGTATGTCTTCAATTCATGAAGACATACACTCTGAGTGTGAATACATTAATTTGGAAATCGACTCTGGAGCACCACGATAATTGTGCGTCGTGTCCTGGTCTAATACTTCCTATACGGTGGGTAACGCAACCACCAAACTTTCTTGAAGATTTTTCATTTGGCGTCATGACTGCATTATCTTCTCACTTGGTTTGTCTTCAACATCGTTTGTCTTCAAGATTTATTTTTTCTATGTTGATTCGTTTGGCTTCTCTGATATATAGGTGTTATGTCCTCTATAATATTCACTTATAGCTATGTCTTCACACCTTTTGGATCTAAGTGAATGTGATCGGAACCTAACCCTCTATATGCTTATCTCTCCTACTCTTTCTATCTCATCATATGCATTCTGTTGACACGTGTCGAATGTCTTCATTGTGTCCTCGTCAGCTGAATATATTGTGACACACATTTAAATCTGTTTTCAATGCCTTATCCTTCTTTGCCTGAAAACCGGAGAAGCCTGGACGTCCATCCGACAAACCAGGCGTGCGTGGGGCCGTGGCTCAACTCTCCATAAGTTGCATGCTCGCCACATGTCGTTCAGATGAGAACCGCCAGGGGCACCTGCATAATTGCGCCACGCCGCCCTCTCTCCTTATAAATTCTCCACCCACGCGGTCATAATTCTTCTCCCACCTCTCTTCATCTCGCTCAACCCTAGCGCCTCCGCTAGCTCCAGTCGACGCTGGAGACGAAGCGCTCAGCTGCCACGACTTCTTCGATGCCGTCTTCCCGCCAGCTGCGGACCTCGTCTCTCCGTCGCCGCCGCCGTAGGTGTCTTCCGCCGCCAAGTTAGGTCACGGAAGATCGATCTGCTCGGCATCCATCTCGTCCCGTCTAGCAGTTCATCAGTGTGGTAAATAAATCTCCTTTTTACTGTCGTTTTTAATCCATTCAAACCATGTATCTTCACCACAAGTGGTTTCAGTCCATCTGCAATTTGTTCCTTTCTGTATCCTTCTCTCATATCATGCAAGTATATTCACTTATGCCTCATTGCTAGTTAGATTCCTCACTTGTACCTATTCTTGGATTCGTATAAATTTGGAACCAACTCACTCCATATAAGTGAATGTCTTCGCACTATGAGGTCAATGTCTTCAAACTATTTTATCTTCAAAATATTCTAAGAATGCATATGACCTCTTCCCCTTCCCTCGCATCTCTAATTATGTCATAGGTACATGTCCGTGGGAGAATCCCTTGGTTCTCATAGTCTGCATTCATTTGCAGAATTCTTACAGCATCACATTGAATCTCCTCAAGCCAGTTCCTGTCTGACCAGTCGATGGAAGACAAATAGCTTTGTGAAGCCCTTCTGTCTGAGTCCAATGTCTTCTGAGAAATAGTCCAAGAGAGGTGGCAGGCAGAGACGTACTAACACTGCCAAAGATCTTCCTCGGGATCTATTCACCATCTATAAGTCTGATCCAGAAGAAACATATGGAGAACACAAATCATGAATCCAATGGATTCGAAGATATTGGGCAGAACAATGGTTTCTATATCGCTTTGTGACTCCTGATTATGGAACCAAGAACGCTATCCGCCCTCCATGTGGTGATGTAGTCTACAAGAAGCTTCAGCCCAAAAATATATCTGAAGCCATTGCCAAAAACTTCTATCCTTGGATGGTTAGAGGACCAATGTCTTCAAATGCTGACCCATCTAGTCTTCGATGGTGTCGTGATGATGAAGTATTTGAAGAAAATTACAAGTTTGCCAAGAACTCTGCAACCCAGAACAAGAAGGAATTTGGCATCAACTTCAATCCTGGTCCACCTCAGCCTCGTTTTGATGGAACTCGTGAAGCCAATGACAATCGAGCTGGCCCCTTCAATGGCCTTGATGGACTGCTATCCCACATAGTTGCTCAAAGGGCGACTGTGGAGGATGTTGCTGAAGACGTGGAACCTGAAGATGTTCCTGAGTCTGTGAAGCCAAAGAAGAAGACAAAGGCTTCTAAACCTGCTGAATCAAGTTTGCAGTCTGAGGATCACTCTCGTATCTCTCAGAGGTCCAAGCAGCTTGTGAAGCCATCTGGTCAAGGGTTGTAGGATCGAAAGTATGTCTAGAGGGGGGTGATTAGACTACTTGACCAAATAAAAATCTAGCACTTTCCGAATTTTAGTTCTTGGCATATTTTAGCAACTTAGCACAAGTCAAGCAATCAACCTACACATGCAATTCTAAGAGTATAGTAGCGGAATGTAAAACAATTGCATATGAAGGTAAAGGGAAGAGTTTGAGGAAGCAAACGCAATGTAGACACGGAGATTTTTTACGCGTGGTTCCGATAGGTGGTGCTATCGTACATCCACGTTGATGGAGACTTCAACCCACGAAGGGAAACGGCTGCGCGAGTCCACGGAGGGCTCCACCCACGAAGGTTCCACGAAGAAGCAACCTTGTCTATCCCACCATGGCCATCGCCCACGAAGGACTTGCCTCACTAGGGTAGATCTTCGCGAAGTAGGCGATCTCCTTGCCCTTACAAACTCCTTGGTTCAACTCCACAATCTTGTCGGAGGCTCCCAAGTGACACCTAACCAATCTAGGATACACCACTCGCCAAAAGGTAATAGACGGTGTGTTGATGATGAACTCCTTGCTCAAATGCTTCAAATGATAGTCTCCCCAACACTCAAACAGCTCCTCACGGATTTGAATATGGTGCAAGAATGATTTGAGTGGAAAGAACCTTGGGGAAGGCTAGAGAACAAGATTCATATGGTAGGAATGGAATATCTTGATCTCAACACTTGAGTAGGTGGTTCTCTTCTCAGAACATGTATGATGGAAGTGTAGGTATGTTCTGATGGCTCTCTCCATGAGTGAAGAGTGGGTGGAGGGGTATATATAGCCTCCACACAAAATCTAACAGTTACACACAATTTACCGA
The DNA here is from genome assembly GCA_902687465.1 of Secale cereale. Classification (NCBI taxonomy): domain Eukaryota; kingdom Viridiplantae; phylum Streptophyta; class Magnoliopsida; order Poales; family Poaceae; genus Secale; species Secale cereale. Next base: position 756,682,196 of record LR738711.1, read on the forward strand.
ACTCGGTGGGACCGATTCACAGAACTCGGTCAGACCGATTTAGTTCATAATGTGACTGTCATGCATTTCGGTGGGACCGATATGATCAACTCGGTAGGACCGATTTCATTAGGGTTAGGGCATAATGTAATCTCGGTGAGACCAATTACACAAACTCGGTGGGATAGATTCTGGTAATAAGCACACAGAGGGTTGGTCAGGCAAACTCGATGGGACCGATTCGCTCGTTTCGATGGGACCGAAACATTACGAAGGGGAAACAGAGAGTTTGCATTGCGAGCTCGGTGGGACCGATCGCTCATCTCGGTGAGACCGAAATATTACGAAGGGAAACAGAGAGTTTGCAATCCCATCTCGGTGAGATCGAGATCTCTTTCGGTGAGACCGAAGTGATTAGGGTTTTGTGGCAGTGGCTATGTCAAATGAACTCGGTGGCGTCGGATAGATCTCTTCGGTGGGGCCGAGTTTGACTTTTGGTTTGGGACATATGTGGATGTGGGAAAATGGTTGAGGGTTTTGGAGCATATCACTAAGCATTTTGAGCAAGCAAGCCATTAAGCAACACCTCATCCCCTTTTAATAGTATTGGCTTTCCTGTGGACTCAATGTGATCTTGGATCACTAAAATGGAAAATGTAGAGTCTTGAGCTTGAGCCAATATGTGTCCTTAGCATTTTGAGGGGTCCACATTCCTAGTCCATGCCATTCCAATCATTGAACTTTCCTGAAATATTTATCTTGAGATAGCATTAGTTCAATGAGCTATATGTTGTTAGGAATTACCAAAACCACCCAGGGATAGTTGCACTTTCAATCTCCCCCTTTTTGGTAATTGATGACAACCTATATGAAAGTGCAAGTTATCGACTAGAGGGGGGTGAATAGGCGATTTTTACGAAAGTCTTCAAAGCGTGAGGGATTTGAAGACAAACAATAGAAATGAACCTATATGTTACACAGTGGAAGACAAAAGTAACATGGATCGAGATGGAAGATATAACTGAAGCTAAACAGATAGTGGTCTTCACATAGTGAAGAAAAACAGAGCAGGCAGACGAGTAATGGCTTCACAAAGACAAACTGAAATGTAAAAGATAATAGGGATAGAACTGGTTGCTTGATGGAGACAGGGATTTGGTAGACCAGTTCCAGTTGCTGTCTCAACTGTACATCTGGTTAGGGCGGCTAGGTATTCAAACCTGAGGACACACAGTCCCAGACACATAGTCCTCACCGTATTCCCCTTGAGATAAGGACACACATTCCTCGCCCAATCACTCGGGTAAGTCTTCAAGGTAGACTTTTGAACCTTCACAGACTTCGTTCACTGGCAGTCCACAGTCAGTCTAGGACGATTTGAACGTGATGCCTAACCGGCTGGAGGAAGCACAGTCCTCAAGTGTAACAAGTCTTCAGGTCACACAGACAGAAAGACTTCAGTGATGCTTAACTCTCTTTGGCTTTGGGTGTTTTGGGTTTTGTCCTCAAAAGGATCTTTTATCTCAAAGGCTTCGGAGGTGGGTTGCTCTCAAACGACAAAAGTCGTGCACTAACTCTGAGCAGCCACCAATTTATGGTGTACGGGGTGGGCTATTTATAGCCATGAGGCAACCCAACAGGATATGTCCGAAATGACCCTTGGTCACTAAGGAACTGACACTTGTCTAACGGTCGGATTTTGAACACACGCGGAAACTTTACTTGAGCTCCAAATAAAGCTGACTTATCCAGCTCTGGATAAGATTTGCTCTCATTGATCAAAAAGTTTGAAGACACAGATAAAATCAATTATAACAACATTGAGAAGATGAGTTTTGAAGACAAACACGGTGTGAAAGCAGTTATGACTCCAAATGAAATCTTCAGAAAAGATTTGTGGTGGCGTGACCCGCCGTATAGGAAGTATTAGACCAGGACACAGCGCACAATTATCGTGGCGCTCCAGAGTCAATTTCCAAATTAATGTATTCACACTTAGAGTGTAAGTCTTCATGAATTGAAGACATACGTTACGTAGTGTGTTGCACATTTAAGTCGTCAAAATGCATAAGCGTTAGGATGTGTGTCCAATCACATGACATTTGAGGATTCTAGGATATTTAGCTCACACCGCATCTTGCAAAACCTTTTCTCATCCAAGGGCTTAGTGAAGATATGCCAGTTGCTCTTCAGTGTTGACATGAATGATTTCAATATCCTTCTTGATTACATGATCTCTGAGAAAGTGCTGACGAGTTTCAATGTACTTTGTCTTCGAGTGCTGAACTGGATTGTGAGCAATCTTGATGGCTCTCTCATTATCGCAGTAGAGAGGCACCTTTTGCATGTTGAAGCCATAATCCTTGAGAGTTTGCTTCATCCAGAGGAGCTGAGCACAACAAGATCCAGCAGCAATGTATTCAGTTTCAGCTCTGGAAAGGGACACTGAGTTCTACTTCTTTGAAGACCAATAGACAAGAGATCGTCCAAGAAAGTGACATGTGCCTGAGGTGGACTTGAGAACAACTTTGTCACCAGCATAATCAGCATCTGAGAATCCGACTAGATCAAATATGGAGCCCTTGGGATACCATAATCCTAGTGTGGGGGTGTGAGCCAAATATCGAAGAATTCGCTTCACAGCGAGATGATGTGATTCCTTTGGTGACGCTTGGAATCGGGCACACATGCAAACGCAAAGCATTATATCAGGCCTAGATGCACATAAATAGAGTAAAGAACCAATCATGGAGCGGTATACCTTTTGATCGAACTCTTTACCATTGTCGTCGGAGCCCAATTGGCCTTTAGTTGGCATTGGCGTCATGTACCCTTTGCAATCTTGTATGCCAAACTTCTTCAGGCAATCTTTGAGGTATGTCTCTTGAGATATGAAGATGTCATTCTTCTGTTGGCCAATTCGGAGACCGAGGAAAAACTTTTGTTCACCCATCATAGACATATGATATTGCTCTTGCATCATGTATCCAAACTCATCGCTGTATCTTTTGTCAGTGCATCCAAAGACTATGTCATCCACATAAATCTGACATACGAACAGTTCTCCATCATATGTCTTCGTGAAGAGTGTGGGATCCAATGATCCAGGTTTGAAGCCTTTGTTCTTCAAGAAGTCTTTGAGTGTGTCATACCATGCACGAGGAGCTTGTTTGAGTCCATACAGTGCCTTGTTTAGCTTGTAAACCATGTCAGGACGCTTTGGGTCTTCAAAGCCTGGAGGTTGTGCAACATACACTTCTTCTTAAATTTTCCCATTCAGGAATGCGCTCTTCACATCCATTTGATACAGAAATATGTTATGATGGTTGGCGTATGCTAGCAGTATGCGAATGGCTTCAAGTCTAGCAACAGGAGCAAAGGTTTCATCGAAGTCAATCCCTTCTACTTGAGTATAGCCTTGAGCAACTAGACGAGCCTTGTTTCTGACAACTTGGCCATTTTCATCTTGTTTGTTGCGATTGATCCATTTGGTGCCAATGATGTTATGTTTCCGTGGATCAGGACGCTTTACCAATTCCCAGACATTATTCAGCTCAAACTGTTGAAGCTCTTCTTGCATTGCTTGAATCCATTCAGATTCCTCAAAGGCTTCATCAACTTTCTTGGGTTCAGATATTGAGACAAATGCAGAGTGACCACAGAAGTTTGCTAGCTGAGTTGCTTTTGAGCGAGTGAGTGGACCAGTTGCATTGATGCCGTCAAGAATCCTTTCAATTTGAACTTCATTTGCGACTCGTGGATGAGCTGGGCGAAGACTTTGCTCATTCTGTTGATTGTCTTCATGTTCAGTGTTGGCTTGATGTTGAGCATAGTCTTCAGAATTGTTAGGTGGAGAGATGATGATTTCATCTTCAGTTGGTTCCTCGGTGGGTATGATTTCGCATGTACCCATTTGTTTGATAGATTCACTTGTAGAGGTTTCATCTAGCACATTTGACAGGTGCTCTCTTTACGAGCCGTTAGTTTCATCGAACCGCACATCTACGGTTTAAACCACTTTATAGTGAAAGAGATTGAATACCCAATAGGTGTGCGAGTCCTTTCCGTAACCAAGCATAAAACCTTCATGTGCTTTCGATGCAAATTTGGAAGTGTGATGCGGATCCTTGATCCAGCACTTAGCACCGAAGACTCTGAAATAGCTTACGTTTGGCTTCTTACCAGTCAGTAGTTCATATGATGTTTTCTTGAAGAACTTGTGAAGGTAAACTCTGTTGATGATATGACATGCAGTATCAATGGCTTCAGGCCAGAATCTTCTTAGTGTCTTGTATTCATCAAGCATAGTGCGTGCCATCTCAATGAGAGTTCTGTTCTTGCGCTCGACGATGCCATTCTCCTGAGGCGTGTATGGGGCTGAGAATTCATGCGTAATGTCTAATGTATCAAGAGAGGTGTCGAGCCCAGTGTTCTTGAATTTAGTTCCATTGTCACTTCTGATGTGCTTGATCTTGATGCCATAGTTGTTCATGGCCCTATTTGCGAAGTGTCTGAAGATATCCTGCACTTCAGTCTTAAACAGGATTATGTGCACCCAAGTGTATCTAGAGTAGTCATCAACAATCACGAAACCATATAAGCAAGCAGTAGTGGTGAGAGTAGAGTAGTGAGTGGGGCCAAATAGGTCCATGTGAAGCAGCTCGAAGGGACGGGTTGTGGTCATGATTGTCTTCGAGGGATGCTTGGCCCTAGTCATCTTTCCAGCTTCACAGGCACCACATAGATGATCTTTCTTGAACTTGACGCCCTCAATGCCTATGACATGCTTCTTTTTGATGAGAGTGTGTAGGTTCCTCATGCCAGCATGACCAAGCCTTCGATGCCAAAGCCAACATTTTGAAGCTTTGCAAGAAGACATACCGCGAGTTCTGGTCCTGTAGAGAAATCTACCAGATACAGATCACCTTTTCGATGTCCTTCGAAGACTAGAGATTTGTCAGCTTCCATAAGGACAAGGCAACGATATTTCAAAATATCATAATCATATTTAGATCACACAACATGGAGACTAACATTAAGTTGTATCCAAGTGATTCAACAAGCATTACTTTGTCCATGTGTTGATCCTTTGAGATAGCAACTCCGCCAAGTCCCAGTACCTTGCTTTTACCAGTGTCAGCGAATGTGATGTGACTCTTGGGAGAAGGGCATAGAGTTGAGTCCATGAGAAGACGTCGGTCACCAGTCATGTGGTTGGTACATCCACTGTCAATTATCCATTCTGTGGCTTCCGAAGCAGTACCCAATAGATCAGTTAGCGACATAGTCTTCACAAAGAGAAGTGTGAAGCATAAACATTTGACGAACAAGTGGGTTATGGAAGTTTAGATCTTGGTTAGTCACGATAGGAAACTGGTCAAGAAATCATGGGACGAAATACATTATTAAACCATTTGGACATTTGATCATGCGTCCCAAAATATGTTTAAGGTCCCCAGCATTGGCGTCGGAAGATGATTTTCGGCTGGAGACCCTTCCCTGCAAGAGAAGTTATTTTTTCTTAACCACCCACATCTTTAGGGGTGGTTTAGAAGCAATAAGTCTAAGTGCAACATCTGAGAATTTTGGCTTAGGAGCCCTAGCAAATATCGTTGCAGGAGGTGAATAATACTCATATGAGTAAGCAGAAAAGTTCTTAGTTTTATGAACATAGCGGTTTGATGAAACACGCTCATATTCATAGGCCTGAGTATGATTTCCCTGCAAAACAATGACGTTAGGGTGACTCTGTTGAGTCCTCAGTCTGTATGAAGCCTTTGGACCATATTAAGCCTTTGGTCTGGGGTTTGTCTTCTTCCCAAGTGGTGTCATGATGACATTCACGGGAAGATTCTCAAGACAACCTTTGGGCACCCTGATATTCTTCATTGGTGGCCCATTCCTGCAGTTAGTACCAATATACCTGGCAAACACTTCACCATTCTGATTCTTAAACAATTTATAGTTTGCATCAAATGATTCATCAATAATGATTGAGTTAGCACAAGTGAAGCCAGATAAAGTGGATGGATCTACTGGTGGACCTTTTGCAGCAGCCCATGTGGTTTTGGGATACTGCTCAAGCTTCCAGTAGGAACCATCAACATTCATTTTCCTTTCGAACCCAACACCCTCTTTCCTAGGGTTTGGTTCAGAATATGTTTCTTTAGGACATCACAAAGTTTTTGGTGCCCTTTAAGACTTTTGAACATTCCTGTTTCAAGCAATGTCTTCAACCTGGCATTCTCATCAGCAATAGTAGTGGTATCCTCCTTAGAGGGGTTAGTTACCACATCAGCAGTTGAAGATATTGCGACAGTAGCAGAAGTAGAGCATTCAGCAACAGAGTTGGCGTTATCACGCTCATGGCATTTTAGACATGGCGGTTCAAATCCTTCCTGAGCGGGACTGATCTATTGAGCACGAAGTGACTCGCTCTGTTTTTGAAGATCTTCATGAGCCACTCTCAATTTCTCAAGTTCTTGCTTCCTTTGAAGATAATCATAGGAAAGCTTTTCATGAGTAGCTGAGAGCATTTCATGACAACTTTCAAGTTCTTCGTACTTAATCCAACAGATCATCGCTTTTGTCTAATAGTTTTTCAATATGTTCCATAGCTTTCTGTTGTTCAGTTGCAATTTTAGCAGAGTCATCTTCACTTGAGGTTTGAAAGTAAGCATCGCGTGAGTTTACCTTGGCACCACGTTCTATGAAGCAGAAGGTGGGAGTAGAGTCATCTTCATCCGTGGCATTTGTGTTGGTGACGAGGCAATGGTCTTTAGTGTTGAAGATAGACTTGGCAACATATGCTGAAGCCAGAGCCAGGCTTGCCACGCCTGAATCAGCGGAATCCACCTCTGCCTCCTCAGAAGCAGACTCCTCCTCTGAATCCATCTCTTTGCCAACAAAAGCACGAGCCTTGCCAGACGAGCTCTTCTTGTGTGATTAAGATTTTGACGAAGACTTGGAAGAAGACTTTGAGAACTTCTTTTTCTTCTTGTCATCAGAATCATATTCCTTGCTCTTCTTCTTCTTGTTGTTTTTGTTGTCCCATAGTGGACACTCAAAGATGTAGTGACCAGGTTTCTTGCACTTGTGGCAGGTTCTCTTCTTGTAGTCACGAGAGGAAGCTTCATCGTTTCTTGAGCTGGATCTTGAAGACTTTCCGAAGCTTTTCTTCCTTGAGAACCTTTGAAACTTCTTCACAAGCATCGCTAGTTCTTTGCCAATGTCTTCAGGATCGTCAGAACTGCATTCATATTCTTCTTCAGATGAGGAAACAGCCTTTGCCTTCAAGGCGCGAGTTCGGCCATAGTTTGGTCCATAGATGTCTCTTTTCTTAGATAGCTGAAAATCATGTGTGTTGAGCCTCTCAAGTATGTCAGACGGATCGAGAGTCTTGTAGTCAGGATATTCTTGAATCATCAGGGCTAGGGTGTCTAATGAGCTGTCAAGTGATCTCAGGAGTGTCTTCACGAGTTCATGCTCTGTGATCTCAGTGGCGCCGAGTGCATGAAGCTCATTGGTAATGTCAGTGAGGCGATCAAAGGTGAGCTGGACGTTCTCATTGCCGTTTCTCTTGAAGCGGTTGAAGAGGTTGCAAAGAACACTGATCCTTGAGTATCTTTGGGTTGAGACGCCTTCATTGACCTTGGAGAGCCAGTCCCAGACTAGCTTCGGCGTTTCCAGAGCACTCACACGGCCATACTGTCCTTTGGTCAGATGAGCGCAGATGATATTCTTAGCAGTTGAATCCAGCTGAATGAACTTCTTGACGTCAGCAGGAGTGACAGCTTCACCGGCCTTGGGAACGCCATTCTTGACGACATACCAGAGGTTGACATCAATAGCTTCAAGATGCATGCGCATCTATTCTTCCAGTAGGGGTAATCAGTGCCATCGAAGACAGGACACATAGCGGAGACTTTGATTATCCCTATAGTCAACATAGCTAAAACTCCAGGTGGTTAAACCGAAACACACAGAACAAGGGAGCACCTTGCTCTGATACCAATTGAAAGTTCAAGTTATCGACTAGAGGGGGGGTGAATAGGCGATTTTTACGAAAGTCTTCAAAGCGTGAGGGATTTGAAGACAAACAATAGAAATGAACCTACATGTTACATAGTGAAAGACAAAAATAACATGGATCGAGATGGAAGATATAACTTAAGCTAAACAGATAGTGGTCTTCACACAGTGAAGACAAACAGAGCAGGCAGACGAGTAATGGCTTCACAAAGACAAACTGGAATGTAAAAGAGAATAGGGATAGAACCAGTTGCTTGATAGAGACAGGGATTTGGTAGACCAGTTCCAGTTGCTGTCTCAACTGTACATCTGGTTAGCGCAGCTAGGCATTCAAACCTAAGGACACACAGTCCTCAATGTATTCCCCCTGAGCTAAGGACATACAGTCCTCGCCCAATCACTCGGGTTAGTCTTCAAGGTAGACTTCTGAACCTTCACAGACTTCATTCACTGGCAGTCCACAGTCACTCTAGGATGCTCTGAATGTGACGCCTAACCGGCTGGAGGAAGCACAGTCCTCAAGTGTAACAAGTCTTCAGGTCACACACACATAAAGACTTCAGTGATGCTTAACTCTCTTTGGCTTTGGGTGTTTTGGGTTTTGTCCTCAAAAGGATCTTTTCTCTCAAAGGCTTCAGAGGTGGGTTGCTCTCAAACGAAAAAAGCCGTGCACTAACTCTGAGCATCCACCAATTTATGGTGTAGGGGGTGGGCTATTTATAGCCATGAGGCAACCAACAGAATATGTCCGAAATGACCCTTGGTCAATAAGGAACTGACACGTGTCTAACGGTCGGATTTTGAACACACGCGGCAACTTTACTTGAGCTCCAAGTAAAACGGACTTATCCAGCTTTGGATAAGATTTTCTCTCATTTGTCTTCGCTTGAAGACATAGGTGTTTTGGTTGAGCATCACATTAGTCGTTCAACTGTGTTCACTTGGACCCCACTTAACTGTACCGTGGTTCCTATGACTCAAGAAGGAATAAAAAGAACTACGAAAGAAACTATGTCTTCGCGTTCTATAGTCTTCAATGACTGTCTTCATAGGTCATTATCTTCATGTGAATGTCTTCACGCACCACCACTGACTCCAATGTCTTCACACATTTTTAGGGGTCATCTGTGGAAGTTAAACCGAATCTGTGAGGGACTATTACCTGTGTTATCCTGCAATTCTCACAAACACGTTAGTCCCTCGACCTCGTTTGTCGTCAATACTCCAAAACTAACTAGGGGACACTAGATGCACTTACAATATAGATCGAAGTTTCGACAAATGATAATAAGATTTGAATACATCGTCGCTTTGAGAAGTATGTGATGAATAAGAGCTCCCCCTAAATTTGTGCGTTATTTAAAATTTGCGTTTGAATGCAAATGCACAATCGATTAGGATCATGGGTTACTCTTCCATGTCACATACATCTTGGTGGAGCGCTCAAAATGATATAAACTGAAAACATGCACTCGTCACCAAGCAAAGTGAATGATCATATAAGGATATAAAAGATAGTATCATCCAAGCAAGCATTAATGTAGCATATGATCAATCACATGATCAAACAAGTATCTCACACACGGACATAGAGTATAAAGCAAACGCACAATAAAATTCAACCAAAAGCAAGAGAGACCAAAGAGGCAAAACACTCTCTCTCTCGAAGCCTATGATCTATACATATTTCTCCCCCTTTGGCAACAAGTTACCAAAAAGTTTGAAAATACATAGTGCTATGCGTCTCTCAAGCTCTATCTCCGGGAGGTGGTGTAGAGAGAACTCCAAGGACGAAGGCTTTAGATGACGTAGTTGGAGCTGGTGGAATGGCTGCTGGAGGTGGCACTGAAGCTGTGGCTGCTGGTGCTGATGTAGTAGCTCTCATATGAGACACTGGCACTGCAAGAGATCTCTATCCTTGAGGCACTCGCTGAAATGCATCTGTGGTAGCCTGCCCTGTCCTCTCCTCTGCTTCCTCCTGGAGCTTCTCAACTGCAGACTATATGTCTGTCACTTTCATATCAAGACCATAGAACTTAGTTTCGATGATCCTCTCCAAGCTCTCCTGATTCTGAGTCAGGGTGACCAAGCCCTTCTCAATCCTCATAGTTACTTGAATCAGATATGCCATTTGGTCTTGTTTGGACTTGAGGGTCATTTGAGATGCCTCTGCAGCACTTGGCATCTTGGCAGATTTCTCAGCTCTGGCTTTCTCTCTCTTCTCATGTGCTTGCACTGAAGATGGCTCATTCTCATCCATGACAACAGTGTTGTCCTCAAAGTCTGGATATAGGGGCAGATGTTCCTTGTCCAACAAGTATATGCATGTGCCCATCTTGGAGTTGATGAGCTCCTGAATGTGTGGAGCATGCCCACATGATCTCTTCTGATCTGCAGCAGTCCTCTTGATTGTTTCAACAATGAGACTCATGACTTTGAACTTTTGAGGCACATCAAAAATATGCAGCATGTTGATTGAATGACCTCTGATCATCATGTGATCTCCAGATTTGGGCAACAATGTATGCCTCAAGATTGTGTTGATTGTGGCTAGACCAGACAACAAGTGATGTACAGATCCAAGCTTATGTGTCTCTAAATCATCATCATGGATCACTTTGTACATGTTGGCCATAGAGTTGTGGTCTTGCGTCTTCTTGGCATACATATCCAAATCATCTTCATGCTCTTCAGGGGCTTTGATCAACTTGGCCCACTCATCAACAATCGACTGTTACCTTGTACCTTCAGACATCCATACAATTCTACCATCAGTATAATAGTGATCTGTGGAGTAGAATTGCATGATGAGTTCATCATTCCATTTTGTCAACTTCTGACCCACAAACTTGTCAACACCACATGCTTTGAAACTTTCACTCACATTTGGAAAATGATCTTCATTGTTCTTGACGTAATCCCAATCAACCCATCTCATGTCACACACTATGGGCTTCTCGTCAAGAAGAACTGTCTCATAGAAGTCTTGTTGTTCTCTGGTATGGAATCTGTAGTCCACAGCAGTCCTTCTCCTCACAACATATGGATCAGTCTGTCTCCATCTTTTGAGACATGCATCTTTCCTCAACTTCATGTCCTCAGCAACAATATGAGCTTCCTAAGCACTTGGACCTCAGCATCTTCATCAGTCTCATGCACTGGGGCCTTTTTCTTCTCTGAGGCTGGAATGTTTCTAGTGCTTCTCTTGGGTGCGGACTTGGTGGATTGAGTAGCTTTGGGAGCAGTCTTGGGCTTTGAAGGAGCAGCCCCAGACTCGATTACATCTCCCATAAGCTTCTGAGTTTTAGGAGCTGGTGCAGCAACCTCTTCTTCCTCAGCTTCATCATCATCCCTCGTGGATGGCTTGCCAATCACTCTGGCTGTTGTCTTTCTAGCTCTCCTCTTTGTACCTGCTGGCTCATCATCTCTGGATTCAAGTGTAAATACCATTGTCTCTTGAGTAGATGATCTGGCCTTTGACATAGGAATTCTCTTAGCAGGGACCTTCTTTTTCTGACCTGGCTTAGTTGCAGCAGTTGCGCCATACTCCTTCCTGAGCTCCTTCTTCTTTGAAGTGGCCTCATCAGCCACAAAATCCTCATCCTCAGTATCTGAGGTTTTCTTCTTTCTGGTCTTGGTAGCTGCCTTGGGCAAGTTGCTAGGTGTGCTCCTACTACCCTCATCATAGTTGCTAGAGGGACTAGTGACCTCACTCAGGTTGACTTGCTCCTCAGACAAATTCTGGATATCACTCTGGTCAGACATCTTGGCACTGCAAACTGAAAGCTGGCCCTGTGAATAGAAGTAAATGAGGTAGAGTGGATGAGCATCACAAAGTGCAGAGTTTTGCAAAACAGATGATTCAAAAACTTAGTTTTAGTTCTCTACAAAAATCATTTCGGAGCTACCGATTTGTTAAACTCGGTGATACCGAAGCAATTCTAGAGCCTAAACTAGTGAACTCGGTCAGACCGAGTCATAGTTCAGTGGCACCGATATTGCTAGGGTTTCACAGAGAGTTGAACTCGGTCGCACCGATTTGCAATTTTCGGTCAGACCAAAAAGTGCAAGTGCAATGGCGTAAGCCAAATCGGTGAGACCGATTTCTACAACTCGGTCGGTCGGAGATGAGTTCGGCGGAGACCTAACCCTAAATTTTCGAATCAAAATTAATTTCTATGGAGTTTTCTCTGGATGAATAGATTTCATACGTGGCAAGAATCATGGCAAAGCAATGTGCTAAGAATCGGAGTTAAAGAGGAGCACAAAGGATCAAGTTCATACCCTAACTTGGCGATGAACTTGCTACTGCGGCAACGGTGGCAAAGATTGTCATTGACGGCGGTGGAGACCGGCGGCGGGAGGTCGCTGACGGCGAGGAGATGATCCGGAGACCCGAGGAGGCAGCGCAAGTCACGCGCGGGCGAAAGGTTTTGAAAAGTTTTCCAAAATTCAACCCGTCGGTATATATAACCTGACCCTGTCGGTGTGACCGAGTGGAACAACTCGGTGGCACCGAGATGCAAAACTGCTAGCAGTTACTGCAACTTGGTGTGACCGAAAAGTTCAAATCGATTGCACCGAGATTGAAAACATAGGTCAACTTAGTGAACTCGGTGAGACCAAAGTGGATGACTCGGTCATACCGAAATGCACAAAGAGGTTTTGGAAGTTTAAGTCTATGATGAATCGGGGACTCCGAGTGCTCCCCACACAGAGTGGTTCGAATCTGACTTGATTAAACTTTGAGATGTAGCATGAATAGAGTTTGAGATGAGAAAAGCATAGATAGCTAGAGGGTGTCCTTAGGCATTCTTGTCCATCCATTTGGCAAAAAGAAAAAGGAGCCAAACAATCAAAGCAATAAATGGATGTCCTTGAATGAGAAAAATATGCATTCAACATGCTCACACAATAAGATAGCAAATGAAACATGTGGCAAAGCATGCACAACCATTCTAGCATCTATCAAGCAATTGGCGATGACTAGGTCATCTATATATATGAGTTTATTGACTTGGGAGTCAAATGAGAACATTTGAGCATAGGTCATACTCATCGTTTAACCACAAGTGGGGTTACCACTTTTACACAAAGCATTGTTGTGTTCACATCATTAGAGTTGCTTTAGCTCAATTGTTAGAGTAAAGCTCCCCTTAGATGTGATATCCCCCCTAAGAGGGATGAACTAACCTGGGGTTTTGTCGATGATGATTTCATGTAGGTGTTGAAGATGTAGATGCTCAATGTTGATGTAGATCATTTGGAGCAATCCATTGGAGTGAGTTGCACTTTCAATACCCACACAGGTTAGTCCCATAAGGAACAAAGAAGGATATTCATAGACATAGAGTGAATTGCACACATGATGATGTCCATGAAAGCATTAGGTTACCTTGTCCCTTGTCTTACCAACAAGAGGGTCTGTGACTCCTCGAACTAGTGCAATATATGGAAGTTTTTTGCACTTGTTCTCGCCATAATGATATGAGTGAAGTATGTTGGCGGAGTCACCCTCAAGAACTCTCTAGTTCTTCTTCTTCGGGATCCACACCATCTTGATGGGAATCCTTGGAGTTGTAGTCGTACTTGATGAAGTAGAACTTGATGTAGTCTTGGAAACCCACTTGACCAAGGCCTTAGGAGCTTCTTCAAATGCATCAATCTCCACTTGAAGCTTATCCTTGCCATTTAGCTTGTGGTCTTGTGGTGGAAGATCATCTTGTGCTTGTGTCCCTTGAAAAGAAGTAGGATCATACTTCTCTTGTTAAGGAACAAACTTCATCTTGGGGTATTGATCTTCTTCCCACTCAACTCCATTGGAATTGAACTTCCGTTCAAAACCAACACCTTGATTCTTCCGGTGTCTTCCTTGCTTGCGTACAATCTCCTCAAATTGCTTACTCCCGGCAAGGCTCTTGTATACACCTTTCTCTATAATTCCCTTCAATAAGCTATTTTCTTGCTCAAGTGTGACTTGGCTAAGATAATCATTAGTGGAATCAAGAGAACTACTAGAATCAACCTCATTGGATTTAGCATGATTATTGTTACTACTAGAGGAAGAATCTTTGTTGTTCTTGTTGCTAGTTTTTACTTGTGGCATGTAAGTAGACAGGAGTAAACGCTTGGCAATGTAAGAAGAACTTTTCTTGCGAAGATCATCATTGATTTCTTTTAAGAACTCATGCTCTTGCTCAAGGTTGAGCTTTTCAAAGCATAACTTCTCATGAGTCTTTAAAAGTTCTCGATGATCGTCCAAGGTAGTTTCATGAGCTAACTTAAGAGTGTTTAGTTCTTTAGTTAGACGCTGAATATTCTCCTTATCAATGTCATTCGTTTTATCTTGATTAGCATGATTAATAGCAAGTTCATCATAGTTTTCATCATAGGTTTCATCACTATTGCTACCAACAAGTAAATCATCATCTCCTAGCAAATCATCTTCATCACTATTGAAATAAAGATACTCAGGGTGTGATACCTTAGGGCCTTTAGCCTTGAAGCATCTTCCAATTCCTTCAGTTGGTGAGTCAAATATGTCGTAGGAGTTGGATGACACAAGAGCAATTCCAGCAACACCTTCATCTTGAGTATCTTCGGAGTTGGAGTAGTAGCTTCTCTTAGAGTGGTCATCGGAGTCGGAACCGGATACCCATTCACCAACATGAGCTTGATGTCTTCGTCTTGTATAGCTCCTTGATGATTTGTCCTTCCTTTCCGAATCTTTGCTTCTCCAAGAAGGTCTTCGTTCATAACGATCATCTCTACTCCATATCTCTCTTGGTGGTGAATCTTCTCTTCTACTTCTCCTTTTAGGTGAGTCTTCTCTTCTCTTGTGGGGAGCCGTACACTCATTGGAGTAGTGTCCGGGTCTTCCACAATTGTAGCAATTCCGATCACGACTTGAAGATCTCTTGTCATTGTAGGACCTTGACTTGGAACTTCTGTCTTTGCTTCTATTCTTGTAGAACTTGTTGAAGTTCTTCACCATTAAGCTCAATTCTTC
Organism: Secale cereale; assembly: GCA_902687465.1. NCBI lineage: Eukaryota > Viridiplantae > Streptophyta > Magnoliopsida > Poales > Poaceae > Secale > Secale cereale. The sequence continues at coordinate 756,697,215 of LR738711.1, forward strand.
ATTTAAGACTTGTTTCTCACTTGATGATGTAGGAGCGTCACATGAGGCTTTGTAAGCACCACTAGACTTGTTGTGAAGCTCTTCTTTATCTTTGAGTGACATCTCATGAGCAACAATTCTTCCAATGACTTCCGTTAGCTTGAGATCTTTGTAATTGGGCATCATTTGGATGAATGTGCACACGGTGTCATATTTTCCATCCAAGGCTCTTAGGATCTTCTTGATGATGAATATGTCGGACATCTATTCACTTCCTAATCCGGCAATCTCATTTGTGATGAGAGCAAGCCTAGAGTACATTTCAGCGACACCTTCACCGTCCTTCATCTTGAACTTTTCAAGTTGACTTTGAAGCACATCCAACTTGGATTTCTTGATGGAGTCGGTACCTTCGTGCATATCAATCAAAGTATCCCAAATTTCCTTTGCATTCTCAAGACGGCTGATTTTGTTGAATTCTTCAGGGCACAATCCGTTGAAGAGGATATCGCAAGCTTGAGCATTGTATTGCAGCATCTTCAACTCTTCCGTGGTAGCTTCACGATTCGGTTCCTTCCCATCGAAGAATTCACCTTGCAAACCAATACACACAATAGCCCAAATAGTGGGGTTATGTCCAAGAATATGCATTTTCATCTTATGCTTCCAACTAGCAAAATTAGTACCATCAAAATAAGGACCTCTACGGTGATAACTTCCCTCGCTAGACGCCATACTCTCCTAGGTTGTGAAACCAAGGCTATGATCACCAAAGCTATGGAAATCAAGGCAAATGGAGACCAAAGCTCTTATACCACTTGTAGGATTGAAAGTATGTCTAGAGGGGGGTGATTAGACTACTTGATCAAATAACAATCTACCCTTTTCCCAATTTTAGTTATGGGCATATTTTAGCAACTTAGCACAAGTCAAGCAATCAACCTACACATGCAATTCTAAGAGTATAGCAGTGGAATGTGAAACAATTGTATATGAAGGTAAAGGGAGGAGTTTGAGGAGAAAACGCAATGTAGACACAGAGATTTTTACGCATGGTTCCGATAGGTGGTGCTATCGTACATCCACGTTCATGGAGACTTCAACCCAGGAAGGGTAATGGTTGCGCGAGTCCACGGAGGGCTCCACCCACGAAGGGTCCACGAAGAAGCAACCTTGTCTATCCCACCATGGCCATCGCCCACGAAGGACTTGACTCACTAGGGTAGATCTTCACGAAGTAGGCGATCTCCTTGCCCTTACAAACTCCTTGGTTCAACTCCACAATCTTGTCGGAGGCTCCCAAGTGACACCTAACCAATGTAGGAGACACCACTCTCCAAAAGGTAATAGACTGTGTGTTGATGATAAAATCCTTGCTCAAATGCTTCAAATGATAGTCTCCCCAACACTCAAACAGCTCCTCACAGATTTGGATATGGTGGAATAATGATTTGAGTGGAAAGCAACTTGGGGAAGGCTAGAGAACAAGATTCATATGGTAGAAATGGAATATCTTGATCTCAACACTTGAGTAGGTGGTTCTCTTCTCAGAACATGTATGATGGAAGTGTAGGTATGTTCTGATGGCTCTCTCCATGAGTGAAGAGTGGGTGGAGGGATATATATATAGCCTCCACACAAAATCTAACTGTTACACACAATTTACCAAACTCGATGGGACCGATTCAGGGAACTCGGTAAGACCGATTTAGTTCATAATGTGACAGTCATGCATTTCGGTGGGACCGATATGGTCAACTCGGTAGGACCGATTTCATTAAGGTTAGGGCATAACGTAATATCAGTGAGACCGATTACACAAACTCGGTAGGACCGATTTTGGTAATAAGCACACAGAGGGTTGGTCAGGCAAACTCGATGGGACCGATTCGCTCGTTTTGGTGGGACCGAAACGTTACGAAGGGGAAACAGAGAGTTTGCATTGCGAACTCGGTGGGACCGATCGCTCTTCTCAGTGAGACCGAAATGCTACGAAGGGAAACAGAGAGTTTGCAATACCATCTCGGTGAGACCGAGATCCCTTTCGGTGAGACCGAAGTGATTAGGGTTTTGTGGCAATGGCTATGCACTACAAAAAAAAGACACATCCGTGACATTTTGGTCCGAACGAAACTTTTTTCTATCATACTTATGACACTTCTATGACAATAATTGTGACAAAACACGGTATCATCATAGATGTGGTGGGGTCCTACTTCTATGACAAAAAATCATGACAGAAAATGGGCTTTTCGTCCTGGGCGGACCGGAGACGCGGCTGCATGACATTCTTTGGGCCGTCCATGACGGAAAACCCGTGGTAGAAGCGAGGGCGAGGAAAATATCGGGGTGTTCCCGGTTACGGTGGGTGGTCGGGGGCCGAGCGATGCGCGTTTCTCTCGTACACATACGCGCGTGGGTGCGAGGCGTTGGGCTCTAACTGAACCCGAGCGAGGCGTTGGGCTCTAACTAAACCCGAGCGATTGCACTGCAGGCTACGCGTTACTGAACCCGAGCGATCGATCGATGGCTGTTAACTGAACCCGATCGAGCGATTCCTTCGCTACTGCTACTAACTGAAGCCGATCGATGCTGCCTCTGCATGAACAGTGAGCGTTGCTGGGGGGTTTGGATGAACAGTTCCCGATGGGGGTGGCTGAACAGGACCCCGTGGTGTTGCCTCTGCATGAACAGGACCACGTTCGATCGAGCCGGTTGGGGCTGCATGAACAGAACCCCGCGGAGGGCTGCATCAACAGGACCACCCCGTGGAGGGCTGCATGAACAGTAGGCGGTGGAGGGCTGGATGAACAGTAGCCCGTGGAGGGTGGTTGAACAGGAGCCCGTGGAGAGGGCTGGTTGAACAGTAGCCGGTGGAGTAGCGCGCGGTGGAGGCTGAACAGTCGCACGTGGAGGCTGGAGGAGGTCGACGGTGGATGAACAGTAGCCCGTGGAGGCTGGAGGGGGTCGACGATGGTGATGAACAGTATCCCGTGGAGTCCCGTTTTGAGGTACGCCACACCCCTCCCGATGAACAGGACCCCCGTTTCAACCGTAGCGCTCCAACACAAGTCTGTTTCCTCCGTTTTGCGATACGCCACACCCCTCCCGATCAACAGGACCCCCGTTTCGACCGTAGCGCTCCAACACAAGTCCGTTTCCTCTGTTTTGCGGTACGCCACACCCCTCCCGATCAACAGGACCCCCGTTTCGACCGTAGGAGGTCCGTTTCCTCCGTTTTGCGGTACGCCAGACCCCTCCCGATGAACAGGATCCCGTTTCGAACGTGGCCGGTCGAACACAAGGCCGTTTCTTCCGTTCTGCTTGACGCCACGCCTCGTTTCCATCGGTTGTTCCGTCCAAGCCCTCCCGATGAACACGACGACGCATTCCGTTCCGACCCAGCCGGTTGGCTCCCCATGAACACGACGATGACACAGTTTCTCCATTCCGACCCAGCCATGTACACGAGCCATGGCCGTACGTACGCGCGAGTAGGCGTTCAAGACCCCGCCCGTTTGTACGTACGTTGTCGTATTTACTTTCTTGCACCCTGGCCGATGTACATACGTGTACATGCTATGTGCGTGCCTCTGCTACGACACGTGCACGCCTCTACATTGACCAGTATGTACGTACACATCGCGACCAAAATGACAACACTACATACGCTTCGACCAGGTGGGTCCCGACTGTCAGGCACTTCCTTGCGTGCGAAGATGTAGCTGGTGGGTCCCAGCAGTCAGGGGGGCGAATCGTTTTTTTTTGCCCGGACGCACTTCCTTGCATGCGAAGATGTAGCTGGTGGGTCCCAGCAGTCAAGGGGCAACGTTTTTTCGCGAAATACGGTGGCCCGTCCGGTGGGTCCCTGCTGTCAGGTGGAGGAATAATTATTTTGCGCGTAATAAGGAGGCACTTCCTTGTTGCGTCCATGGACCCAGCTGTCAGCCTCTCCACGTACAGTCCACGTCCAATGGAAGCTGTTCCTTGACCATGTTGACCACGCCACGCCGAGAGCACCAGGGCGGTGGACGACGGCGAGGCCTAGGAAGGGGACGACGTGGAGCCGGGGAAGACACGACCGTGGATGCCCACGCGTAGAGGAGTACGAGGGTTCGCTGGTTCACTGCGGTGTGAGGCTGCCGTCGCCACAGAATAACAGGGGTTGTAGGTGAGTAGAGGGATGGCCTGGCCAGCGGTCGGAATAGTAGGGGGCGGAGAGGCCTCCGCGGCAGCACAGTCGGCCATGGGAGGCAGGACCCTGCGGCACGACCGGCGCTGCTTTGGGCAGCTGGAGCAATACCAGAGGTTGAAGAAGCACTATGGCCGTTGGATGGACATCGTACGGTCACTGGAGCTAAAATCGTTCATATTGACTAAGTTGATAAAGCACACCGTCCCCGTCAACTTAGTAGGCCCACAAGTCAGCCTCCCACCAAGGTGGCTCCCAACCAGCAGGGGGAGTATTCATTTTTTTTATGCGTAATAAGGAGGCACTTCCGGTGGGTCCGAGCTGACAGCGGGGGGAACATTTTTTCGCGCAATACGGTGGCCCGTCTGGTGGGTCCCAGCAGTCAGGGGGGAACATTTTTTCACCAAATACGGTGGCCCGTCCGGTGGGTCCCTCTCGTCAGGTAGAGGAATAATTATTTCCCGCGTAATAAGGAGGCACTTCCTTGCGGCTGCCATGGACCCAGCTGTCAGCCTCTCCACGCACAGTACTCTTCCGATGGAAGTCGTTCCTTGACCACGTTAACCTGACCGCACCGACAGCACCTGGGCGATGGATGACGGCGAGGCCTAGGAAGGGGACGACGCGGAGCCGGGGAAGATGCGGCAGTGGAAGCCCGCGCGGAGAGGAGAACGAGGGTTCACTAGTTCGGCTGTGGTGTGAGTCTGCTGTCGCCGCAGGGCCTGGCCAGCGGTGGGAATAGTAGGGGGCGGTGAGGCCTCCGCGGCATCGCAGCCGGCCACGGGAGGCAGGAGCACGAGGCACTACAGGCGCTGGTTTGGGCGGCTGGAGCAAGATGACCAGAGGTTGAAGAAGCACTACGGTCGTTGGATGGACATCGTACGGTCAATGGAGATAGAATCGTGCATATTGACTAAGTTGACAAAGCCCTCCGTCCCCGTCAAGTTAGTAGGCCCACAAGTCAGCCTCCCACTATACTGGGTCCCAGCTAGCAGGGGGATTATTCATTTTTTTGTGCGTAATAAGGAGGCACTTCCGGTGGACCCGAGCTGACAGCGGGGGGAACGTTTTTTTCGCGAAATACGGTGGCTCGTCTGGTGGGTCCCAGCAGTCAGGGGGAAACGTTTTTTTTTCGCCAAATACGGTGGCCCGTCCGGTGGGTCCCTACTGTCAGGTGGAGGAATAATTATTTTTCGCGTAATAAGGAGGCACTTCCTTGCGGCTGCCGTGGACCCAGCTGTCAGCCTCTCCATGACAGTACTCTTCTGATGCAAGTCGTTCCTTGACCACATCGACCACACCGCGCCAAGAGCACCAGCGTGGTGGACGACGACGAGGCCTAGGAAGGGGACGACACGGAGCCGGGGAAGACGCGGCAGTGGATGCCCAGGCGAAGAGGAGTACGAGGGTTCACTGGTTCGGCTGCGGTGTGAGGTTGTCGTTGCCGCAGAATAACAGGGGGTGTGGGTGAGTAGAGGGATGCCCTGGCCAGCTGTGGGAGTAGTAGGGGGCGGTGAGGCCTGCACGGGAGGCGGGAGCATGCGGTCCCGCCGGCGCTGGATTTGGCGGCTGGAGCAAGAAGATCAGAGATTGAAGAAACACGATAGCCGTTGGATTAACATCCAACGGTTACGTCTGCTAGTATCGTTTGTTGACATATATAATAACTAAAAAATCTTGCTTATGCGTCAACTTAATAGGCCCATAAGTCAGACCATTCCCTCTTTTTTTAATAATTTATATATAGCTCATTGCGACTTCTTATGCAATTTATTGCAGTCCGTTTTTTTGGTTGGCCAGGTCCAATTTCGCATATTTCTGTGGGTTCCAAACTATTTTTAATACCGAAATGTCGAGCCAGATTTAAAGTACTTTGAAGATATATATAAACTAGGTTAATGCCCAGTGAAATAGGAATCTGAAAATGTGAAAAAAATCAGAAATTATAAAGTAATTGCCAATTTGGCATTTGTTTTTATATTTACAACCAATTTCATATTACTTTCAAGATTTGCAGGCATCTTGAAAGAGTTGCAGCCCATCAGGGTGTAGAAAAATAAATAGGCCTGGATTGGGTATTCTTCAGAAAAAATAAACTAGGCTCATTTCCACACAAAAAATAGCTGGGCTAGTCACATGAGGAACATAAAATATAGGCCTGGGCTAGACGGGCCACAACCCAGTTTAAACCCTGCTCCGTCTCAACAATAACAAAAAAAATACTGCTCGAGCAGCTACATCCCAAGTGTTAGCCGATCTTGTGTTGTTCTCTTTTCTATTGACTATATACGCTCACAATGTCGTGGGTCCCAGATGTCAGGAAAACACTAGGAGGAAGCATTTTATTTTTCCATACGCTGACATGGTGGGCCCGTACTATCATCCTCTCCACGTACTTCTGCCGATTCCTGTTGTTTGTTGACCATGTTGACAACGCGAGAGGGCGGCGCCGCGGTGAGCTCACCAAAGCACGCGGAGGACGACGGCGAGGCCTCGGACGTCGGCGTTAACGATTTAGGAGATGGTGGGGCGGTGATGCGTGTGCTGAGGCGCAGCTAGCCGCGGGAGGCGGAAGCAGGCGGCCCCGCCGGCGCTGGTTTGGTTTTGGCGGCTGGAGGAAGACATGACTGAAGAAACACGTAAGACTGTAAAAGTAGCAGGAGTACTTAACAACCTTAACTGAAACCAGCAGGGGCACTTAACAACCATAGCTGAAAGCAGTATAAGTACTTATACAGGTTCAATCGTACAAATCACGCCTCGAATAGTGCTACTTTGCCTATAGTTAACAAAGAGTGAGGCCGCCAAGCCCCAGGACAAGGCCTAGGCGCCACCCCGCGCATCCACAACCTTGTGAAAGCGGCTTCATCTCTCAATGTGGTCAATAAACAGGATATTCGCTATAGAGAAATGAAAAAGCAGGAACATAATCTTCTGTCCTATTCTCCAAGATGGACGGGCCTTCATTATTTGAGACCACCCATGAATAAGTATCTTTTCACCTCCTAGGGGATTGGAGTAGGTTGACATAAACATCATGTTGTGACCAAGCGCAAGTCTGACCCGACCATTGTCAGGCATCTATATAGGAACAATAGAATTGGGCAGTTTCTGTTTCAAGAAGATGACAACTGTAAAACTATGTATAAGCAATAATTTATGAACAACATATATAATGGAAAACAGCTCGTACCGTAAGTTTCTCGACACAGTTGGACCTCTTTGATACGTCTCCAACGTATCAACTTTTCCAAACCCTTTTGCCCTTGTTTTGGACTCTAACTTGCATGATTGGAATGGAACTAACCCGGACTGATGCTGTTTTCAGCAGAACTGCCATGGTGTTGTTTTTGTGCAGAATAAAAAGTTCTCGGAATCGCCTGAAAATCAACGGAGAATTATTTTGGCAAATATAAAAAATATCTGCAGGAAGATCCACACCAGGGGGCCCTGGGCCTGTCCATGAGGGTGGGGGCGCGCCCCCTGCCCAGGGCGCCCCCTGCCTCGTGGGCCCCCTGGTGACTTACTGATGTATCCCCAGATCCTATATCTTCACTTTCGGGGAGAAAAAAATAAAAGGGAAGGAATTATCGCATTTCACGAGACGGAGCCACCGCCTAGCCCTAATCTCTCTCGGGAGGGCTGATCTGGAGTCCGTTCGGGGCTCCGGAGAGTGGAGATCAACCTCCCTCCATCACCAATTCCATGATGCTCACCGCCGTGCGTGAGAAATTCCATCGTAGGCTTGCTGGACGGTGATGGGTTGGATGGGATCTATCATGTAATCGAGTTAGTTTTGTTAGGGTTTGATCCCTAGTTGTCGGGGTTTTGGTGCGACATATGCCAACGCATGGCTTATCATGCATGGGGACAATAGAACGTCGCCGGGCCCTGGAAGCGGGATAAGGCGGAACATAGGACGCCTACGAATCTTACCCAGGTTTGGGGCTCTCCGTTTAGATAACACCCCTAGTCCTGCTCTGCGGGGGCTCCGCATCATGACTAATGTCACTAAGGTTACAAGGTTGCTCCTTGAGCTATGTTTTCTAGAGGAGGAAGAAGGGCAAGGCTAGCCCTCTACCTTCGCTCTCGGGAATCGGGGTGATCGCTAGGGTTTCTCCCTATGCTTCTCTATGTGTCTCTCTTCTCCTTAGAGTTCAACCCCTCCACATGGAGGACCCTGGGGGGGTTTATATAGGCCTACCCCCCAGGGGTACAATAGTAATCCAGGCGGAATGGCCCCCAGCTGTCAGCGTCTTCGGGTGCCGGCCTCTTCGCCTGTCTGCTGGGTGCGCCGTCTGCAGGCCCTTGTGATTGCCTTTCACCATAGGCGCGCTTCTGCTGACGGCAGCATCGTCGGGAGGGAAGTGGCTACAATGCCACCGTCTCCTGCCGTACACTGCCACCACGTCATGTCATGTCATCTTGATGAGGTTCAGACTTCTAGGGTACGGTGAGCAGCCTGCTACCAGGCGGTCCGTCTGCCCCGGCCGCCTTCCAGGGGCCGCTTGTCTCTGATTCACCCAATGGTCGGTGGGGCCGGCCATCTGCCGGCCCCGCCATCCGTGGGTGCTGGATCGTGGCTTCCTCTGACCGAAGCTTGGTCACTGGCAGCATGGCTACAGTGATACGCCGCTTAAGAGGCGCCCATAAGGTATGCATTCACTGTAGCCACGCCCTTATAGATTCCCTAAGGACATGATCAACCGTAGTCATGCCTTAGCTGTGTCGTGGTCCCCCAGCACGCGTCCCGAGGGAGAGGCGTTGGACCGTCTGCTAGTTGTTGGCTGTGGAGCTGCCGCCTGTTCGGGCCCCTGCCGCCTGCTGGCAGCCGACTCCTGGGGTAAACTGTCCCAGGAGGCGGCTTGATGAGCAGGTGGACGGGGGATGACAGGCGGCCCCCAATTGTCGTGAAATACCATGGGTGGTCTATGAGGACACCCGTGGTCAATATCTCCGACAGTAGTCCCCGAAGCTGGTGGAACTCTGCGGTTTGCGATTGGGGCTGTGGGGTTCCAGCAGCTTCCCTCCCCAAGTAGGAGTGACTCCCTTCGTCCATCTTCTGAAAAGAGCCGTCTGCTGGCAGCCGGACCTCTGCAAAGGGGCCGGCCCCCGGGAAGAAGATACCGTCTGGTCGGTAGGCTGCTACGCAGGTCTACCGACCGTTGGCGGCTCTCCACGCGTCGTCGCCCCGTCGCATCAGCCTATCAGCCCACGCGCACGACGGGACGCAGCAGCGGGCTGGGGCCCGTCACTACAGGGCCTTGGTCCGCGCGCGGATCCATTGTGGCAGAGGCAATCGATTGCCCTCCCCACGTGCAGTTAATGCGCACGGATTTGGCACGCAAAAGGTGGGGATCGTGCGGGGCATGGAGCAGTTAATCCCACGCCCCGCCCCCTCGGCTTCGTCGCCCTGAGCCTATAAGTAGGCCGGGGGGTTCGCGCCATTCTCACGCCCACCCCGCTCCATTCTTCTTCTTCTTCCTTGCTCTCTCGCAGTTCTTGCCACTTTCGCTCGGAGCGCCCCGCTGGAGCGAGCCACCACCTTGAGCCATGGCCACCGCGGCGCCGGTCCGCCATTCAGGCAAATGGGACGGCAGCGAGGTTATCGAGGAGCACATCCACTACCTCCGTCGTGTGCAGAAGCTGCCCCCCGCCGACAACGTCGCCATGCACCTAGCGTCGGTGGCGGAGATCAGGCCGACACAACGATTCGGCGAGTGAGTCATCTTCCGCTCGCACTTCCCGTGCGGCCTCGGCCTCCGTGCTAGCGGCTTTTTTCGATCTTTCCTTGAACTCTTCAACATCCAGCCCCACCACCTCATGGCTCACGCCGAATACGATGGTAACACTGTCCTCCTTCGTCATCATGTGCGAGGCGTACCTCGGGATTCTTCCCACGATGGAGTTGTGGACCGAGCTTTTCTACATGAAGCTCGATACCACGGTCCAGAGTGTGGCCGCCCAGTGCGGGGGATGCATTGCGGTGAAGCGCAGTGGGGCCAAAAACTATTTCCCGCTGCCTCAACTCATTGCGTCGGTGAAGTTGTGGCAGAAGACGCACTTCTACATCTCCAACGTCGACCCTGCTCAAGATTTTTTCGGCCTGCCGAACTGGGCGCCCGGCCCGCCTGCCGAGCCCCGTGACTCCTAGAAGACCCGGCCCATCACCCTCACAGAAGGTGCTTCGATCGTCGTGCGGCGCCTCTGGGAGTTGAGGGACAACAAAGGCTTGGTGTTTGCGGACCTCATGCTCACATTTGCAGATCGTCGGGTGCTGCAGCTGCAGGTCCACCCGCACATAATCTGTGACATGAGCGGGCGTCAGGACCCGAGCCGGATATGCACCAAGCCGATGCCATATAAGGAGGTGGTGTACTTGGTGAATTCTGTCTCCAATTGCAAGCTCTCCGACTCGGGCTGGGCCTTTGTCAAGCCGTCGTACAGCCGTAACAACCAGCCGCCTGCAGTGAGCTCTTTTCTTTCTTTATTCTTCTTTTCTTCTCTTTTCGCCTGTCTCAGCCGTCTAATCCTTGTGCCGTCTGCAGATCTTCCCCGGCCAGCCGATGCTGGCCTCTGACCAGCCGGGCCGCCCTCTGCAACCAGACCGCTCCCAGAGCGACACAAGCGACCCCGATCTTGGGGCCGCCGCCATGGAGGAGGACGAGGTAACAGGCGGCGGGGGCCAGCTAGCAGGCGGCCTGCTAGAAGGCAGCATCGAGAGCTGGCCGGACGATGACGAGGAAGAGGAGGCACCAATCCGCGTCCGAGAGGCGAATCCTCTTAGGCGCGGCAGCCAGCAGGCGGGGCCGTCAGCCGCAACCGGTGGTGTGAAGCGCCGGCCCTCTACGGGGCCATCTAGCACCAATCCCAAGAAGCTCCGGCTGTCGGCCGCCGCCACCAAGCGCCGGGAGGCGGCCGCCAAAGCAATACTTCCTAGGGTTCCCAAACCTAAGCCAGTCGTATCCGGGTAAGTACAAAGTTTTCTTTTCTCTTTTGCGTTTATCTTATTGCTCCGCCCCCAGCGTGGCTGACTTGCTGTCTTCTTTGGGATGCCCACACAGCGCTCCGCTCTCTCTCTTTCTCTCTCTCTCTCTCTCTCTCTCTCTCTCGGGCGCTAGTGGGCTCTGTTGTTGGGAGCGCAGATATCCCTCCAGCGCCTCGCCGCATTGATGCCGCCGCCGCGCTCCGGGAGGCGACGGAGAGAAACGCCCGCGAGGCGCGCGAGGAGCAGGAGGCCACGGCCCATGAGCGGGCGGTGGCTGATGCTGCTGCCAGGGCGGAGGCCGAGGCAGCCACCAAGGCCCAGGCGGACGCCGCCGCCCAAGTCTCGGAGCAGGAGGCGGGCCTCCAGCAATCGGCGGACCGCACCATCCCCTAGGATACGGGCTCTCTGGAGCCGTCTATCCAAGTGTCGGCTGCTGGCGAGCAGCCGGCTCTTAACAATGAAGGAGACGGCCGTGCCGCCATGAAGATGGAGGTGACGCCCCCACACCGCCTACTAGGACGCAGGGCAGCCGGCCTACGGGAGCGGAGGTGCCGCCGGCTGAAGGCGTGCTGGTGGCAGGCCCACAGCCGGCCTCCCGAGTCCCTGCCCGCTAGCGCCCTGTGAGGGCGGTCTCTGCGCCGCAGTGAGTAGAAGCCGGCGGCGCCAGATCATCAACGTCGGAGAACGAGGCTACCAGCACGGCGCCACCAGGCTAAACGCCCGGAGGCGGCGGTGCGCTGATTGTCGCGTCGCGAGACGTCCTCGACCGCTTCAATTCTCTGAGCGAGATTGTGCAGACGGTGATGCGGGAGATTGTGGCTACGCGAACTTCAGTTCGGGTACGTTGACTCCATGTTTTTGCTTTTATTCCTTCAATTTCTTATGTGGGGGCACGTCAGCGCACCCACTGGGTGTAGTCCCCGAGTTCCGAGCCGGCTGCTGAACAGGCGGCTTGGAACTCCAAGGTGTACTTTGTGGGCTAACTTGTTTCTTGCTGCAGGATTACCACAACCTTCGGGTGGCTTCCTTCAATGCTCAGCGTCAGGAGCTGGCGCAACTGTGGACTGCTCTGGCCGACAGCCAGGTTGAGTGTTCCTCTCTTCCTTGCGGGGGCGCATCAGTGCACCCGCTGGGTGTAGTCCCCGAGTTCCAAGCCGGCTGCTGAGCAGGCTACTTGGAACTCCAAGGTTGTCTTTTTGTTGATGCTGAAGTTTCTTCTCTACTCTTGCCATCGATCGCGACCGACCTCCGCAACCAGCTGAGCGGGGTTCAGGAGGAGCTCGTCACCAAGGAGCAAGAGCGCCTTCTCGCCGCCCAGGACCGTGACTGCCTGGCCAAGGAGCTGGCAGACCAGGCGGCGACGCACAAGGCGGAGCTTGGGAAACTGGCGGATGCCGAGATGCTCCTTCGGGCTGAGTTCGAGACCAAGCGCTTGAATTGGGCCGAGAAGGAGGCGGCTCTACAAGATGGCTATGGGGCCATTGCAGACATGGTCGACGGTAGGACGCCTGCCCTTCTTTCTTGTGCTTGCCGTATGCTACAGCTAGTTTTCTTTCTTCTGACTCTTTGTCTAGTTTTTGCAGAATTCTTCCCGGGCCACTCTGTGGCCGCCAGCCAGGCCATCGAGGCCCAGCGCGATGAGAGGCGCGAGGCGGGCCGGGTAATTGTGCCCAACGCGCCCCGGACTCCCACCGAACAGCTTCTTGATGTCAAGGCGCGCCTCCAGCCGGCCCACCGCCTGCTTCGCCGCATGTAATGCACTGGTGCCCAAGTGCTGGCCGCCCTCTGGCCAGGCGTTCCAGTACTCTGCACTCCCAGCTGGACTGCCGACTGGCTGGAGGTGCCAGGCCACCGCTTCGAGGCCAGGAAGGGCGCTGCAGCGAGGGCCGGTGTGCGGACCGCCCTGGAATTCGCCAAGGGCTGGTACCCAGACCTGGATCTCGCCCAGCTGAAGACCTTCTGCATGGAAGCTGAGCCCGAGCTGGCAGTGGTGCAAGGAGATCTCGTCAAGCGCGCCGCCTCCCTTGCCGAGTACGTCGACACCGCCATTTTTGTCCCAGAGATGGATGAGAATGGTCATGTGGTGCCACCTGACAACTTTGGGCTGGACTTGGCGGCATCGGAGTAGCTGTATGAGGAGATCGCCTCCAGCGACGACGACGAGGAGGAGGGAGACAACAACGAGGAAGCCAGCTCCCAAGAGGCGGAGCCGTCTGCTGGCCATCAGCCCGATCAGACTTCTACAAGCGGGCCCAGCGAGACGGCGCCGCCTGCTGCAGGAGGTGGCCAGGCTGAGACCCATCAGGCGGCTCCCCCATCAGCCGGCTCCGTCGTGCCACCTGCTCCGTCTGCTGCACCTTAGGCGTCATTCGTGTATCTTTTAATTCCTGTTTTTTCTTAAGACTTGGTAGGATTAGTCAGAACAATTCAACCAACTGGGTGTACTAATAAATTACTGCTAGAAGGCGGCCTTCGAGGCCTTTTTGCTAAAAATATTCTCTTAATGTTGCATATGATTATGCAATTTGCCGGATTCTCGGATTAGCACCGTCCTTTGTTCCTTACGGCGATTTTCTTTTGCTGTCTCCTTTAACAGCCGTCCTGCCAGTCGGATAGCCACTCTGTGGTTCTGTGGCTGGGTCAGGTACTTAGTTGTTTTCCGAATAGGCAAGTATCCCGCCCTCTGGAACGCGGTGTGCTAAGCCATAAGCCGGCTGCAGCCGGCCAACTTGTATAAAGGGCCGTCTTGCCATATGTTTATTTTCCTTAGCCATTTTTCATGTGGGCACCGCTTCTTGCCTTTGACTCCCGCCAGTCGGACAGCCGCGTTCTGCGAGTCGGCGATGGTAGGCGGGTGATACGTCCAAACCGTATCTATAATTTCTGCTTGCTCCATGCTTCTTTTGTGTGATATTGCTATGATATTTATGCACTTCTATACACTTTTGATCATATTTGGACTAACCTATTAACTCAGTGCACCCCAGTGCCAGTTTCTATTTTCTGCTGTTTTTGTATTTCAGGTTTTCCCATTACTTAAATTGCCAGAAAAATTCTGGGGAAAATATATAAAAAATCTGCGCTCCAGAAGCTTCCACGCGCCAGAAGTGGGGCCAGAGGGGAGCCAGGGGCAGCCCAGGCGGCCTGCCCACGCGGCCCCCCTCCTGGCCGCGCCGGGGGGGCGCCTGGGCCCCCCTCTCCGCCTCTGGTGACCCCCTTTGGCATATATTTACCTCGCGTCCCGAAACCCTCGAGGACGGAACCCTTTTTCGCGATCTCATCTCTGTTCCGCCGCCGCCGCGCTTCCAAGATCGGGAGCACCAGGAGAACTCTTCCCGGCACCCTGCCGGAGGGGAGAACCACCACCGAGAGCTTCTCCACCACCATGGACGCTTCCCGGATGAGTTGTGAGTAGTCTCCCTTGGACCATGGGTCCATGACCAGTAGCTATGTGATGTTCTCCTCCCCTCTTTGTTCTTCATCGATTAGACCTCGTGAGCTGCCCTACATGATCGAGGCACATATGTAATCTTTATGCTGTTGCTATGCTGAGTTTGCTAGGATCCGATGGATTATGAGATTATGTTCAGATTGTGTGTGAGTAATATATTTGATTCACCTCTTTTATATTTATGTTCTTGAGTAATTCTTGCATGTTCTCCGTTGCTATTCGTTGCTTTGGCCGAGTAGTAAGTAGTAACTCCAAGAGGGAACATTATGCTTGATTGTGGGTTCATGCCCCTCGATGACTAGCTTGAGTGACAGAAACATGAGTCTAGGGGATGTGCTGTTGCCACAAGGGGGAAAACAACGGTGCTTGTACTTGCGGGTGCAAGGATTGTTTACTTTACGCAAAGTTCTTTTAATGCAGTTGTCTGTTGCTTTGAGTTCACACTTTGGGTGGGACTCGCAACTTAATACCAGCGAGATGTTCTGGATAGATATCTCAAGGTGGATGATTAGTAGTAGATGCAGATGGATTTCGGTCTACTTGCCTTGGCGTACCGCCCATGCTTTTGAGCCTCTACCTTTCTTTGCAACATAGTTAGCATTGGTTTGCGCACATAATCCTGTCAATTGCCCAGCTGTAATTCGTTTACCTCGCTTAGCTGTTTTATCGTCTTTTGGGAGAGAGACATCACTAGTGAACATCATGGGACCCCGGTCCATATTACCATCACTGATCACACCCGATATTTACTTCCTGTTCATATTTCCTAGTTGTAGTCATATCTATCACTATTATCTCTTGCGTTTGATCCTTTGTAAACGACAAGGCCGGAGGGATTGACAACCTCTCTGTACTCGTTGGGAGCAAAGTTATTTGTATCTGTGTGCAGGTCCTGTCAAGCGAAAGTTCTGGCGCTATTGACACCTTCTTGTCGACCCTCGGAGTCTCACGGGATTCGATCCTTGGTATCTTTGCCAAGGGAAATTTGCCGCTACGCTACATCTCAAACCTTCCACTTGGGGTAACCAACGAGGGGCCAGAAGCCATCAAGCAAGTTTCTGGCGCCGTTGCCGGGGACTCCACTCTTCATGATAGGGGAGTTGCACGCTATCTTTTATCTTTGCTTTTTAAGTCTTGTTAGTTTACCTTTCAGTTTCTGCTTTAGTGTCTTTTATCAAAAATCACAAAAATAGTTATCTCGCTTTTTAGTTGGCATTATGTCTGGTCCTTTTGCCTTTGGTGAGGCAGAAGTGCTCACCTTTAAACAAAGAGGTGGGGAAAGTCTAAAAGATTCTTGGTATAGAATTAGTGATTTTCAAAAAAGAGCCACCAAGAAGCAATCTACTACTATCCTGCTTAGAAATTTTTATGTTGGAATTACTTCTTGGAATAGGTTTATTCTAGATTCTGCTATCAACGGAAATTTCCTAGAAGCCCCAGTTTGGGAATCTCTTAGTATAATGGAAAATCTTGTTGGAAATCCCCCTCTTGTTAGCATTCAAGAGGACATTACCCTAGCTCACATTATGAAAAAACTCGAAAAGATAGAGCTAGAGATGCCAAACATTAATAAGATAAATGAGTTGGATCGTAAGATCCAAGGGAATTTGAATAGGCTTGATAGCTCCATGCATAAAGTTCTCAAAACTTTTGAGACCATCAAATCCCATGACTTGGATTCTTCTAGAATAGACAAGATTGTGGAAATCTTTGACACTTTAGGAACTACTTCCTCCTCAATCAAAACCAAAAGGTAGAAACTCTGGCAAAGAAGGAGCCTAAGTTCGTTCCAAAGGCTCCTCGTTCCAAAAGTAATCCACCTATTGCCAAAGGGGTTTAAACTGTGAAGACTTTGGAAGAAACACCTCTCTTTGATAAATTTATAAATGAATCTTCCATTGACTTTTTACCTTTTGGTCTTCTCCCTAGATGTATCTCTATTAGGCCTTTATTTGAAAGTCCTCTTAAGACTAGTTGTACTATTGAAGAGCTTTTTGATGATCTTGATGATGGTTCAATTGATACAACTTGATCTTTTTGCATTATGCCTAGCTTAAAGGCATAAAAGAAAGCGCTTTTGGGAGGCAGCCCACAACGAATAAAGTTTTATTTTGCTTTTGTTGTGTCTTGATATTTGTTACTACAGTAGCATCATCATTGTATCTTTTCTTTTCAGCTTTGTGCCAAGTTTAGCCTCTGATTGCAAGAAAGTTCAAAAGTTGTGACGTGCTGTCCAGGAAACAGATTCTGTCCTTGGACAGAAAAATTCGTATAAAATCACCAGATCATCTTTTTGGTCTGAATTTTTTCGACAGCGTTCTCTATACAATTGGCTTTCGGGCGTCCGTTCTGAGTTTTTTTATTTGAGTTGCAGAAATGCCCCGAAAAAATTATTTACTACCTGCTGGTCTGTTTTTCACAGATTCTGTCCTGTTTTGCCTTTTCTTCGTTTTGCAAACCTTGAGCTTGCTTTTTCTTTGCAAAATCCTTTTGGCAATCTTGAGGAACAGTAGCTCTTCAAGATTATCTTTATTTCCAGCAAGGAAAAATTATTTTATTATGGGTACTAACCTCGCTAATCAGATTATGATGAGTTATGTATGAAGGGAGTTTTCAAGTGTGCGAGGGAAGATGATAAAAAGATTCAGGAGGGTCAAACGCTCAAGCTTGGGGATGCCCCCGTGCACCCCCAAGAAATATTCAAGAAGACTCAAGCGTCTAAGCTTGGGGATGCCCCTGTGCATCCCCTTCTCCATCAACAATTATCAGTTCGTCTTTCGTTCCACTATATTTTAATCACTTCATGCGTTATGTGCTATGCTTGGAGCGACTTGCTTTTAGTTTCCTTTTTAGTTTTCTTTAGCTTTGCTTGCTGTTCATAACGAGTTAGAACCCAGCTTTCTTTGTGTGGGAGAGAAACACGCTCCACTTCAACCTAGAACACAACATATGATTTTCATGCTTATCTCTGCTGTGTGTGTTCTTTGTCTTTCCATAGCTACTGTCATGTTTAGCTCTTAAATTTCATGCTTTTCTTTTTAAAGAGCTTTTGTTTAGTTGGTTGCTGAACTCTCTTGAGTTTTCATGTTTATCTTGTTAAGAAAGTTTGTCTGTTGCACTGAGTTGTGTGTCTTAACTTAAAGTAGGTAATTGAGGTTGCTATTTAATTTTAGTAGTAACCTGCAATAGTTTTGAGGTATTGCCATGAGTAATGTCTGAACTTTTGGTGACAAGAGCTTTAGCCTATTAGTGATAGATGTCATATTTTGGGCAATCCGTGTTTATTTTCGAAAACCTACAAAATAGTTGAGAACTTTAGCTACTAAATGGATCACTAATCTTTGGAGGGATCGAATATTAGAGTACACTCACGTACCATGGGTCGAGGATGCGCAAGGGTAACCAAACCCCCATACACACCTCCTCGGGGTACTTGTCTCTTTGTGAACCTCCTAATTAGATTGAGAGTTACCGATAATAAGTGCATGAGTTCTTCGGACTAATGTGAGTATTCGAAAGTTGACACTTCCACCTATCCATATTTTTCTAGCCTCTTCGGTACCGTGCATTGCCCTTTCTCACCTCGAGAGTTGGCGCATACTTCGCCGGTGCATCCAAATCCTTGGCACGATACGCTCTGTCATCATAAGCCTCATTATATCCTTCCTCAAAACAGCCACCATACCTACCTATTAAGGCATTTCCATAGCCTTTCCGAGATACATTGCCATGCAACATCCATCCTCTCATGACTTGATCTTCATGTCATACATGCTTTTTGCTTGATCGATGAGCCGCATGCTAGTTGGGCCTTGCCCTAATCATTGCTACATGACGCGCTAGTATCATTGCATATCCTGCTACACTGGCAGAGGCATACATTTGCATACATCATGATAGTTTCATTTTCTTTATGTTGAGTACTTTTGTAAAGTGTGAAAGATCTTCTATACTTCTTGTAATACATAGAGTGTTGCCCCTAAAGTGAGGAAAAGATCCCAAAGAGGACAAATCAAAAGATCCCAAAGAGGACAAAATCAAAAGATCCCAAAGAGGACAAATGAGAGATAAATAGAAAGAGCCATTGAGGCCACAAAAAAATAAAAAAATAAAAAAAGAGAAAAAGAAATAAAAAGAGAGAAGGGGGCACACTACTATTTCCTTTTGAGAGATCCACACTCGTACTCCATCTTATACCTTGTACTCCATAGAGATTATCATTTATGCATATAGCTATGTGGGGACCTTTACACTATAGAACTTGGCTTGTATATTCCAATGATGAGCCTCCTCAAAAGAGCACTAGGTCTTCTTGAGCAAGCAAGTTGGATGCACCCCCACTAGTTCCATTGGAGAGCTTACCTTAGCTCATATGTGCATCCGTTGCATGGCAATCCCTACTCCTCGCAGCATATCTATCATTTGGCTTTCTCTCGCCGATGATTGTCCTCATTGATGTGAGCCTTTCACACCTTTTTTGTCTTCCCCCTCTATCATTTTTCTCTCTTTTCCATCCTAAGTGTCGACTTTCTTGCTTACGCTCATCCATTGCATGAGTGCTCAAAATATCGAAAGGGAGTGGATCATTTTGACTTGTACCTGGCTGGCGGTCTGGGGATGAGTCAAGATAAGATTCCAAAGAAGACCAAGTGTGAAACTTTGGTAGATTAAGTTCTCAACCATACAAAAACTATGTTTTACTCTCTCATATATCCCTATCCCCTTTCTTGCACGCAAACACCATTTGTAGACATTCGAGTCACGGACAGCGAGAGCTCTTGCACCTTTATGTTCTTATGTTACTTGTTACAATGCTAATATAGACTCTTGCTTGTTATGACTTGAATTGGATTACATGCCTTGATTGCTTTACTTAAAAGTTCTTATATGGTTAATAGCATGTCACCACAGAAATTA
This sequence comes from Secale cereale, assembly GCA_902687465.1. Taxonomy (NCBI): domain Eukaryota; kingdom Viridiplantae; phylum Streptophyta; class Magnoliopsida; order Poales; family Poaceae; genus Secale; species Secale cereale. The sequence goes on from LR738711.1 coordinate 756,716,742, forward strand.
TGCTTGTTATCATTTACCTACTCGAGGACGAGCAGGAATTAAGCTTGGGGATGTTGATACGTCCAAAACGTATCTATAATTTCTGCTTGCTCCATGCTTCTTTTGTGTGATATTGCTATGATATTTATGCACTTCTATACACTTTTGATCATATTTGGACTAACCTATTAACTCAGTGCACCCCAGTGCCAGTTTCTGTTTTCTGCTGTTTTTGTATTTCAGGTTTTCCCATTACTTAAATTGCCAGAAAAATTCCGGGAAAAATATATAAAAAATCTGCGCTCCAGAAGCTTCCACGCGCCAGAAGTGGGGCCAGAGGGGAGCCAGGGGCAGCCCAGGCGGCCTGCCCACGCGGCCCCCCTCCTGGCCGCGCCGGGGGGGCGCCTGGGCCCCCCTCTCCGCCTCTGGTGACCCCCTTTGGCATATATTTACCTCGCGTCCCGAAACCCTCGAGGACGGAACCCTTTTTCGCGATCTCATCTCTGTTCCGCCGCCGCCGCGCTTCCAAGATCGGGAGCACCAGGAGAACTCTTCCCGGCACCCTGCCGGAGGGGAGAACCACCACCGGGAGCTTCTCCACCACCATGGACGCTTCCCGGATGAGTTGTGAGCAGTCTCCCTTGGACCATGGGTCCATGACCAGTAGCTATGTGATGTTTTCCTCCCCTCTTTGTTCTTCATCGATTAGACCTCGTGAGCTGCCCTACATGATCGAGGCACATATGTAATCTTTATGCTGTTGCTATGCTGAGTTTGCTGGGATCCGACGGAATATGAGATTATGTTCAGATTGTGTGTGAGTAATATATTTGATTCACCTCTTTTATATTTATGTTCTTGAGTAATTCTTGCATGTTCTCCGTTGCTATTCGTTGCTTTGGCCGAGTAGTAAGTAGTAACTCCAAGAGGGAACGTTATGCTTGATTGTGGGTTCATGCCCCTCGATGACTAGCTTGAGTGACAGAAACATGAGTCTAGGGGATGTGCTGTTCCCACAAGGGGGAAAACAACGGTGATTGTACTTGCGGGTGCAAGGATTGTTTACTTTACGCAAAGTTCTTTTAATGCAGTTGTGTGTTGCTTTGAGTTCACACTTTGGGTGGGACTCGCAACTTAATACCAGCGAGATGTTCTGGATAGATATCTCAAGGTGGATGATTAGTAGTAGATGCATATGGATTTCGGTCTACTTGCCTTGGCGTACTGCCCATGCTTTTGAGCCTCTACCTTTCTTTGCAACATAGTTAGCATTGGTTTGCGCACATAATCCTGTCAATTGCCCAGCTGTAATTCGTTTACCTCGCTTAGCTGTTTTATCGTCTTTTGGGAGAGAGACATCACTAGTGAACATCATGGGACCCCGGTCCATATTACCATCACTGATCACACCCGTTATTTACTTCCTGCTCATATTTCCTAGTTGCAGTCATATCTATCACTATTATCTCTTGCGTTTGATCCTTTGTAAACGACAAGGCCGGAGGGATTGACAACCTCTCTGTACTCGTTGGGAGCAAAGTTATTTGTATCTATGTGCAGGTCCTGTCAAGCGAAAGTTCTGGCGCTATTGACACCTTCTTGTCGACCCTCGGAGTCTCACGGGATTCGATCCTTGGTATCTTTGCAAGGGAAATTTGCCGCTACGCTACATCTCAAACCTTCCACTTGGGGTAACCAACGAGGGGCCAGAAGCCATCAGCGGGAGGAGGCTTGGATGTCGTCACATTACTTGTCCGACTGTTGAAAGAAAAGTTTTTAAACATAGGGCTAGGCGGCTAGTCCACAGGTCGTCTTCTAGGCTCCGGTGCCGGATGAAGGAATGAAAAATACTCATTCACAGGCATAATTCTTATCATATAGATAAAGGGTTGGACAGTCCCCGAGAACTCCTCGGGGGTCCCATTGGTTCTCAAAATAAAGTAGATAGCGCGACACATACTGTCTTTTAGCTATTAAAGTGACGAAGTAGCTTTGCGTTCCACGGGCGCTCCGACTCCTTGCCCGAGTCGTCTCTCTTGCGTGCTCTTGGCTTCTGGGCATCGATGAGGTAGTAGGCATCGTTGCCTAGTACCTTGCTGATGATGAATGGTCCTTCCCAAGGAGCCGAGAGCTTGTGCTGGCCGGCTGTTCGCTGCATCAGCTGGAGCACAAGGTCCCCCTCGGGGAAGGAACGTGGCGTGACCTCCGGCTGTGATAGCGATGGAGACCCTGCTGATAGATGGTGGACCGGCGGAGTGCTACCAGCCGGGCCTCCTCCAGCGGGTCCACGTCGTCTTCTCGTGCTTCTTTGGCTTCGGCTTCTGTGTACATGGTGACGTGAGGCCAGTCAAACTCGACACCTGTTGGGATGACGGCCTCGGCCCCATATACGAGGAAGAAAGGAGTGAAGCCGGTTGATTTGTTCGGAGTTGTCCTGAGGCTCCAGAGGACAGACGACAACTCTTCGATCCAGCAGCCGGATGATCGTTCCAAAGGTTCGACCAGCCGGGGCTTGATGCCGGACAGGATAAGGCCGTTAGCGCGCTCAACTTGGCCGTTGGACTGTGGGTGGGCAACGGACGCTAAGTCCAGTCGGATGCCCTGTGTTGCACAGAAACGGGCCAATGCACCTTTGGCAAAGTTAGTGCCGTTCTCGGTGATGATGTTGTGCGGTATGCCATACCGGACTATGATGTCTGCGATGAAGGTCACAACAGTTGGGCCGTTGAGTTTATTGATTGGCTTCGCCTCGATCCACTTGGTGAATTTGTCCACTGCTATGAGTAAATGCGTCAGGCCGCCTCGCGCTGTCTTGAAGGGACCCACCATGTCTAGTCCCCAGACGGCAAATGGCCTTGTGATCAGAATGGTCTTGAGTGCAGAAGCCGGCAAGTGTTGCTTGGAACTAAAGCGCTGGTAGCCATTGCACTTCTTGACCAAGTCTTTGGCATCGTCCAAAGCAGTCGGCTAGAAAAAACCGTGGCGGAAAGCTTTGGCAACGAGGGATCTTGAGGCCGCGTGGTGGCCACACTCCCCTTGATGAATATCCTTCAGAATAGCCAGACCCTTTTCTACTTCCACGCAGCGCTGGAAGACGCCTGTTGCACTTCTTCTGACAAGCTCTTTGCTGACTATTGTGTATGCTGAAGCTCAGTGTTGAACTTGCCATGCCAAAGTTTCGTCTGCTGGCAGCTCTCTTCTGAGCGGGAAAATGAGGATTGGTTGTGCCCAAGACGGTGCTGAGACTCCTGTTGTTTCTGCCAGAGAGACCAGGGCGGTTGGGCTGGGAGGTGGAGGGCTGGAGCGAGGCGCTTGTTGTGCTTCTGAAGTCCCCGGGCCGGCTGGAGCAGTCCCCGGGCTGTCTGCTGGAGCTGGCGTTTCTTGGCCGCCTGCTGGAGCAGTCCTTGGGCCAGGAGCCGGCGTAGCGGCTGCTGTGCCGTCTGCTGGAGTTGGAGTATCTAGGCCGCCTGCTGGAGCTGTCCCGGGGCCGGCTGCTGAGGTTGCCGGGCCGTCTGCCCCAGGATCGGCTAGTATGAAGATTGATTCTGACTCTCGTGAAGGCTTGATAGACGGCTTGCGCCGGCATTGGAGGGACACGCCGGCTGGTATTGCTTGGCGGGTGGAGCCAATTCGTGCCAAGGTGTCGGCTTGCACGTTGTCGGCTCGTGGCACGTGGAGGAACTCGCAGCCGTCAAAATGCCCACTGATCTGCTGGACAAGGAAACGGTAACTCGCCATGTTTGCGTCCTTGGCATCCCAGTCCCCGGAGGACTGCTAGACAACCAAGTTTGAGTCACCATAGCACAGCAGTCGGCGGATACCAATCTCTTTGGCCATCCAGAGCCCGTGAATGAGTGCCTCATACTCGGCCACATTGTTGGAGGCGGCAAAGTGGATTTGCAGGGTGTATTTGAGCTTGTCGCCTTTGGGAGAGGTGAGGATGACGCCGGCTCCCAAGCCAGTGCGCATCTTTGATCCATCAAAGTGCATCCGCCAATGGGTTGAATCTGGAGCAGGTGGCAGGTACTGGGTCTCGGCCCAGTCGACGAGGAAGTCGGCCAAAGCTTGCGATTTGATGGTGGTGCGGGGCTGGTAGAATATGGAAAAGGGGGCCAGCTCAATGGCCCACTTCGCCACTCTTCCTGAAGCATCTCCGTTGCCTATGATTTCAACAAGCGGGGCCCTGCATACGACCGTGATCGGGTGCTCTTGGAAGTACTGCTTGAGTTTCTTGGCGGTGAAGTACACGCCATAGCACATCTTCTGGTAGTGGGGGTAGTTCTGCTTGGAGACTGACAGCACCTCGCTTAAGTAGTAGACCAGCCTCTGGACGGGCAAGGTTTTGCCGTCTTCTGGGTGCTCGACCACAATGACTGTGCTGACCACCCGACTGGTGGAGGCTATGTAGATGAACATGGGTTCCTTGTCTATTGGCGCCGCCAGGACAGGCGGTGTGGACAGCACTTTCTTGAGCTTCTGGAAGGCTTCATCCGCCTTATCGTTCCCCTCAAAGCAAGTGGTTTTCTTCATCAGCTGGTACAGTGGGAGTGCCTTCTCACCCAGCCGGCTGATGAAACGGCTGAGTGATGCCAGGCATCCGGTGAACTTCTGGACGTCTCATATGCGAGTCGGTCTCTCCATTCTCTCGATGGCCTTGATCTTTGCGGGGTAGCACTCGATTCCGTGTTCAGATACCAGGAAGCCAAGGAGCTGGCCTGCTGGTACCCCGAAGACGCATTTCTCCGGGTTTAGCTTGATCTGAAAGCGGCGCAGGTTTTCAATGATCTCTTGGAGATCCTCCAAGAGAGTTCCCCTCTTCTCCGTCTTCACCATGATATCATGCATGTAAATGTGGGCGTTTCTGCCAAGTTGCTTGAGGAGACACTTCTGCATGCAACACTGAAAGGTGGCGCCGGCATTCCTCAAGCCGAACGTCATAGTCAGGTAGCAGAAGGCCCCAAATGGCGTGAGGAAGGCAGTCTTCAAACGGTCGGCCAGATCGAGTTTGATCTGGTGGTACCCGGAATAGGCATCAAGGAATGACAGCAGCTCGCATCCGGCTGTGGAGTCAATCACTTGATCTATTCGCGGCAGAGCAAACGGATCTTTAGGGCAGGCCTTGTTGAGGCTGGTGTAATCAATGCACATGCACCATTTGTTGTTTTTCTTCAACACTAGGACTGGGTTGGAGACCCACTCAGGGTAGAACACCTCCATAATGAAGCCGGCTGCTAGCAGCAGGCGACCTCTTCTCCAACAACTCTTCTTTTTTCTTCTGACAGGCGGCAGAGCAGCTGCCTGACAGGCTTCGCATCTTCTCTCACATGTACCTTGTGCTTGGCGAAATCCGTCGGGACACCCGCATGTCTTTGGGGGACCATGCAAAGATGTCCCGATTCTCACGGAGGAAATCGACGAGCTCGCTTTCCTATTTGATGTCTAGGTTTGACCCTATAACATCAAATCGCTCTGGGTGAGGCGGGTCCGGCGCAATCTTCTTTGTCTCCTTGGCCGGCTGGAACGAGCCTTGCGGCTCCGCCTCCCTGGGGTCGGCTGGTATGGCTGGCTGCTCGCCATCCATTGCCACCAGCCGTTCCAGGCGGCGCTTCTCTTCAGCCACGACGAGGGACTCGGCCAGACGGCTACTGGCAGTTGCACATGCGATGGACTTCTCATAGTCCCCGGCTATGGTGATTATTCCTTTGGGACCCGGCATCTTCATCTTGAGGTAGGCGTAATGGGGTACTGCCATGAACTTTGCAAAAGCTGGCCGGCCCAAAATCACGTGATAGGGACTTTCCAGGTTCACCACTTCAAACTAGACCGGCTCCCACCGGAAATGCTCCTTGTCACCAAACAAGACATCAATCTTAGCCTTGTCGATTGGTGAGCAAGAGAGGCCTGACACAATGCCGTGGAACACAGTCTTGGTAGGCTGAAGTTGTTTTTCTTTGATGCCTAACTACTCCATGGTATCACGATACATGATGTTGATGCTGCTGCCACCGTCTACCAGTACTCGGAAGAAACGACAGGCCCGCCTGTCAGTGGAGAGAGTTCCATCCAGAACCAGGGCATAAGCCCCTAGTGAAGGCATGATAGTCGGGTGATCCTCATGGCTCCAGCTGATGGGCTTTTCAGACCAGTGCATGAATTCTGGAGCTTCGCTGGAAACAGTGTCGACTTCTCTACGATGCTGGCGTCGGCTGTGCCTATCGTCCGCTTGGCTCGTGAAGACGATGTAGGCTTCGTTCTCTTCTAGGAACTCGTCCCGGATCTGGCCGCCTGGATGAGCAGCCAGTGGATTGGGAGGCGGGGCCGCCTGCCCAGCAGGCGGTGGTGGCAGAGCTTCCCCTCTGGCAATCCGCGTGAGCCAATGGCATTTTCGGGTGCTGTGATTGGAAGGCTTCACATCGCTGTGAAACTTGCAGGGGGCATCCAGAGCTTGGTCGAAGGAGAAAGCGGGCTGCTAGGCTGGCTTGCCGCCCTTCTGTCATTTGGGTCCTGCTTGTGCCTCTGGCTGCTCACCATCAACTGCTACCACCAGCCGGCTATTGCTAGCCGGCGCGTGGGTCTTGCGCTTGTGATCGTTCGGCTGCTGGCGCCGACTGGACTCTCCAGCCGGTGTTTTGGGACCTGGGGGAGCCATTTTTTCAGAGGCATCTACTTGCAGCTCGGACTTCATGGAGGAGTCGGCAGTGGCGTATTTGTCTGCTATGCTCAGCAGCTCGTCCAGCGTGGTAGGCTCATCGCAGAGGAGTTTGTGTTTGAGCAAGGTGCCTTCTCTGCACCCGGCCGTGAAATACTCGATGGCTTGTACCTCGTGCACTCACTCGCAAGAGTTGCGCAGCTCTGCCCAACGCGTCAGGTAATTGTGAGCTGACTCATTTGGGCCTTGAACACACAAGGAGAGCTGGCGTGGCTTGGGAGGGTGCTTGTAGGTGCTGGTGAAGTTGCGAGTGAAGGTGTCGGTGAAGTCCTACCAGTCATTGAGGCTGTTAGGCTTGAGGCTGTTCAACCGCGTCCGGGCCGTGCCCTGGAGCATGAGTGGCACGTACTTCACCGCAACACGCCTGTTGCCGGTTGCTATGCTGAAGGCCGTGGAGTAGTCCACCAGCCAGTCCTCCGATTTTACCGATCCGTTGTACTTGGGGGTATCTCTGGGGAGTGAGAAGCCCTTGGGTAAAGGCTCGTTACGGATGCGGGGGCCAAAGCAGGCTGGGCCGAGGTCATCTTCTTCTTCGACCGCCTGGGACCGAGCCAGTCGGTCAAGGCGGTGGCGGGCGTCATTCTCCCCGACTCCCTCGCGGCGGCCCAAGCGGCCTGCTAGAGAGGGGTGGTCAACAGGCGGAGGAGACACACGCCTTTCCCAGCGAGGAGGAGGCGGGCGTTCCTCTCACCTTTCTACAGCCCTTGGGCGGCCGTCTTGATTGCGCTCGATGGTGATGCGAGTCTGTCGGCTGCGGCTAGCAGCCGACTCTGAGCCACGCCGGCTGTGGGTGCCGACTGTTGGAGAGCTGGACGTGGCTCCTTGCTCCCGCCGAAGGGGTCGGTTGTCTGCCAGCGCGCCGGCCTCTGATGCCCGGCGACGGGCTTCCTGCTACGCAGCAGCCGCATCGAGGAGCTGGCGGGCGCGCTGAGTCATGCAGCGAAGCTCGTCTCCCTCCAAGTGGCCCAGCTCATAGACTGCCACCTGGGCAGCCCTTAGGTTCTCTAATGGAGTGAGGTACATGGGCCGTGGGGCCCCCAGCATGTCCGCCAGCACCCCGCCGTGATCGCGAACTGCACCAGCCCGACTGGGCTCGCCAGTAGCTGGTGTGCCGCATATGGCACGGTCCATCTCGCGGCGGTAGGCTTCAGTGAGGCGTCGGGAAGCGGCCAGCTTGTTTGCGTTTTCGAGGAGTGGGACGTAAAGCGTCTCCAGCGCCGCGTCGTCTTCCCCCGCAGCGATAGGAGCGGAGAGGCTCTGCATAGCCGCCTACAGCGGGTCTTGGCCCGACCCGCTGGAAGGCTCGTCGTGGCCGGTGGCCAGCACCTCCGTGATGGTGCTGACGGTACGGCCACATGTTGCGACGGGGAGGGGATCGTCGATGATCGCCACGTGCTCGGGGAAGGAATCGGCGGACGCCGCATCGGCGTCGATGATCATGTCGACTGGTGGGTCGGAGGAGCCCATTGACTCTATGTTAGAAGCGCGCTCGTCGACGATGTGGAGCTTGTCGAGGAGCTTGACGAGGCAGCTCTCTGGCGTGACTGGCTCTGCAGCCGGAGAGGGCTCGTCGTGGATGTGGACGCCGACGAGAAGGTCGGGGAGTCCGCTCGCTGCACATGCGGGCTCAGCACCGCGAAGCATCCCGGTATCCACGCCTGCAGGCGTGCCGGTCTGGCTGTGCTCGCCAGGTAGGAAAAAAGTTCCCATCCAGAACATGCCTCCGGAGGACGGTACACCTCGCCCCACGGTGGGGGCGCCAAATGTCGGGGTTTTGGTGCGACATACGCCAACGGATGGCTTATCATGCATGGGGACAATAGAACGTCGTCGGGCCCTGGAAGCGGGATAAGGCGGAACTTAGGATGCCTTCGAATCTTACCCAGGTTTGGGGCTCTCCGTGGAGATAACACCCCTAGTCCTGCTCTGCACGGGCTCCGCGTCATGACTAATGTCACTAAGGTGGCTACAAGGTTGCTCCTTGAGCTGTGTTGTCTAGAGGAGGAAGAAGGGCAAGGCTTGAAGGAAATATGCCCTAGAGGCAATAATAAAGTTATTATTTATTTCCTTATATCATGATAAATGTTTATTATTCATGCTAGAATTGTATTAACCAGAAACTTAGTACATGTGTGAATAGATAGACAAAACAGAGTGTCCCTAGTATGCCTCTACTAGACTAGCTCATTGATCAAAGATGGTTATGTTTCCTAGCCATAGACATGAGTTGTCATTCGATCAACGGGATCACATCATTAGGAGAATGATGTGATGGACAAGACCCATCCGTTAGCTTAGCACTATGATCGTTTAAGTTTTACTGCTATTGCTTTCTTCATGACTTATACATGTTCCTATGACTATGAGATTATGCAACTCCCGAATACCGAAGGAACACTTTGTGTGCTACCAAACGTCACAACGTAACTGGGTGATTATAAAGGTACTCTACAGGTGTCTCCGAAGGTACTTGTTGGGTTGGCGTATTTCGAGATTAGGATTTGTCACTCCGATTGTCGGAGAGGTATCTCTGGGCCCACTCGGTAATGCACATCACTATAAGCCTTGCAAGCATTGCAGCTAATGAGTTAGTTGCAGGATGATGTATTACGGAACGAGTAAAGAGACTTGCCGGTAACGAGATTGAACTAGGTATTGAGATACCGACGATCGAATCTCGGGCAAGTAACATACCGATGACAAAGGGAACAACGTATGTTGTTATGCGGTTTGACCGATAAAGATCTTCGTAGAATATGTAGGAGCCAATATGAGAATCCAGGTTCCGCTATTGGTTATTGACCGGAGATGAGTCTCGGTCATGTCTACATAGTTCTCGAACCCGTAGGGTCCGCACGCTTAACGTTTGATGACGATCGGTATTATGAGTTTATGAGTTTTGATGTACCGAAGGAGTTCGGAGTCCCGGATGAGACCGGGGACATGACGAGGAGTCTCGAAATGGTCGAGACGTAAAAATCGATATATTGGACGACTATATTCGGACATCGGAAAGGTTCCGAGTGATTCGGGTATTTTCGGAGTACCGGGGAGTTACGGGAATAGAAGAGAGAGGCCAAAAGGAAGGAGGCGCGTGCCCCCCTTCTAGTCCGAATTGGACAAGGGGTGCAGCCCCCTTTTCCTTCTCCCTCTCCCCCTCTTTCCTTCTCTCCTACTTCGGAAAGGAAAGGGGAATCCTACTAGGACTTGGGAGTCCTAGTAGGACTCCCCACACTTGGCGCGCCCCCTCTAGGGCCGGCCTCTCCCTCCCTCCTTTATATACGGGGGCAGGGGGCACCCAAAGACACACAAGTTGAATTGTTCCAGCCGTGTGCGGTGCCCCCCTCCACAGAAACACACCTCAGTCATACCATTGCAGTGCTTAGGAGAAGCCCTGCGCCGGTAGATACATCATATCCGTCACCACGCCGTCGTGCTGACGAAACTCTCCCGTGAAGCTCAACTGGATCAAGAGCTCGTGGGACGTCATCAAGCTGAACGTGTGCTGAACGCGGAGGTGCCGTACGTTCGGTGCTTCATCGGTTGAATCGCGAAGAAGTTCGACTACATCAACCGCGTCACTTGACGCTTCCGCTTCCGGTCTACGAGGGTACGTAGACACACTCTTCCCTCTCGTTGCTATGCATCTGGTAGATAGATCTTGCGTGATCGTAGGAAAATTTTAAAATACTTCGTTCCCCAACAGTGGCATCATGACCCAGGTCTATGCGTAGATGATATGCACGAGTAGAACACAAGTGAGTTGTGGACGATACTAGTCATACTGCTTACCAGCATGTCATACTTTGATTCGGCGGTATTGTTGGATGAAGCGGCCCGAACCGACATTACGCGTACGCTTACACGAGACTGGTTCTACCGACGTGCTTCGCACACAGGTGGCTGGCGGGTGTCAGTTTCTCCAACTTTAGTTGAATCAAGTGTGGCTACGCCCGGTCCTTGTGAAGGTTAAAACAGCACATACTTGACGAAACATCGTTGTGGTTTTGTATGCGTAGGTAAGAACGGTTCTTGCTAAGCCCGTAGCAGCCACGTAAAACTTGCAACAACAAAGTAGAGGACGTCTAACTTGTTTTTGCAGGGCATTTTGTGATGTGATATGGTCAAGACATGATGAGTTATACGGTTTTGTATGAGATGATCATGTTTTGTAATGTTATCGGCAACTGGCAGGAGCCATATGGTTGTCGCTTTATTGTATGAAATGCAATCGCCATGTAATTGCTTTACTTTATCACTAAGCGGTAGCCATAGTCGTAGAAGCAATAGTTGGCGAGACGACAACAATGCTACGATGGAGATCAAGGTGTTGCGCCGGTGACGAAGGTGATCATGACGGTGCTTTGGAGATGGAGATCAAAAGCACAAGATGATGATGGCCATATCATGTCACATATTTTGATTGCATGTGATGTTTATCTTATTATGCTTCTTATTTTGCTTAGAACGACGGTAGCATTATAAGATGATCCCTTACTAAATTTCAAGGTATAAGTGTTCTCCCTGAGTATGCACCATTGCGAAAGTTCGTCTTGCCGAGACACCACGTGATGATCGGGTGTGATAACCTCTACGTTCAAATACAACGGGTGTAAGCCAGTTTTACACACGCGGAATACTCGGGTTAAACTTGACGAGCCTAGCATATGCAGATATGGCCTCGGAACACTGGAGACCGAAAGGTCGAGCGTGAATCATATAGTAGATATGATCAACATAAGATGTTCACCATTGATACTACTCCATCTCACGTGATGATCGGACATGGTTTAGTTGATTTGGATCACATGATCATTTAGATGACCGGAGGGATGTCTATCTAAGTGGGAGTTCTTTAAGTAATATGATTAAATTGAACTTTAATTTATCATGAACTTAGTCCTGGTAGTATTAGCATATCTATGTTGTAGATCAATAGCTTGCGATGTTGCTCCACGTTTATTTTTATATGTTCCTAGAGAAAACTAAGTTGAAAGATGTTAGTAGCAATGATGCGGAATTGTTCCGTGATCTAAGGATTATCCTCATTGCTGCACAGAAGAATTATGTCCTTGATGCACCACCAGGTGACAGAACTATTGCAGGAGCAGATACAGACGTTATGAACGTTTTGACAAAAGCTCGGTATGATGACTACTTGATAGTTTAAGTGCACCATGCTTTACGGCTTAGAACCGGGACTTCAAAAACGTTTTGAATGCCACGGAGCATATAAGATGTTCCAAGAGTTGAAATTAGTATTTCATACTCATGCCCGTGTCGAGAGGTATAAGACCTCTGACAGTACTTTGCCTACAAGATGGAGGAGAATAGCTCAACCAGTGAGCATGTGCTCAGATTGTCTGGGTACTACAATTACTTGAATCAAGTGGGAGTTATTCTTCCAGATAAGATAGTAATTGACAAAGTTCTCTAGTCACTATCACCAAGCTAGTAGAACTTCGTGATGAACTATAATATGCAAGGGATGACGAAGGTAATTCCCGAGCTCTTCGCGATCCTGAAATCGGCGAAGGTAGAAATCAAAGAGCATCAAGTGTTGATGGTTAATAAGACCACTTGTTTCAAGTAAAGGGCAAAGGGAAAGAAGGGGAACTTCAAGAAGAATAGCAAGACAGTTGCTACTCCCACGAAGAAACCCAAAGCTAAACTCAAGCCTAAAACTAAGTGCTTCTACTGCAAAGGAAATGGTCACTGGAAGTGGAACTGCCCTAGATATTTGGCGGATAAGAAGGATGGCAAAGTGAACAAAGGTATATTTGATATACAGATTATTGATGTGTATTTTACTAGTGTTCATAGCAACCCCTCGGTATTTGATACTGGTTCAGTTGCTAAAGAGTAGTAACTCGAAATGGGAGTTGCATAATGAACATAAACTAGTTAAAGGATGAAGTGACGATGTGTATTGGAAGTAGTTCCAAGACTGATATGATCATCATCGCACACTCCCTATACTTTCGGGATTAGTGTTGAAACTAAATAAGTGTTATTTGGTGTTTGTGTTGAGCATGAATATGATTTGATCATGTATATTGCAATACGGTTATTCATGTAAGTTAGAGAATAATTGTTGTTCTGTTTACATGAATAAAACCTTCTATGGTCATACACCCAATGAAAATGGTTTATTGGATCTCGATCGTGTGATACACATATTCATAATATTGAAGCCAAAAGATGCAAGGTTAATAATGATAGTGCAACTTATTTGTGGCACTGCCGTTCAGGTCATATTGGTGTAAAGCGCATGAAGAAACTCCATAGTGATGGACTTTTGGAATCACTTGATTATGAATCACTTGGTGCTTGCGAACCATGCCTCATGGGCAAGATGACTAAAACTCCGTTCTCCGGAACAATGGAGCGAGCAACAGATTTGTTGGAGATCATACATACAGATGTATGTGGACCATTGATTGTTGAAGCTCGCGGCGGGTATCGTTATTTTCTGACCTTCACTGATGATTTGAGCAGATATGGGTATATCTACTTAATGAAGCACAAGTCTGAAACATTTGAAAAGTTCAAAGAATTTCAGAGTGAAGTGGAGAATCATCGTAACAAGAAAATAAGAGTTTCTACGATATGATCGTAGAGGTAAAATATTTGAGTTAGCGAGTTTGGCCTTCAGTAAAAACAATGTGAAATAGTTTCACTACTCACGCCACCTGGAACACCACAGTGTAATGGTGTGTCCGAACGTCATAACCGTACTTTATTAGATATGGTGCGATCGATGATGTCTATTACCGATCTACCACTATCGCTTTTGGGGTTATGCATTAGAGACAGCTACATTCACGTTAAATAGGGCACCATCTAAATCCATGGAGATGACACCGTATGAACTGTGGTTTGACGAGAAACCTAAGCTGTCATTTCTTTAAGTTTGGGACTGCGATGCTTATGTGAAAAAGTTTCAACATGATAAGCTCGAACCCAAATCGGAGAAGTAAATCTTCATAGGATACCCAAAAGAAACTGTTGGGTACACCTTCTATCACAGATCCGAAGGCAAGGTCTTTGTTGCTAAGAGTGGATCCTTTCTAGGGAAGGAGTTTCTCTCGAAAGAAGTGAGTGGGAGGAAAGTAGAACTTGATGAGGTAATTGTACCTTCTCCTGAATTGGAAAGTAGTACATCACAGAAAATTGTTCCAGTGATTCCTACACCAATTAGTGAGGAAGCTAATGATGATGATCATGAAACTTCAGATCAAGTTTCTGCTGAACTTCGTAGATCAACCAGAGTTCGTTCCGCATCAGAGTGGTACGACAACCCGGTTCTGGAAGTCATGTTACTGGACCATGATGAACCTACGAACTATGAGGAAGCGATGATGAGCCCAGATTCCGCAAAATGGCTTGAGGCCATGAAATCTGAGATGGGATCCATGTATGAGAACAAAGTGTGGACTTTGGTTGACTTGCCCGATGATCGGCAAGCCATCGAAAATAAATGGATCTTCAAGAGGAAGACTGACGCTGACGGTAATGTTACTGTTTACAAAGCTCGACTTGTTGCGAAAGTTTTTCAACAAGTTCAAGGAGTTGACTACGATGAGACTTTCTCACCCGTAGCGATGCTTAAGTCTGTCCGAATCATGTTAGCAATTGCCGCATTTTATGAAATCTGGCAATTGGATAACAAAACTGCATTCTTTAATGGATTTATTAAAGAAGACTTGTATATGATGCAACCAGAAGGTTTTGTCAATCCTAAAGGTGCTAACAAAATGTGCAAGCTCCAGCGATCCATCTATGCTGGTGCAAGCATCTCGGAGTTGGAATATACGCTTTGATAAGTTGATCAAAGCATATAGATTTATACAGACTTGCGGTGAAGCCTGTATTTACAAGAAGTGAGTGGGAGCGCTACAACCTTTCTGATAAGTATATGTGAATGACATATTGTCGATTGGAAATGATGTAGAATTTTCTGGAAAGCATAAAGGAGTGTTTGAAAGGAGTTTTTCAAAGAAAGACCTTGGTGAAGCTGCTTACATATTGGGCATCAAGATCTATAGAGATAGATCAAGACGCTTGATAAGACTTTCGATGAGTACATACCTTGATAAGATTTTGAAGTAGTTCAAAACGGATCAGTCAAAGAAGGAGTTCTTGCCTGACTTGTAAGGTGTGAAGTTGAGTAAGACTCAAAGCCAGACCATGGCAGAAAAATATAGAGAGAATGAAAGTCATTCCCTATGCCTCAGCCATAGGTTCTATAAAGTATGCCATGCTGTGTACCAAACATGTTGTGTACCTTGCCATGAGTTTGTCAAGGGGGTACAATAGTGATCCAGGAGTAGATCACTGTACAGCGGTCAAAATTATCCTTAGTAACTGGATGACTAAGGAAATGTTTCTCGATTATGGAGGTGATAAAGAGTTCGTCGTAAAGGGTTACGCCGATGCAAGCTTTGACACTAAATCCAGATGACTCTAAGTATCAATCTGGATGCGTATTGAAAATGGGAGCAATTAGCTAGAGTAGCTCTATCCGGAGCATTGTAGACATAGAAATTTGCGAAATACATACGGATCTGAATGTGACAGTCCTGTTGCCTAAACTTCTCTCACAAGCAAAACATGATCACACCTTATTACTCTTGGGTATTAATCACATAGCGATGTGAACTAGATTATTGACTCTAGTAAACCCTTTGGGTGTTGGTCACATGGTGATCTGAACTATGGGTGTTATTCACATAACGATGTGAACTATTGGTATTAAATCACATGGCGATGTGAGCTAGATTATTGACTCTAGTGCAAGTGGGAGACTGAAGGAAATATGCCCTAGAGGCAATAATAAAGTTATTATTTATTTCCTTATATCATGATAAATGTTTATTATTCATGCTAGAATTGTATTAACCGGAAACTTAGTACATGTGTGAATAGATAGACAAAACAGAGTGTCCCTAGTATGCCTCTACTAGACTAGCTCATTGATCAAAGATGGTTATGTTTCCTAGCCATAGACATGAGTTGTCATTTGATCAACGGGATCACATCATTAGGAGAATGATGTGATGGACAAGACCCATCCATTAGCTTAGCACTATGATCGTTTAAGTTTTACTGCTATTGCTTTCTTCATGACTTATACATGTTCCTATGACTATGAGATTATGCAACTCCCGAATACCGGAGGAACACTTTGTGTGCTACCAAACGTCACAACGTAACTGGGTGATTATAAAGGTACTCTACAGGTGTCTCCGAAGGTACTTGTTGGGTTGGCGTATTTCGAGATTAGGATTTGTCACTCCAATTGTCGGAGAGGTATCTCTGGGCCCACTCGGTAATGCACATCACTATAAGCCTTGCAAGCATTGCAGCTAATGAGTTAGTTGCGGGATGATGTATTACGGAACGAGTAAAGAGACTTGCCGGTAACGAGATTGAACTAGGTATTGAGATACCGACGATCGAATCTCGGGCAAGTAACATACCGATGACAAAGGGAACAACGTATGTTGTTATGCGGTTTGACCGATAAAGATCTTCGTAGAATATGTAGGAGCCAATATGAGCATCCAGGTTCCGCTATTGGTTATTGACCGGAGATGAGTCTCGGTCATGTCTACATAGTTCTCGAACCCGTAGGGTCCGCACGCTTAACGTTTGATGACGATCGGTATTATGAGTTTATGAGTTTTGATGTACCGAAGGAGTTCGGAGTCCCGGATGAGACCGGGGACATGACGAGGAGTCTCGAAATGGTCGAGACGTAAAAATCGATATATTGGACGACTATATTCGGACATCGGAAAGGTTCCGAGTGATTCGGGTATTTTCGGAGTACCGGGGACTTACGGGAATAGAAGAGAGAGGCCAAAAGGAAGGAGGCGCGTGCCCCCCTTCTAGTCCGAATTGGACAAGGGGTGCAGCCCCCTTTTCCTTCTCCCTCTCCCCCTCTTTCTTCTCTCCTACTTCGGAAAGGAAAGGGGAATCCTACTAGGACTTGGGAGTCCTAGTAGGACTCCCCACACTTGGCGCGCCCCCTCTAGGGCCGGCCTCTCCCTCCCTCCTTTATATACGGGGGCAGGGGGGCACCCAAAGACACACAAGTTGAATTGTTCCAGCCGTGTGCGGTGCCCCCCTCCACAGAAACACACCTCAGTCATACCATTGCAGTGCTTAGGAGAAGCCCTGCGCCGGTAGATACATCATATCCGTCACCACGCCGTCGTGCTGACGAAACTCTCCCGTGAAGCTCAACTGGATCAAGAGCTCGTGGGACGTCATCAAGCTGAACGTGTGCTGAATGCGGAGGTGCCGTACGTTCGGTGCTTGATCGGTTGAATCGCGAAGAAGTTCGACTACATCAACCGCGTCACTTGACGCTTCCGCTTCCGGTATACGAGGGTACGTAGACACACTCTTCCCTCTCGTTGCTATGCATCTGGTAGATAGATCTTGCGTGATCCTAGGAAAATTTTAAAATACTTCGTTCCCCAACAGTGGCATCATGACCCAGGTCTATGCGTAGATGATATGCACGAGTAGAACACAAGTGAGTTGTGGACGATACTAGTCATACTGCTTACCAGCATGTCATACTTTGATTCGGCGGTATTGTTGGATGAAGCGGCCCGAACCGACATTACGCGTACGCTTACACGAGACTGGTTCTACCGACATGCTTCGCACACAGGTGGCTGGCGGGTGTCAGTTTCTCCAACTTTAGTTGAATCAAGTGTGGCTACGCCCGGTCCTTGTGAAGGTTAAAACAGCACATACTTGACGAAACATCGTTGTGGTTTTGTATGCGTAGGTAAGAACGGTTCTTGCTAAGCCCGTAGCAGCCACGTAAAACTTGCAACAACAAAGTAGAGGACGTCTAACTTGTTTTTGCAGGGCATTTTGTGATGTGATATGGTCAAGACATGATGAGTTATACGGTTTTGTATGAGATGATCATGTTTTGTAATGTTATCGGCAACTGGCAGGAGCCATATGGTTGTCGCTTTATTGTATGAAATGCAATCGCCATGTAATTGCTTTACTTTATCACTAAGCGGTAGCCATAGTCGTAGAAGCAATAGTTGGCGAGACGACAACAATGCTACGATGGAGATCAAGGTGTTGCGCCGGTGACGAAGGTGATCATGACGGTGCTTTGGAGATGGAGATCAAAAGCACAAGATGATGATGGCCATATCATGTCACATATTTTGATTGCATGTGATGTTTATCTTATTATGCTTCTTATTTTGCTTAGAACGACGGTAGCATTATAAGATGATCCCTTACTAAATTTCAAGGTATAAGTGTTCTCCCTGAGTATGCACCATTGCGAAAGTTCGTCGTGCTGAGACACCACGTGATGATCGGGTGTGATAAGCTCTACGTTCAAATACAACGGGTGTAAGCCAGTTTTGCACACGCAGAATACTCGGGTTAAACTTGACGAGCCTAGCATATGCAGATATGGCCTCGGAACACTGGAGACCGAAAGGTCGAGCGTGAATCATATAGTAGATATGATCAACATAAGATGTTCACCATTGAAACTACTCCATCTGACGTGATGATCGGACATGGTTTAGTTGATTTGGATCACGTGATCATTTAGATGACCGGAGGGATGTCTATCTAAGTGGGAGTTCTTAAGTAATATGATTAATTGAACTTTAATTTATCATGAACTTAGTCCTGGTAGTATTAGCATATCTATGTTGTAGATCAATAGCTCGCGATGTTGCTCCACGTTTATTTTTTATATGTTCCTAGAGAAAACCAAGTTGAAAGATGTTAGTAGCAATGATGCGGAATTGTTCCGTGATCTGAGGATTATCCTCATTGCTGCACAGAGAAATATGTCCTTGATGCACCGCTAGGTGACAGACCTATTGCAGGAGCAGATGTAGACGTTATGAACGTTTTGACAAAAGCTCGATATGATGACTACTTGATAGTTTAGTGCACCATGCTTTACGGCTTATAACCGGGACTTCAAAAATGTTTTGAACGCCACGGAGCATATGAGATGTTCCAAGAGTTGAAATTAGTATTTCATACTCATGCCCGTGTCGAGAGGTATAAGACTTCTGACAGTACTTTGCCTACAAGATGGAGGAGAATAGCTCAACCAGTGAGCATGTGCTCAGATTGTCTAGGTACTACAATTACTTGATTCAAGTGGGAGTTAATCTTCCAGATAAGATAGTAATTGACAAAGTTCTCTAGTCACTATCACCAAGTTAGTAGAACTTCGTGATGAACTATAATATGCAAGGGATGGCGAAAGGAATTCCCGAGCTCTTCGCGATGCTGAAGTCGGCGAAGGTAGAAATCATGAAAAAGCATCAAGTGTTGATGGTTAACAAGACCACTTGTTTCAAGTAAAGGGCAAAGGGATAGAAGGGGAACTTCAAGAAGAATGACAAGCAAGTTGTCACTCCCATGAAGAAACCCAAAGCTAAACTCAAGCCTGAAACTAAGTGCTTCTACTGCAAAGGAAATGGTCACTAGAAGTGGAACTGCCCTAGATATTTGGCGGATAAGAAGGATGGCAAAGTGAACAATGGTATATTTGATATACAGATTATTGATGTGTATTTTACTAGTGTTCATAGCAACCCCTCGGTATTTGATATTGGTTCAGTTGCTAAAGAGTAGTAACTCGAAATGGGAGTTGCATAATGAACAGAAACTAGTTAAAGGATGAAGTGACGATGTGTATTGGAAGTAGTTCCAAGATTGATATGATCATCATCGCACACTCCCTATACTTTCGGGATTAGTATTGAACCTAAATAAGTGTTATTTGGTGTTTGTGTTGAGCATGAATATGATTTGATCATGTTTATTGCAATACGGTTATTCATGTAAATTAGAGAATAATTGTTGTTCTGTTTACATGAATAAAACCTTCTATGGTCATACACCCAATGAAAATGGTTTGTTGGATCTCGATCGTGTGATACACATATTCATAATATTGAAGCCAAAAGATGCAAGGTTAATAATGATAGTGCAACTTATTTGTGGCACTGCCGTTTAGGTCATATTGGTGTAAAGCGCATGAAGAAACTCCATAGTAATGGACTTTTTGAATCACTTGATTATGAATCACTTGGTGCTTGCAAACCATGCCTCATGGGCAAGATGACTAAAACTCCGTTCTCCGGAACCGTGGAGCAAGCAACAGAGTTGTTGGAAATCATACATACTAATGTATGCGGACCAATGAGTGTTGAAGCTCGCGGCAGGTATCGTTATTTTCTGACCTTCACTGATGATTTGAGCAGATATGAGTATATCTACTTAATGAAGCACAAGTCTGAAACATTTGAAAAGTTCAAAAAAAATTAGAGTGAAGTAGAGAATCATCGTAACAAGAAAATAAAATTTCTGCGATCTGATCGTGGAGGAGAATATTTGAGTTGCGAGTTTGGCCTTCAATAAAAACAATGTGAAATAGTTTCACTACTCACGCCACCTGGAACACCACAGTGTAATGGTGTGTCCAAACGTCATAACCGTACTTTATTAGATATGGTGCGATCGATGATGTCTCTTACCGATCTACCACTATCGCTTTTGGGGTTATGCATTAGAGACAACTACATTCACGTTAAATAGGGCACCATCTAAATCCATTGATACGACACCTTATGAACTGTGGTTTGGCAAGAAACCAAAGTTGTCGTTTCTTTAAGTTTGGGACTGCGATGCTTATGTGAAAAAGTTTCAACATGATAAGCTCGAACCCAAATCGGAGAAGTAAATCTTCATAGGATAACCCAAAGAAACTGTTGGGTACACCTTCTATCACAGATCCGAAGGCAAGGTCTTTGTTGCTAAGAGTGGATCCTTTCTAGAGAAGGAGTTTCTCTCGAAAGAAGTGAGTGGGAGGAAAGTAGAACTTGATGAGGTAATTGTACCTTCTCGCAAATTGGAAGGTAGTACATCACAGAAACTCGTTCCAGTGATTCCTACACCAATTAGTCAGGAATCTAATGATGATGATCATGAAACTTCAGATCAAGTTTCTGCTGAACTTCGTAGATCAACCAGAGTTCGTTCCGCACCAGAGTGGTACGGCAACCCAGTTCTGGAAGTCATGTTACTAGACCATGATGAACCTACGAACTATGAGGAAGCGATGATGAGCCCAGATTCCGCAAAATGGCTTGAGACCATGAAATCTGAGATGGGATCCATGTATTAGAACAAAGTATGGACTTTGGTTGATTTGCCCGATGATCGGCAAGCCATCGAAAATAAATGGATCTTCAAGAGGAAGACAGACGCAAACGGTAATGTTACTGTTTACAAAGCTCGACTTGTTGCGAAAGGGTTTCGACAAGTTCAAGGAGTTGACTACGATGAGACTTTCTCACCCGTAGCGATGCTTAAGTCTGTCCGAATCATGTTAGTAATTGCCGCATTTTAAGAAATCTGGCAAATGGATAACAAAACTGCATTCTTTAATGGATTTATTAAAGAAGACTTGTATATGATGCAACCAGAAGGTTTTGTCAATCCTAAAGGTGCTAACAAAATGTGCAAGCTCCAGCGATCCATCTATGGACTGGTGCAAGCATCTCGGAGTTGGAATATACGCTTTGATAAGTTGATCAAATCATATAGATTTATACAGACTTGCGGTGAAGCCTGTATTTACAAGAAGTGAGTGGGAGCACTACAACCTTTCTGATAAGTATATGTGAATGACATATTGTCGATCGGAAATGATGTAGAATTTTCTGGAAAGCATAAAGGAGTGTTTGAAAGGAGTTTTTCAAAGAAAGACCTTGGTGAAGCTGCTTACATATTGGGCATCAAGATCTATAGAGATAGATCAAGACGCTTGATAAGACTTTCGATGAGTACATACCTTGATAAGATTTTGAAGTAGTTCAAAACGGATCAGTCAAAGAAGGAGTTCTTGCCTGACTTGTAAGGTGTGAAGTTGAGTAAGACTCAAAGCCAGACCATGGCAGAAAAATATAGAGAGAATGAAAGTCATTCCCTATGCCTCAGCCATAGGTTCTATAAAGTATGCCATGCTGTGTACCAAACATGTTGTGTACCTTGCCATGAGTTTGTCAAGGGGGTACAATAGTGATCCAGGAGTAGATCACTGTACAGCGGTCAAAATTATCCTTAGTAACTGGATGACTAAGGAAATGTTTCTCGATTATGGAGGTGATAAAGAGTTCGTCGTAAAGGGTTACGCCGATGCAAGCTTTGACACTAAATCCAGATGACTCTAAGTATCAATCTGGATGCGTATTGAAAATGGGAGCAATTAGCTAGAGTAGCTCTATCCGGAGCATTGTAGACATAGAAATTTGCGAAATACATACGGATCTAAATGTGACAGTCCTGTTGCCTAAACTTCTCTCACAAGCAAAACATGATCACACCTTATTACTCTTGGGTATTAATCACATAGCGATGTGAACTAGATTATTGACTCTAGTAAACCCTTTGGGTGTTGGTCACATGGTGATCTGAACTATGGGTGTTATTCACATAACGATGTGAACTATTGGTATTAAATCACATGGCGATGTGAGCTAGATTATTGACTCTAGTGCAAGTGGGAGACTGAAGGAAATATGCCCTAGAGGCAATAATAAAGTTATTATTTATTTCCTTATATCATGATAAATGTTTATTATTCATGCTAGAATTGTATTAACCGGAAACTTAGTACATGTGTGAATAGATAGACAAAACAGAGTGTCCCTAGTATGCCTCTACTAGACTAGCTCATTGATCAAAGATGGTTATGTTTCCTAGCCATAGACATGAGTTGTCATTTGATCAACGGGATCACATCATTAGGAGAATGATGTGATGGACAAGACCCATCCATTAGCTTAGCACTATGATCGTTTAAGTTTTACTGCTATTGCTTTCTTCATGACTTATACATGTTCCTATGACTATGAGATTATGCAACTCCCGAATACCGGAGGAACACTTTGTGTGCTACCAAACGTCACAACGTAACTGGGTGATTATAAAGGTACTCTACAGGTGTCTCCGAAGGTACTTGTTGGGTTGGCGTATTTCGAGATTAGGATTTGTCACTCCGATTGTCGGAGAGGTATCTTTGGGCCCACTCGGTAATGCACATCACTATAAGCCTTGCAAGCATTGCAGCTAATGAGTTAGTTGCAGGATGATGTATTACGGAACGAGTAAAGAGACTTGCCGGTAACGAGATTGAACTAGGTATTGAGATACCGACGATCGAATCTCGGGCAAGTAACATACCGATGACAAAGGGAACAACGTATGTTGTTATGCGGTTTGACCGATAAAGATCTTCGTAGAATATGTAGGAGCCAATATGAGCATCCAGGTTCCGCTATTGGTTATTGACCGGAGATGAGTCTCGGTCATGTCTACATAGTTCTCGAACCCGTAGGGTCCGCACGCTTAACGTTTGATGACGATCGGTATTATGAGTTTATGAGTTTTGATGTACCGAAGGAGTTCGGAGTCCCGGATGAGACCGGGGACATGACGAGGAGTCTCGAAATGGTCGAGACGTAAAAATCGATATATTGGACGACTATATTCGGACATCGGAAAGGTTCCGAGTGATTCGGGTATTTTCGGAGTACCGGGGACTTACGGGAATAGAAGAGAGAGG
Organism: Secale cereale; assembly: GCA_902687465.1. Taxonomy (NCBI): domain Eukaryota; kingdom Viridiplantae; phylum Streptophyta; class Magnoliopsida; order Poales; family Poaceae; genus Secale; species Secale cereale. The sequence goes on from LR738711.1 coordinate 756,740,081, forward strand.
CCAAAAGGAAGGAGGCGCGTGCCCCCCTTCTAGTCCGAATTGGACAAGGGGTGCAGCCCCCTTTTCCTTCTCCCTCTCCCCCTCTTTCTTCTCTCCTACTTCGGAAAGGAAAGGGGAATCCTACTAGGACTTGGGAGTCCTAGTAGGACTCCCCACACTTGGCGCGCCCCCTCTAGGGCCGGCCTCTCCCTCCCTCCTTTATATACGGGGGCAGGGGGGCACCCAAAGACACACAAGTTGAATTGTTCCAGCCGTGTGCGGTGCCCCCCTCCACAGAAACACACCTCAGTCATACCATTGCAGTGCTTAGGAGAAGCCCTGCGCCGGTAGATACATCATATCCGTCACCACGCCGTCGTGCTGACGAAACTCTCCCGTGAAGCTCAACTGGATCAAGAGCTCGTGGGACGTCATCAAGCTGAACGTGTGCTGAACGCGGAGGTGCCGTACGTTCGGTGCTTGATCGGTTGAATCGCGAAGAAGTTCGACTACATCAACCGCGTCACTTGACGCTTCCGCTTCCGGTCTACGAGGGTACGTAGACACACTCTTCCCTCTCGTTGCTATGCATCTGGTAGATAGATCTTGCGTGATCGTAGGAAAATTTTAAAATACTTCGTTCCCCAACAGTGGCATCATGACCCAGGTCTATGCGTAGATGATATGCACGAGTAGAACACAAGTGAGTTGTGGACGATACTAGTCATACTGCTTACCAGCATGTCATACTTTGATTCGGCGGTATTGTTGGATGAAGCGGCCCGAACCGACATTACGCGTACGCTTACACGAGACTGGTTCTACCGACATGCTTCGCACACAGGTGGCTGGCGGGTGTCAGTTTCTCCAACTTTAGTTGAATCAAGTGTGGCTACGCCCGGTCCTTGTGAAGGTTAAAACAGCACATACTTGACGAAACATCGTTGTGGTTTTGTATGCGTAGGTAAGAACGGTTCTTGCTAAGCCCGTAGCAGCCACGTAAAACTTGCAACAACAAAGTAGAGGACGTCTAACTTGTTTTTGCAGGGCATTTTGTGATGTGATATGGTCAAGACATGATGAGTTATACGGTTTTGTATGAGATGATCATGTTTTGTAATGTTATCGGCAACTGGCAGGAGCCATATGGTTGTCGCTTTATTGTATGAAATGCAATCGCCATGTAATTGCTTTACTTTATCACTAAGCGGTAGCCATAGTCGTAGAAGCAATAGTTGGCGAGACGACAACAATGCTACGATGGAGATCAAGGTGTTGCGCCGGTGACGAAGGTGATCATGACGGTGCTTTGGAGATGGAGATCAAAAGCACAAGATGATGATGGCCATATCATGTCACATATTTTGATTGCATGTGATGTTTATCTTATTATGCTTCTTATTTTGCTTAGAACGATGGTAGCATTATAAGATGATCCCTTACTAAATTTCAAGGTATAAGTGTTCTCCCTGAGTATGCACCATTGCGAAAGTTCGTCGTGCCGAGACACCACGTGATGATCGGGTGTGATAAGCTCTACGTTCAAATACAACGGGTGTAAGCCAGTTTTACACACGCGGAATACTCGGGTTAAACTTGACGAGCCTAGCATATGCAGATATGGCCTCGGAACACTGGAGACCGAAAGGTCGAGCGTGAATCATATAGTAGATATGATCAACATAAGATGTTCACCATTGATACTACTCCATCTCACGTGATGATCGGACATGGTTTAGTTGATTTGGATCACGTGATCATTTAGATGACCGCAGGGATGTCTATCTAAGTGGGAGTTCTTTAAGTAATATGATTAAATTGAACTTTAATTTATCATGAACTTAGTCCTGGTAGTATTAGCATATCTATGTTGTAGATCAATAGCTTGCGATGTTGCTCCACGTTTATTTTTATATGTTCCTAGAGAAAACTAAGTTGAAAGATGTTAGTAGCAATGATGCGGAATTGTTCCGTGATCTAAGGATTATCCTCATTGCTGCACAGAAGAATTATGTCCTTGATGCACCACCAGGTGACAGAACTATTGCAGGAGCAGATACAGACGTTATGAACGTTTTGACAAAAGCTCGGTATGATGACTACTTGATAGTTTAAGTGCACCATGCTTTACGGCTTAGAACCGGGACTTCAAAAACGTTTTGAATGCCACGGAGCATATAAGATGTTCCAAGAGTTGAAATTAGTATTTCATACTCATGCCCGTGTCGAGAGGTATAAGACCTCTGACAGTACTTTGCCTACAAGATGGAGGAGAATAGCTCAACCAGTGAGCATGTGCTCAGATTGTCTGGGTACTACAATTACTTGAATCAAGTGGGAGTTATTCTTCCAGATAAGATAGTAATTGACAAAGTTCTCTAGTCACTATCACCAAGCTAGTAGAACTTCGTGATGAACTATAATATGCAAGGGATGACGAAGGTAATTCCCGAGCTCTTCGCGATCCTGAAATCGGCGAAGGTAGAAATCAAAGAGCATCAAGTGTTGATGGTTAATAAGACCACTTGTTTCAAGTAAAGGGCAAAGGGAAAGAAGGGGAACTTCAAGAAGAATAGCAAGACAGTTGCTACTCCCACGAAGAAACCCAAAGCTAAACTCAAGCCTAAAACTAAGTGCTTCTACTGCAAAGGAAATGGTCACTGGAAGTGGAACTGCCCTAGATATTTGGCGGATAAGAAGGATGGCAAAGTGAACAAAGGTATATTTGATATACAGATTATTGATGTGTATTTTACTAGTGTTCATAGCAACCCCTCGGTATTTGATACTGGTTCAGTTGCTAAAGAGTAGTAACTCGAAATGGGAGTTGCATAATGAACATAAACTAGTTAAAGGATGAAGTGACGATGTGTATTGGAAGTAGTTCCAAGACTGATATGATCATCATCGCACACTCCCTATACTTTCGGGATTAGTGTTGAAACTAAATAAGTGTTATTTGGTGTTTGTGTTGAGCATGAATATGATTTGATCATGTATATTGCAATACGGTTATTCATGTAAGTTAGAGAATAATTGTTGTTCTGTTTACATGAATAAAACCTTCTATGGTCATACACCCAATGAAAATGGTTTATTGGATCTCGATCGTGTGATACACATATTCATAATATTGAAGCCAAAAGATGCAAGGTTAATAATGATAGTGCAACTTATTTGTGGCACTGCCGTTCAGGTCATATTGGTGTAAAGCGCATGAAGAAACTCCATAGTGATGGACTTTTGGAATCACTTGATTATGAATCACTTGGTGCTTGCGAACCATGCCTCATGGGCAAGATGACTAAAACTCCGTTCTCCGGAACAATGGAGCGAGCAACAGATTTGTTGGAGATCATACATACAGATGTATGTGGACCATTGATTGTTGAAGCTCGCGGCGGGTATCGTTATTTTCTGACCTTCACTGATGATTTGAGCAGATATGGGTATATCTACTTAATGAAGCACAAGTCTGAAACATTTGAAAAGTTCAAAGAATTTCAGAGTGAAGTGGAGAATCATCGTAACAAGAAAATAAGAGTTTCTACGATATGATCGTAGAGGTAAAATATTTGAGTTAGCGAGTTTGGCCTTCAGTAAAAACAATGTGAAATAGTTTCACTACTCACGCCACCTGGAACACCACAGTGTAATGGTGTGTCCGAACGTCATAACCGTACTTTATTAGATATGGTGCGATCGATGATGTCTATTACCGATCTACCACTATCGCTTTTGGGGTTATGCATTAGAGACAGCTACATTCACGTTAAATAGGGCACCATCTAAATCCATGGAGATGACACCGTATGAACTGTGGTTTGACAAGAAACCTAAGCTGTCATTTCTTTAAGTTTGGGACTGCGATGCTTATGTGAAAAAGTTTCAACATGATAAGCTCGAACCCAAATCGGAGAAGTAAATCTTCATAGGATACCCAAAAGAAACTGTTGGGTACACCTTCTATCACAGATCCGAAGGCAAGGTCTTTGTTGCTAAGAGTGGATCCTTTCTAGGGAAGGAGTTTCTCTCGAAAGAAGTGAGTGGGAGGAAAGTAGAACTTGATGAGGTAATTGTACCTTCTCCTGAATTGGAAAGTAGTACATCACAGAAAATTGTTCCAGTGATTCCTACACCAATTAGTGAGGAAGCTAATGATGATGATCATGAAACTTCAGATCAAGTTTCTGCTGAACTTCGTAGATCAACCAGAGTTCGTTCCGCATCAGAGTGGTACGGCAACCTGGTTCTGGAAGTCATGTTACTGGACCATGATGAACCTACGAACTATGAGGAAGCGATGATGAGCCCAGATTCCACAAAATGGCTTGAGGCCATGAAATCTGAGATGGGATCCATGTATGAGAACAAAGTGTGGACTTTGGTTGACTTGCCCGATGATCGGCAAGCCATCGAAAATAAATGGATCTTCAAGAGGAAGACTGACGCTGACGGTAATGTTACTGTTTACAAAGCTCGACTTGTTGCGAAAGTTTTTCAACAAGTTCAAGGAGTTGACTACGATGAGACTTTCTCACCCGTAGCGATGCTTAAGTCTGTCCGAATCATGTTAGCAATTGCCGCATTTTATGAAATCTGGCAATTGGATAACAAAACTGCATTCTTTAATGGATTTATTAAAGAAGACTTGTATATGATGCAACCAGAAGGTTTTGTCAATCCTAAAGGTGCTAACAAAATGTGCAAGCTCCAGCGATCCATCTATGCTGGTGCAAGCATCTCGGAGTTGGAATATACGCTTTGATAAGTTGATCAAAGCATATAGATTTATACAGACTTGCGGTGAAGCCTGTATTTACAAGAAGTGAGTGGGAGCGCTACAACCTTTCTGATAAGTATATGTGAATGACATATTGTCGATTGGAAATGATGTAGAATTTTCTGGAAAGCATAAAGGAGTGTTTGAAAGGAGTTTTTCAAAGAAAGACCTTGGTGAAGCTGCTTACATATTGGGCATCAAGATCTATAGAGATAGATCAAGACGCTTGATAAGACTTTCGATGAGTACATACCTTGATAAGATTTTGAAGTAGTTCAAAACGGATCAGTCAAAGAAGGAGTTCTTGCCTGACTTGTAAGGTGTGAAGTTGAGTAAGACTCAAAGCCAGACCATGGCAGAAAAATATAGAGAGAATGAAAGTCATTCCCTATGCCTCAGCCATAGGTTCTATAAAGTATGCCATGCTGTGTACCAAACATGTTGTGTACCTTGCCATGAGTTTGTCAAGGGGGTACAATAGTGATCCAGGAGTAGATCACTGTACAGCGGTCAAAATTATCCTTAGTAACTGGATGACTAAGGAAATGTTTCTCGATTATGGAGGTGATAAAGAGTTCGTCGTAAAGGGTTACGCCGATGCAAGCTTTGACACTAAATCCAGATGACTCTAAGTATCAATCTGGATGCGTATTGAAAATGGGAGCAATTAGCTAGAGTAGCTCTATCCGGAGCATTGTAGACATAGAAATTTGCGAAATACATACGGATCTGAATGTGACAGTCCTGTTGCCTAAACTTCTCTCACAAGCAAAACATGATCACACCTTATTACTCTTGGGTATTAATCACATAGCGATGTGAACTAGATTATTGACTCTAGTAAACCCTTTGGCTGTTGGTCACATGGTGATCTGAACTATGGGTGTTATTCACATAACGATGTGAACTATTGGTATTAAATCACATGGCGATGTGAGCTAGATTATTGACTCTAGTGCAAGTGGGAGACTGAAGGAAATATGCCCTAGAGGCAATAATAAAGTTATTATTTATTTCCTTATATCATGATAAATGTTTATTATTCATGCTAGAATTGTATTAACCGGAAACTTAGTACATGTGTGAATAGATAGACAAAACAGAGTGTCCCTAGTATGCCTCTACTAGACTAGCTCATTGATCAAAGATGGTTATGTTTCCTAGCCATAGACATGAGTTGTCATTTGATCAACGGGATCACATCATTAGGAGAATGATGTGATGGACAAGACCCATCCATTAGCTTAGCACTATGATCGTTTAAGTTTTACTGCTATTGCTTTCTTCATGACTTATACATGTTCCTATGACTATGAGATTATGCAACTCCCGAATACCGGAGGAACACTTTGTGTGCTACCAAACGTCACAACGTAACTGGGTGATTATAAAGGTACTCTACAGGTGTCTCCGAAGGTACTTGTTGGGTTGGCGTATTTCGAGATTAGGATTTGTCACTCCGATTGTCGGAGAGGTATCTCTGGGCCCACTCGGTAATGCACATCACTATAAGCCTTGCAAGCATTGCAGCTAATGAGTTAGTTGCAGGATGATGTATTACAGAACGAGTAAAGAGACTTGCCGGTAACGAGATTGAACTAGGTATTGAGATACCGACGATCGAATCTCGGGCAAGTAACATACCGATGACAAAGGGAACAACGTATGTTGTTATGCGGTTTGACCGATAAAGATCTTCGTAGAATATGTAGGAGCCAATATGAGCATCCAGGTTCCGCTATTGGTTATTGACCGGAGATGAGTCTCGGTCATGTCTACATAGTTCCCGAACCCGTAGGGTCCGCACGCTTAACGTTTGATGACGATCGGTATTATGAGTTTATGAGTTTTGATGTACCGAAGGAGTTCGGAGTCCCGGATGAGACCGGGGACATGACGAGGAGTCTCGAAATGGTCGAGACGTAAAAATCGATATATTGGACGATTATATTCGGACATCGGAAAGGTTCCGAGTGATTCGGGTATTTTCGGAGTACCGGGGACTTACGGGAATAGAAGAGAGAGGCCAAAAGGAAGGAGGCGCGTGCCCCCCTTCTAGTCCGAATTGGACAAGGGGTGCAGCCCCCTGTTCCTTCTCCCTCTCCCCCTCTTTCCTTCTCTCCTACTTCGGAAAGGAAAGGGGAATCCTACTAGGACTTGGGAGTCCTAGTAGGACTCCCCACACTTGGCGCGCCCCCTCTAGGGCCGGCCTCTCCCTCCCTCCTTTATATACGGGGGCAGGGGGGCACCCAAAGACACACAAGTTGAATTTTTCCAGCCGTGTGCGGTGCCCCCTCCACAGAAACACACCTCGGTCATACCATTGTAGTGCTTAGGAGAAGCCCTGCGCCGGTAGATACATCATATCCGTCACCACGCCGTCGTGCTGACGAAACTCTCCCGTGAAGCTCAACTGGATCAAGAGCTCGTGGGACGTCATCAAGCTGAACGTGTGCTGAACGCGGAGGTGCCGTACGTTCGGTGCTTGATCGGTTGAATCGCGAAGAAGTTCGACTACATCAACCGCGTCACTTGACGCTTCCGCTTCCGGTCTACGAGGGTACGTAGACACACTCTTCCCTCTCGTTGCTATGCATCTGGTAGATAGATCTTGCGTGATAGTAGGAAAATTTTAAAATACTTCGTTCCCCAACAAGGCTAGCCCTCTACCTTCGCTCTCGGGAATCGGGATGATCGCTAGGGTTTCTCCCTATGCCTCTCTATGTGTCTCTCTTCTCCTCAGAGTTCAACCCCTCCACATGGAGGACCCTGGAGGGTTTATATAGGCCTACCCCCCAGGGGTACAATAGTAATCCAGGTGGAATGGCCCCCAGCTGTCAGCGTCTTCGGGTGCCGGCCTCTCCGCCTGTCTGCTGGGGCCCGCCATCTGCGGGCCCTTGTGATTGCCTTTCACTGTAGGCGCGCTTCTGCTGACGGCAGCATCGTCAGGAGGGAAGTGGCTACAGTGACGCCGTCTCCTGCCGTACACTGCCACCACGTCCCGTCTTGTCATCTTGATGAGGTTCAGACTTCTAGGGTACGGTGAGCCGCCTGCTACCAGGTGGTCCATCTCCCCCGGCCGCCTGCTAGAGGCCGCTTGTCTCTGATTCACCCACTGGCCGGTGGGGCCGGCCGTCTGCCGGCCCCGCCGTCCGTGGGTGGTGGGATCGTGGCTTCCTCTGACCGAAGCTTGGTCACTGGCAGCATGGCTACAGTAAACGCCGCTTAAGAGGCACCCATAAGGTACGCATTCACTGTAGCCACACCCTTATAGATTCTCTAAGGACATGCTCAACTGTAGCCATGCCTTAGCTGTGTCGTGGTCCCCCAGCACGCGTCCCGAGAGAGAGGCGTAGGACCGTCTACTAGCTGCTGTCTATGGAGCTGCCGCCTGTTCGGGCCCCTGCCGCCTGCTGGCAGCCGGCTCCTGGGGTAAACTGTCCTAGGAGGCGGCCTGATGAGCAGGCGGCCAGGGTATGACAGGCGGCCCCCAATTGTCTTGAAATACCATGGGTGGTCGATGAGGACACCCGTGGTCAATATCTCCGACACTAGTATCCACTATGTTCTGGGATTGATGTTGCTATGACTTTGCTATGCTTAATGCTTGTCACTAGGGCCCGAGTGCCATGATTTCAGATCTGAACCTATTATGTTTTCATGAATATATGTGTGTTCTTGATCCTATCTTGCAAGTCTATAGTCACCTACTATGTGTTATGATCCGGCAACCCCGAAGTGACAATAATCGGGACCACTCCCGGTGATGACCATAGTTTGAGGAGTTCATGTATTCACTATGTGTTAATGCTTTGGTACGGTACTCTATTAAAAGGAGGCCTTAATATCCCTTAGTTTCCAATAGGACCCCGCTACCATGGGAGGGTAGGACAAAAGATGTCATGCAAGTTCTTTTCCATAAGCACGTATGACTATATTCGGAATACATGCCTACATTGCATTGATGAACTGGAGCTAGTTATGTGTCACCCTAGGTTATAACTTCTACATGATGAATTGCATCTGACATAATTTCCATCACCGATCCAATGCCTACGAGCCTTTCATATATTGCTTGTTGCTTTTTTACTTTTCCGCTGCTACTATTACAAAAACTACAAAAACACTATCGTTACTTTTATTGCTGCTACCGCCACTATCATTTTACTTTGCTACTAAACTATCTTGCTGCAGAAACTAAGTTTCCAGGTGTGGTTGAATTGACTACTCGGCTGCTAATACTTAAGAGTATTCTTTGGCTCCCCTTGTGTCGAATCAACAAATTTGGGTTGAATACTTTACCCTCGAAAACTGTTGCGATCCCCTACACTTGTGGGTTATCAAGACTATTTTCTGGCGCCGTTGCCGGGGAGTATAGCTCTATTCTTTAAGTCACTTGGGATTTATATCTGTTGATCACTATGAAGAATCCGAAGGACTCAAAAACCAAGATCTTACCCTCAACTACGAGGGGAGGTAAGGAATTGCCATCTAGCTCTGCACTTTATTCTCCTTCTGTTATGAGTAAACTTGCGACACCTACTCCTGCTATTGAATCTGATATGTCGTATGTTCTTGATGATGCTACTTCTGCTATGTATGATGAAACTACTTCTATGCATGATACTGTGCCACTAGGTGAATTTCTAGGTGAACAAATTGCTAAGGTTAGGGAGAATGCAAATGTTGAAACTGATGATATTTATGAAAGTGATGATGAAACTACTCCCAATAGATATGAATTGCCTGTTGTTCCTGAGGGTTATGTTATGGATGAAGAAACAGCTAGAGACTTTCTTGCTTGCAATGATAGATATGATCTTAAGAAATTATTAGCTAAGCTGAAAGAAAAGTCCTTAAATGCTAGAATGAAACATGACCCTGCGTTTGCTACTTCACCTATCTGTGTCACTGATAACGATTATGAATTCTCTATTGATCCTAAGTTAATTACTTTGGTTGAATCTGATCCTTTCCATGGCTATGAGTCTGAAACTGTAGTGGCACATCTTACTAAGTTGAATGATATAGCCACCCTGTTTACCAACGATGAAAAGATTCGTTATTACTATATCCTTAAGCTATTTCCTTTCTTGTTAAAGGGTGATGCTAAGACTTTGTTTAATTCTCTTGATCCTGGTTGTGTGCGTAGTCCCCCAGGATATGATGTATTACTTCTCTGCTAAATATTTTCCCGCTCATAAGAAACAAGCTGCCTTACAGGAAATATATAACTTTGTGCAAATTGAAGAAGAGAGTCTCCCACAAGCTTGGGGGAGGCTTCTCCAATTACTTAATGCTTTGCCTGATCATTCTCTTGAGATGCATGATATACTTGATGTCTTTTATAATAGACTAACTGATGCTTACAGAGACCACCTGGATAGTTGTGCTGGTTGTGTTTTCAGGGAAAGAACAGTCGAACAAGCTGAATTACTATTGAATAATATGCTGGCCAATGAAAATAATTGACTTCCTGAACCATCCCCTAAGCCAACTCCGAAGAAAAGAGGTGTTCTATTTCTCAGTCCTGAAGATATGCAATAGGCAAAGAAATCTATGAAAGAAAAAGGTATTAAAGTTGAAGATGTTAAGAATTCACCTCCTGTTGAAGAAATACATGGTCTTGATAACCCGACATAGGTAGTAAAGGTAAATTCTCTTTATAGATTTGATGAAGGTGATATTCCTCGTTATAAGTCTGCTAGCCTATGTTTAGATGAGTTTGATAATTTTATTGTGAAACAAGAAAACTTCAATGCTTATGTTGGTAGACAATTACAACACAATGCTTATATGATTGAACGCTTGAGTGATTATCTGCCTAGAGCTAAAGGTGAACTGAAACTCATTAGTATACATGCTTCTATGGTCACCACTCAAGTAGAACAAGTACTTAAGACTCAGAATGATTTGCTCAATGAATTAAATAGTAAGAATAATGACTATGTCATTAAAGTTGCAACTAGAGGTGGTAAAATGACTCAGGAACTTCTGTATCCTGAAGGCCACCCTAAGAGAATTGAGCAAGATTCTCAGAGAGCTAATTTAGATGCACCTTGTTCTTCTAAGAAAAAGAAAAAGAAAAATGATAGGACTTTGCATGCTCCTAGTGAACCTGTAGCTGATACACCTAAGAATCCTAATGATATATCTATTTCCGATGCTGAGACACAATCTGGCAATGAACATGAACCTAGTGATAATATTAATAATGATGTTCATGATGATGCTCAACCTAGCAATGATAATGATGTAGATATTGAACCTGTTGTTGATCTTGATAACCCACAATCAAAGAATCAACGTTATGATAAGAGAGACTTTGTTGCTAGGAAGCACGGTAGGCAAAGAGAAGCATGGGTTCAGAAACCCATGCCTTTTCCTCCGAAACCATCCAAGAAGAAGGATGGTGAGGATTTTGAGCGCTTTGCTGAAATGATTAGACCTATCTTTTTGCGTATGCGTTTGACTGGTGTACTGAAAACAAATCCTTATGCTAAGTATATGAAAGATATTATTACCAACAAAAGAAATATAGCGGAAGTAGAAATTTCCACCATGCTTGCCAATTACACTTTTGAGGGTGGAATGCCTAAGAAATTAGGAGATCCAGGAGTACCAACTATACCTTGCTCCATTAAGAGAAACTATGTTAAAACTGCTTAGTGTGATCTTGGAGCTGGTGTTAGTGTTATGCCTCTCTTTATATCGTAGACTTGACTTGAGTAAGTTGACACCTACTGAAATATCTTTCTAAATGGTCGATAAATCAACTGCTATACCTATCGGTATTTGTGAGGATGTGCCTACTGTAGTTGCTAATGTTACTATTCTAACGGACTGTGTTACCCTTGATATTCCCAAGGACGATAGTATGTCTATTATTCTTGGAATACCCTTTTTGAATACTGCAGGGGCTGTTATTGATTGCAACAAAGGCAATGTCATTTTTCATGTCAATGGTAATGAGCATACGGTACACTTTCCAAGGAAACAACCTCAGGTCCACAGTATCAATTATATTGGAAATACTTCAACTATTACTATTGGAGGTTTTGAGTTTCCTCTTCCTACTATCAAGAAGACTTATAACATTCTTATTGTTGGGGACATACATATCCCCATTGAGGTAACCTAGTATTATTCGAAAATTCTCCGGTCTCAGTTACTCGGAAAGAGTTTATTAACAAGACCTGATCAACCTTGTTAAAGGATTCCTTTCGATGAGCATGGGATAGGTGAATCTATATAGCACAACCTTCTGTACCCTATTTTTACTTTCTGTTAATTAGGATAAATAAAGAAAAAAATGTATTTTCTGCCTGTTTCCAGAATTATCCGGGCAATAAAAAAAATATCCCGAAAATAAAAGTTATCCAAATGCTATGAAAATGAAATATGATTTTTTCTAGAATATTTGAGGAAATATGGCACTGAACACACAGCAAGGGGAGCCAACACGTGGCCACAAGGGTCCAGGGCGCGCCCCCTGCCTCGTGGGCCCCACGTGGCCCCCCTCCACTTATTCCTGCACCCATGGTCTTCTTCTTCCTCCCAAAAAAATCACCAACCAGCTCAAACCCGAGTTCTAGCTCATCTTGCTGCCATTTTCGATCTCCTTGCTCAAAGCACCATTCACCAAACTGTTTGGGGAGATTGTTCCTTGGTATGTGACTCCTCCATTGGTCCAATTAGTTTTTGTTCTAGTGCTTTATTTGTTGCAAATTTATGCTGCTGTGGTGACCTTGTTCTTGAGCTTGCATGTCAAATTTTCTTGGTCCCAAGTAGTTCTAATGCATGATATAGCCTCTAGGCACTAGTAGGAGTTGTTGCTATCAATCTTGTTGAGTTTGGTTAACTTTTATTTTGAAGTTACTAAAAATTTCAGAAATTTTCAGAAAAGGAAAATGTTAAAGAGATTGTTGAGGGGCTCCTCCAGCAAGAGCTCAGAGGAGAAGAAGAAAGAAGAAAATAAGAAGCCCAAGTATAATCTTCCTTGCATGGTGGAAGTTCGACCATGCAAATGGCCTTGTAATGATTTCATGATATCCGCCGGTATTTATGAAGACTTTTATTGGTTGGCAAATAATGCAGGCCTCACCGACTTCCTCAATGACCAGAAAGAACAGTATCTCTTACTCACCAATATTTTCACGCAAAGCTTTCATTTCCATTCTAGGAAAACACCACCTACGGTGGAGTTTCGTTTATATGATGTGATTAAGGAGATATCACACTTAGACTTTTGCGAAATATGCGAAGTACCCTTTGGAGGTAGACTTGATGAACCACGTCGTGAAGACGTAGAAGGGTTCATTGACATGATAGCCGTAGGAGAAACGAGACAAGTTTCAGGAGCAAGAATCACTAGTATACACTTCCCTATTCTGCACTAATTTGCTTTATTTGCTAGTAGATTTTAATTGGTCGCGGGAACGGTGGGAATCTTAGTGCCCCTGATATTATCATTTTACGCCATGCTTTGTTTCAAGACACAACTTTTATCATGGGCGCCGTCGTTGCCAAATGATTGAGTCTGAACCGCTCAAAGGGGCCCGTCTTTGGAGGCATCTTTGCTTCCCGCCTTGCTGAATATTTGTGGGGACCCCGACTTAGAAGTCGAGATCACCGAATGCACGTGTACAGTGATCCCAGAGATCAATGCTCACTGAACACACAGAAGCTGAATAACAAGAGTCTTACATCCATACAAATAGTCTTACACGAATTAAGGCCATTAAGGCCAAGTCTTACATAGATAGAGCCTCACGGGCTGAATAGCAAATAACTCAAATAGCGGAAGTCTTCGATAACAGGTAGAAACCATGCCATCTGCCTTAACCCTACAGGCATTCTGACTGGGATAGCGTCCTAGTTCGCATGTTCGTCTCCAAAGAACTCTTCCTCATATTCCTATTCTTCCATGCCTGGCCAATTAAATAACCAGTGGCAAGCCAATGAGTACTTTTAATGTACTCGCAAGCAACCCATGATGTGGTTCAAAGTAACAATGCAATTGATCGATATTGAACAATCTAGCCAGGGCTAGGATAAATATTCTACTATCAAGTTTATGCATCAATAATCCTCGCGTATCCTTGAAGACAGGTTACCGATACCAACATGAATATGATTCAACTCATCGAGTCAAGTCACCACCTTGACTCATCACACACATACTATCACCGAGGAAGTAAAATTCTGGACATAGTTTAAGTAGCACCACCCAACTGTCCATGACCATGGACACGGCTATTCGAATAGTTTTACACTCTGCAGAGGTTGTACACTTTACCCACAAGATCCGGGGAACTTCCGTGTCATCCACGACCCGCGGTACCTCAAGTACCCGGGGTAAGCACCCGGTCATTACCTTTCCTTAGACGACACTAACATAGAGTCCACTCGTTGGTACACGGCCCTCGGGTACAACAATAGATCACGGGACTTGCCCTAATTTCAATGTCACACGTACCCGAAGGGACCAACGGTGTGTCCGGTGCCCTGTGAAAACAGTCATGGTCGTCTATCCAAGCACGACCCCGTCCCGGGAAAGACCTCAAGTCTCCCCGTCACTAGTAATGCGGGCACCATGCTAGTATCGACCTAAGTAGTCAATAAATCCCCGTCCCATAAGGGGTAGTGTGGTTGCACATGTTTGGTTGGGACGGTAGTCACACATAAATCTAATCCATCATTCCACCATGCACATGATTTACCGGCACATCACTTCTTTCTCAAGTGATGACCTAACCCATCATCACCCTCGGGCATTAGGGGCACCCGATGGGTTCATGCAAAGATTTCAACTACGAGGGTTCATGTCACATATGCATCATTTGAGCATCATGACCAACTATTTGCATGTCATCTAGCACATAGCAAGATCAAGATCAAGTATGCATCATATGGTGGTTTCAACTAAGTCACCACCGTGAATATATCATCATGCATCGGAAACAACGGGCTCCGCGAACAAGTGTATCATGGTCAAAGGGCTGCTTGCCTGGATTGGCTTGGTCTTCAAAGTCTTCAAATCCTTCTCCTTCTTCTTCCACAGCAACTTCATCAAATACGGGATCTATACGTCGCATAATAACCACGGAAAAATAAGAATACAAACAAAACAGAAAAATCAAAGTGCTCAGAAAAATGTCAACTCATTTTTGTAAAATACTAGAGGAATTTCTAAGGTGGGGAAAAATCTTAGTTGGAGTTTTGGAGTTTCAGAATGGAATATTTTGATTTTTGAACAGGAGTATTACTGCCCAAATTTGAATTTAAATTTGAACAGTACAGAAAAGTTTCATGGATTTGAGTGAAAGTGGTACCATTAACTAGGTTGGAATATTACAGGATTTTAGGAGTTGGAATTATTTAATTTGGACCATTATTCTTTTCTGTAGAAATGTTTAAAACAATCACAGAAAAGAAAAAGAATAAAAAGACCTGTGCAACTGGGCCAGAGAGGCCACAGTGCACGGCCCAAGGCGGTCCAGCCCAGCCGCACGGGAGCCTGCGCGCGCACGTCAGGTTTTTGAACCTGACGGGCGGGGCCCGTGGGTCAGTGGCAGAGAGGTGAGGGGATGACAGGTGGGGCCCGCCTGTCATCTCTAACCCCACGGCCACGGCGACGGCGAGCTCACCGGCGAGGTTTCCGGCCACGGCGACGGCAACGGAGGCCAGGAACGTGACCAGCGTCGAGTGGCGGTTGCAGTGGTGGGGGTGCGGCACGCCGGGGAGGTCAGGTTCGCCGGCGGCGAGGTGGGACGGCGGAAGCTCGTCGTAGGGTCGTGGTTCTGGTCGTTTCCGACTGCCACAGAGAGGGGAAACAAGGGGGAAATGGTCAGTGTGGTTCGGTGGTTCTAGATCGGGCAAGAAGGAGAGCAGGGAAGGCCCGTACTGCGGGATCACCGGCGGCCCGACGCGGCGGAGCTCCGGTCGATCCCGAGCACTGGGACGACCTGGGGAGGAATGGGTGGTGCTGGGAGGCTTAGTGGAGTGTAGTGAGGCTGGTGGTGCTGCTGGAGAGGCTCGGGAGGGGCTATTTATAGGAGCTCAACGGAGGCCCGTGGTCTAGTGCACCGGCGAGCTCCGGCTCGAGGCTACAGCGCACGGGAGGCCAAGGGAATGAGTCCGTGGAGTTCCTGGACGATCTCCACGTCCAGTAGAAGTGAGAGGAGGAGCGGGGGAGCGTCAGGAGCGTGCGCGCGTGTGAAGCAGCAGAGTGGCCGCCGCGGGCGGCCAGCGCGCGTGCGACGACGGCCACTGGAGGGCGCAGGAGGAGGGAGGACAGCGCCGAGGAGGTCGCGGACGTCGAGATGCCTCGGCTGGCGCGAAGGGGAGGCCCGAGGCTGTCGGGGTCAGCGATTGGCCGGAGCCACCGTGTGGAGGTGCACTGTTGCGCGCTCCAGAGCGTGCGTATTGCTGGCATCATCGCGCTCTCGCCGTTTTGGTCAAAACCAGCGTGTCCAGCAGTGTCTAGCACGTTGAGGGAGGAGTAAAGAAATGGCCTGAGGCCTTGGATGCCCTGGAGATGCTGGGAGAGAGTGAGGGTGCTGGTGAATTGGTGAAAACTTGCTATCCAGCGAGGTAAAACAGGGTTATTACCCCTCAATCATAGAGCAGGGGTGCTGGGGGAGTTACTGGAGGTTGCTGGTAACTCAATGATCATGTGGTAAAAAGTATAGGCCATGGATAAAAGTAAAAGTGATCAAGTTGGAGGTTTTAGTAAATCTGCAGAAGGTGTTTGATCAGTGTTTGGTCAAGTAAATGACCTCCACTTGACATGGCACTTAACAGGTTTGAGAGACATGAGAAAATAGGGTGCTTCACCAAATTTGGGCCCATTTGAAGAAACTAGCCAATGTAACTTTGGTGAACCCTAGAAATCAACAAAAACAGTTTCATCTTGTTTGAGTCAAGCTAATCATCTCCCCTTGATGCACCACTTAGTGTAGCATCATCATTTGGGGTATTGATCATGGCCACAAAGTTTGAAGCTCCAGATAAAAAGTTGGTAATGTAAAGTTGTTCAAATTTGCATTTGAACAGAAAGGGTTTTGAGGTGATCTGATCAAGTTGCTCTATTCCAAATCTTGTGCCATTTGGCATATATGCCTTATTAGGTCATTCTAGCATGTGCACCAAGTTTGAGAGCATTTGGACAGGTTTGGCAATGTAGAGTTGCTCAAACTTCAAATATGGACATAATGGTTATGAAGGGGTTTGAGGATGTTTTCTTGCTTCTCAAGGCATGTGACTTGGCAAGATCAATAAATATGTCATATATGACATGATAGAATTTCCCTGGAATTTTTGGAGAATATTTCCTTTGTAAATATTTCAAAAGCTTGAAATATCCAGAAAGGGTTTTAGAGGGATTAGCCCATTATTTTGAACATGACCAAGTGTTGAAACTCTTATATATGGACAATATATGTCCTCTGAGTCTCTCTGAATTTTGGCAAATATTTTTGAAACAGTTAAATAATTTTTCCCCTATTAAAGACCATTTCTGGCCTTAAGAAAAAGCTTTTAAATAAAATAGGAAAATAACTTTTAAAATTATACCTTTGTGGTTTCTGGGAGTCCTATGACTACTAGGTCTCAAATAAACCTTTTGAAATAATTTACTCACCCTAAATCAAGTACTTGCAGTGCAAATCTCAATTCAGGGGTTTTTGGAAAACTAAATTTATAAAATACTTTTTGGCCAAATTAATTTTGTAGGGAAATACTATACTGTTATATAACACTTGGCATGATCATTGGGCAGAAGTTTTGGGTATGGAGATGAATTCTACAAGAGGTCATAGTTGACTTTAATGAGCACATGAAAAAGCACAAGAAGAAAACTCAATTTCAAATAAAAGCCAAATGATGCTAAAAAATTTTGCTGGTCCAAATTTTCATGCTCCAAAGATACAAATGACATGTTACAGAATGCAGGGTGTGACAGACCTACCCCCCTTACAAGAATCTCGTCCCCGAGATTCCTAAACTAGGGCTTAAAAGAGATCGGGAAACTCGGATCTAAGATAGTCTTCTCGCTCCCAGGTTGCTTCTGCTTCGGTGTGGTTGCTCCACTGGACCTTGAAGTACTTGATGGTACGGCTTCGCGTACGTCGTTCTGCTTCGTCCAGAATGCGAATGGGCTTCTCGCGGTAGGTCAAATCAGGCTGTAGATCAATGGCTTGGTGATCCACATCCTTGTAGAGGTTGGGCTTGTCCGGAACTTGGAGACATTTCCGGAGTTGTGACACATGGAATACATTGTGCACATCGGATAGCTCAGGTGGTAGTTCCAACTGATAAGCCATTTCTCCTCGTCGTGCAGTGATCTCAAAGGGTCCAATGAACCTTGGTGCGAGCTTCCCCTTGACATGGAAACGCTTGGTTCCCTTCAGAGGAGTTACCCGCAGGTACACATGGTCCCCGACATGGAAACTCATGTTTGGACGGTGAGTGTCAGCATAACTCTTCTGCCTTGACTTGGCTGCCTTTAATCGCTCTCTGACTAGTTGGACTTGCTCTTCTGCTGCGCGGAGATTATCCGGTCCAAAGACTAGTCCTTCTCCAGTCTCTGACCAGTTGAGGGGTGTGCGACATCTGCGTCCGTACAACACCTCAAATGGTGCCATCTGAAGGCTTGACTGGTAACTGTTGTTATCGGAGAACTCGGCAAAAGGGAGACAGTCTTCCCACTTGGCTCCATATGCCAGGACACAGGCTCGGAGCATGTCTTCGAGAATCTGATTGACTCGCTCTGTCTGACCTCCGGTCTGTGGGTGGAAAGCTGTGCTGAAAGACAACTTGGTTCCCAAGGCTTCTTGGAACTTCTTCCAGAACCTAGAGGTGAACTGGGTTCCTCGATCTGACACAATCTCCTTGGGAACACCGTGAAGACTCACGATTCGGTCGATGTAGAGAGCTGCCAGCCGGTTGCCATCATAAGTGGTCTTGACAGGAATGAAATGGGCCACCTTGGTTAAATGATCGACTACGACCCAGATAGAGTCATGTCCTCTATTCGACCTTGGTAATCCAGTGATGAAGTCCATTCCGACTTTATCCCACTTCCACTCAGGAAGCTTGAGTGGTTGAAGCAATCCAGCAGGTCGCTGATATTCAGCCTTGACCCTTTGGCACACATCACACTTTGCAACATAGGTTGCAATCTCTCTCTTCATACCGTGCCACCAGAATTGGGTCTTCAAGTCTTGGTACATCTTGGTTCCTCCGGGGTGGATGGAATACGGAGTGTCGTGGGCTTCTTGCAGAATCAGCGTCTTCAGCTCGGTGTTGTTTGGTACGCAGATGCGACCTTTGTACCAAACAATCCCGTGCTCGTCTTCGGAGAATCCTGGGGCCTTGCCCAGCTTCATCTTCTTCTTGATGCCTTCAATGCTTGCATGTCCATCTTGTGCCTTCTTGACGTCGTCCATCAGGGTCGGTCTGACTTCCAAATGATCCAGAAATCCAGGGGTGACCAATTCCAAACTGAATTGTTCGATCTCCTTAAACAAGGCTGGTTGTCTTTCTTGAATAACGGCATTCAAAGAGCAAGCCTTCCTGCTTAAGGCATCGGCCACCATGTTAGCCTTCCCAGGGTGATACTGGACACTGAGGTCATAGTCTTTGATGAGTTCCAACCATCTCCGCTGCCTCATGTTCAATTCCTTTTGGGTGAAAATATACTTCAGACTTTTGTGGTCTGTGTAGATCTCACACCGTTTCCCTAGGAGGTAATGCCGCCATGTCTTCAAGGCATGAACTACTGCCGCTAGCTCAAGATCGTGAGTAGCGTAGTTCTCCTCATGGGGTCGTAGCTGCCTGGAGAGGTATGCTATGACGCGGCCTTCTTGCATCAGAACGCTTCCCAATCCGGTTCGAGAGGCATCACAATATATCACGAACTCCTTGTGAATATCAGGTGTTGCCAGAACTGGGGCGGTGGTCAATCTCTTCTTGAGCTCTTGGAAGCTCTCTTCGCATTTTGGCGTCCACTCGAACTTCTTGTCCTTTTTTAGGAGCTGAGTCATTGGTCGTGCAATGCTAGAGAATCCTTCCACGAACTTGCGGTAATAGTCCGCTAGTCCGAGGAAGCTTCTGACTTCCTTGACGGTCATTGGAGATTGCCATTGGGTCACAGCTTCGATCTTTGCAGGATCAACAGATAATCCTTCCTCGATCAAGACATGACCTAAGAATCCAACTTTATGCAGCCAGAACTCACACTTGCTGAATTTGGCATACAGTTGGTGCTCACGAAGCTTGTCTAGGACCATCCTCAGATGTTGCTCGTGCTCTTCCTCCGACTTCGAGAACACAAGAATGTCATCAATGAAGACAACAACAAACTTGTCCAAATATTCCATGAAGACTTTATTCATGAGATACATGAAGTAAGATGGGGCATTGGTTAACCCAAAAGACATGACCGTGCACTCGTACAGGCCATATCTGGTTACGAATGCCGTCTTCGGAATATCTTGGGGTCTGATCTTCAGCTGGTAGTACCCAGATATGAGGTCGATCTTGGAGAATACCTTGGCTCCGCTGAGCTGATCAAACAGATCTTCGATCTTGGGAAGTGGATACTTGTTCTTGATTGTAACTTCATTGAGGGAACGATAGTCAATGCATAAGCGGATGGTACCGTCCCTCTTTGCCACAAACAGAACAGTAGATCCCCAAGGGGAGGCACTTGGGCGGCTAAATCCCTTCCTTAGCTACTCTTCTAGCTGCTTCTTCAACTCGGCTAATTCCTCCGTCCCCATTCTATAAGGCTTCTTATAGATGGGTCCTGCTCCGGGCACGAGCTCGATGATGAACTCAATGTCACGGTCAGGGGGCATTCCCGGTAGTTCATCCGGAAAGACATCAGGATACTCACATACCACCGGTACTTGATCTAGCCCAACTTCAGACAGACAGTTGACTTTAGCGGCTTGAGCGGAAGAGGAGTTGGAAGCAAACTTGACTTCGACTCCCTGGTCATTGGTCACAGTGACTGTCCGATTGGCACAGTCTAACAAGCCTTGGTGCTTACTGAGCCAATCCATCCCTAAGGTCACATCCAAGCCTTGCGATCATAGGATGATAAGGTCTGCTAGGAAATCTACACCGCTAATGGTAATACTGACTCCTTTACAGCCTATCTTGGCTCTCATCTCGGCTCCGGGGGTTTGTACCACCATAGGGTTATTCAGGGGTGTAGGGGTCATGCCACTTTTTAATGCAAATCTTTGAGTGACAAATGAATGTGTTGCTCCAGAATCAAACAAGACAGTTGCAGGTGCTGAGTTGGCAAGGAACGTACCCAGCACGACGTCCGGGTCTTCCTGGGCTTCTTCAGCAGTGACGTGATTCACACGCCCCTTCCCATGGTTCGGTGGATTGCGAGGAGCTGGGTTCCTTGGTGGCATTCCACGGCCTTGTCCCTGGTTCTGCGCATTGGGGCGCGGGGCATCAGGCTTCTTGTTGGGGCACACCCTTGAGATGTGTCCGGGCTGACCACATCCAAAGCAAGTGACTTGGTTTAGATTGATCTTGTTGCCACCACTGGTATTGGGGTTGAAAGCTGGCCTGGGGTTGGCACGAGGTGCAGGAGCTCTTGGCTGCTCGTAGGTTGGCTTGGCCGGGGCTGACTGCCACGGACGAGGCTTCTGGTTGCTGGAACTTCCCTTACTGACCAACTTGCGCTTGCGAGTGTCTTCCAAAGCACGCCGCTTGTCTTCAAGCATAAGTGCCTTGTTCACCAGGTCAGGGAAAGACGGGCAGTCGCACACGACAAGCGAGTATTGCAGAGTCTGATTGAGGCCTTCCATGAAGCGCTCCCTTTTGGCAGCATCAGTGCTGACATCTTCAGGGGCATACCTTGACAGAACACTGAACTTCTGCATGTACTCCTTGACAGTGCCACTTCCTTGCTTCAGGGCTCGGAACTCGCGCTTTTTGATAGCCATGATTCCGGAAGGAATGTGGGCCTTGCGGAATTCTGCCTTGAAGTTAACCCAAGTGATGTCTTGTTCAGCATGCATGACCTTGAATCCATCCCACCAAGCTCTAGCAGTCCTCCCGAGGCAGTGGGCTGCATAAGCCACCTTCTCGCGGTCTTCGGTGCATCCGACTAGTTCCAGAATTTCCTCAATGGAACGGACCCAGTCGTCTGCATCCAGGGGTTTAGCAGTCTCGATGAAGGTTGGTGGTGCATGCTTCTTGAACTCTGCCAACGTGGAACGTCCATTGCCATTCCCCGCCGGCTGGCGGTTGTTGGTGACAGCTTGAGCAATCAGCTGAAGAGCTGCAGTGTTGGCTTGGCGTTCCTCTCGGAAAGCTTGGAGAAGCTGAGCCATGTCCATGCTTGGAGGAGGTGGTGGTGGAGCTTGGTCGTTGGTTTGGTCGTGGCCTGCCTCTGGCTGAGAGGATGCTCCGGCTTCGGGCTGCTGGGTAGAGGTACCAGTACGAGTTACAACAGGCATCCTGTTGGAGCGGTAAAAGGCCTCATGACTCGGAAGAGGGAAAGCAAGATAGATGGGTGCCTAGTAAGGGGGTGGGTGTGACACTAAATTAAATCATGCAAGGGCCGAAAGGCCAAAACACATCTATTAAAATCCAAATGGGTGATGTAGTCGTTTACACATTCCCGAAGGAAGAATACGACATACATCCAGACACAACAAAAGCAAACACTAGATGGTTTCATATGAACCATACAAGGACTCGACTGCGCATAGGGGTTACACGACCTATCCTACCGTAGAGGTTACAACTGGCATATCCGAGTAGCGAATAATGCCTAAGCGGCGGAATGCTCGGTCGCGTATTCCGGCTCTTCTGGGTCTTCCTCCTTGTCTTCATCTGTCTGGGCTGCCTTGTCACTTGAGGGTGTGGGGGAGTGGAGGAGTTGGATACGACGATGCTTCGTCGGTGGTGCAGGGAAAAGCTTGCGATATTCCCTTACCGTCATCCGACGTCGCCGAGGTGGATCTTCACCCTTGGAAGATACATCCTCGGAGGGTCTTCCGCCTCGATATGCGATAGCGGATTGTCCAGAAGGTGCTCCTTCCTTCTTGATCCTATTTTCCTTCTCTTGAGCTCGACGAAGAAGTGCCTTGGTCTTGTGAAGTTCTTCTCGAAGCTTCATTGATTCCGAGGCCAAGTCTTGTTCCAAGCTGTCGGCACACAGGCTGAAGTAGGTCTGGAACCGAAGCGAGATTCCTTCCTTCAGTGGAGGGGCTAGTGCGCTGCTTTCCTCTTCACCTTCCTTCCGGTAAGGTAAGAAGCGAGTTGTCATCTTGGCTGCCATCTCCGGAAGAAGCTCGCGGAGACGGGTTAATGCCTTGAGTGCAGCAGCCTCGACAGCGAGTGGGAGTGTTGCCATCTAGGGTCCCTCGAAGAACCAACTTGTGGGAGGATCGTTTGCCTTCACGATCACTTCCACATGGTACTCCACCTCAGTGTCGCTCACCCAATGCTCAAGGTAGGTGAGGATGGGTGCTCGGTGGAACTGACACTCCTGGAGGCTATCCTCGAGAAGTAAGGGAAACCCAGTGGTCAGGTGCTCTTCGGGTACAGCGGCCATCTACAAAGGTGGAATAGGAGGGGTTAATAAGCTGATGAAATCTCAGGTTTAGAAAAGAAGAGAGGTTCAGAAGGTTTTTGAAAGAGGGGTCTCATCTAACTAACGCCCATGCTAACTAAGGCTTCCTACAGTCAGGATGGCTCTGATACCAGCTCTGTGGGGACCCCGACTTAGAAGTCGAGATCACCGAATGCACGTGTACAGTGATCCCAGAGATCAATGCTCACTGAACACACAGAAGCTGAATAACAAGAGTCTTACATCCATACAAATAGTCTTACACGAATTAAGGCCATTAAGGCCAAGTCTTACATAGATAGAGCCTCACGGGCTGAATAGCAAATAACTCAAATAGCGGAAGTCTTCGATAACGGGTAGAACCCATGCCATCTGCCTTAACCCTACAGGCATTCTGACTGGGATAGCGTCCTAGTTCGCATGTTCGTCTCCAAAGAACTCTTCCTCATATTCCTGTTCTTCCATGCCTGGCCAATTAAATAACCAGTGGCAAGCCAATGAGTACTTTGAATGTACTCGCAAGCAACCCATGATGTGGTTCAAAGTAACAATGCAATTGATCGATATTTAACAATCTAGCCAGGGCTAGGATAAATATTCTACTATCAAGTTTATGCATCAATAATCCTCGCGTATCCTTGAAGACTGGTTACCGATACCAACATGAATATGATTCAACTCATCGAGTCAAGTCACCACCTTGACTCATCACACACATACTATCACCGAGGAAGTAAAATTCTGGACATAGTTTAAGTAGCACTACCCAACTGTCCATGACCGTGGACATGGCTATTCGAATAGTTTTACACTCTGCAGAGGTTGTACACTTTACCCACAAGATCCGGGGAACTTCCGTGTCATCCACGACCCGCGGTACCTCAAGTACCCGGGGTAAGCACCCGGTCATTACCTTTCCTTAGACGACACTAACATAGAGTCCACTCGTTGGTACACGGCCCTCGGGTACAACAATAGATCACGGGACTTGCCCTAATTTCAATGTCACACGTACCCGAAGGGACCAACGGTGTGTCCGGTGCCCTGTGAAAACAGTCATGGTCGTCTATCCAAGCACGACCCCGTCCCGGGAAAGACCTCAAGTCTCCCCGTCACTAGTAATGCGGGCACCATGCTAGTATCGACCTAAGTAGTCAATAAAGCCCCGTCCCATAAGGGGTAGTGTGGTTGCACATGTTTGGTTGGGACGGTAGTCACACATAAATCTAATCCATCATTCCACCATGCACATGATTTACCGGCACATCACTTCTTTCTCAAGTGATGACCTAACCCATCATCACCCTCAGGCATTAGGGGCACCCGATGGGTTCATGCAAAGATTTCAACTACGAGGGTTCATGTCACATATGCATCATTTGAGCATCATGACCAACTATTTGCATGTCATCTAGCACATAGCAAGATCAAGATCAAGTATGCATCATATGGTGGTTTCAACTAAGTCACCACCGTGAATATATCATCATGCATTGGAAACAACGGGCTCCGCGAACAAGTGTATCATGGTCAAAGGGCTGCTTGCCTGGATTGGCTTGGTCTTCAAAGTCTTCAAATCCTTCTCCTTCTTCTTCCACAGCAACTTCGTCAAATACGGGATCTATACGTTGCATAATAACCACGGAAAAATAAGAATACAAACAAAACAGAAAAATCAAAGTGCTTAGAAAAATGTCAACTCATTTTTGTAAAATACTAGAGGAATTTCTAAGGTGGGGAAAAATCTTAGTTGGAGTTTTGGAGTTACAGAATGGAATATTTTGATTTTTGAACAGGAGTATTAGTGCCCAAATTTGAATTTAAATTTGAACAGTACAGAAAAGTTTCATGGATTTGAGTGAAAGTGGTACCATTAAATAGGTTGGAATATTACAGGATTTTAGGAGTTGGAATTATTTAATTTGGACCATTATTCTTTTCTGTAGAAATGTTTAAAACAATCACAGAAAAGAAAAAGAATAAAAAGACCTGTGCAACTGGGCCAGAGAGGCCACAGTGCACGGCCCAGGGCGGTCCAGCCCAGCCGCACGGGAGCCTGCGCGCGCACGTCAGGTTTTTGAACCTGACGGGCGGGGCCCGTGGGTCAGTGGCAGAGAGGAGGGGAGAGAGGTGGGGGGATGACAGGTGGGGCCCGCCTGTCATCTCTAACCCCACGGCCACGGCGACAGCATCGGAGGCCAGGAACGTGACCAGCGTCGAGTGGCGGTTGCAGTTGTGGGGTTGCGGCACGCCGGGGAGGTCAGGTCCGCCGGCGGCGAGGTGGGACGGCGGAAGCTCGTCGGAGGGTCGTGGTTCTGGTCGTTTCCGACTGCCACAGAGAGGGGAAACAAGGGGGAAATGGTCAGTGTGGTTCGGTGGTTCTAGATCGGGTAAGAAGGAGAGCAGGGAAGGCCCGTACTAAGGGATCACCGGCGGCCCGACGCGGCGGAGCTCCGGTCGATCCCGAGCACTGGGACGACCTGGGGAGGAATGGGTGGTGCTGGGAGGCTTAGTGGAGTGTAGTGAGGCTGGTGGTGCTGCTGGAGAGGCTCGGGAGGGGCTATTTATAGGAGCTCGACGGAGGCCCGTGGTCCAGTGCACCGGCGAGCTCCGGCTCGAGGCTACAGCGCACGGGAGGCCAAGGGAATGAGTCCGTGGAGTTCCTGGATGATCTCCACGTCCAGTAGAAGTGAGAGGAGGAGCGGGGGAGCGTCCGGAGCGTGCGCGTGTGTGAAGCAGCAGAGTGGCCGCCGCGGGCGGCCAGCGCAAGTGCGACGACGGCCACTGGAGGGCGCAGGAGGAGGGGGGACAGCGCCGGGGAGGTCGCGGATGTCGAGATGCCTCGATTGGCGCGAAGGGGAGGCCCGAGGCTGTCGGGGTCAGCGATTGGCCGGAGCCACCGTGCGGAGGTGCACTGTTGCGCGCTCCAGAGCATGCGTATTGCTGGCATCATCGCACTCTCGCCGTTTTGGTCAAAACCAGCGTGTCCAGCAGTGTCTAGCACGTTGAGGGAGGAGTAAAGAAATGGCCTGAGGCCTTGGATGCCCTGGAGATGCTGGGAGAGTGTGAGGGTGCTGGTGAATTGGTGAAAACTTGTTGTCCAGCGAGGTAAAGCAGGGTTCTTACCCCTCAATCATAGATCTGGGGTGCTGGGGGAGTTACTGGAGGTTGCTGGTAACTCAATGATCATGTGGTAAAAAGTATAGGCCATGGAGAAAAGTAAAAGTGATCAAGTTGGAGGTTTTAGTAAATCTGCAGAAGGTGTTTGATCAGTGTTTGGTCAAGTAAATGACCTCCACTTGACATGGCACTTAACAGGGTTGAGAGACATGAGAAAATAGGGTGCTTCACCAAATTTGGGCCCATTTGAAGAAACTAGCCAATGTAACTTTGGTGAACCCTAGAAATCAACAGAAACAGTTTCATCTTGTTTGAGTCAAGCTAATCATCTCCCCTTGATGCACCACTTAGTGTAGCATCATCATTTGGGGTATTGATCATGCCCACAAAGTTTGAAGCTCCAGATAAAAAGTTAGTAATGTAAAGTTGTTCAAATTTGCATTTGAACAGAAAGGGTTTTGAGGTGATCTGATCAAGTTTCTCTATTCCAAATCTTGATCCATTTGGTCTAGATGCCTTATTAGGTCATTCTAGCATGTGCACCAAGTTTGAGAGCATTTGGACAGGTTTGGCAATGTAGAGTTGCTCAAACCTCAAATATGGACAGAATGGTTATGAAGGGGTTTGAGGATGTTTTCTTGCTTCCCAAGGCATGGGACTTGGCAAGATCAATAAATATGTCATATATGACATGATAGAATTTCCCTAGAATTTTTGGAGAATATTTCCTTTGTAAATATTTCAAAAGCTTGAAATATCCAGAAAGGGTTTTAGAGGGATTAGCCCATTATTTTGAACATGACCAAGTGTTGAAACTCTTATATATGGACAATATATGTCCTCTGAGTCTCTCTGAATTTTGGCAAATATTTTTGAAACAGTTAAATAATTTTCCCCTATTAAAGACCATTTCTGGCCTTAAGAAAAAGCTTTTAAATAAAATAGGAAAATAACTTTTAAAATTATACCTTTCTGTTTTCTAGGAGTCCTATGACTACTAGGTCTCAAATAAACCTTTTGAAATAATTTACTCACCCTAAATCAAGTACTTGCAGTGCAAATCTCAATTCAGAGGTTTTTGGAAAACTAAATTTATAAAATACTTTTTGGCCAAATTAATTTTGTAGGGAAATACTATACTGTTATATAACACTTGGCATGATCATTGGGCAGAAGTTTTGGGTATGGAGATGAATTCTACAAGAGGTCATAGTTGACTTTAATGAGCACATGAAAAAGCACAAGAAGAAAACTCAATTTCAAATAAAAGCCAAATGATGCTAAAAAAATTTGCTGGTCCAAATTTTCATGCTCCAAAGATACAAATGACATGTTACAGAATGCAGGGTGTGACAATATTTTAATATACCTATTAGGCATCATGAGAAGGGAGAAAAATTGCTTGCCCCTGTTTATCTAGACTACAAGAGCATGGTAGCTCATAATTTTATTGTTAAAGACAAGAATAGGCAGCTTAATTATAAATTAAGATTTGATGAAATATACTGTGAAATTTTTACCTTGCCTGCACTATCTTTGTTTGATATGTCCACAGGCAAGTATCTCATTACATCAGATGCCTTCTACAAGTACCAAGGCCAGGCACAAGCTTCAGAGCCTGAGCCGGAGCCACCACTTGATCCTTCTCGTCAATCTGTTTATGGGTGGGAGCTGGATGAGCTCGCCAACCAGTGGCACCCAGAGGATGCATCTCAGTACACTGGAGAGAGTGGCTTCGATCCCTGGCCATAGACCAACTTAGGCCAAAGGCCTAAGCTTGGGGGGTACGTGTTTCTCACCGACATACATTCATGTTCACACTTATTCTAATTGTCGGTGCTCACACTCTTTCATTGTACCATCCATGCTTAGTTTCAATTTCTTTTTCTTAGTCTTTTTCTTGTGTGCTAGAAAAACCCAGAAAAACAAAAAATATTAGTTGCAGCTTCTAGCTAGTTTACTCTCTTTGCTTGTAGTAGTAATTAAAAAAAATGAAAACCCAAAAAGATTTCCCGTTCTTCTTTTACTTGTTGGGAGCTTTCCCGTGTAAATAGTTTCTTCTATTTTCTTTGGGGGTTAAGAGTAGAAGACCATGATTGAAAATGATTAGTGGCTCTCATATGCTTTGTTGTTGATTTAACCTTGAGCCATATTACCTTGTCTTCTCTCTTGTATTAAATGCCTGCAGATTCCAGCTTGGTCCAATGCATGTGCACTATTATTATTATCCACACCATTCGGTCGTGCGAGTGAAAGGCAATAAGGATGATATATGATGAACTAATTGAGATGAGAAAGCCGGTACGAACTCGACCTCTTTTGTTTTTGTAAATATGATAGCTCATAGTTCCTGATTCAGCTTGTTATGAATGAAACATGCTTGCAATGACAATTAGAGATCATAGCTGCTTATGCCATGCTTAATTAGCTGAGAGTTTATAATGGTCTATCTTGTGTGCCAACATGATTTTAAAATGGTTGTGATGTAGTATGACGGGGTGGTATCCTCCTTTGAACGATTCAAGTGACCTGACTTGGCACATGTTCACGCATGTAGTTGAAACAAATCAACATAGCCTCCGTGATATTTATGTTCATAGTGATTTATATCCTACTCATGCTTGCATTCATTGTTGATTAATTTTAATGCATGTTCATGACCGTTGTTGCTCTCTAGCTGGTCGCTTCCCAGTCTCTTTCTAGCCTTCACCTGTACTAAGCGGGAATACTGCTTGTGCATCCACTTCCATAAAACCCAAAGTTATTCCATATGAGTCCACCATACCTTCCTATATGCGGTATTTACCTGCTGTTCCAAGTAAATTTGTATGTGCCAAACTCTAAACCTTCAAATGAAATTCTGTTTTGTATGCTCGAACAGCTCATGTATCAACTAGGGATGTCTATATCTTCCATGCTAGGTGGGTTATTCTCACGATGAGTGGACTCCGCTCATCATTCATGAGAAAATGGCTGGTAATTGGGATGCCCAATCCCATGCTCAAAATCATAATAATTAAACAAAACTCCCCTAGGGATGTTGCTGGTTTGGACGGTACCCGTTGTTTCGGGCAAGCCGTGGAGTGTGCTTGTTGGTGGTTGGGGGAGTATAAACTTTACCATTCTGTTTGGGAACCGCCTATAATGTGCGTAGCATGGGAGATATCGAGATTCTTGGTTGTTATGTTGACAATCAAAGTATACCGCTCAAAATGTTATTCATCTCTATTTAAAAATCGAGCTCTGGCACCTCTACAAATCCATGCTTCCCTCTGTGAAGGGCCTATCTATTTACTTTTATGCAGAGTAATCATCCTCTTATCAAAGAGCACCAGTAGGAGAGCACCTCTGTCATTGCATGTATTACTATTAATTTGCATTGAGTATGATCATGACTGGATCTCTTTTACCATGAATTACAATGTCTAGTCAATCCTTGGTCTTTAAAGGTGCTCTGCATTTATGTTTTACGGTCTCAGAAAGGGCTAGCGAGATACCATCTTGTTATATCATATCATGATTATTTTGAGAAAGTGTTGTCATCCGAGGTTTATTATTATTGCTCGCTATTTGATTATGCCATTGATGTGAGCAGTCTTGAGACCTGAAAGTTATTGTGAATGTGGTTAGTTCATGATCTTGTTGAAAACCTGAATGCTAGCTTACATATTTACAACAACAAGAGCAAACAGAGTTTATCAAAGTTTTTCTTTATCACTTTCAGTTTATCAACTGAATTGCTTGAGGACAAGCAAAGGTTTAAGCTTGGGGGAGTTGATACGTCTCCAACGTATCTACTTTTCCAAACCCTTTTGCCCTTGTTTTGGACTCTAACTTGCATGATTTGAATGGAACTAACCCGGACTGACGCTGTTTTCAGCAGAACAGCCATGGTGTTGTTTTTGTGCAGAATAAAAGTTCTCGGAATCGCCTGAAAATCAACGGAGAATTATTTCGGAAAATATACAAAATATATGCAAGAAGATCCACACCAAGGGGGCCAGGGCCTGTCCACGAGGGTAGGGGCGTGCCCCCTGCCTCGTGGGCCCACTGGTGACTTACCGCCGTACCCCCAGATCCTATATCTTCACTTTCGGGGACAAAAAAATAAAAGGGAAGGAATTATCGCGTTACACAATACGGAACCGCCGCCAAGCCCTAATCTCTCTCCGGGGGGCTGATCTGGAGTCTGTTCGGGGCTCCGGAGAGTGGAGATCGTCACCATCGTCATCATCAACCTCCCTCCATCACCAATTCCATGATGCTCACCGTCGTGCGTGAGTAATTCCATCGTAGGCTTGCTGGACGGTGATGGGTTGGATGGGATCTATCATGTAATCGAGTTAGTTTTATTAGGGTTTGATCCCTAGTATCCACTATGTTCTGAGATTGATGTTGCTATCACTTTGCTATGCTTAATGCTTGTCACTAGGGCCCGAGTGCCATGATTTCAAATCTGAACCTATTATGTTTTCATGAATATATGTGTGTTCTTGATCCTATCTTACCTGTCTATAGTCACCTACTATGTGTTATGATCCGACAACCCCGAAGTTACAATACTCGGGACCACTCTCGGTGATGACCATAGTTTGAGGAGTTCATGTATTCACTATGTGTTAATGCTTTGGTCCGGTACTCTATTAAAAGGAGGCCTTAATATCCCTTAGTTTCCAATAGGACCCCGCTGCCACAGGAGGGTAGGACAAAAGATGTCATGCAAGTTCTTTTCCATAAGCATGTATGACTATATTCGGAATACATGCCTACATTGCATTGATGAAATGGAGCTAGTTCTGTGTCACCCTAGGTTATAACTTCTACATGATGAATTGCATCCGACATAATTTACCATCACTGATCCAATGCCTACGAGCCTTTCATATATTGCTTGTTGCTTGTTTACTTTTCCGCTGCTACTATTACAAAAACTACAAAACACTATCGTTACTTTTATTGCTGCTACCGCCACTATCATATTACTTTGCTACTAAACTATCTTGCTGGAGATACTAAGTTTCCAGGTGTGGTTGAATTGACAACTCAGCTGCTAATACTTAAGAGTATTCTTTGGCTCCCCTTGTGTCAAATCAACAAATTTGGGTTGAATACTTTACCCTCGAAAACGGTTGCGATCCCCTACACTTGTGGGTTATCAAGACTATTTTCTTGCGCCGTTGCCGGGGAGTATAGCTCTATTCTTTAAGTCACTTGGGATTTATATCTGTTGATCACTATGAAGAATCTGAAGGACTCAAAAACCAAGATCTTACCCTCAACTATGAGGGGAGGTAAGGAACTGCCATCTAGCTCTGCACTTGATTCTCCTTCTGTTATGAGTAAACTTGTGACACCTACTCCTGCTATTGAATCTGATATGTCGTATGTTCTTGATGATGCTACTTCTGTTATGTATGATGAAACTACTTCTATGCCTGATACTGTGCCACTAGGTGAATTTCTAGATGAACAAATTGCTAAGGTTAGGGAGAATGCAAATGTTGAAACTGATGATATTTATGAAAGTGATGATGAAACTACTCCCAATAGATATGAATTGCCTGTTGTTCCTGAGGGTTATGTTATGGATGAAGAAACTGCTAGAGACTTTCTTGCTTGCAATGATAGATATGATCTTAAGAAATTATTAGCTAAGCTGAAAGAAAAGAGGATTCTAGGAACATACTGTGCGTGGTTTAAAATCCTGTGTTAGGATGAGAAGGAACAAGTGTGGCGTCTCGCTGAGGGCGCAGAAACCTGTAGGGTCCTTGCACTTTGGGCACTGCAAATGAAACACACTAGATTCGATAGGAAGAAAAATGCGTCAACGACGGCGGCTGCCATCCTAGGATTACCCGCGACCAAGGGACTTGGATTTATCGGGGATGGATGAAGAATTCGTACCTGGTTCTCCATGAGAAAACCGTATGCAATCACCGAGAGGGGATTTTCTCTGAACAAGCAGATGTGGGAGAAGGGGATTTAGGCCCAGTGAAATATTGCCGCTTCATTCGTCCAGCTTACTGCTAAAGCTGGAAAGGGGGTTTGTGATTTGACGGCTCATTGGGCATTACTACGGCGCTACGACCGGGGTGTGTCTACCGAGAGATTTTTTTGAGACAATTATGGGGGTTCAGCTGAGAATATAATACTCAGACAGGCTCACGGTTCTGGACTTGGGCTGTAGGCCTGCATGTTTGGGGGCCCATGTGTTCTACCTCTGCGCTTTTCATATTGCAAGCGATCGATACGGCGCTGGTTTTAGATGATGTCGCAAGGCGAATACACAAAATTGAATAAAGCACGGCAACTGTTGGAATGAAATCAAACGACTGTTCCTAACCAGCAATGAGAGTTGCAATTCTATCAACGATATACCATGTGATAAATAATACTGTCGTATTACTTATACACATAGGACACTTGTTTCACCATGCCAGATTATTAGCAAAATCTCTCGTGGGATAGATCAGTTCGGCAGTTGCGTGCTGCTACTGAAGAATTTCAAAGTTGATTTGGACCAGCTCTCCTTACCGAGAAAGTTCGATTTTGAGATCATCCCCTATCGCAAGATATGATTTAGATTTGAACCTTGACCATCCTTTAGCATCAATCATCATGCGACCATCCTTTGTACTTACGGTATATTGAGCAGGTTCATTCACACCAAGGCTGCGCATGGTAAGAGAAACTTGGCCACTGTCGCCCGGATTGTTGAACGACGCCCTCGTTGCTCTAGGAATTCTCTGTTTGCAAACAAGAAGGCATACCCAAACAGTTAGATCAACACAGTGAATCATGCGAAACAACATGGAAAGAAAAAAGAACGAAACACTTGGGTGGCCAATGCTTACCAATAAGGTGGACATGTCAGTTTTTGTAAGGACCTTGGTATATGAAGTGTGAACTGCAGCCCAGTCTGTTGCCGCTGCACCGGCCGGAGCAGGTGCAAGTGCAAGTGTTGGTGCAGGTGCCGAAGCCGCTGCTGCCGCCGGAGATGGTGCTCCTTGTAGAGCTGGTGCCGGTGTTGGAGCAGGTGCCGGTGTCGATGCCCGATCCTCTGGTAGATCAGCCTGATCCGCTGATGCGGTTGGTGCCTAATCCTCAGCTGGATCAGACTGAGCTATTGCCGCTGTCAGTGCTAGAGCAACTGTCGGTGCTCGATCCGTTGCTGAAGGTGGTACCGATGTGCGAGACAGCGGCGATTGTGTCTGGTCTGCTATGATCAGCTTTCTAACTTGACTAGGCTTCATGACCGTGATCCAGTTTTTTTCTTCATTTCTTTTAAACGCGAGAAGGACTAATTGTGGCGTTTTTGTTAAACCAAACGGCAGTCCATCATAGGGATTCAGCTTGTACTCACACAACAGACTGGTCCAATTTTTTCCAGTAATATAAGTGATGGACAGTGCCTTCATTACTGACATGACATAAGAAGTGAAACCTACAAAAATAGCCATCGTAGAGCAAACCAAACGGTTTATTCTGTGATGAATATCACATGGCAAAACCTGCATCGTAAAATTGCAGGAAAAGAAAGAAAACATGACATTAAATCAATAAGATTTAGATAGTAAATCAATAAGATTTACTTGATGTGACACGAGTGAATCCTTACCAGGAAATCACTATGTTGAAGTACTAAACAGAAGATTGATCGTCCAACTACGGGTGGCATGCAGGGGCCCCGCCTACTCCCACAAGCAGGACAGTCCAAAGGTCGTGACAAATCATATGGACCGAACATCCATGGGACTAGAAATCCTGGTGGGTGCGATAAACCCTACAATGCATACAGATATTGGAGTGTAACCATAATTGATAAACCGTCCTCACAAAAAAGATGATCTGGATACTTCAAAATATACATACTAAATTGAGTGGACAGACATTAACATAGACCATTCTCAGGACTGACCACACACCAAAAGCGGCAGTACTAATAAACAATACAGGGTTCGCAAACACAAATCAAGTATTGAACAATAGTACTTACTACAGACAAGCAAAGTTGCACTAATTAAACTCTGCATACTATTTCTTGCCACCGACCTACGGGATGAACCCCGCCTAACTAACTAGGCCATGGACTTCGTGAGAGATGTCTACATGCACCATCACCATCTCAATAACCTTGGAGGACCTAACAGAGTGGTCTTTCCACTCATAAACATTATGATGAAGACAGGCCGCATCAGATTTGTTGGGAAGCTTTAGAAGAACCACACCCTTCGTAATCGAAGGCGCAGCCAGGAAATTTTTGTGGTCAGGTACAGCCTCGAGAACACGCCTGACAACAATGCTACAGGAAAACACTAGTTCAGGACACGTGGCGACAAGGACACAACAGCTGGATAGTTTAGCAGTAGAATTCATCCTCAGGTCTTCCAGTTCACACGGCATGACTTTGAGAACTTCATCTCAACCGCGGACCTGGTTCTAATTCAAACAGAAACCATATTTTATTACTACCTCCGTTCAGAAATATAAGATGATTTTCGATATTATACTCCATATATGACTACATATACGCACATAAATGAGTGAACAAAGACACTAGAACATGTCTTCAAAGGCATGAGCGCAGAGGGATTACTTGCAATATCCATAACAAAAGTTACTGAGGCAAATATACCCTCTTCAAAGGTACAGTAGCATTGATGTTCATAAAGTACTCCCTCCGTCCCAAAATTCTTGTCTTAGATTTGTCTAGATACGGATGTATCAAGTCACATTTTAGTATTAGATACATCCGTATCTAGACAAATCTAAGACAAGAAATTTGGGACAGAGGGAGTAGTTGAAAGTAATCTATAAGAAATCAGTGTCAACCTCTCGCATGTTTTGGTCAAAAGAGGAATTTAGAACCGTTATTTGGCACACAAAAATCACATGCAAGATCACCCAGAAAGTTGTACTACTAGTACTAGTACTGCGTGTTAGATGAAGAAACACAATCAAGATCGAGAAAAAGATCATCAAGAAGAGATATTACCTGGACTTGCTTAATGAGGGATCCCGGAGAGGGGGGCTTGGACAGGGCGATGGCTTTGAGCTTGTCTGCGGTAGTCTCGGCGGGGTGCTTGTGCTTCTTCGTACCATGAGCCTTGACGATTTTGGCCAGAGCCATAGACATCACTTTGGCCGGTGCTCCAGTGTCCATCAAGAAACTGTCGAATAGAAATAAAAGAAAAGAAACCATAATCACAAACCCAAAAGAAGAAAAGAGAGGGAGTTATAGGATCAGTCTCGGGGTTGCAAGACCGGGCCTTGGCCAGAATCAACACCATTGATGCGCTCACCTTTCCTTCTTTGGGAGAGAAGAACAATGGCAGAAGCAGGTAGGGGTTTTCTTGAAGAAATGAGGAACAAGATGAGGGAGAAGCGAGTTGGGTAGAGAGGAAGCTGAGAGAGAAGAGTGAAATGATGGTTGCTTCGTCCGTCCAACTTACTACTAGAAAGGAGGGGCTTTTGTGATTTGACGACTCATTGGGCATTACTGTGGCGCTTCGATTGGGGTAGTCTACCGTCACTCTACTACGGAGTAATTTAGTGCATGGCTGGTGGACCCCGATGCTGGCCGTCCCACACGCCGGCGAAAGTGACTAATTTAGTGCATGGCTGGAGGAGGATCCGCACCGTAGAGCGTGTCCACTGTTTTTCTGAAGAAAAAATGATTACAACAAGTGTTTCCACTCTTACGACGGAGGAGTGCGAAGCACGGCAGCCACTTGAACATACACAGTGATCCAACTACTAGGCATTTGCAGTGGTTCATACATCTACATAATCTTGTTGCTAGTGTAGTAAGATATGACGACAACAAATGATGTTGTGCGCATGTCAACTATATGAACAGTAATGTAGTAATATAGAACCGCTTTCTCGACTGTCCAGTCGAGAATGAACAGTGAGATCAGTGTTAACAAAACTAGGTCTACAGCACACGGAGAGTACTGCGACCAAGGCAGAGAGGAAAACGAGAAAACTTAATGTCTTTTTGCTAATTAATAGCATTGCACTGCATGTCATGTTTATTAGTCTCAAGTCATTGAAAGCATGCACGGCCCACGTCTCTTATTGGTTGATATGTCACAAAACAAGAAACGGGGAGGGAGTTAATGTACCATGCCTAAGTGTTTTGGGATTATTTGGTTTTCGTAAGGTGACTTACACACCTAGATAGAGGAGTATATTAACATGAGAATGCAACCAAACACACCCACACGCTTTGTGCTACAGTGACTGATCTGCACCATCTGAGTTTGATCCAATGGTCATGTTTCGCCGAGACATGGACATGCCCATGCAGAGGGCGCCTAAACACCACCGAAGTCCCTCTGCTTCTCGAGGCGCAGGACGTTGGTGATGCAGGGGGCGAAACGGCTGAAAGGCAATGCAATCTATGGGAAGCCGGAGGGAGCCAGCCGAGGAGCGGGGAATCTTTTGGTTTTCACCATGGTAAAACACCAGTCGGCGACATCTCACATCAGGGAGCAGTGGGTTTTAAAGGCGGAGTCATCGTGACTAATTGATGCCGCGCCTGCTCCCGTCAATCAAAAAATTAAAATTCTTGTCGTGCTTGCTCCCGTCAATCAAAAAATAAAATTCCTGCCGCGCCTGCTCCCGTCAATCAAAAAATTAAAAATCCTGCCGCACTCAAACACCAGAGCAACACCGCGGTGGATATTTATATTTACCTGCCGGCAAGTAGATAAAAAAGGGGGTGAAAAAACAAATGTGGCGGCAGCCTAGCTAATCAGTCGAACTAGCCCAACTAGCTAGCCACCGTGCTTCACTGATGTACTCGGCGGGAAAAGTGGTCTTTCGTGATTTGACCACTCATTTACTTGCTTCGGTGAAAACGCGCGGTAGGGCGTCCCACATCAGGAAGAATATATGCGTGCACCACCTGGGAGGACCCCGAAACCGCACGGTAGGGTGTGCCATGTCACGGCATGGAGGAAAAATGTGCGTGTAAAAATTTACTGTATCAGACGTAGTACCTATGGTTCGACCTCGGGACCTAGCCAGTCGGTCGAAAACACCCCACTAGCCACACAGCTTCATCATGCTAACATGGCATGGAGGATAGGTGTGGTTAGCTCCGTCTCGACCAGCCACAACGTCTCTTGTTCTAGGCAATTCTTCTATTTTCCAAGCTTTTTCTTTTAGTTGTAATAACACCACGGCAAGCTAGCGCCGCTCTTTGTGAGTGCCCGTGCAAAGGTTAGACGATGGAGAGAAGAGAGAGATCGCAGACCTGGGACCCACTAGTAAGTGAGTCAACGGTCATGCACGTGTTGACGAGGCACTCCCTCTACTCTACTCAACGTAATACTGTATAAAATCAAGTTATGGGACAAAGCCAACAACCGTTGTTGTTTCAGGCTATCGACATACGCTTTGTAGTCCAGGTTGCCCGTTCCAATCTCGTCTTTCATATATGTTAGTTTTAGGTCCAAATTTGATTAATGACAAGTGGGACCCCCGTGTGTTGTTCCGATATTTCAGTGTAGGATGGTTTTTTTGAACAAACACTTTGCACGGTTAGACAAGTAACGGCATAAGTTACACATATTTTGCAAGTTTATGAACAAAAATGTCAGCGTCATAGAATATCACATCCACCCCGCAGCTTAGATGCTATGGTGATACAAGTTTTTACACTGTTGGAAGTGAGATCCAATGGCTTCGGAGTAGTCTTTGTAATTATGCACAATTTCCAAACTATCCAAAGGTCGTTTTGCAAATAAAACATTCAGGCCTCGTGTGTGCCGCTGCATCTTGGATCCAACGGCTACCCGTTGCTCATATTAGGTGCTCCCCGTAGCTTAATTACCCGCTACAGTGATATGAGCATCTAGGTCGTATGATCAATGATCAGATGGCACATGCGTAGTACTTGTACTTTCTACGCATTTCCCAAACTATCTCAGCCGTATATTGCAAAAACATTCAAACCTCCTACTGTGGGCCGTCAGATCTCCGTGAACTCGTATCACCATAGAATCTACGGTGCGGGAGCACCTCATATTCTCCCGTGCGAGAAAACATAAGGTGTTCTCGCAGCTTGGATGCTACGGTGATATGAGCTTCGAGGTCGTTTGATCTTAGATCCAATGGCATCTCGACAGTCTTTGTGCTTGTAAGCAGTGGCCGAACTCTTTGGGGGCCTTTCTGCAAAAAACCATTCGAACCACCGAGGAGGTGTTGGGTCACAAATCCAACGGCTCTGAAGAGCTTGTATCACCAAAGCATCTAAGGTGTGGTAGCACATGATATTCTTACATATAGGAGAATATGATGTCCTCCTTCATCTTAGATGCTACGGTGATACGAGCTTCGAGGTCATTTGATCTGAGATCCAATGGCATCTGAGTAGTCTTTGTGCTTGTAAGCAGTGGCCGAACTCTTTGGGGGCTTTTCTGCAGAAAACCATTCGAACCACCGAGGAGGTGTTGGGTCACAAATCCAACGGCTCCGAAGAGCTTGTATCACCAAAGCATCTAAGGTGTGGTAGCACATGATATTCTTACATATAGGAGAATATGATGTCCTCCTTCATCTTAGAAGCTACGGTGATACGACCTTCGAGGTCGTTGGATATGGGATCCAAGGGCATCTGGGTAGTTTTTGTACAAATTGTGTGCAATTCTCAAACTCATCAAGGTTTCCTGTAAAAATATTAAGACATCATGTGAGCTGCTATATCTCAGATCTACAAGCTCCAAGCAACTCGTATCGGCATATCTAAGGTATGGGGGCACATGATATTCTCCCGGGGAGGAGGGGTGGGGGTGCACAACCAATCGGTGGTTGGGATGGTGGGGACAAATATAATCTAAACAACCCTAAACAGAGCTTCACAATTTTATCTAAGGTCGAGGGGGTGACCCCCGACAATCATAGCTCCGCATAATTAAACACAACATTTGCTTGTACTGTAGTACTAGACCTAATATTCATGTTCCAGTTTCATGTTAGTTTTAAATATTGAATTGAGGACCATGCATGTCTTACATTTTACTCCATTTGTTCCTAAATTTTAGTCTTTTAGAGATTTCAAGTGGACTGGCACATACGGATGTATATAGACATATTTTAGAGTGTAGATTCACTCATTTTGCTCCGTATGTAGTCGCTTGTTGAAATTTCTAAAATACTAATATTTAGAAAAAAGAAGGAGTATTTTTGAATTCGTGTCATACATGCATGGTTTGGAAAAATAGATGCACTATACTTATTGGATTGTTGTTGTGTTCGTGAGTGGGTGTCTCTGTGTGTGTGTGGCTGTGTCTGTGTCTGTGTATGTGTGTGTGTGGGGGGGGGGTCATATGCTTGATACATACAAAGTTTTCTCGCCTCCATATTGTTCATCTTTTAAATTAGAATTTGCATTGAAAAACTTACCAGGGATACCATGAAATGTGAAATCCATGTTGAGATCACTATATCAAAAACTCACTCTAATTCAACAACTCGTCATAAATCAATTACCACGTTGAGATTACTTTTTGCAAGGAAAATACGGGCATTGTAATACACATAGATTAGTTCGGCAATTTAAAAGGTTCCTTTCGTATTTCCTTGGCTCGTGTTGGTCCTAAAAAAGTAAAAAAAAATGGACTCATGTCCTTCTGGTGGCATGCGTGGTACGCACATTAGGCATCCCCAACCAGTCGAGCCTCCGCATTTCGAGTCGAAATATCTGGCAGCCAGAATTCTAGCCCTAGGAAATTCCCCTCATGTCCTCGATTCATAATGACTACCGATGAACAACGGAGGGATGCTTTAGTAACTGGACAACGTTACCTACCGTGCCGAGCACGGTTCAATTCCCTCGGTCGCCGTTCACCAAGGTCACCCGTCAACTGCATTGCCTAGTACTACTACTACTACACCAGGATGAGCACAGAATTGAGCCCGTTTGTTCGTGCCTAGTACTTGAGTTAATATATCAGGCAATGCACTGATAGAGAGGGATTATCCTTTTGCTCTGCGTATATAACTTGTCTGAAGTCTAACTAAGCAAAATGTTTGACCAAATCCTTTCTTAAGAAATACAACAGGACAGATGTATGGCTTGAAAATTTATTGCATGACGCATGTTATGATATTGTTTCAAATCCTGGATCTTAAATTTCAGAAAATCTAAAAGTGACCATAAATTCTTGAAACTGAGCATGGTCACGTGATATGGCACAAATATTAATTCGTATTTTTTTCTTCAATTTGAGACAAGCTACTTATGACAACTTGCACAAATGAAGAGCCAAGGTATTTTGGAACAAAGACCTGTCACGTTAAAGGAGAACGCTTTCACTATTGGAACCGTGGGCATTTACGTGCCGCCACGAGTCTCGCTTCTCATCGGCAGGTGTCGTTCGAGCAAGCGTGTGAGTCGACGGGAGGCGTGCGAGCAGACCGCTGCATTGGCTGACAGGGAGGCATGCGAGCAGACCGCTGTGCAGGCTCACCGGGAGGTGAGCCCTTTGACCAGGCTCCGCCGCCCACCTTCGTCCCAACTGCTCCCACTTTTAATGTCGCCGGCGCCGCAGTTTAAAATCAACCCCGCACTACCCGGTATTGCTACAATCTTCTCTCTTCCTCTCCGATTCTCCTGTCGTCTACCTCCAACCAGCTTGACCTAAACATACGCCATGCCGCATCACGATGGTCTGCCCTTAGTCTTCCAGTTTCCTGAGGAAGACACCCAGCCGGAGTCTTGAGAACA
This sequence comes from Secale cereale, assembly GCA_902687465.1. Taxonomy (NCBI): domain Eukaryota; kingdom Viridiplantae; phylum Streptophyta; class Magnoliopsida; order Poales; family Poaceae; genus Secale; species Secale cereale. The sequence continues at coordinate 756,781,310 of LR738711.1, forward strand.
TAAGGCGCTTTGGGACGAGCTTGAACTGGCCTTGCGGGAAGATGTCGCGCCTGTCCCCGCTCCCGTTCCGGCTCCCGTCGCCCCGACTGCACCATCACCCATCCCTGTGGCATCGATGGGCTGGGAGCCGCACATTGTCGCCAAGCTTGATGCCACGGGGTTCCACGAGGTCCCTGTGAGAGCCTGGATTTTGCCCTTCTCTTCTTCTTTTAATTTTCTTGGATTTCTTGATTTTATTTGCTTTGCAGTGGCTATTTAGGATAGTATAACTGAGCCTAAACGAAGCCCTCTCACGCCGTCAGATGTCTGGACCGTTCATTTTCTTGATCAAACCTTTTTTGGGCGTCGGATCTGATATGTAATCAACGTTTTCCGTCTCGTGGGCCGGCTGTCCTAAAAGGATGCTACTCTCGCGGCCGAAATGCAGTGATCTGGTTGATCGGGCTGTTGGGCCGATGGGACCGGGCCCTTGGGCAGCGAGGCAGACGGTTCTGAAGCGACGTTCCCTGTTATCCTATGACCTCTCGTCTCTCTCTCTCTTAGTTGCGACACCAGGGTGCGCCGCCACCGCCCACCGCCGTGCTCTCTAGCTCGCAGCCCCTCACTTCGTACTCCTCGGTGACCCTGTGTGGAACGACTCCTCTGCGTTAGGCAGCGAGGGCTGCTGAGCGTTCGCCTTATTCCCGGGGCAGCAACGTTTCAGGCATTCTCAATCCGTATCCCGCGACCGGAGATCCCCCGCTGCTGCTGCGCTACCCTCCTTCCAGATCGACGGATCGACATTGCCGATCTCCTGCGGCGAAGATCGCCTACCATTGCGTCCGGATTGTTTTTGTCCTCCCCTTCATTATGGGCGCTTTGTCGTCTTTAATGGTTCCAGGGGGTGTGGACTGCTGCAGCGAGGAAGATGGAAGGAGGAGCCTCGATGGCGACGGAGATACAGTCAATGGAGCATGCAGGTGTATTGGGATTCCCGGTGGATCCTGTGCTCAGGTGAGACGCACCTGCCCGTAATTCCCGCCAGATGGTTTTCAACCATTTTTGTTTGACCTTGCGGATATCCGGCGAGCACTATCTGTAGATTGCCTATGTTTCAGGAAGCAGGTCAGCATGCGTGAGAAAATCTGGACGACAGGAGCGAGGTGGGTAGCCGTTGGAACAGTTAACTCCAGAATCGTGGGTGGCAGCGCTCGTTTGAGGGGCCAGGTTGCTGAACACAGTGCAAACTACAACGAAAAGGCGCACGCGGAATCAGTTGAATCCGGACACGAAAGCTCTGGGTTGATTAAGAGGTAATTTGTTTACTTCGGTATAAAGAACTTGATTTGTCCGTTGACATGTGCTTGAGTATTCTTTAAATTCCGGGAAATGAATCATAGTGTAGTCTGAATATGTTGATGTTCGATCTATAATACATTGTAGAGTAGTTGGACAAAGAGGTTGCTTTAGCTGAAAGAATGACCCATTGTACAGTGCCGCCGGAGGGCATCTGGATTAGGCCATCAAATCATGATTTTCGAATGTGACATGCTTGTTGTTTTAATTTATTTATTTTGGGGGTCTGCAATGGCACGGTAGGGGGAGCTGACTTTCTCTGGATAAGTTTGATTTCCTCCGTTACTGATAATGCAGTGCAACCAAATTTTTCGCACTCTATTTTTGCCTCTTATATTTTAGTTGGTTGCAATCGCTGACCGTCTCATGAGGCGAAACTTTATGGAAACCAAAATGTAGGTATGCCCAAAGAATTAACACATTTTATAGATTTTTCTTATTGTGTTTGTGTGCTGGAAGCTTTGTTCGCCCTCTTCCCTTATTGTCTCTGCACAAGAAATTGGCATAATGTTGAACCATTATGTACTAATCTACAGTCCCAAATTCAAAGCATATTTTCCTTTTAATATTTTAGTTATCTACCCCGTCACCACTCGACCGTCGTCCTCGCACCAACTGAAAGCCATTAGACCAAAGAAAAAACCAAGTCGTGAGATACTACACATATACTCCCTCCGTTCGTAAATATAAGTCTTTGTAGAAATTTCAATATGAACTAGAGACGGATGTATATAGACATATTTTAGAGCATAGATTTACTTATTTTGCTCTGTATGTAGTCCACATTGGAATCTCTAAAAAGACTTTTATTTAGGAACGGAGATAGTACTTCATAGTCTATAGATGCAAATTTAATTAAGGTCCCCGATTCATGTATTTTATATTTAAGAAAATTCCAAATAGACGGGCGCGGCAACGCGCGCCATCAGTGATCTAGTGTGGTTCTGAAACTTGGGAAGATCATATCTTCCTAGGTTTTATAGTGGCTTGCTATCCTCATAATCATCCCAAGACCCTGCCGTTTCCATCTTTGACCTAACCCAATATTCTTTTTCCAAAGAATATTCCTTTTCTATTAAAGGAATAATTCTTTTTGCCCTAGGTTGTGAAGCAACCTAAACCTCTGTCATTCTAAAAATTCCCACATAATTCTCATAAATTTTTTGGGTCATATATTTCTCAAATATAGCAAAACATTTCATTGCCATGTTAAAAAAAATCCTCCAATAATCATTTTCCTATTCTGCCCTAAATGGCACTTTGTGAAGCAAGTGCTATTTATCTTTGCCCAATTGATTCAAAACTCTGTGGACATCTTTTCATGTCCATATCATTGCCCTGTGTCAAATTGCACACTCATTTGCCTAGTAAATATTTTTCAGTGATTTTCCAAAGTTTCTGTCCAGAAAAGAACTTTGTGAAGGAAGTATATTCTAGGCATGTCCAAATGAGATGAAACTTGGTCACATACTTCATTTGATCAAATCATGCATCTCCACCAAATTTGAGATCATGGAGATCATCTATGTGAGCTCAGCTCCATATCTTGGTTTCTGGTAAAAAAAATCACTTTGTGAAGCAACCCTATTTTACCTTGCTTCACTTGAGCTGAAAATTTACCAGGACATTCTTATACCTCTACTCCCTACACCAAGTTTTGGCTCAATACAGTTATCCATTTACCCTCCGTAAATTCTCCAAGATTCTGTCCAGAATGGAGCATTGTGAAGCAAGTGCCACTTTGGTAACTCCAAATGGCATGAGATTTTTACAGCAGCTCCATATGGTCAAATTACTCCACTCCACCAAATTTCAGCTCAAGTGGAATCACCATGCGAGTGCATCATCCAATTCTCATTTTTGGACCAGATTTGGCAGTTGCAAAGCAACTATATTAAATCTTGGTCCATTTCCTGCCAAACTCCCCAGTATGGTAGTTCTTCCTAAGCTAATCATCTCAGACAACTCGTTTGCCTCTAATCTTACCGCAGTTGATCACTGTTTCATGATCAAGTTTACAGCAGTAAACTTCAAAGCTCACTTACCATTTACCCACTTCACCTTTCACCGATCTACTGCCATAGTTTAAACCAACCTTTCAGGAACATACCACTAGACGATGTTTGCCAGCTAGTGTTGCACTGTGTGCACCAGTGCGCGTCGTGACAACCGCCCTGGCGTGCAGTAAGCGTGCTCTCGCTCGACCCCGGTGTTGTGCTCGTCCGTTCACTCCTTGTCGCGACTCACCACCATGTCCAGTGGCCTCCTCGTGATCGTCTGCATCGCCCTGAGCACTTGCCCCCTCTTTCCGCTTCCCTGTCGGTGCCCGTCGCCGTGCGCCCACGGGCGAATTGTAGCCGACCGGCTTTGTTCATGTTGTGGCGTCTTCCTCCCTACACCCCTCGGCCCCTCCTGCACAGTGACCTCCTTTAGCTCGTCCACACCCCCCCTCATCGTGATCCCGCGCCTCCCCATGATTGCTGTGCACCGCCAGAGCTTCGGCCGGACATACACGGCGGCACCCGAGCTCGTGCCTCTCGCCCCGCCTATATAAGGCCACCCCTCCCCAGTTCGAGCACACCAATCGACCTAACGCACTACTAGCTTCCTCCTTGACCAGTCAAACGAGCTCGAGGAGCTCCCGTTCCTCCTCCATGGACGCCATGTCCACCGCGGCTTCGACCTAAATTGGCCCCATGCCGAGCTCCTCTTCCACCTCTAGCCACTCCACCACCTTCCCCAGCCCTCCGTGAGCCTCCCCATCTCATCCGTTCATCACTAGAGCATTCGTGGCAGCATGCCCATCGACGCCCGAGGCCACCCCCCGCCGCGGCCGGTGCCTCGCTCGCTTGAGTGCTCTCTGGTGGTCAGATTTCGGCTAGGTTGATGCGCCTCCTCCTCCCGATCCCACCGATGGTCCAAGCTCCACCGGGATGGCCGGAGCTGGGAGAACGGCCGCCGTCGCTGAGCTTCTGTGCTCCTCCTGGCGTCGCCATTCGTCGCGCCTCCACCTCTCCCCGGCGGCCGTCTTCCCTTGAATGGGACCGCCGTGGCCTCCCACACCCGCCGGTGCCCTTGGCTCGGCCAGGGGGCGCCTAAGCCGGTCGGCCCCCTCACCGCTTCCCTCCCCTGCCTCCTGCTCTATCCCGCAAGGGAGCACAGAAGAGTGAGGAAGAAGACGATGCCCCCACAGGCCCCCTCCCCCTGCGCGTGGGACCCACCCATCAGCCACACAGGAGCCAACCCTGCCCCCTGCTGACGTGGATAAGTGGACACGACTTTTGCCCGTGTACGCTTTCATCCAACGAAAGCACATTTTCCTCCTCTTCGGTCCTAAATACGTTTCCCTCTCTGGAAAACGTATTATCAAAAAGGGCACGTTCTGTTTAAACTACGAGGGACCTGTTTGTAGCAGTATTTTTTTACAGACTAGTCCCTGAGCTTTAAACATTCGTATCTTTTTGCTCAAGACTCCAAATCAGGTGATTCCAAAGCCCACGTCTTCGTCTCGACGAGTTCTTTCTGTTGGTACCATTTTCACTAAGTGTTCACACTGTGAAAATGACCATTATGCCCTTGCTTCTAATCATCCCCCTCCGAGAGAGAACCGTTCCGGCAAATCGTTCCGCGGCTTCACCGTACTTCTTCCCAGAGTCTCCCTCACCCCCTGGCAAGCCACAATAACCACTTGCATGATAGTCATGCAGTAGCCATGGTTTCTACTTGAATATTTAATAGAAGTTTGTTGTTATTTGTCTGCTTGTTTGCTACTAATGTAGTTGTTTCGGTTATGCTCGTGGTTTCATGTTCACTGTCAATCTATGATATGATGCTTCCTGTTATCTTGTACTACTTGTTAGTATCATGTTCACATGTTATGCTTGGTAGTAGAAGTACATGCTAGTAGTAGTCTTGATGCATGCTTGTTATCTGTCAAGTACCGTGATATGCATGTTCCGTTACAACTAGTTATTTACATGATTACTTGGTAGTGTTCTTGCTATGTTCTTGCATGGTATTATATATTTATGATGCTAGTAGATATGTATGCCATGAGTAGCGTTGTACTTGTGATATTCATGCTCGTCAGTATGCCATGCTCATTCGGTTATATGCTTCATTGTGGTTATGCTCGATGATTATGTTGCAACTCCATGTTTATGTTGATATCATGCTCATGCATTGTAGTTGCATCATGTTATTTTATTATGGCTCAGCATCATTTGCATTCAAGTTTAACCGGATTAAATTAGACTTGAACAACTGTTGGCTGAGTCATGGTGCCACCAGATCAAGCTGACCAGTGCAGCCACACTTGCCTTTATGGGAAGGCCCTAATTGGGTCTATTGTCATGCCTCTCGTCGGTGCCTCCAACGAGGGAAGGTTATGGGCGCGCGCTACCCTGATCAGGTAGGCGGACATAACCTTGTGTGCCCGTTGTTGTTGTTTTGAGCTCGGGTCCCCGTTTGGGACCATTTATGTTTTGCCACGATGGTGGTCGGTGGTGTCTTTGGTAGACACCGGGGCCACCCAGGACTAGCCTAGTGGGGAGTGAGTCGGAGTGGCCGGGAGAGTGTCATGGCAGTAGATCGGTTTTGTCGGGACGCTGTTGGTCCACCCGAATGGGAGTGCGAGGCCATGGGTTCTGTGGTGTGGGTACAGTGTGCTAACCTCTGCAGAGTGTGTGTTAAATCTATCGATAGCCGTGCCCGCGGATAAGGGCCAAGTTCGTGTCGGTCACACTATGAGTCAACAGTAATAAAAATAATGATGTGCTTAATAACAACCCTGGTTCGATGATGAGATAAATTGGTTGTGATCGCCGGAAAGATCATCGTTTGACACCAAGTGTTGGTCATGGTTGTGATCGCCAGAATGATCACCGTGGTATCGAGGGTACCGAATTGTTGGATATTCGTGATGTTGTGCGAGAATCATGGGTAAGATCAAGCTCCTTGTGGTCATTTAATGATTACTATGGTATTGTTTATACCAAGCTTTATTTGATCCTAAGATGATCGTGTGATGTCTGTGGTGGTAAGTTTGTGCATGTAAAGGTTACGAGGTAACCCGAGCAGAGTAAGTTGGTGCATGTTAGTATCATCATGTTGCATGTAGTATCATCATGTTCATGCTATGCTTGTTCTAGTTGTATCATGTTTAGTTGTGCATGCCATGTTGTTCTGTTAGTATCATGCTCATGTTTGATTTAACCTGATAATGCCATGTTGTTGTTTGTCTTGACTGCTTTTGGTTTATTGTGAGCTTGCAAGTATATTCAATGTACTGACCTGGCATGTCATGTCAGTTTGCAGGTCGTGCCTGGACTGCTTGCTTGTTTTGGTGTGGTTCCTGCGTTCGCGAGCTAGGATAAACGTTCCAGCCAAAGTCCCTGTGGATTGGAGTCCATCATCGTCGTTCGTTGTTCCGCTGCCAGTAGAGGTTCCGCTGCCTCGAGTTGTTACGTTGCTTGCATAAAGCAACTATGGTTGGCGTAGTGTCGCCGTGTCGGTGTTATTCATGTAATACCGGAGACCGTGTATCCATATTTGTGTTGTAATAGAAAGCTGGTCTGTTCTATGCTAAGCAGTTCCGTATTCCAGAAGACTTCACCTCGATCTCTGGGCTGGAATACAGGGCGTTCTGGTTTCTCTGAGCCGGGGTGCCACAGTCCCCGCCGACTTTCACGCGCCCGTGCACCTGCCAGCGCATGCGCCTGCGCGTGCACTGAGGCGCACGCCCGTGCCGGTGCCCGTGCACATGCCAGCGCATGCGCCTGCGCCTGCACTGATGTGCGCGCCCGTGCCGATGCCCGTGCACACGAATGTCTCCGCCACACCGTTGACAGCGCCTGTCCCCGTGCGGGTGCCAGTGCCCTCCTCAGCGGCATGGATGGCTGATGTCGATCGCTTCCTTGCACCAGCGCCAGTCGCCTCCTCCTGCCAGTTGACTCGCTCTGAAGTCCAGAACATTTTGGCCTTCCTTGAATCTAGGCCAACGTCCAGGAGTACGCCAACAATGGCGGAAGGCACCGCCGTCGCCGTCGGTCAGTGGCCCGACGACACACAGAGCACGGCAGAGGAGCCGCTTCCCACCGCAAGATGCCCCCACCGTCGCCGCGTAATCTAAATTTGTCATGAAAAACGTTCGGATTGACATGCTTAAAATGTGAACGTTTATCATTTCTGTTTTATTTTAGATCGATCGTCGCATAATTTAAAGTTAGAGTCAGACTGAACGAAATCTATGGTTTGATCGATTGAATGTTCTGCTAGAGCTGTATCAAATTAAATATAAAACATCATCAAGCCACATGTATTCCTTGTGATCCAACGACCTAGACTGCTTCAATGTCGAGCGCTCAACACGTTTAGCGTGCAGTTAATTTCATGCCAAAATAGTGCTAATCACATAATAACACGCAAATAATATCCTACTTAATATCTGCATGCACTTAATATACTTCCAAATTAACATGCATTGCACGTACACACTGACTAGTGCTGCTAGCATGTGAAACTGGTGCCGTAACTTGTGAACGCGTCTAGATATGGTCAACGGCAACATCGCCCGCGAGTTCTTCGTGTTTGCCCGTGCGTCTAAACGCAGAAGGGGAGGAGAGAGAGAGAGCACACATGGAACCCACCAGTAAGTCAAGGCGGATAGTACTAAAAATAATATTACATGTTATCAATTAAATGGGTTGTGGTAATGTAAAAAAATTATGTGAACAAAGGGAGGTACAACAAACAGTGATGTTCTACGTATGTTGCCTATTGATGTGCGGCTTGAAGGCCCTGGTCGCATGTTCGATCCTCGTCCTTTATTTTTTAATTTGTATATGGGTCCAAATTTGTTTCATGACATGTGGGCCCCTCGGTGTGTAGTTTGTAGCACTTTAATTTGTGGGTCGAAATTTGTTCCATTCCAAGTGGACTATCGGTGTGTAGTTCTGTAGCTTATTTATAATAATTAAAGAGAACAATAGAGTTTTTGCAATAATACCATGGTGCGACATTGAAGGCGAGAAAGGACGTGTGAGAGAGCGATGACCGAGCCACAGGGAAATCAACTAGGGGAGTTGTGGGGGTTGCAACGGTGTTTCGCGTAGTTGTGGGCCGAATGCTATGAAAATATAATCTAAACCGACCGGAATAAATGCCTACGCAAATTAATCCAAGGTTGGAGTGCCCCTCGCAATGTAAATAGCTCCGGCTTTGCGAGGGATGGAGAGGTAGCTTCAATGTGTGGAAGATACGGCGTGAGAAAGCGAGGTCAATCGAGAGACATATAGATAGAGAGATAAAGTGAGTGTGGTCCGACATTCATTGAACAAATATATATGCTCTGGAGAGATATTGTCTGATTGAGCTTTTGGCAAGGGTGAGGGCTGTAAGATAGAGCTTGAGAGATGATCCAGTCACAGACAGAGTGACCTAGATAGACAATGTGTGTGTGAGAGAGTATACAATGTGAATAAGTCAAATTGGGATCAAACATGGTGATATATCGTTTTTGTCCGAGAAAGAGCGATGTCAATCGAGACATACAAAGAGAGAGAGAGAGAGGTAGAGAGAGAGAGAGAGAGAGAGAGAGAGAGAGAGGGAGAGAGAGAGAGAGCGTGGCCCGCCATGAGGTCGAAAGAGTGGGGGCGGCTTCGATGGACTGACCTAGATAGACAATCTGCGTGAGAGAGTATAGAGTGTGTCGATCGAGGCCCGAATAGGGAGATATATGTGGCACCACGGCTCAGAGAAAACCGGAATGCCCTGTATTCCAGCCCAGAGATCAAGGTGAAGTCTTATGGAATACGGCACTACTTAGTATAGAACAAACCAGCTCTTTATTACCACACTAATATGATTACAAGGGTTCCGATATTACAATGAATAACATCGGCACGGCAACACTACGCCAACCACGGTTGCTCTATACAAGCAGCATAACAACTCGAAGCAGCGGAACAACTACTGGCAGCGGAACAACAAACGGCGATGCTGAACTCCAATCCGTAGGGACTCTGGCTGGAACGTTTATCCTAGCTCGCGAACACAGGAACAACACCAAACAAGCAAGCAATGCAGGCACGACCTGCAAGCTGGCATGACACGCCGGGTCAGTACATTGAATGTACTTGCAAGCTCACAATAACTAGAAGCATTCAAGACAAACAACAGCATGGAAATTACAGGTTAATCAGAAATTATCATGAGATCATCAGGATAACATGGCATGAACAACATGAACATGATACAGCTAGACAATATGAGCATGGCATGAACATATAAATCTGATGATACTAGCATGCAACATGATGACACTACATGCACCATTTATTTTATTCGGGTTACCTCGTAACCATCACATGCATCACTTACCAACCTCGGACATTATACGATCATCTCAGGATCAAATTAAGCTTGGTATAAACAATACCATAGTAATCATCAAATGACCACAAGGAGCTTGATCTTTACCCACGATTCTCGCACAACATCACGAATATCCAATAACTCGGTATCCTCGATACCACTATGATCATTTCGGCGATCACAACCATGACCAACACTTGGTCTCAGAACGGTGATCTTTCCGGCGATCACAACCAACTTATCTCATCATCGAATCGGGGTTGTTATTAAGCACATTATTATTATTACTGTTGACTCATAGTGTGACCAACTACGAACTGGGCCCTTATCTGCGGGCGCGGCTATCCATAGATTTAATATACACTCTGCAGAGGTAGCGCACTGTACCCACACTACGGAACCCATGGCCTCGTTCTCCCATTCGGGTGGACCAACGGTGTTCCGACAAAACCGATCTACTTTCATGACACTCTCCCGGCCACTTCGACTCACGCCCCACTGGGCTAGTCCTGAGTGGCCCCGTGTCTACCAAAGACACACCGACCACCGACGTGGCCAAACATAAACGGTCCCAAACGGGGACCTGGATCCATAACAACAAGAACGGGCAGACATGGTTATGTCTGCTTACCGGGCGAAGGTACCGCACGCCCATAACCTTCCCTCGTTGGAGGCACTGGCGAGAGGCATGACAATAAACCCAGTTAGGACCTTCCCATAAAGGTAAACGTGGTTGCACTGGTCAATTCGATATGGTGGCACCATGACTCAACCAACAGTTGTTTAAGTTCAATTTAATCCGGTTAAACTTGAATGCAAATATGCTGAGTCATGATAAAATACATGATGCAAATACAATGCATGAGCATGAATATCAACATATTCATGAAAGAACCACATAACTATCCACCATATCAACAATGAATCATAAGCATATACTGACTAGCATGAACATCATAAGTACATATTTTTCCGAAACATAGCATGACGAGAAACATCAACAATAAATACCATGCAAGAACATATCAACAATACCAACATGCAAGCATTTAACTAACTGGATGCAAAGGAACATGCATAATGACAGTACTCGGGACAGACGGCAGTCATGCACCGAAGACCATCACCAACATCAACATGTACTACTAGCAAGCATAAACATACGAAAGGAATACTAGCAACTAGCAGGGCATGATAACCAGGTGCATAACAACATAGCAAGAAAATAAACAATAACCCCGAAGCATTACAAAAACAATGATAATCATATTTTAAACAAACAAACATTTAATAAATAATCAAGTTGAAAACCATGGCTACTGCATGACTATCATGCAAGTGGGTATTGTGGCTTGCCTGGGGCGACGGAGACTCCAGGAAGAAGTGCGGTGAAGTTGCGGAAAGATTCGCCGGAAACAGTTCTCTCTCGGAGGGGGTTGTTTACGGGCAAGGGTAAAGTGGTCATTTTCAGAATATTAACACACGGTGAAAATGATACCAGCAGAACTGGCTCGACGAGACGAAGACGTGGGCTTTGGAATCACCTGATTCGGAGTTACGGTTGAAAAGTTATGAAGGGTTGAACACCAGGGACCAATATGTGAAAATTTTCATCACCAACGGGTCCCTGAGTGGATAAGACAGAAGCGTGGAATCAGAAATACGCTTTCAGAACATGGAAAATGTATTCTGATCTGAAGAAGGAAAGAAATACGCTTCCATATAATGAAAACACATTTCAAGAAGACGTTTCCACTTAAAACAGATGGGCACGGGGCTGGGGTCACTTACAGGTGGGTCCCAGGGACAGGAGAGGGGCCAGCCTGGTCGTCGTCTTCCTCCTCGTGACTCTGTTCCCTGGTGGAACAGAGCCGAGGCAGGGGAGGGAGCGGCGCTGGGGTCGGCCGGCTCCGGCCACTCCCGGCCAGGGCGAGGCCACCGACAGGCGCGGCAGGCCAAGGCGAGGCCGCCCGGAGGGGCTTCGACCGCCGGGGTGGCGAGGAGGTGCGGCGATGGGAGGAGGAAGGGAGGACAGAGGCGGGCGTCCGACGATGGAGCGGCCAGCTCTGGCCGTCTCCGGCCGAACGGAGAGCACCGACGGGTGCGGGGCGGATCACCGGTTCCGTTCAAGGAATCAGCTGGCGCCGATGAGGATTGGGATGGAGGGGAGCCGCGGCAACCCGAGGAGTATAGAGAAGCTGCGGTGGTTGTTGTGCTCGGCGAAGCAGGGGCCCTGACAAGGGGGCAACGGGTTGGGGCGGCTCGGTGGAGTGTGGGGAACACGATGGACAACACAAGAGGAGGAGAGGGGACTTGGGTTGGCCGGAACTAGGCCGAGGCCGAGGTGGCCATGGCGGACGGCAACGAACAGAAGCGAGTTGGGAAGGCTCAGGTGGTCGATGAGAGGCTGGTGAGGTGCGGAATGGCTCGGGGGTCCTTAAAAAAAGGCGCGGAGGAGAGCTCCGGACGCTCACTGGAGAGCTTGAGCAGTGCACTAATGGAGGTCAGGGGCTGGGCACCGTAGTGGCACTGTTGTTACGGCGTGCTGCCGGCGAGCCACGATGATGCAGTGATGCACGGCGGTGCAGTCGAGCACGGGCGAGCTCCTGGACAAGCTTTGAGGCGAGACGAGGAGGGAGGCGGCGAGCACAGTGGCCCGACCGTTCCAGAGCGCGCGCTGTGTATGACGCAGGCGCGGTTACCACGCGCACTGGTGCAGGCGGCGAGCTATGGTGTGGCCATCCATGTCCAGTAGGTTTACCTATGTGCCCTTAGTAAGAATGCAGAAATAAATTGATCCAGGGGCAAAGAAGAAATTTGCAGATGGCCCCAAAGCAGATCAACAGGAAGGTGTTTGTAACTTCCTGTGGTTAAACTAGCTGGGTAACTTGGTAAAAAGTTTGTCTGGCGATGATCTTACACTATGATGATATAGATCACCAAAAACCAGACTAAGAGGAGGAGTTTAGATGGGGGTTGCTGTAGAAAGTGCAAAACTGGCCAGAATTAGAGATTAAGATGTTGCACTCACATACTTGAGTGTCATGAGCTGAAATTTGGTGGAATTGAGTTATTTGACCGTATGAAGCTGCTGTAAAAACCTCATGCCATTTGGAGTTACCAAAGTGGCACTTGCTTCACAAAGCTCCATTCTGGACAGAATCTTGTAGAATTTACTGAGGGTAAATGGGTAAGTGGATTGAGTCAAAACTTGGTGGAGGGAATAGATGTAGATGTAAGAATGGCCTGGTAAATTGGCAGCTCAAATGAAGCAAGGTAAAATAGTGTTGCTTCACAAAGTGAAAATTTTACCAGAAAACAAGATTTGGAGCTGAGCTCACATAGATGACCTCCATGAGCTCTAATTTGGTGGAGATGCATGATTTGATCAAATGAATGATGTGACCAAGTTTCAGCTCATTTGGAAATGCCTAGAATATACTTCCTTCACAAAGTTCCTTTCTGGACAGAAACTTTGAAAAATCACTGGAAAATAATTACTAGCAAATGAGTTTGAAAATTGGCACAAGGCAATGATATGGACATGAAAAGATGTCCACCAAGTTTGGGGGCAATTGGGCAAATATAAATAGCACTTGCTTCACAAAGTGCCATTTAGGGCAGAATAGGAAAATGATTTTTGGATGATTATTTTTTAACATGGCTGGTAGGACTAGGGTTCCTACCGGGCCTCCGGCGTAGGTTGTAGGGCGCCGTCGCGGCTAGGGTTAGGCACGGCGGCGGCTAGGGTTCCGGCTCCTTGGGGAGCCGGGCAACAGAAGATGATAATATCTTTATTGCTTGATCTCAATTGATGTCTTACAACTAGTATTTATAACTCGAGTCTAAGATAACTTTCCTAACATAATTTGCCTAAGATAACTTGCGGGCCAAGCCCTTAATATTAACGCCCTGTGGGCCTCTGCCGGCTATAGACCAAGCCGGTCATAACATCTCTCCCCGCCTGCGCAAACAGCTCGTCCTCCAGCTGAAAGTCTGGATAGTGTTGGCAGAATTCCTCACGCTACTCCCACGCAGCCTCCTCCTCCAGAAGACCAGCCCACTGAACAAGGACGAACCAAACGCCACGTCGAAGTTGTGCATGCAACACCTTGGCTGGTTCTAGAAGAATGCGACCATCGGCGATTGGAGGAAGCGCCGGAGGGGCCGCCGGTGGCTCGCCACAGAAAGGCTTGAGCAGCCCCACATGGAAGACGTCGTGGATACGAGCGTGGTCTGGCAGTTGAAGACGATAGGCCACCTTCCCAATGCGCTCCAAGATAGGGAAGGGCCCAGCGTAGCGAGGGCCGAGCTTCCGCTTCGCGCGTGGGTCAAGTGACTGCGTAGAGCGATGGAGAAGACGCAGCCACACCCAATCACCCACGGCGAATTCTGCCTCGCGATGGTGGTCGTCGTAGTAGTGCTTAACTAGCTGCTGGGCCTGAAGGAGACCCTGACGGACCTCAGCAAGCATCTCGTCACGGGTGCGGATAAGGTCACCCGCAACCTCCGTCCGTGCCGTCTCCGGGTCCACCGGAAGGATAGGCGGGGGTGGTCCGTCTGCCTCGGTGTAGTCGACCGTCTCCAAGTAGAAGAGGCGGGGGCAGACATCTGTCGGCGTGTAGGGCTCATCGCAATTAAAGCAGAGACCCTGATGTCGACGCTCCTGCTGCTCGGCCGGTGACAACCGGTGGAAGGTCCGTGTGGTGGCCGGGGGTGCGGCCGCTGCGGCTGGCGGAGGTCGGCCCGGTGCTGGTGGGGTCGGCGATGGTCAACTGAGCTGGCGGCCGCCCCGTCCGGGCGGGTGCTGCAGTGCCTGGGCCCGCTGCTCGAAGGCCCGGGCGTAGTACATGGCTGACTGAAGGTCGGGGGGTCCCGGAGCTCGAAATCCACGCGAATATGGTCCGGTAGACCACCCACAAAGAGCTCGGCGCGCTGAGTCGCGGAGACCCCCGGCGCATGGCATGCCAGGGCCTGGAATCTATCGACGTAGTCCTGTACCGTGGATGTAAACGCTAAGTGGCCGAGGGCTGCCAGTCGGCTGCCACGGATGGGGGGGGGGGCAAACCGTTGAAGGCAGAGCTCTCGAAAGCGATCCCATGGTGGCATGCCGCCCTCGTCCTGCTCGAGGGCGTAGTACCAAGTTTGTGCAGCGCCACAGAGATGATAGAACGCGAGCCAGGTGCGATCCGACGCGAGCATCCGCTGCCCCCGAAAGAACTGCTCGCACTAGTTGAGCCAGTTAAGGGGGTCTTCTGTGCCCTCGTAAGTGGTGAAGTTCAGCTTGGCGAACCGAGGGGGTGTCGGACCGCCGTGTCTGGTAGCTGCGGCTGTCTATGGTAGCGCGTACGCCGGGTCGGGAAGCTCCGGGGCGTAGGTCGCCGAGCTGTAGGGCCGCTCGAACGGCAGCGAGGGCGCCGGGTGTTCTGGTGCCGTTGTGTAGACCGGGCCCGAAGACGATCCGGCTGCCCATGCGGGAAGTGGCGATGGCGATGGCGGAAACTGCACCTGGTGCAGGGGCCGACCGGTCGGTCGGGACGCTGGTGGCGGTGCCGTCGATGACGGCGGGGGCTGGTGGTGCTGGGCCGGAGCTGGCGCCGTGGTGGCCGGTAGAAGCTGCTGGGGAGGCCCCCCCAGCGGCGCGGTGGTGGCCGACCACGCCGGCCATGGAGTGCCCGCCGCGGGGTAGTGCTGCAGCAGCAGCTGCGGCGGCGGCAGCGCCCCTCCGTAGGGCGGTTGGAAGGTCGGGGTGGCCCATGGCAGCGGCGGCGGCCCGTAGGCAGCGGGGGCGACGCTCGGCGGCGGGGGTTGGGTCCCAGCGAGGTAGAGGCTGATGCCTCCGACTGCTTGGACGAGCTCCCGCAGAGTGCCAGACATCTCCTCAGGCGAGAGGATGGGCAGCGGCTCCGCTGGGGTGATGATCGACGCTGATGAGGGAGCGGCCCCGGACGTGATCGCCGGCAGGGGAGGCGGGGCGGTTGTGGTCGGCAGCGGCGGTGGGGCGGTGGTGGTGGGCAGCGGCGATGGTGGTGGAGGGAGCGACATGATCGCCCTGGAATCTCTGGATACCAAATTGGTAGGACTAGGGTTCCTACCGGGCCTCCGGCATAGGTTGTAGGGGCAAGGAGAAGGGGAGCGAGGGCTGGAGCGGGCGCGCCGGTGAGAGGGCGCCGTCGCGGCTAGGGTTAGGCGCGGCGGCGGCTAGGGTTCCAGCTCCTTGGGGTGCCGGGCAACAGAAGATGATAATATCTTTATTGATTGATCTCAATTGATGTCTTACAACTAGTATTTATAACTCGAGTCTAAGATAACTTTCCTAACATAATTTGCCTAAGATAACTTGCGGGCCAAGCCCTTAATATTAACGCCCTGTGGGCCTCTGTCGGCTATAGACCAAGCCAGTCATAACAATGGCAATGAAAAGTTTTGCCATATTTGATCAAGATATGACCCAAAAAAATTATGAGAATTACTTGGGAATTTTTAGAATGACAGAGATATAGGTTGCTTCACAACCTAGGGCAAAAAGAGTTATTCCTTTCATAGAAAAGGAATATTCCTTGGAAAAAGAATATTGGGTTAGGTCAAGGATGAAAATGACAGGGTCTTGGGATGATGAGAAGGAGGGCAAGCCACTTTACAACCTAGGAAGACATGATATTCCCAAGTTTTTAGAACCATATAGCCACTAAAAAGCAAATAAACTCAGGAAATCCAAGAAAATCATCAGAAAAAGAAAAGGGAAAAATCCAAGCTGTTACAATATATCATTTGTGTGTGAAAGAAACCAAGGTTAAACAAGACTCGGATAAAGAGAGCGAGATTGAGCGAGTGTGGCCCGCCATGCGGAAGCAAGAGTGATACAGTCCCGAGGGAGTGACCTAGATAGACAACGTGCGTGCGTGCGCACGAGATATTGGGGGGCTAGATAGGCAATGCATGTATTTAGCACGAGAGGGTGAGAGGGAGAGGGGGAGAGAGAGAGCTCGGCATGGGGTGCAATGGCGGGTGTGTGAGGTAAATACATTTCGTAACAGAGTGGAAAAAGGGGGTTGTGTAGTTGAGAGAGTTAGAGATCGAAACATGGAGAGAAAGAATGGATGTGTGTTGGAAACCGATAGCTTCCTAAGGTGGTTAGGAGAAGAAGATTGACCGATACAGGAAGTATGAAGCGTGTGTGCGGGGGAGGGGGGCTAAAAACAACATTTGAATGTAGATAGTACGAGACTTAATATCGATGTTTCAATTCAGTGTACATTGTAAGATTTGAACTGAGGACCATGCATATGGGTAATTATTTCGAATTCGTGCCATACTAGGTTTCAAAAAGCTGACATTGATTCGATTTGTTGTGCTATTTTGTAGGTCATATGTTTGAGTCCATCCAAAAGTTTTCTCACTACCAATGTGTTCATCATATACATATGAATTTGGATTAAAAAAGTAGCATGGATACAGTGAAATGCAAAATCCACGTTAGAATTGGAGATCGCTATGTGACACACACTCTAATTCAAATAACTAATTATGTGACACACACTCTAATCCACGTTAGCATGGATATTGTTTCGATTTTTTTTAAATAACTCCTCATTAATTAATTTATAGTATCTCGTTTTGAATGACTAATTATTGCAAGGAAAACACTGGCATGGTAATACATACAGATTCGTTTGCAAATGAAAGAAGATTCGTTTGCATTCTCAAATGTAGGCGCACCAGGCAGACCAGGGTCGTGTCGTGGTGGTCGCGTGTGTCGGACGACAAAATAAGTTCGCGCTTCCACGTTTCGGATTGAAATATCTGGCGGCCCCAATTCCAGCCCTGCAAAATCTCCCTTCTCCACCGTCCCCGTCCGCGCCTAGATTTCTCAAATCCCTAATTCGCCGCCAACCCAAGAAAAGTTCAAATCACCCCTCGTCTCGTCTTGTCTCTTTCCCCACCTCTGTGCCGGACGACGACGACGAAGATGTCGGTCGCGCTTCACCACCGCATCGGAGCTACCTCATCTACGCCCTCGTCCACCGCACTGGGTGGTCCACCGACAACGTCGGCCACCACAACCGACGTGCCTCACAGCCACCGACTTCCACCGAATCATGTGCGCTTCACCGACGCCGTCTCCCAGCTCACCGGGGCTACTTCACCGAGCACATCGTCCCGCCTCCGCCCCTCGAGGCCGCTGGGTCTTCACCAACGGTCTCGTCCACCGCATCGTAGCGCTCCGCTGCCACTCAAGATCTACATCCGTGCACGGCCAGCCAATGTCAGCGCATCACCCTCAACGACTCTGAAGTGACCCGCACTCTAGTTAGGCGAGCATGCCCAAACGCCGGCCCGAACTAGGTATCCAGACATCACCCCCTTGTGCATTATTCCGACGATGTTTGGATATCCTTTCACTGCTCTCTTAGCTTACACGCCTATCCAACTCTGTCTTTACCTCTTCTTTCTTCTGGAGATATCATCTGAAACAAGCAAGCCATTTTTTAGCAAAGCATGACGACGCTACGGGATCTGGTACACATCCTGCACACTCGTATAACCTTGTAAGTATCTGTCCTCCGGTACAACAGCAAGGTCGATTCCTCTTATCTGATCAGCCATTCGCTGTGTCAAAAATGCAGAGGGGGATGCAAGGAGCACAAGGCCTACACATCCAAGCAAGTGGTAACATGGACTTCTACATGGAACATCCCAAGCGCAAGCAGAGCTGCAGTGAGCATGTACAACGAGCTAGCGTAAGTCCCTGTATTTCATTTAATTTGTACTGGCATTCGTGTATGATTTGTGTGCAGTGGCGGATCCACGAATTCAAGTTACCAGGGGCGAACATTTAACTTAAAAAATACGAAGGCACTTGCACTCCGGAAATCAACATAACTTGAGAAATGTGAAGCTACATGCACTTTGAAAACCAGCTAATGATCCAAAGTAGTTCAGATTATAAACACTAAATGATGCAAGCACCAAAAAACACAAAATGCAACATGGTGTACAAGGACTACAAACACGGTCTGTACCTGCTTGAACTATTTATTCTCTGGCTGAAAATATCGAAGTGTAATTGCACCTATAACCAGTGCGCAAACTGCATATCAATATATCTATCCTGCACAAGTATGCCAATAGTTTCAAACAATAGATTAGAAAAGTATTTATGCTACGTTGTCATGATACGAGGACTTTCTAGTAGATGGCCTTGACATTTCCTCAAGCCATGAAAATGCACTATAATTTGCTTGTCATCAATGCCTGCAAATCTCTATGTCTCTCTCAACATAGCAGATCATCATTAGAGACTAAATAATTCAATGAGAGCTTGCAAAATGCTTGCATTAGATGCCTCATTAGACATTATATGTTCATCACCAGAAGCATGTAAAATGTTTGCATCAAATCCTTCATTACCAGTCTGTTCATTACACACTTCAGGCTCAAGAACAACATGAGCTTGGATGTTTGCACGAGAAACTTGATTAGATTCATCAGATTCAGTCAGTTCGGTATTGATTGGGGGAGTTATAAAATAAGTAGAAATTGGTTTCATTTTCTCATAGATTCCCTACATACAAGCAGTTTTACAACACCGTACGTTTAACTATTGGCCAGAAAATGAAGAGTTGAATTAGATATAATCACGGATGTGATGTACCTGCTCGTTGCGCATGCTACTCTTGCAAGCTGCGAATGTCCGTTTGCGCAAGCTCGATGCCATGCACGTGTTGCCGCCGCTGCCTCCCACGCAGGCTACACCCAGGGTTGGATATTCCTCTTCTTGTCCTTCCGTTCGCTTGAAGCCCGGCGACCGCCCTCCAATGAGGGCGGGAGGAAGTGTTGTGTCGGTTTGTCCAACGGAGGCTAGGTTAGGAGCGAACCACACTGGAGGCTGGAGCGGATGAATTGGGATTTTTCCTACTATCGATCGATATGGGAGGCGCTCGTTTGGGCCGCGAGCCTGCTATAGGGCCTGCCTTGCACTTATGTTATTGGCCTATCCAAATTCAAACATTTTTCTTCATTTTTTACATTGCCTACTTGTGCGTTGGGACAAACAAAACTAGCCTGGGCAAACCTGGACGACTCAAACTAGGTGCACGCTTTCAAGCCATCCGAGGCGGCCGCCCATGCCAGCCCCTATGGTGGTGTAACACCCCAAAAAAAATTACCTTGATTTATAAATCAAAAAATTTACCAAGAGTTTAAACCTTTCTTTCTCTGGGTTTTCTTTGGTTTTAGAACCATCTTCTCTTTTGAATTTATGGAGATTTTACCCCAGTGAAAACTTTTCAGATATGTCTTTTGGACTTGTTTGCCCTACCCAAGAAAAACAATTCTTCTATCAGTAGGTTCATTTGCATTATTATTATTTTCCCTGAGCTTTATCACTTAAAGTGATTTTTCATTAGTTTTAAAGCTCTATTTGCACTACAACCCTTTGATAGATTTATTCAAAAAATTCACCAAAATTTGGGGATGTCATGTGAAGCCCCTACATCACTTTTATGCAAAACCCCTTTGGTGTTCTTTGAAAAAGTTGAGCAAAACATCCTCCTTTGCTCTCTGGTCCAGATTGACACTTTCTACTATAGCCATGAGTTTCCTCCTGCTTGTAGTCCTTCCTACAAAACCCTTAAGTCCAAGAGATTGGAGCATTTGGAACATTTTTGGTCCATGCAATAATGCCTTCTAGTTTCTGTCCAGAATTGATTTTCTCAAAGACTTACACTTGCAAGTCTGTAGTTCTGCCCAACTAACCTTGTCACCATCTCCTACACCTAAAGAGGCATTGGTCTGGAGAGTTTGACCAACCCAAGAGGTGCCTAGATGCCTCTAGCATTTCACCAACCAGGTTAGGAGCATGGTCAGTTTTGGCACACTTTTAAACTTACATTAGGAAGTTACTCCAATGGCCTAACCAGCATGTCTCATGGCACTAACCTAGCCTATAACCCCACCCTGTTAAACCCCATGTGGATTGGAGCCTCCTGGCGGGCTTTGACTATTTGTCGAGCACCTAGTGTGCGTGCTTTGGGCGCGCCCAGAGCGCACGTTTTGCACGCGTGCGCACCGAGTCGTCGCATCATGCCCCCTAGCCTTCGCTCGTACGCAGGGCCACACCTCACTCCCGTCCACTCACCAGAAGCCTCCAAGCCTCCCTGGCGCCCTACAGCGCCGCCGTCAGAGCCCCTTGGCGACACGCCGGCATCTGCAGTGAGCCTCTGCCAAGGACGGCGCCGCCCGAGCCACAACCGCACGCCAGCTGCCCCTGGAACAGCCCGTTCTCATCCACTCGACCTGCCGGACCCCGCCAGCCATCGCCACGCGCCCCCTTGCTACAGAACGTCGGTTCGCCGAGCTTATCTCCGGCCGCCGCGGAACCGACCTCGAGCACTATATATAGGAGGCCCCCGAGCTCGTCTGAGCACTCAGGCGACCTCAAGCCACCTCCCTACAGCCCCGTGGTCAGCAATTGATGAGGAGAGGACGGTCTCCCTCTTCTCCGGCCAGTTCGGCCGCCGCCGTATCCCAGCTCCATCCGCAGCAAACAGACCCTCCCCCGCCCATCCAACACCACCGTCAGACTCCCCTTGCTCATGCGGAGCTGTCCATGCTCTCAAATGCGACCAGAAACCACCGTAGCCGAGACCCCCAATTCCACCCGAGGCCACCTCCGCCGCTAAGGTCACCGTCGGCGACTCCCTCCACCCCCGCCGACATAGTGACTACCGGGAGGACCGCCCCAGACTGGCGGATCCATCCCCGCCCTCGGAACCCCTCAAGGAGCCGTGGCTCGTCGACGGCGACCGCCGGAGCCCCGCCCCGTTCGAAACAGAGGAGGAAGAAGGAGCTATGACTGGTCAAACCTGACCAGTGGGCCCAAGGGACCCACTATCAGTGACCCCGCACCGGCCCGCGCTGGTTTAAGTGAAAGCGCAGAATCCCGAAGTACGTTTCCCCGTCTCGAAAGCGTATTCTCCCCCAAATCGTTTTCTTTTCTGGTTTTTATTTCAAAACAGAACTTTGACTAAACTTTGACTGGCTACAACTTTTTAAATATAAGTCCAAATGACTTGATTCTTTTTCTGTTGTTCCTTAAATTTGGTCTAGTTTATTTTCATATTTATTTGAAAAATTTCCAGACAACTTTTTTGTGCTGTTTTGAAGCTATGTGTTGATTCCGAATTCTCTTAAATAGGATTTTGAAGAGGGAGAAAACTTTCAAAAAGTTTTGGAATGCACTTTACCTCTCCACTACTTGAAGGCAAGCATTTTTGAACACTGGCCCAATACTTGTGAGTGTTGTGGATACGATTACAACGTCACCTCGGTATGGATGCATTCATTTTTCATATGTGATGATATGATCGTACCCATGAGTGCATGATGTAGACTCCTCGCAGTGAAAAATTAATATGCATGACGGTGATCCCCCTCGTATGCCTTCCATGCCTAACGGAAGAAAGCCGCGAAAGTCGCTGTCTTGTGTAGACACAAGCTTTTCACTAGTTCCTCGTCGGGACGGTGGAGTCCGGTATGGCTTGGTGAGGCATGACGGGTGGTGATTTCGATTGTTGTTATGGAATATATTGGTTATGCTAATCATACAAGTGATGCTTGAACCTCCTAAGTCGATTGTAGATCGAGCCTTGTTCCAGTAACCCCATACTTGTTTCGTGCTACCACTTGTCCCTGCCACAGGTAGGGTACGGTTCAGTAAATTGTCGACCCCTGTTCTAGCACACACCGTACAGAGAGGCCATGGTGGAAGATACCGGCTGCATCCGGTAGGCATGCCACCTGGTCCGGGGGCATTGGTGTTTTTGGTTGGAGCCGAAGGGGGTAGCTTCCCCAGTTTGCGCGCGTTATAATTTTTGTGATCCCATGCTAGTCGAGGCTGCAGCCTCCCCACTTAGAGTTTGGCTTAACAGGTGTCGTGGGTGATTCCAGACACCGGTAAGTTAGGCTGGTGTGTGCGGTCAGGTGTGTTTTCAAATTAAAACACCGTAGACGGAATTGGTCCCGATGGACTAAAGGAATCCGCTATTCGTGGGTAAAGAGTACACCCTCTGCAGAGATTAAATCTATTCGAATAGCCGTGTCCCTGGGTTAGGACTACAGTCTGGGACGGGTCAAGTGTCGGTCTTAGTGTCGGTCTTCGGAGGAGGAACTACTAAAACAGAACATGGTTTATAACTTGTGACCTATGATGACCGTTACTATTATTATTATTATGGACTAACTCTTTATATTATTTGAATCATTGAGTATCCCTGGGATGGTTCTACCTCCTGGATATTCACTGTTATCTAATTTCCTTATAAGCCCTTTATGTGGTGTCGCTCGGACGCCCGACTATGGCATGATCGTTATTTATTTTCCTTATAAGCCCTTTATGTGGTGTCGCTCAGACACCCGACTGTGGCATGATCGTTATTTATTTTCCTTATAAGCCCTTTATGTGGTGTCGCTCAGACACCCGACTGTGGCATGATCATTATTTAATTTCCTTATAAGCCCTTTATGTGGTGTCGCTCAGACGCCCGACTGTGGCATGATCATTATTTAATTTCCTTATAAGCCCTTTATGTGGTGTCGCTCAGACGCCCGACTGTGGCATGATCGTTATTTATTTTCCTTATAAGCCCTTTATGTGGTGTCGCTCAGACGCCCGACTGTGGCATGATTGCTATTTATTTTACTATCACTCCATGATTGCTTATTCATATTTATATGAACGACCTGCTTGCATTATGGATTATCATTTCGTAACTAACATTGGGATCATCGAATATTTCTGAGCATGATTATCTTATGTATATGGCACCCGCATTCATAATGTTTGCAAGTACATTCAAAGTACTCACTGGCTTGTCCCTGGCTATTCTCTTGGCCAGATTTCTCGCATGGAGAGGAGCGTTGCGACGACCGCCCCGGAACCTACGCCACGGTGATAGCAGCCTCGCGAAGATAGGAGTTAACCTGGTCAGCTGTTCCCGTGGGAAATGGAATCCCACAGACACCAACGTGTTACAGACCGCTTCCGCCATGAGCCGCTAGAAACCTTGTGTTGGACTTAAAGACCAGAATGGTCTTGTACTACATATTTTGTACCTTTGCTTGGAATTTCTGTATCAAGTGGTGCCTCACCAGCTAACAGTAATCCTAGGGCTGGTGAGCACAAGGGCCACTTTTGGGGATTTAATACCCCAAAAACCCGGTCCTGACAACCTTGGTATTAGAGCCAGGCTGACCATTGGCTAATCCTATCTTAGCCAGGTCGAGAAACCTAAGTTAACCACCCCACCATACCTTATCCTAACCCCGGCCAAGCTTCTCGTGCAAGATAGCCACACAGTGAACCGACACCTTTGGTAGTCGGTGCCCAACCTATCAGCCTAGCCAGTCGATCACGCGCCAATGACCGACACCTAAATAGTTTCCTCCGCAAGCGTGCGAAGGAAGACTCCGTCCCCTTTTCTATAAAAAGTGCATGCTAGCCTCAACCCAGCACAGCACAGCCTCTACCCCAGACCGAGCTAGAATGCCAGGACCCATTGTTCACAATGAAACCACAGCAACCAACCTTGCAGGTTTTGTGACCGTGCTAGCAAACCTCACCCTCCGTGCCTTTGCATTAGAGGAGCCCCCAGAATATGTTGTGTACCAAGGGTCAATGAGCGGTGAAAGCCGTCAATTCTGGGCCACTATGCACATCTACGGTAGGGGTCTGTCGCCAGAACGCCCCTATAGGTTCACCGAAAGTACAACTTCCTTTGAGCCACAAGCCGTCCAACTAGCTGCTCGAGAGGCTATAGTTCAACTCCGACACTTGTCGCCCAGAGTTAACTGTCGCTCATTCTACTACTACCCCAGCCATGACGGGTATGGTAGGCCACCCCGGGTTGCCAGCGGAGACCACGAGACAGATCCTGTATTATTGCATCTGGTGCGCTATGTAAGTGCACTAGAGGAACTGTTTGATCAAATCACTATTGATCTGATCGCAGCTCGTGGAGAACTGGTTCGCCGAGCCCCGGCAAGAGGAGGAGATGAACCCGGCGCCGACAACCCAGTCGTGCTGTTCGGACAACCAATCGAGTCCTTGAGGTCTGCCCCGGTCATTGACCAAAATGCCTTGGTGTCCCCAGAGGTGATGCATCGCCTGTTTGGGGCGCGCTCCAACGGGATTGTGGCCAACAATCCCCGCGATGGTCATCATCACTGCCCCGACCCTGCAGCCCCTCAGCCACCTCCAGTCAACACCGACAGTGAATCCCTTGGAGAAGCCTCGGCATCCACAAGGCAAGGCCGCTTAGATATAAACGAGGTTGATTAAATCACTCGAGTAGTACCGAGCCTTATCCTGTCCACGCCATGTTGTTGTGTGACCCTGTATTTCCATATGTATATACTGTTTACTTGTGCCCCCTTATCCTTATAGCAGCCATGCATAAATATGTTGGTGTATGAATGCATTTTTAAATTTCCGGGTGTAACTTCCAAAGCACCACACCGACAACTTCTACAGTAAACACGTCACTTTGCGAGACGTGTGTATCTGTAGCATTGACCCCGACCCCGTAAAGCGGAACCGACAAGTAGCTGCCCCTCACCGTGATTAAATAACCCAGCCCAGTTGCTATATAAAGCCCACATCATGACCTTGCCAAGCATCCCTCACCTGGTGCACTACGCCCACAGCCATTTCTTTCGCCATGCCAATTCCTAGTATTTATCTGAGAACCCTAGATGCCTCCCCAGGTAGTTTCGTTAAGATATTGTGGGATTTTACCTGCAGTACCATGAGTGCTACCCGTCCACCCCAGTATGAGTTGCTCAAATCGAGGATCACACCATCCACCTCGAAATATTGGGCAGTAGTGCACATCCCTCCCGCAAACCCAAACCAAGACCCAACAGAGGTTTCCTTCATGGGGAAATCTATGCCGACTCCGTAGATGGCCATAGAAGTTGTTGCGTATGAAGTGCTTGGTCGCCTTCGATTCGCGGTGCCCTATGCCAGCGAACGGGGGTATTATTACTTTCCGAGCCATGCAGCGCCCGGAGAAGTAGCATCTTTAACTGGTGGGCGAATTGAGAGAGACCCAGTGCTGGCCAACCTTACGCAGTATGTCATCGCACAAGAGCATTTGACCCAGCGAGTAATGGGTTATCTCCAGAGCCTAGCCGATTTAAATCCTCGGATCGCCATCGGCAGACCACTAAGGCCCGCACAGGAGAAGCACATTCATCGACTAGTCAACCCGCTTCATCCGATAGAAGAAGAGTGTGCCCCAGCACCAGAGACGTTTTCCCAGGACCATGTCCATTTACCGTTTCT
Organism: Secale cereale; assembly: GCA_902687465.1. Classification (NCBI taxonomy): domain Eukaryota; kingdom Viridiplantae; phylum Streptophyta; class Magnoliopsida; order Poales; family Poaceae; genus Secale; species Secale cereale. The sequence continues at coordinate 756,807,363 of LR738711.1, forward strand.
ATTTTAGACGTCACTGCTATGTTGGTTGCCCCAGCGTGTATTTTTTGAGTTGCCACTTGTGCGTGTTATCCTAGAGTTGTGTGTCGAATCATATAAAATTTGATTTCAATTTATGGAGTAGTTTTTACTACTGATAATTCTTGTTTTAACTAATTTTTCACTCTCGGTAAAAACCTAGAGTGAGATATTGTTTTCCTCGAGTTGCTGCAACATATATCTCTGCATAACATAGATTTTTCCCACAACACCGCAACAACAGACTTACAACTCCGGCCACTCCACATAGTACACTAAGTTGCTAACCCACGTACGCTTGTTGCATCTAATTGTTCACCTCTCTAGCACACCACAGTCTCATGAGGAGAAACTTGTGGGGGTTTATTCGGGCACAAGTTGCCTTCCGCACACTGACAGCCATTAGCACCCGACACCCGCGCCTAATCCTCGTGATCGCCGCCGCCGCGAAGAGCTAGCACTCGAGCAGCAGCATCACGACGATCGTCGAGGATCATCACGCAGAAGAGCACGGATAACCCCAGCAATGCCGCCAACCCTCCGCACACTAGGATCATGCACCAGTTCGGCATCACCTCCGCCATCAGAGCCTCGTCCCGAGCTCCTGCAAACACAAATGGAGGAGAGGGAAGGAGAAGAAGAAGCGAGGCCAGGTGTGAGGAAGAAGAAGGAGCACCTCGGTCATTTTATAGCTCGAGATCGGTGTCCGGTGGGGGGAGTCCACCAGCACCGCCCGTCGCTCGACCGCCGGTGTTCGGAGGCGAATCCGCGAGCAGTGCCGACAGCGCACTGGCCCACGAGGTGAGTGCACGCTGCACCGGCAGCTAGCACGCCGCGCACTACCGCAGTACGGCCTAGATGCCCTACGCGCTAGGCATCGCCGATGGAGAAAGCGCGGGAAAGCGCGCGAGAGAGAGGGAGAAGAGAGATCCAGAGGTAGAAGAAGAGACTGACAGTGGGCCCCGGGCCCACCTGTCATCCAGAGAGAGCACTGTGCTCTCGGGTGCGACCAGCGTATTTTAGAATTTAGAAAAAATTATTTCTAAATTCACTATAGACAGAGTAGAAATATCTCGTTTTCCCCGACCGTAGATTCTTCCACGCAGCGCCAGTATTTCACACTGCAGTTTACACCACTTAATGCCCATTCATTGTAGCCGTATTTCTTTTATTTATTGCATGAGTAGATGATCCTCTTTGGAGGTATCACTTTGTGATAGTAGAAGCAATGCTTTCAGGACAATTCTTAGCAAATCTCTAGGACGAGATTTTTCTTAAGGGGGGTAGTGTTGTAACACCCCAAAAAAATTACCTTGATTTATAAATCAAAAAATTTACCAAGAGTTTAAACCTTTCTTTCTCTGGGTTTTCTTTGGTTTCAGAACCATCTTCTCTTTTGAATTTATGGAGATTTTACCCCAGTGAAAACTTTTCAGATATGTCTTTTGGACTTGTTTGCCCTACCCAAGAAAAACAATTCTTCTATCAGTAGGTTCATTTGCATTATTATTATTTTCCCTGAGCTTTATCACTTAAAGTGATTTTTCATTAGTTTTAAAGCTCTATTTGCACTACAGCCCTTTGATAGATTTATTCAAAAATTTCACCAAAATTTGGGGATGTCATGTAAGGCCCCTACATCACTTTTATGCAAAAAAAACCTTGGTGTTTTTTAAAAAAGTTGAGCAAAACATCCTCCTTTGCTCTCTGGTCCAGATTGACACTTTCTACTATAGCCCTATGTTAACTTGCTCCTTTAACCATGAGTTTCCTCCTGCTTGTAGTACTTCCTACAAAACCTTTAAGTCCAAGAGATTGGAGCATTTGGGACATTTTTGGTCCATGCAATAATGCCTTCTAGTTTCTGTCCAGAATTGATTTTCTCAAAGACTTACACTTGCAAGTCTCTAGTTCTGCCCAACTAACCTTGTTACCATCTCCTACACCTAAAGAGGCATTGGTCTGGAGAGTTTGACCAACCCAAGAGGTGCCTAGATGCCTCTGGCATTTCACCAAACAGGTTAGGAGCATGGTTAGTTTTGGCACACTTTTAAACTTACATTAGGAAGTTACTCCAATGGCCTAACCAGCATGTCTCATGGCACTAACCTAGCCTATAACCCTACCCTGTTAAACCCCATGTGGATTGGAGCCTCCTGGCAGGCTTTGACTATTTGTCGAGCACCTAGTGTGCGTGCTCTGGGCGCGCCCAGAGCGCACGTTTTGCACGCACGCGCATCGAGTCGCCGCATCCTGCCCCCTGGTCTACGCTCGTCCGCAAGGCCACACCTCACTCCCGTCCACTCACCGGAAGCCTCCAAGCCTCCCTGGCGCCCTACAGCGCCGCCGTCAGAGCCCCTTGGCGGCACGCCGGCGTCTGCAGTGAGCCTCTGCCATGGACGGCGCCGCTCGAGCCACAGCCGCACGCCAGCTGCCCCTGGAACAGCCCGTTCCCACCCACTCGACCCGCCGGACCCCGCTAGCCATTGCCACGCGCCCCCTTGCTACAGAACGTCGGTTCGCCGAGCTTATCTCCAACCGCCACGGAACCGACCTCGAGCACTATATATTGGAGGCCCCTGAGCTCGTCTGAGCACTCAGGCGACCTCAAGCCACCTCCCTACAGCCCCCGTGGTCAGCAATTGATGAGGAGAGGACTATCTCCCTCGTCTCTGGCCAGTTCGGCCGCCGCCGTATCCCAGCTCCATCCGCAGCAAACAGACCCTCCCCCGCCCATCCAGCACCACCGTCAGACTCCCCTTGCTCGTGCGGAGCTGCCCATGCTCTCAAATGCGACCAGAAACCACCGTAGCCGAGACCCCAATTCCACCTGAGGCCACCTCCGCCGCTGAGCTCGCCGGCGACTCCCTCCACCCCCGCCGACCAGTGACTACCGGGAGGACCGCCCCAGACTGGCGGATCCATCCCCGCCCTCGGAACCCCTCAAGGAGTCGTGGCTCGTCGATGGCGACCGCCGGAGCCCCGCCCCATTCAAAACAGAGGAGGAAGAAGGCGCTATGACTGGTCAAACCTGACCAGTGGGCCCAAGGGACCCACTGTCAGTGACCCAGCAACGGCCCGCGCTGGTCTAAGTAAAAGCGCAGAATCCCAAGGGACCCACTGTCAGTTTCCCCGTCTCGAAAGCGTATTCTCCCCCGAATCGTTTTCTTTTCTGGTTTTTATTTAAAAACAGAACTTTGACTGAACTTTGACTTACTGCAACTTTTTAAATATAAGTCCAAATGACTTTATTCTTTTTCTATTGTTCCTCAAATTTGGTCTAGTTTATTTTCATATTTATTTGAAAAATTTCCATACAACTTTTTTGTGCTGTTTTGAAGCTACGTGTTGATTCCAAATTCTCTTAAATAGGATTTTGAAGAGGGAGAAAACTTTCAAAAAGTTTTGGAATGCACTTTACCTCTCCACTACTTGAAGGCAAGCATTTTTGAACCTTGGCCCAATACTTGTGAGTGTTGTGGATACTATTACAACGTCACCTCGATATGGATGCATTCATTTTTCATATGTGATGATATGATCATACCCATGAGTGCATGATGTAGACTCCTTGCTGTGAAAAAATAATATGCATGATGGTGATCCCCCTCGTATGCCTTCCATGCCTAACGGAAGAAAGCCGTGAAAGTCGCTGTCTTGTGTAGACACGAGCTTGTCACTAGTTCCTCGTCGGGACGGTGGAGTCCGGTATGGCTTGGTGAGGCATGACGGGTGGTGATTCCGACTGTTGTTATGGAATATATTGGTTATGCTAATCATACAAGTGATGCTTGAACCTCCTAAGTCGACCGTAGATCGAGTCTTGTTCCAGTAACCCCATACTTGTTTCGTGCTACCACTTGTCCCTGCCACAGGTAGGGTACGGTTCAGTAAATTGTCGATCCCTGTTCTAGCACACACCATACAGAGAGGCCATGGTGGAAGATATCGGCTGCATCCGGTAAGCATGCCACCTGGTCCGGGGGCATGGGTGTTTTCGGTTGGAGCCGAAGGGGGTAGCTTCCCAAGTTTGCGCGCGTTATAAATTTTGTGATCCCATGCTAGTCGAGGTTGCAGCCTCCCCACTTAGAGTTTGGCTTAGGGGGTGTCGTGGGTGATTCTAGACACCGGTAAGTTAGGCTGGTGTGTGCGGTTAGGTGTGTTTTCAAATTAAAAGACCGTAGATGGAATTAGTCCCGATGGACTAAAGGAATCTGTTATTCGTGGGTAAAGAGTACACCCTCTGCAGAGATTAAATCTATTCGAATAGCCGTGTCCCTGGGTTAGGACTATAGTCTGGGACGGGTCAAGTGTCGGTCTTAGTGTCGGTCTTCGGAGGAGGAACTACTAAAATAGAACATGGTTTATAACTTGTGACCCATGATGACCGTTACTATTATTATTATTATGGACCAACCCTTTATATTATTTGAATCATTGAGTATCCCTGCGATGGTTCTACCTCCTGGATATTCACTGTTATCTAATTTCCTTATAAGCCCTTTATGTGGTGTCGCTCGGACGCCCGACTGTGGCATGATCATTATTTATTTTCCTTATAAGCCCTTTATGTGGTGTCGCTCAGACGCCCGAGTGTGGCATGATCGTTATTTATTTTCCTTATAAGCCCTTTATGTGGTGTCGCTCAGACGCCCGACTATGGCATGATCATTATTTAATTTCCTTATAAGCCCTTTATGTGGTGTCGCTCAGACGCCTGACTGTGGCATGATCATTATTTAATTTCCTTATAAGCCCTTTATGTGGTGTCGCT